>JAWNPS010000017.1:0-600000 GCA_035047385.1 Drosophila tripunctata
TGGGAATGGGTCTGGCAACGCCGCTCAGACCACCCACTGTTATACAACATTCTGTTAAGCAAGTGAACAGAATGTAAGAAGAAGAGTTACGATCGAGGAGCCGAGCTGAGAGGTTGCCTTGAGTTTACGACGCTGCATTACGACGCTTGCAGATCAACGACGAACGGTGTTAACTAAAACTAACGACGCTGCATTACGACGCTTGCAGATCTACGACGTACGGTGTTAACTAAAACTAACGACGCTGCATTACGACGCTTGCAGAAAACTTACGTTCTAATACTTATATTTACAAACAATAATATATTTAAACACTATTAATAAACAATATAAAACAACAAACTAGGATTTGGCTTGATATACTAAACCTAATCCCACATATTTGGGGGCTCAACCTATAAAGTTAAAACGTTTGACGGCTCAACCAGTGCAAAACGTAATACCACATATTTGACGGCTCAACCTACGAAAGTAAAACGTATGAGATAAACATTAAAAACGAAGTTAACGACGGATTAAAAGTGCATAAGTGCAGTTAATCATAACGAAGTAAATACGTTTTTGTTTGGCAAAACGACGCGCTAAATAAATTCAAACGACGAAAAAGAAGTCTAATGCGATCGACGCGTGTTAGAGCGAGACGACGATAGTGCATACGCTTTGGTATTTCACAGTGTGATGAAATTCTAATTCGAGTGGCGGGCCACACATACATAAAAAACGGCAAAGAAGACGGGAAAAAACTAAAATCATGTCGAAGCTAGATGATTTCGAGAACATTCGTATTGCACTAAAACGGGAGAAGAGACATAATATTGTCTTATTGCACAAATTCGTATACGAAGAAGAGGGCGATCGCGATAATCGCAAACGACTACGCGAATTTAAAGGATTTGACGAGACAGATCCAAATGTGTTTGTGCGAAAAATCGAGTACGTTGCTGAAAATCTCACAAACAACGATTTAGTGGTAATTTGCAACATTTTGGGTTTGCATCATGACAACGAAGACTTGACAAAGTACATTTTTCGCAATTTGACGAAATCGAATTTTCTCGCGGATTTAAACGAAGGCACAGAAAGCGAATCTGAAAGCGAAGAAGAAGATGACGAGAACGACGCAAGAATGATCAATAATGACGTCATCGAAAACCACGCAGCTATAAATGTGTCAAGCAGTGCAAGCAGTTCACACGGTAGCGCATTCAGAACTGCTGCAGTAAACGAATTGCCGCAGGGCACCAACACACGCGCACATTCTACAGTGGTGGCACGAGATATTGATAATGCGACGGTACGCGGTACAAATACCCAAAAATTTACGCTAAGCTTTCGCGATATTGAGGACTCGATACAATCGTTTAGTGGTGATGATTCCTTATCGGTTAACGTTTGGGTAAATGATTTTGAAGAGATGGCTTCAATAATGCAGTGGGACGAGTTGCAAAAATTTATTTTTGCCAAACGATCTCTAAAAGGACTTGCAAAGATGTACATAATGAGTGAACGCGGTATCAAGAGCTGGCAAATGCTAAAAGAATCGCTCATTAGTGAGTTCGAAACTCAAATAAACAGTGCACAGCTTCATACAATGATGGCTGAACGAAAAATGAAACGTAATGAAAATGTACAAGAATACTTGCTGAAAATGAAAGAGTTAGCCTCACGCGGAAATATTGAAAACGATGCGTTGATGCAGTACGTGATAGACGGAATAAACGACTTAAAAGTGAATAAATCGATTTTGTATAACGCTAAAAACTTAAAAGAGTTTAAAGACAAGTTAAAGTGCTACGAGAAAATGCGCGATAAATCGGAAAACGGGAAACGTAACACGGAAAAAACGGAAAGCAGTTCGAGCAAGAAAGATTTTTCAAAAAACAGAGATCAGAAAGAAGTAAAATGTTTTAACTGCGGTGCTAAAGGACATACATCCGATAAATGTGAAAGCAAGAACAAGGGGCGTAAGTGCTTTAATTGCAACGATTTCGGTCATATCTCGCGGAATTGCCCGACTAAAAAGAACACGGAGAGCGAAACGACGACAAGCAACGCGCGCAATGTTACGTCTGAGCATATGTCTATGTGCAAAGAAATATCTATTAACAACGCGAAATATACGGCATTAATAGATACCGGAAGCAAATATAATATAATGAGCAAACGTGCATATGTAAAACTGAACAGTCCAGTTTTAAATCAAGTTAATTTGTTTCTAATCGGATTCGGTAGCCGAAATAAAGTCAAACCGTTCGGTTCGTTTAAAAACATTACGATAATTGACGGGCACGAGTTTGAAGTAACTTTTCTGGTAGTAGCGGATGAATTTTTAGATGTCGAAGTTGTGTTAGGTGAAACCTTTTGCAAAGACGCTGAAATCAAAATAAATCGCGACGGCATAAAAATCGAAAAACCAAGTAATGACATAACCGAAAATACTACGACGGAAATAATCTCACTCATGAAGATTAACGAGGTATTCAAAGATGACTTTAGTGTTGAAATAGATGCACGGGCAAGTAATTTTGCAAAAAACGAAGTAAACCGGATAATTAAAGAATACCAACCAACGAACACTAAGACAACGAACGTGAAAATGCAAATAGTTCTGAAAGATGACGCTCCGATCTACTCACGTCCACGCAGATTTGCATATACCGAACGATGCATCATAGATGATCAAGTCGACCAATGGCTTCAAGATAACGTTATAGAAGAATCAGAGTCCGAGTACGCAAGCCCTGTAGTATTGGTAAGAAAACGCGATGGCAGTCCAAGGCTATGCATCGATTATCGACGAGTCAATAAGGTGATCGTACGGGATCAGTTTCCCTTACCATTGATCGAGGACCAGTTGGATCGCCTGGTAGACGCAAAAATATTCAGCACGATCGATCTGAAGAACGGATTCTTTCACATTGACGTTGAAAACGAAAGCCGCAAATTCACGTCATTTGTCACGCATAACGGGCAGTATCAATTCTGCAAAGTTCCATTTGGATTGGCAAACTCGCCTGGAGTTTTTCAACGACACATCAACGCGATCTTTAGAGATCTGACACGTAAGGGTATCGCTTTTCCATATGTAGATGACATAATAGTACCAGGCAAAAACGAAGACGAAGCTTTATCCAACCTCAAAGAAGTTCTTAAGCAATGCCAAGACTTTGGACTTGTGTTAAACCTGAAAAAATGCTGTTTCCTTAAAACAAAAATTGAGTTTTTGGGACACGTAATCGAAGACCATAAGATCAGCATTTCTGAAGCAAAGACGAGAGCCGTGAGCAATTATCCAATGCCCATTAACCAGAAACAACTGCAGAGTTTCTTGGGTCTTGTTGGCTATTTTCGCAAGTTTATTTTGAATTTTTCACTAATCGCTAAGCCTCTTACAGACTTAATGAAAAAAGATGCGAAATTCTGCCTTGATGAGAAGGAAATCGAAGCAATCAATATGCTGAAGAGTTTGATTACGAAGAAGCCTATATTGAAGATTTTTCATCCCCAACACGACACTGAACTGCACACAGACGCTTCAATAGATGGATTTGGCGCTGTTCTGTTCCAAAAATCACCTGACGATGGCCTTCTTCACCCCGTTTACTATATGAGTAAAAAGACGACGGATGCTGAAAGGAAATACACGAGCTACGAGTTAGAGATTCTCGCTGTGGTCGAGGCTCTTCAAAGATTTAGAGTGTATTTGCTTGGAAAACACTTTAAGCTCATCAGTGACTGCAACGCCTTTACGAAGACAATGGAGAAACGAGATGTATGTGCTAGAGTCGCCCGATGGATTCTATTGCTTCAAGATTTCGATATGGTTGTGGAACATAGATCAGGTTCACGACTACGACACGCTGATGCCTTGAGCAGACACCCCGTAATGATGATATCTGAGGATAGCCTACATAGTAAGCTAAAGTATCTGCAAACTCAGGACGATGAACTCAAAGCCATTATAGATGTTCTTGACGAAAAGACGACGCACAACAACTACTTTATGAAAGCTGGTCTGCTGCACAAACTGGTTGACGAACATGAGCTCATTGTAGTTCCATTAGCTTTTCAACGCGAAATCATAAAAAGAGCTCATGAAAGAGGACATTTTTCTGTCAAAAAAACGAAGGAAATTATTGGAAAGGAATACTACATTCCGAAACTTGATGACAAAATCCAGCAGCAACTGAAGTGCTGTATTCCATGTATTGTGCTTAATCGGAAACTTGGAAAAAAGGAAGGAGAACTACATACGCTGCCAAAAGAGGAAATTCCATTGCAGACCTACCACATCGACTTTTTAGGCCCTATGGAATCCACACACCGTCAGTATAAGCACATTCTGGCAGTAATAGACGGATTTACGAAGTTCTGTTGGCTGTATCCAACCAAGACGACCTCAGCAAGTGAAGTGATAACGAGGCTGCAGATGCAAAGCTCAGTTTTTGGAAACCCTGTCCAGATTATATCTGACCGAGGCGCAGCGTTCACTTCAGATGACTTTAATAAGTACTGCGAATCGGAAAATATTAAACATCATGCTGTTACGACGGGATTACCACGTGCGAATGGTCAAATAGAACGACTCAATGCTATCATCATACCGGTTTTGGCCAAGCTGACAATTGAAGATCCCAGCAAGTGGTACAAGTTTGTGGATAAGGTACAACAAACCATAAACTCAACGTACTGCAGAAGCACCCAGATGACCCCTTTTGAGTTGCTAGTTGGCACTAAAATGCGAACAAAAGAAGACGTCGGACTCAAACAAATCATCGACGACGAGATGATACAGATGTTCACGGATAATCGAGACGAGCTCAGGAAAAACGCTAAAAAACAAATCTTATCTTTACAGGTCGAAAATAAGAAGACGTACAACCTAAGACGTAAACCTGCTTCGGTGTATAAGGTCGGCGATCTAGTCGCAATTAAGAGGACGCAACTTGGTGGTGGGCTGAAGCTTAAGCCCAAATATCTTGGACCATACCGTGTCACTAAGGTGAAGCCGCAAGACACCTACGATGTGGTCAAAGACGCATTTTTCAACGACGGACCCAGGTATACATCGACATGTGCAGAGTACATGAAACCATGGATGCCTTTAGACGACGACGACGACGCATTCGGGACGAATGTGTAGAAGGATGGCCGAGTTGTGGGAATGGGTCTGGCAACGCCGCTCAGACCGCCCACTGTTATACAACATTCTGTTAAGCAAGTGAACAGAATGTAAGAAGAAGAGTTACGATCGAGGAACCGAGCTGAGAGGTTGCCTTGAGTTTACGACGCTGCATTACGACGCTTGCAGATCAACGACGAACGGTGTTAACTAAAACTAACGACGCTGCATTACGACGCTTGCAGATCTACGACGTACGGTGTTAACTAAAACTAACGACGCTGCATTACGACGCTTGCAGAAAACTTACGATCTAATACTTATATTTACAAACAATAATATATTTAAACACTATTAATAAACAATATAAAACAACAAACAAGGATTTGGCTTGATATACTAAACCTAATCCCACATATTTGTGTGTTTGCTTGTGTTTGTGCACAAATTGAAATTTATATTAATTTAAATGGGCAATTAAGCGGCAGCTATTTGAAAAGGTTTAGCAAAAGCTGCTGCGCCCCAAACCAACACCCAAACGATGGGCTATAAAAATCGAAATATCGAAACATCAGCTAGGTTTATTGCACCGTCATCCAATCGAAAGTCATTGCGATTTCAGCTAAATATATAACTAATGAGATGAAAAATCTGGGGATTTTACACCACGCATAACAAATTACGAAAAAATACGACACAATAAGTAGTCATGTCTTCAGATGGATAGATAAATAAGATACAAGAAAAGAAGCTAGAATTTTAAGTATACTTGTTAATTGATTTTTGGCATAGACAAGCACATACAACATACAACATCTAAAAAAGTTTAGAAAAACCCATTGATGCCGACCGAAACCTTTCTCAATCCGGCAAACCGACTATCATTCAATCTTGCGCGTATGCCGCCGCCTCTGATGTCAACGTTCCTTCAATCGTGTCGCAACAATCAAGTAAACTCCATTAGCAGCTGAGCCTCTGCCAAGTGAAGCCCCTTCCCCTCAAGAGAACATCAAGTGGCGTGGCGATCACTACTTTAGATTCTCCAGCTCCCACATAAAAATAACTGGTATTGGTATGAGTATGGGTATGGGTTTGGGCACAGTTTTTTGCTTGAAAAGAAGGCTGACAGCAACTTTTGGCGTTGCTGTCGCCGCTTCGACAACGCCTTTTGTGATTGGAATATAAAATAAGATACAATATATATATATATATTGTGTGACGACGACAATAGCTTTGAATCTGTGGAAGACACAGTGGCAACAGGGCATTGGGAACAACACAAATCAAACGCATCTGCTGGTGAATTCGTCAGACAGCTGCTGGGAATTTGAAAAGAAGTCGCAAGTGGAGGAAAGATTTTGGTTTCTAGTGTATGTATTTGTATTTGTATCTATAACTGTGTCTGCGTACACATTTGTCAATTGATGACGGCTGTTTAGTAATTACGTGACGTTTTTGATAAATTTTGATTCCCAACGTGATTTGCAGAAGACCATTACTTAAGAATTGATGTGCGGCATGCTCCCAGAATTGGAACAAACGTTTCAACAAAACAATATGGCTTTAATGCATTTCTATTAACGGTTTGGCCACAATGCCCACCAATGCCACATGCTGACCCAGTTCGTCAATGGAATCGACAAATACCAAAAACGCGGCAATCGACAAATCGAACAAAATGACCAGTCGAGAGGTTATCAACCCAATGCAATGACACATTTTTTGGCTTATGGCCAGCTGTATGCAGAATTTTGAACTGCACCTACCCAAAAGTATTATTTATACAGTTAGCTACACATACACACAGACACAGACACCTACTCACTTATTTAGTATACAGTAGATAATTGGGCTCTTCCTGCCACCGAATGTTGCATTTATCGCTGTTGCTGTTGCTGTTTCTGTTGCTGTTGCTGTCGCTTGGTTTATAATAATGTCATTATGCTAATTTTACAGTTCGATTGAATCGAACTACAAATACCAAAAATAAAAAAAAAGTAAGTAAAGTGAAGTGAATAAATTGGTGGGATAGCAAGTGAATGGCAGGCTGGCATCTCTACTAAAATCTTATTGTAGTTGTTGTTGATGATGATGTTGTTGTTGTTGTCACTAATGTCGCATCGTTGTTATGTATTCTCCACTCAATGCCTGCATTTGACATTTTGTTCATTGCTTTCTTGCCAATGCTGTTGATATTTTTGCACGCCTGTTTAACTTTCAATAAAAATCGTTGAATAATCAGCAACAGCAGCAGCACTAACAGCACCAGCAGCAGCACAACAGCACCAGCAGCAGCAGCATAACAGCAACAGCATTCAAAGGTTCAATGTGTGTGGAAGAAGAAAGCGTATTGCGAATTTTGTGCGACTTGATTTGCGTGATGTGCATACTGTGAAGAGAAGCCTGATGCCTGACAAAAACTGTTGGTCGTACTTGTATTATATAAGATTGCAAATGTTATGGTATTTCAAGCACTATATAAATAACAATCGTGTGTGTATGTGTCTTAAAAGCTTAAAAAGGAAAGGGCGAAAGGCAAAGACGAACGAGATTAACCGGAAAATGTTAAACATGGGGTGAATGGAGTCATTAGTGGGTGGTGCATTATAGATAAATCGTACAACATGCACCGAATATATTGTAGTAAGTGAAAACACACAGAGACAGAGAGATTTAAGCTATTAGCATGATGTTAATCTATAGACCTGTACAAATCTAAATTTGTGTCAGTCATAAAAATGAGCTGCCACTTCTGTTCACTTGTGTATAAAAAAAGAGAAAACCAGAAAACCCCCACTGCTTTTAACATACTGTCCTCTTTCCTGCATGTATGTAAGCTGAACAATTTTCAACAATTTCGAGAGCTTGACCCAAAGCATTTAGTGCTTAACTGGAAAATAGGCAAAACGTGCCGGGCATAAGTGAAAATTTCTAGGCAGCACCATATTAGAAGTCACCCAGACCATATTTATAAAAAACCAAAAGCCAGCAGAGTCACAGATTGTTGTTGTCGTTGTCGTCGACGATGTTGTTGTTTTTAGCTAAGCCTAACTGCTGTTGCCAGTTAATAAACTAAAACCGGTAACATGAAATGTCGTCTGCTTACTTAGCCGACGGAGTGAATGAGTAGATAGCACTTGCACCAGACAATGTGAGCATTAAATATAAGCAAAGGTCAGATGTCCAGAGATGACTTCAATGGTATTTGATTTGGGGCCTAAAACTGGGATTCCAAATGTTATCGTTTCTATTGAATTTGCAATTTGCATCGAGAATTCGCGGTGTTTTTAATGTGTTGCAATATACTATTCCGAATGATACTTTTCCGCATGATATTAACAGATGTCAAATCAAAGGTTCAATGCACCGCAAGGCACTGCATTAACTGTAATATGTAGCCGTGTTTGGACGCCATCGGCTGCCAATTAACTGTAAATGTCACGGGCTCAATTCGAAGCATTAATCATAATTAGTTATGCCACACGACAGCAACAGCAACAGACAACAACAACAACAACAATAGTAATAGCAACACCAAAGTGGTCATTGATATGTAAACAATTAGAGTTGATTTGAAAAGGCGATTCGGGTTCAAATTTGAGATCGAGTGGAGTCGAGTAGAGTCAAATTTTAAGTGGCAACATGGCAAAGCGCTATTGTTGAAAGTTTGTACAACAATTAGCAAAATGTAGCGCAAAGGTTTTTAGGGCTCGTGTTGTGGTTATTTGTGTTATTTGTGTTACTGTTGTTTGCTTGCATCTACGTAACTTAAATGAGTTAACAATAGCGAAAAGGAAAGCAATAACGGTGCACATAACCGGCTTTTGAATTCGAAACGATTCACTTTTCAGGAGACAATTCAAACAACGTTGCGTATGTGTAATGTGTGCCTATGCGAGTGTATTTTGTTTAACCCTTTTGAGAAGTTATCTAATCCAATTAGGAGCTGTCGCAGCATTAAAGTTTTTGAGCGCAACATTGCGTAAATTTGTACAATGGGCGTGGCATAAGGCAACAGCAAATGTTTTGGCACACAAATTGTTGTTGCTGTTGCTGTTGCTGCTGCTGCTCTCGATTAAGTTTCGAGCGCCAACTGACAAAATTCGTTATAAAATTGCAATGCAATGGACGTTGGCAGCAAACATTTTAAACAATTATAAAACTAGTTTTACGCTTCACAAAACTACACACAAAAAAAAAAGCAAAAAACAAAAAAGAAATGAAAATACAAAAAACGAAAAGGAAAAATTGCAGCATTTGCAACGGGAGCAGCAAAGTGCAACAAACAATTTGCCATCAAATGCGCCGCAGCTGTCAAGTGCAGCAACGCCCGTCTTCTTCTTTTTTCTTGTTTCAGTTATTTTGGGGTATAAACCGATTCGCATTTCACTAAAATCATTTAGCAAATCAGCGCTGACTAGCTGTTGTCCATTTTACAGCAATCATGCTACGAAAAGGCAGTTGATTTTGAAAAATACTTGAGAATGTTTTGAACTGTTGCATAGAATAATCAACTTTGCTTTGACTTTATTATGTTGAAGCACTTTCAATTGTTCGTTTGGTGAACGATAGAAAACTTGATACTATAATAATGTCAAATAGATCTACTGTGGATGGCAAACTGATGGCTGTTATAGGCGATGAGGTCAGTTTAAATGGAGAGTATTGTGTTTAAGTTTCTCTACTTTACTTTTGCAGGACACCTGCGTAGGATTTCTGCTTGGCGGCATTGGCGAAATAAATGAGCAGCGTGAAGCCAACTTTATGGTCGTCGAAAAAGGTAATGTAACATTAGTTAAATAAAAGAGTCTTTAACATAGTTTTGTTTTACAGATACTAGCAAGGCTGACATAGACAGTTGCTTTAAACGTTTTGTGGCACGCGATGATATTGCCATCGTAATTATCAATCAGATCTACGCAGACATGATACGTTCGACTATTGATAAGCATTTGCTGCCTGTGCCCACAGTACTGGAGATACCCTCGAAACAGCATGAATATGATTCAAGCAAGGATTCCATACTAAAGCGAGCACATGTAAGTTGTGAAAACGATTTAGTGACATTTCTGTTAATACCATTTAAACATTACGTAGGGCATATTGAAGCCAGCTGGGCGACGTCGTCGTTAGTTCTTTTGGGGTTCTAACAAATATTTCACATTACTTATATGCGCTTTTGAAATAAAATTTGCATAGCTTATGGCAGCAGCTTTGAAATGCTTTCGACATTGTTACAAACTTGATGGCACAATTGATTTGAAAACTTTCAAAATGATAGAAAAGCAAAAAACACAAAACCCACAAATATTTCATACAACTTTTCAAGTTTTCGTTTTAAGGAAATTGCAACAAAACTTAACCAAAAAAAATGAAAATAAAAAACAACCACAATAAGAAAATCTGAAGAAAAGTTGCGTTGCACGTCGCACGTTGCAGTGGCAACCGCAACAACAGGACCACCAATAACAAAAGTAACAACAAAGTGAGCGAAAACGATACAAATAAGCGCTGAAAATGCCAATACATGGCAAAATGCAAGTCAAAAACAAAGGCATGAGAAGCAGAACCCAACAAGACACAACAGAAAGTAACGGAAAACTCTTGAAAAGACAGCGCACATTGATACAATTTACGTTGCAAGACTTGAAACTCTGCTCTAAAGGGCTGTAGAGAGAGGGAGGAAGGGAAAAGGGCACTGTGTGAGGCGTTCGGCGACGCCTTGCTGAAGCGCTTAGCGCTACAAAAGCATGTGAAAACAATATTTGTGCAAAGTATTTTACAGCAAACTTTTTGCGCCAAGAAGTTAACAAAAAGGCATTCAAAAAGTTGGGACAAGTTCGTCTTTTAGACGGCCTAGCTGAAGCTGGCACTGCACAGCTCAAGCTGGATGGAGAGGGGGGCTTGGCTGGTTATGGGGGGCTGGCCAAAAGTAGACAACGCCATTAAGCGCTCAATTCGAGCCGATGCCTGCAAGTATGCAACGATAAATAGCTCTCTGTAAATAACTGCACACACTCCTCGTCCTATTGAAATTTAATGAGCTATGCAATTTGAGAGCATCGAATTGGCTGGCTGTCAAAAACCAGCGCTGCAGGTACAAATTCTGACAACAAAATGGCGTGCAACGTTTTGGGGCCTAATTAACCGCTAGCCTGACACAGTCACTTCCCCCAAAATTTGAAAGCGGCATGCGATGCGTATACGTAATCGCATTTCGTTTGATCTGCCAAATGCATTCGACAACGCAACTGTAAACGCCACACCAACACCCAACACCAATGCCAATACCACAAACCAATACGTGAACGTAACCAAAATTGCAGCAGATGGGAATTGTGTTTTTCACAAAGGCTGAAAAACCTATAGAACTTGAGTCCACTCTTTTACCAGTAATTCTCTTAAATTTAAACATTACTTTTACACAATTTTACCTCTGGCTGGCTGACCGGTTCATAACTAATGCAATTCGTTGAGCATAAATAATGGTAATGAATTCACTTTTGTGAATTCATGGGTTAATTTGTATTGAGTATAAGTAACTGTTGCTTTAAAGCGCATGTTTTCCTCTAGCATAAACTGCTGAAACTATGTTAAGTAAATTTTAATTAAAATACAAGTTCAAGTCGCAGCACTTTGCATTGTTGCAGTCACATGCTATTCTCCAAATGGCATCAATTGGCTAGATGATGGAAATGAGCGCTTAAAACTGCAGCGAATGGAAGGGAAATGCAGAACTTTTGACATACGACGACAAGTCTGAAAAGAAAGAAGAATAAACGAAGGGAAAGTAAATAAATAAGTGAATGACAAAAGTCGCGCCAGTTGCATTGGCTGTAGAAAAACTTTTGCACGAACCAGTGTTGAAAATAAATAAATTAAATTATTCAAAAAGTAGTTTTGAATTCTCATGACAGCGCTTAAAAACAAACAGCGAAATGAGAGAATGAAATGTAAAAGAGGCTGACGGTAATAAACACTCATTGCGAGCACTTGTTGTAAATGAGATGTACAAGAAGCACATCAAGTGCAAATTGCAAACTGACAAATGAAAGCAGTTCACAGAGAAAGTCAACCACATTTTTGGTTTTACCGATTTCAATTGCACTTTTAATGACAACAGATCTTTGGTTATAAACGCAACGGTTTTTGTTCAATTTTTTTCCACTTTAATTGACCAACATTTGGCTGGAAACATACGTAATGCAAATTTACAAATGAAATTGCTCCAAAGAAAATTAACTGGCAGCTGGCAACTATGTATGTTCGATGGGAGCCAGGAGCATTCAGAGCTCGGAAAATTATTGGATTTGGGCGTTCGTTACTTCAATCAGCTGCACAGACAGTAGACAGCACAGGCAGCAGGCAGCAGACAGCAGACAGCACAAAAGACGCCCATAGAGACAATTGAAGGCACTTGACACTATAGCAGAACGACCTGCAGAGCTGGATGTGCTCGAAAACAAAGTTAATTAAATGATCTGATCTCCATTATTCCCAAGTGCTAATCTCAATTACAAAATTGAAATGAGCAAAAGCACACGAGCAGAATACTGGACACACACACCAACACCAATAGATATATGTATATATACACAGGCTCGGGGGATTTTCAATCCTCTCTTCTCCTCTCACCCCCTTCAACATTGACAAACACACAAATGTGCAAAACTTGGCCAAAATGTAACTCGAATGTCAAAGAAAGCATAGTGGAAAGAAAAGTGAAATGAACTCAGTAGATTGAAGTGCAGCTGAAGAGCTGGAAGCTGAAGCTCAACATGTACAGTATCTGGAGTATGGAAAATTGTGGGTGGATATAGCACAGCTTAACATATTTAGTGTTCGTTTGGCTGGAGGCGTGGCATAGTGTGGCAGCAATGCAATCGGCACAGCACAAAGCGTTTCATTAACAATTGCAAATTGGTATCAATTCATGACAGACATTCAAATGTTTCTCTACGTTTCTACTATGTGGCATTGCAGAGCACATAAATACACACACACACACACATACACAGACATACTCACGCATGTATTCACAATTTTGTTTGTGAACATATGCGTATGAGCACAGTTGAACTTAATTCTCCGAATCAGTGAGCTAAACAAAATCATTGAAACTGCCATTGCCTGAGCAATTCAGTGCTATGAGCATGATCATTATCATGGTAATAATGATGATAATGATGATGATGATGGTAAGGGTGTGAGGTATTAATACGAATATTGAGAACTTTGTCCAATTGAGACTGTTATAGTTGTAGATATTGTTGTCGGCATGACCCAGACATACAAATTGTGCGTTTAATTAGCCTAAGCAGCAGCAGAAGTAATGGACAACATATTTGCCAAGGAACATGTATATACTAAATACTATATACAGGTAGATAGCAATGACTTCATTGCATTCAAGCCGCTTCTAGCTGTGTATTGAGCATCTGCATCTTCTATTGCTTCTGCTTCTGCTTCTGCTTCTAATTAATTAGTTTGAATTTAAATTAAGTCGATTTCATCAATGATTGCGTCGACAAGAATGTCGATGTCCTTGCTATTCGAGTACTTGATTGGAGGCGTGTCTTGTCTATTTGCCTGGCTGTTGCATGTCGAAGGTGGCCATCACTTTACCTAATTTGTATTCAAAACACAGAACAGCTGAACAGCAGAACAGCAACAACCTCCGTCGACTCTGTGACTGTTGTGCCTTTACAATTACAGTTACATTTGATTGAATGCATCCCTCCAGTGTCTCTTGCGTCAGAGTTAGAGGATTACGCATCCGAGCTGATTTTAACTGTGATCCCTGCCTGGGGCTTCCTAATTAATTGGTATTGGAACAAAGCGATGTTTTGAACGGATTAAGAAATAAGCTAATCATATGAGACGATTTCTTTGATTAACATATTGCAATGGACATTGCAATGGTTTATTTAATGCTCTTTGATGACTACAAATATTTTATGGCTGGCGCATAATAAGCCATGTTTCAATATATGCAAATTTTGATCAAATTGTAGGCTTAAAAGAGCTTAAATTTGTTGTTACAGCTTTGATAGAGCAATACTCTGCCTTGCATATTCCATAACGGAAACCACACTCAAGCGTTCCACTAATTTGCCAAGCATTTTGACTGCACCACGAACATGAACACAAACACAAAGCAGTTAGACAACAATTCCTTTGTTGTTACTACAACCACAGCGCAGTTTTGGTCTACTTCATATGCATAACAAATGAATGGCTTTTGCATTGTGATACTTTGGAGTCAGACAGAGCACCGCCTAAAAAAATAAAACTGCTATAAAATAAAATAAATGGCTGATATACAATTGAAATGCTAAAAATGTTTAAAACTTTATAAAAAAAAAAAACAAAATTATTGTAAATGCAATTGTATATATAGAAATAGATACAAATATATACAAATAACCATGGCAAATATTTAGCCAAATGAAAGAGGAAACTCTTTAGCTTCAGGCTGTGTGCAGCGCCACAAAAATGTTCAAGTCGCTGGCCAAAAAAAAAGTGAGTAAAAAAACCAAATGGAATGGAATAAAAATGCCGGTGGAAAAAGTAGCATACAGTACACATACAGTGGGAGTAAAATAAAGTTGCACATCGCCACACACATACACATGCTCAACAATAAAATGGTGGCTGTGGCGGTGGCGGCGCTGACTTGGGAAGCCACCGACGCCATCATTTTTGGGGTAATGCAAAATTACGTTATAACGGCATAAATTTAAATAAATGCCGGTCTCGGGATTTTTATGCATTTTTACCGCATAACAAATACTTGTGCTGGCCCGTGCTATCGCTCTAATGCGCCTTTGTTGCCAGCCACGCCCCTCTACACCCACACACAACCGCACAACCACTCAGATACCTGCCCCTCCACACTTTTCCACCGTGGCGGCTGCTGCTGCTGCTACTGCAGCATTTGGCTAGTGAAATTTCCTTCCGTTTTCATTGGCGCACCCGGTTAGAGGTAACCTAGTCACATGGTTGGATAGGATGAATGGATGTGTGTGAGCGAGAGGACAAAGAAACGCTGCCTGTTATTTGTATGCCCCTAAAATTATGCAAAGTAATCCTGTCTGCTACTCTGAACGCTCAAAGTTCTCATTCAGCGCCGATATTTGCAATTGTTAAGGTAATAAGCGGTTTTAAGTGCGAACTGCAGCACCTGTCCCTCACCATCTTTTCCTCCTCTGTACATCTGACTAAAGACCTGGCTTGGTCGCTTCTGTTGCATAAGCAAATATTTGGCCACCTTAAGCGACAGGCATCGACTGCAGCAGTGCAACTGAAACTTGGCCAATTAAATAGCTGGCCGTTAGCGAGGCAAAGAGCTAGCTATAGTCTCTGTTTCTGTCTCAGTCTGCGCCCAGTCTCAGCTGCCGTATTTCCTTACTCTGTTGCTGTACAAGCACTGACCTCCCCCAATTCTCCACTCTGCTGCCCCGTGGTGCCCCTGTCCTACACCGGATGTGGCTGCGCCATGCTTTTCGGTTTACGTAGTAAATTAACTTCCGTTTTATTTGTAAGATTTCCTTTTCGCTCTGCTCGTCGTTCGTTTGCCTTTTATTTTTTTGCTACCGATCCTGCCCTTATTCCATCCCTCTCTCCTCTTCCCTGGCTCTGGTTGCTGAGCTTTTGTTACATTATTTTTCAGGCTATGGGAAACTACGGGTTTGGGTTTGGCTGCATGGCTGCTGCTTTTGTATATTTTTAAGCGCTTTTTCATTCAATTTGCGAAATTGAAGTGGGAATTGAGAAATAAATTCCGTTTCGTGTGTTTCGCCTGGCACTCCGAATCTGATACCAGATCCAAGTCTCGACTTCAGCCCTGCCACTTTGCGTGTTTGCACACGAGTGCAACGGATGTGGCCAAGGCCTCCGAGTCGGTTCGACTCCATTCGCCTCGATTCGCCTCGATTCGACTCGACTGGGCGGAATTAGGTGAAATGCAAACGTTTTACTTAATGAAATAATTGAGGCATCTGAAGGTCGGCAACAGCACTGTCCGGAAATGGGGGCATTTAAATGTTGCATACAGCGCATTTCCGTTTGCAGTCCAACTGTTGTCTTTCTTTTCCTCTTTAAGCCTTAAGCTAGTCGCACCCAATATGTGCACGCAGAGAGATAAATTACTGCAGACTAACCTTTATGCAAAAGTTAAAGTAATATGCAATTGCTCAACACTAAAGTGAATGCAACCGTTGTCCATTTGCCATTTGCCAGTTGCCAGTAGCTAGCCAGTGAGCCGTGGACTCATGTGGCCACTCATTCAATCGGTCATTCGTGTATTCATTTAATAGCCACTGCTGCCGAGGAAACTCACCTGCTTATCCCCAAGTACACCATCTTGAATCCGGATTGGCCACTTTGTGCTCTAGAGAGTCGAGTTTGTTGTGGGAAGGCAGCCTCCTGACTCCTCATTCATTTTCAATTTGTATTAAAAGCTTTTTCCACGAAGCGGGGTGCCACCAGCTTAACATATGCGTTAAGATGTGCTGTCCCTGACAAAGAATAAAAAGAATTCTGCCCCCCTCATTTATGTGCACCCACTATACTACTGCTCTCTGCTCGTTTCACTATTTTGCTCTGAAGGTTGTCGTCCAATTTGGGTTGATAATTTCACGGTTTGTTGACATCTCAGGTGGACAAAACATTGTGTGTCTACTGCTCTGACCCCAAGCATTGTATACAGGTCTGGTTTGTAGTAATGCGAATAATGCTTTTGAGTGTCCAGACTCTGTTCCCAATCCAGAAGCCATTGTCATGACATTTACATGCACTACTGACTGCCATTAAGCACTAAGTCCTAGTCATGCAACCATGCCGAGACCATCTGAGCAAGTGATACACAAAAGCAACTGCTATTAGGAAAGACTTTACTTTGGTTCAAGCAAACGAATTTTGCCTCAAATGATTGCCTTGTCAATTGGTTTATGGCTCAGTGTCCCGGTAAATGTGTTTGGGCTACTATCGACTATTCAGTGGTTTTTGCTATGAATAGCTCTAAAGGAATCTACTAAATCTCCCAAAAAATGTAGAGAAAATGAGCGTTTATAGTGTGTGGTTTATGGCAAACTAGAATATTATCTACAACAATAAAATCCCTGAGATGGATTAGTACTCAAGTCTCAGCGATATCGATGCACTTGATGAGAGTATTTTAAGCAATCTGAGACTTCGTGCAGTTTGTTATTTACTCCATAAAAACACTAGTAAATCAAGTTACCAGAAATGTTTATCTACTTTCCCTTGGCAATGACCAATCTCGTTTTTTTTTTGCTTGCCTGCAGTCGATATCTCATTACAAGAGCAACATTTTTATTTAAACCGATTGAGTGATTTATTGTAATTTATTTCATTTAAATCGTTTGTCTGACACAAACGCAGCGCGGCTCAATAAAAAAAATAAAAAGGCAGCCCACACACAGAGTCAACCGAACCAGTAGCCAACAGGCGAGTCAAATAACAAAATAAAAGAAACGCCTGAAATTTACAATACATTTTACAGCTGGCAGTGGAGCACGCACCGCTGCCCAGGACAAGCAGTTCGAGCAGGGCAGGGCAGGGCGAGGGAAGTACTCGGCCCAGAACCACGGCCCATTGTTCGTTGTACGCATTTAAATGTTGTGAGGCAAAAGAACAAGCAGAGCATCTACTTCGATGCTGACGGGCCGATGATCTGTTGCCCAACGACACTTTTGCCGTCTCTGCTATACTCTACCCTGTAGCATTGAATTTGTAAGGGGCTTAGGAAGCGTTTTGAGCCATGCATATTATAGGGTGTCTTCTCTTCGATATGTCTGAATGCTTAATTCATTCATGCTACTGTTTTGTTGGACTTTTTTGCGTGCTCAGTTCAGTTGCTTTCGCTTGTATTGACTTCATTTTAAATTGGCGGTTAAATCTGTTTGAAATTGTCACGCAATCACACACCAACACACACATACACACGCACACAGTATTCAAAGCCAGACACACTTGGGTCTCTCTGCCTGGAAGCTCGGTCGACTGCTGTTTTTAGTGATTTTACTTTTTCCTTCTTTTTGTATTGCATACTTTCATGCGCTCTCTCGACAGCGACGCCAACGCCAGCGCCGACAGTGACGTTGACGTTGACGGCAACGTTGTCGGTTGCCGCACTCGGCGCAATCAACGCAACGAGGCATTAATTTGTTGTACACTGTGTGACATAATTGGGTGACAGTGCGGCAAAAAACAAGTTGTGGGCCAGAATTTTCTGAGAGCGGGCGCCTTTTTGCCACTTCCCCGCACTCGCTGCATTCCCTCCTCCCCTTGCTTAACCACCAATTTCACCTGGTACTACTGTTTCTCATGATCCTTCTGCCTCTCAGTCACTTTTGCTTGCTTTGCTGGCACAGCATTCAAGTTTATTAGCCTATGAAAAATTTGTTAGTTGTGCGCTTTTCTCTTGGAATTGCATTCAAATTTTAATTAATGCAGTCACACCTCGACATTCCCCTTTTTACCAATTCCCCTTCTACGTAGTTACCTTTACGGTTGCTACTGCAGCAGCTGCTGCTTTGATAGTTTCCGACCCAACTAAAAATTTTGAATTTGACAGCTCAGCTGGCTGCAGAGCACTATATACTACAAACGTCTGCCACTCAAAATCGTTTTTGCATACGTCACTCAGAGTCTACCCTCTGGACAATCAAATGACCGTGACACTAACTTACCTCGGGCACGGACTCGGACACATGTTCTGTTTCATCGTTGTTGGGTTTGCTTTCCAGAAAAATGCTGGCAAACCGCAACAACATTCTTATATGCTGCCCTCAGACGTAGCATTGCGGTTGCTGAGGCTTTGCTTGAGAGCCAGGCCCAAAGGAAACCATATGCGAGTATGCTCTATCGTTTCTTACTTTATATCTTTTTAATTTTCGTCTGGCACTCTTTGAATGCATTTCTGTCCTTTACTTAATTTGGAGACTGACGGAAATGAGAAAATTGCAGAAAGTAATTATGGCAAAAGAAACTGCACTTCGTTTGCCATTTCTTTTTGAATTATGTATTTCATTTTATAGAAGACATTCAATTTAAATATTAAACAAATCAATAATTGCATATTTAATGATAATTTGTAAAATGTAAAGACCAAACTGTTAAAATTGTATATATTGCTAGTAACAATGCTTTATTTACTGCATGCTCAAAAAGAACTTGAAACTGGCAAGTGGAGCATGGTACTTATATGCATATATGTTTATTATCGAGCTTATTTATTATTGGCTATTGAAATTGAAATCATTGCCACAATAGAACTGTAAATGTTGTGCAATTTACACATATTAATCGGAAGTGTATGTGTGTGTGTGTGGTGTAGTGTATGCGGGCACTTAGCGAGGAAACAATAGCCAATAAAGTGCATGAAAAACTAATTGAAAATTTTGTACAACAAAATTGAAGTACAAACAATGAGAACCAAAAGTGCATATTAAAAATACATCGTAAATCGGCCATCTATAAACCCATAACGGTGACAACAACATCAATAACAACAACAACAACAACAATAATAACAACGTTTGTCAGTTAAGTCAACACAAAGCGAGCAACAGCAACACTTGCCACAAAAAAACAACAAGTGCAGCAACCTCACGACATGAATTAAAAATTAATAAAATGCATAACTGGGTTGCACATTTTATTTACATGTAATAAATAAATGATTGAAATTCCATAATTATGTAGGTGTAAAAAATACATAAATCGCGCATCACTTTATCGCAGCGCGTCAAACGGATGCTGAATATTTTAATTGTTGCCATATTCGTTCGTTTAACATTTGATAGTCACTTTTTTTTGTATTTAATCACAGTAGTGTGTGTGTGCGTGTGTGTGTGTGTCGAGCTAAGCAGTGCGACCGGAAACCGGAAGTGGCGAACGCCATTTGTGTCTACCGCGTTGCAATGCGTGTGTGTAAATCACCCTCTCGCAAGTGCCATTGTCTGCCTGTCAATGCAATGCTCGCCGGTCTGTGAGCCGGACCTTATCGGCAGCAGGGTTCATTCTCTTCGGCGTAATTGTTTAACCACGGACAGCATGTTATTGAAAAGAAACAACAGCAGCACTAACAGCAACAACAACGACATGCATTACTGATATACACTACATACAATCATAATGATGATAACAACAATTACAATAACAACAACAGCAACAGCTTCCATTGCAATGGCCCCCGTGTCGTGAGCGCAACAATTGAAAATTCAATTAAAAGTCTTTATTAAAATAAAATGCGCTATAAACTCCCTGCGGCCACGCCCAGCTGCCCAGTTGCCCAGATGGACAGACGAACAGACGCTCTCTGACGCCCAGATGCCCTTCAGTCCGCTGATCTCCACTCGCATGGAAGCACTTGGTGGTCGCGCCTTTTATGCCCACCTGCTGCGGCAGAACACCCACCAGCCCGGCACCCTGCAACCCTGCACCCCGCATTTACAGAAGCCACCTTATTTGACCCTAACGCTGTGCTGTGGCTTTCACATTTTTTTTTTTTATTTGTTGTTTCGTTTGAATCTGTAGCGATGCAAAGTTAATTTGGGTTTGTTGTTGCCAATTTTAAATGGTTGTTGTTATTGCTATTGTTGTATTTGTTGTTGTTGCTGTTGATTCGGTTTGGTTTGGTCGTAAGTGATTTTAATTAATTTAAATTCGAATTAAAGCGGTTTGTGCGATTAAAACTCAAAAACTGCAACAATGATCGAAGCCATAATTAAAATTTAACAAAATTGTTCGTTCGCAATGCATTTATACAAATTGTGCATAATTTAAATTGGCAATAAAATGAAAAATATATAAAGACTGCAGGTCATTTCATTAATTGGCCATGGAAACAATACCCAATATTAAAAGGAAATGTGGCTGTAAGGTAAATTCTGAATACTCTATCGCTTTTCAATTTAAAAATTGCAGTTAAACTTTTAAATTTATTAAAATATAATAAAGTTAGGGATAAATACTGTAACAATCCATAGAAAATATTGTATAGGACATACACTATCAATATCTCTACATAGTTTACGTACTACATAGTGGAGCAGTGTATCTCTGATACTCTAGCAGAGCGGTGTGTAATTTATCTCCCTCGATGCATTGCAAACTTCACGACTAACTTATTATACTCTCTGCAGGTTCAATGGATTTGCACAGTGCAGCACAAAGCTCCAGCTAAGTCGTTGTTATTGCATTGCACAAGATAAATGAGACTCCGTTCCCCGTGGCTGCTGCTGCTAGTCTGGCAGGACACCAGCTTGGGTCCTTCGTGCGGAGCCAAGGTAAACAAACATCTCGGATTAACAGTGGACGCTGGTCAGTGGGACAGTCGAGTCATAGAGGCATATACAGTGCCACCCAGTGGCAGCTCTGGGTTAGTCTACACTACTAAGAGCAGGACATGGTCCGGACGAAACGTGCTGTGTGCTACACATACACCTTGCACTTGGCCGAGCGCCCAAAGTTGTTTACACTTTTGAAGGCAGGACATAAGAGGCATGACAAAACACGGGGCAAACAAAACTAAAGCTGTAAATAGTGGACCAGTAGCAGCAGGACCAGAGCAGTCGAGCGAGCGGGCAACCGGGCAGCCAAGAGTTAAAAAACGCACCAACAACGAAAACTTCAGTCCTCCATTAGCAGCGGGCAGTCGTCGTAAGTTGGTTAAGGGGGGGTGGGGTTGGTTGAGCGGGCCGCTTGACCAAACTAAGTAAAGTTGACTAAAAGCAGTTTATCCAGCTTCACGGCAAAAGGAGCGACTCGAGCGTACGGCGCAAGGCGTGGCGTGTGTACGTGTATTTGGCACTTGGCCATTGTTACCTTTAGCTTTGTCTTTCCATCTTTCCATCTTCCATCTTTGCTCTGTGACTGAGTGACTGTATATGTGTGTGTGTGTGTGTGTGTGAGTTTGCTTCTCTGCAGAGACTTTAAGACTGGCTAAGCAAGCTTTTGTGGTGCAGAGCTAAACAAGAAACAAGAAAGTGGCCAACTGGCACAGTCAGGTGTCAGGCAGTCGACGGCCTTTGAATGGCAGGCAAACCCAAAACAAAGGACTACTACTACTACAACTACTACATAGCATAATCAGGCAGTCTGCAGTCGCGTTTTGGCCAACACAATTGCCATGGCAATATTGCATTTATAATTCACCAAAACTCCTTAAACCCAAACCCCCTCATACTACAAGCGTTTGAAAAGAAACAAAATACAAAAATGGAGTCAAAGGATTGCAGAATTGCTGTTTTCTTGCGTAGCCATTAGACAGCGCCTGGCAGCGTTTCCGCCACCGCAACAAGACTTTAGACAAGTTTTCACGGCTGGCTAAAGCCAGTAGACTGAAGCCTGTAGAAGCAGACCTAAAGCAGACCTAAAGCAGTCCTAAAGCGGCCGCAACTGATGCCAAGGGGTAATAGAAATGTTCATTTCGTTGTTTTATGCCTATTTACGCTTCTAACAGGACATCCGGCAAAACGGGGCTACAACTTAAGCGGCTGCCTCGACTCATGCTACCCTGTTTTATATATTTCTCACACGTTCCAATTACATAACATACGCTTTCCCCCAAACACATGCCTATTTCACTGTTCAGCGCTCGGCGTTCAGTTCTCTGCAAAATAATAGCGTGCCAAAGAGCTACTTCATCGTTCAGCGGAAGTGATTGAAGGTGTGCCGCTGTGTGAGTGCCCCTCGTATGTGTGTTGTTGTTGTTGTTGTTGCTATTTTCGCATACAAAGTGCCAGGCCATTGGTGAACTTTGAGTGCAGGTCGCTTAAGTCACTTGGGTCGCTTGGGTCGCTTAGGCTGCATACATTATAAAGCAGCTCCAACTCGACCCCCGATTCGAGGCGACGTTTTGATTTCTTAGCTAACAAACACACACACCTTACATACAAGAGTGTATATATATGTATATGTATGTGTTACCATGTGGCCAAGCCAAGCTAGACGACCGGCAGCCAAAGTGCTAAACTATGTTGCCCGGCTTTTGAGTGCGGTCCTGGCACCTTTTTGCTACCTTATGCTACGCACTACTAAGCACACAGCATATGTGTGTGTGTGTGTGTGTGTGTGTGTGTGTATTGGCTACGACAAACGTTTTCAATTAGCAGTTCATGAATTTTTAAGCCATTAATGAAATATGCAAAGGCATTTTAAAAATGGCTACATTAGTGTGTGTGTGTGTGTGTGTTAGTGTGTGTGCAGTGGTGTGGGTGTTGCAAAAGTGAAAGTTGCAACATATATATAAAGTATAGTATATATATATATATGCTACATGGGGTATGCAATGTCAAATGGCTGCAATTTTGCGTCGCAAAGCAAAACCGCAGGAAAGGCAGCCATGTCAACCGGAAGTTCCTTCGATTGGCAACGACTTCCGCTTGACACGTTAGCTAAACAAGCTGTCGTTCTGCATTTTGCTGTCGTTGTCGTTGTTTGCGTTGTTTGTGTTGTTGTTGTTTGCTGTAATTGTTGTTGTTGCATCGTTTGACATGCCGAAATTGCGTTGGCACATAATTAACGCTCTGGCTGCACAGCCCCAAACCAAGCAAGCAGCCAAATGCAAACTGCTACAGCAACTCCGACTCCAACTTCAACTGCAACTGCGACTGCGATTGCAACTGCGACTGACAACAATTACAAATGTAATAAATGTAACGGCAAAGTGCAATTGCTGTTGCCGTGTTGTGTTGACAACTTCAAAAGTCAACGAACTACATGCCACACACTCCCCCATATATAGACACCTACACCTACCAGCATACATTTGCACCTTTGCGCACAGTTTTGCCTAGTTAGAAGTTGCTCGAGTGTTGTTGCTGCTGCTGCTGCTGCCGTCGCGGCGTTGCTGCAGCAATTGGTGCATATGTGTGCCGTAACACATACTCGTACAAGGGAAAACTGTATCATGTGTCCGTATACCGAGTCATACAATTTCATTTACATATTTGTACACGTTCTTTGCCCAGACGACGACTACGACGACGACGACTACGACGAAGTCGACTTTTTCTTTATGTAACATTTGTGTTTGGTTTTGGTTCCTGCGGTTTGTTTTTGTAGCCTTTCTCTTCACTTCTCAGGGCTCTTCAGCCAGGGCCGAGCTCACTCTGTTGTGGCTTTTCTACACACAAAACTTGCCACTACACACACACACACACTCACACACACATAGCGCTCATTTCATTTAAATTTTAATTTTAATTGTCGAAAAATGCCATACAGAACCATTGAGAACTTGGCTCAGCTTCCTCTACCTCTCCACCTCCACCTCTCCACTCTGCTGCTCTGTGCTGCCTTTAAAAAGTCGAAGAGGCAGATTTCTTTGGGGCGAAAATTTAATTCAAATTAAAGCCAAGCTCGAATGCTAACAGCAAAACTATGCCACACTGACATGAGACTGAAAATACCGCATTCCTTTGCCGCCAGACAACAAGATTGAACAAAGCGAAAACAACTTCCCATATAAGTGAATATATATATATATATATATATGTATATACTATATGTTTTGTATGTTTGTTTGTACTCATACACATGCATGTACTCGTATGTGCCTTTTAAATTGCAGAATTTAATTAAATTGACTTCAAGCACTGCTGATTGCATGCTTTGATAATTCCAGAGCCAAATATTTAATATTCGCAACAACAACAAAGTGTACATGTTACTCAATTTGAACAAGTAGATACAATGAATTTAAGCTGCTTATCATCGGGAATTATTACACCTAGGTAAATTGAAAATAATTGCATAGAAAATTAGACAGTCAAGTTAAACTTATACACAATTATATATATATATATATTTTGGTGTATATCCTTAAGTGTAATACAACTTAATTAATTAAAACATTTGCTTTAGATAATTAGAGCATATTAGAAATACAAATCGATTATATATTAGCACTTGACGCATATGTAATCCTACTCAATTAAAACAAGAAAGAAAAGTTCATGTCGAGCATGCGCAACAATGTAATACCCTCTAGATTATATTAATTCAAATCGGAGTAAACGCTGCAGGAAGAACACTCACAAAGTCCAGAACTTTACTCTTAATAACAATCTAAAAGTTTACGCTGTACGTGTGATAGCACCGCTGCAGCACAACTCAGCGCCTTGCACTGTAGCTGTGCTGCTGTGATTTTACTATTTTTGACGTATGATAACTTTCTTGATTACCATCCGTTGCTAATGTAATTTGCAGGATCGTTTGACTTTGCGTGTTCCTAAGCATATATAAATTTACAAAACTAAACGTTAGGAAAGTTAACAAGTTAAAGGCAGCTAAATTTTAAATTATTTTTGTTTCTTTTGGCCAAAGAGAACATAGTATTCTTCTGCCTGTTGCATACTTTTCACAATCCCAATATACCCTTATTAAACTAGTAACTACGTTCAACAATTAATTTATTTTACTCGATTGTTTATTAAATTTATTAAACTTTGCACTGCTTAATTGTTTGAGAGCGCGTCTTTAAATCTGTAAAGCAATACCAAAAAAAAAAGAAGGAAAAAACATCTTTTGGCCGACAGACATTGTGTAAAGAATAATGAATATTACATTCAAATTGTAGGAGTGCCACTTAGGCACGCGCACACAGACAGACAAACGGGGGGACATATAGAGCAGTAGCCTCCATACGTGTGTGGTGTTGGGTGTACTACATATGTATATGTATGTGTGTTACTGGGTGTTACTTCTACATCTTCATACTTATGTTGCAAAAGTCAGGCAACTTGCATAATGCCTCTTCTAGCCATGTTTATGCCACTTTATGCAAAAATAATTGCACAATTAGTTTGAAGCTGCCAGTTGCCGGTTGTTGGATGTTGGCTGTTGGCTGTTGGGTGTTGGGTGTTGGGTGTCAGGTGTTGGTGTACCGGTGCCTGGTGCCTGGTGCCTGGTGCCGGTTGTTGGGTTCCTGCTGCAATGTGTGTGCTCGTGGGTTGCATCGTTGTTGATGTCGCACACTGTAAAATTGGTTCAAGCATAGCTACCAACACCGTCGGCAAGGTGACGGCAAACCGGTGGCCTCACATCATCTGCTCGACCCGTGTAGACTCGCCCCGCCCCGCCCCCAGCTCACACACCCATTCTGCTCATTAGTAAGAGTTCTGAATGCTATTACAGCGTCATCTACTCGACTAATGCCAGGGCTCCTCAGTTTTCTAGCTCCCCAGCTTCTTAGCTCCAA
The DNA here is from genome assembly GCA_035047385.1 of Drosophila tripunctata. Taxonomy (NCBI): domain Eukaryota; kingdom Metazoa; phylum Arthropoda; class Insecta; order Diptera; family Drosophilidae; genus Drosophila; species Drosophila tripunctata. The sequence continues at coordinate 26,355 of JAWNPS010000017.1, forward strand.
CTACTACTGTTTCTCGTCTTCTTGCTGTTTGTACACATGTGCATAAGTGTAATGCAAACACCCACACACCCCCTCACACACCCTCACACACATACTTAAGCATTTACCAACACATTTCTAGCATTGAGGTGCTCTAGGCACTTTAGTTTTTGCGCACTCGTTGGGTTTTTGCCCCGTTCCACCCACAACAAGTAGTGTAATAACAATGGGCGTTGCCAGCATTTAGTGGAGAGAAAAGACTATGCGCTTCAAATTGGTCAGATTAGCTTGAAATTCGGCGTAGCAACGAGTTGGAGCTTTTGACATTTGCAGAATTACCTGTGCATTACCTGCTAAAAGCACATCTGAGACAATTTTCAAGTTGTTTAGTTTGCATTTTCAACATCTCTCTCTCTCTCTCTCGCTGTCTTTCGGAGTTGTCATTTAATTAGTTGGCCTAATGTGCAGTACACAGCTGCAGCTAAGGCTCAACGAGGTGACAGATATAAACCTGGTGTTATGATATCATATTTTAGAAATAGTTAGTTTTTCTTTAAGATTTCCACTGAAATGTGTCACAACAAATCCATGAGTAATCTCTAGCTGTTTAATAACTAAAGCTTACTTTGAAAATGTTTTAAAATTTAAAAAATCATTAAGATGAGGAAAACTGTAGTGTTTTAAAAAAGTTAAATCGATGCTATGCACATTCCAGCTTTATTGTATAGCTTGTTAGATTTTCCATTTAAAGCGATCCCCAAAAGTATGCTATAATTTTCAAACCAACGCTTATTTAACTAAAGAGTATATACCCGACGCACAAATCATTCAATTTGTTGGCAACTAATCAATTGATTGATTTTAATCAACGCTTCCATGCAAAAAGGGGATCATTACCAGCACTTGTCGAACAATTTCAATAATTATATTGATTACAAAACGAAGAAGTGTTCGACTTATACAAACAGGAGTTGACTTTTGTCTGCACACACTTCAAATTTGAGATGTCAGCTCCGTGGAGTGAACTTCTCCAAGGGATTTCATTTGGCTTCAGAGCATCAGAGCATCTAAGCATCAGTTGTCAACAGGCAAACGCATATGCTAGCAACGAGTATGACATGGCACTTATAGAATCAATTTGCGTAATATTTTCCATTACGGCAGGTTGAGCACACACATACACCTACACACACACTCACCGCATACAGGCATACTTAAGTATCTGTGATATGCATAGATACAGATAGACGTTTGGTTTGTTTTGTGTCAACCTCATTCTCATATGCTTGTGGCTGTTTGTAATTACTTTAAATTGATATAAACACTTTTGAAATGAAATCGATCTAAGCTTCTTGTTAACAGATTAACATGTGCACACCCGCACACATCCGCACACACACACATACATACAGTGTGTGGCTAGCAGTTTACAATTATTATTTATTCCCACAATGTATATAGATATATGAAAGATATATACAGATCTGCCGCACACTTTGTATGGCTTTGTGCAGGCAAGCTGAACTCCTGTGTTCTGTGTGTGTCTGTGGTTTGATAAGATTTCACAGCACATGTAAATCCTATACGTATGTGTGCGTGTGTGTGGAATACAAGTAATCCTTGAAACATGTTTTTGATTTGCAATTTAATCAAGATAATCAAGTTTTATGTGTTTTAAGAAAATTGAAAGTGTGCCTTGTGCCATGTTAAACATTGTTTGCTTTTGTTGCTGCTTTCGACTGCCTCTGGCATTTAACTGTAATCTTTAAATCGTCCATTATATATATTATTAAATACGATTTAATAGCTAAACCCCCGTTTACTTGTCACCCACCCCTCAGACCTTTGAACTCACTCGTTAGCATTAAAGACATTTTACGACTGGCGACAATTAGTTTGCATCGCATCGCATCGAAAAGTTTAGTTTTTGGTGCTCATTTCTGTGGCATATGCAACGGGTCACAATTTTCACACATTGCCCAAGTGGCAAGCAATTTAGATGGCATTACTTTTCATCGGAATGTAAAAGTTTTTCATATTTTTCCACTTGACAAAGTCTTTATGCATCTTGCAAAATAGTTTTATGGCCGTAAGGGGAAGAGGAGCAAAACTTTGGTTTTCAGGAAATTCTCTAACGCTCTTCCCTTTCCCGTTCTTTTCCCCTTTTCCTTGCTCTTCCTCTTACAATTTTGCACTTGGAGCGTTTTCAATAACCATTCAATTCAGAATCTATCCGCAGTTCCTACCAACCCCACCCCACCCCCAACCACTCCTGTCACTGTCTGTCGCTGCGTCCGCTTCAATTGCAGTTGATGGCTTTGATTTTATTCGTGGATGCACTTTTCTTGTTGGCTGCCCCATGTTCTGGATGGGCACTGGCGCATCCATTGTGTATGTTGTGGCTGTCCCTTTATGCGATGCTGCTGCTTCTGCTGCTGCGTGCTTTTATTATTAATATTTTTTTTCTGCGTTATTATTTATTGCTGCTGAAAAATGTTTTGCCACAACTCAGGGCAAAACTTGACTGCAACTTCTACAGAAGACAAATTTTATTTCGCTCTATGCGAGCGCTGACTTTCTTTCGCCTTATTGTGTGTGTGTTGGCCAGGTCATTATGTGGGCTAATGCTGATGGAATTCACAGTACTCTCCAAGCTGAGTGCCAATGCACTTAGCTGTTAAGCTTTTAGCCAACGGCTAATGCGGCGTATGCGTAACTCTTTAGCTGACATAACGCATTTACGTGCTCCTCATTCCAAGCAGCAAACAGCAAATCAGTGAGAAATTTTGTGGCATATGTAAATAGAAAATTTATCAAACCAGATTCACATCATGTTTGTTGTCAAATACAAGACGAGAATTCATGGCAAAAGGTTCTGCGTAAACAGACTGAAGCCTATTAAGGGACATGGCCTAACTCGACATCAAGCATACACACGCACCAAAGCAATCGGGAAACACCAATCTAGACACGCCCCAGCTGCTGCTGCTACTGATGCTGCTGCTGCTTCTGGAACACCCATTGGCATCTGCCTTTGCGCATTGGCAGCTAATATCGTTTAATATACAAGTTTGGGTTCGAAACTGCTTTGGACTGCTTTTTGGGGAGCACTGGCTAATTCTGCCATTGGATTGTTTAGCCAAATCTCAAGGCGCACATCATCTCATATGTGGAGGAGGGGGTTGGAGAAGAGGAGAGCAGGTCCAAAGTCCAGGCTAGCACACACACACATTTTGCATAAATCAAACAAGCAAATCGGCATGTAAACAACAATTTTTGCCAATTCAATTGAATTTCCAGTTAGAGAGTAGTGAAACTGAGACCCAGACCATTGGACGCTCAGGTGATGGTGCTGGAGTAGGCACAATCCTAACAATTTTGGCAGCAGCACGACACACGTGCCAGTCGGTTGGAGAGTTCAACAACAGCCGTTACAGCAACAACAACAACAAAGGCACGCACACTCAATTATTTGCTAAAAGCTTATGTAAACGCCTTCGTGTCAAGGGATTTTATTAACTGTTTCTTTTTGCTTGGTGTTTCGGTTGGTCTCGAACGAATTTCAAACTAACACACACACACACACACCTACACACACCTAGACACCCACACAGAGCACACACACACACACACACACACACGTGTAGTATACATAATGACAGTTGAAAATTTGCACACAAATCGCTTGGATGCTGAGCAGAGTTCTAGATAAAAATCGTAGCAACAGAACAACAACAAAATGGAAGAAGCAAAAAAAAAAGAGAAGAAATTGAAAAAGAATTCAATACAAAGAAATTGAAAAATGCTACAAAATGAATCAAAGTGAAAAACGAATGTGCGAAACGAAACGGCAGCCAAAGAAAATCCGTCTCTCCGTCTATTCGTCCATCCGTCCATTCGTCCATTCGTCCATTCGTCCATTCGTCTATTCGTCTGTATGCGGGGTTCTTGCCAGACCTTTTTTGCTAGAGTGTGTGTATTGCGTCCGCCTAACGAGCAAATCGTGTTCAATAAATATTTGCCAGTCAGCCAAAGAGTTAAACAGAGATAGACTCTGCGACAGTGAGTGTGTAAAGAAGAGATCGAGTGAGAGAGAGAGAGAGAGACAGCACCAGTGTGGTGCAAAAGAGACAGCACATAAGGGCAGGTGGTCCAAAGTGCGCCTCTAGAGCGTCGCTGCCAAAATCGAAATCCAAATCCAAACTCAAACCCTCTCACAAGCTGTCCGACAGCTGCTTGGGCTACTGGGCTAATACTGCCGAGCAGTTGGCTTTCAGTTGGGGGGCTTTTGGCATCTGTCTGCATCTGCATCTGGGTACACGTTGCTTGTTATTCGCATCTATGAAATATTCATTCATTTACAACTCCCAACAGAGAATTGACTCGGCAGCGGATGCCGTTGCGGTTGCTCGCAAGTCGCGCTTCAAACTCAATTTATGAGCGTCCGGTGTGTGCTTTAATAGTTCGCAGTTGAATTAATTGACTGCAGCTGTGGGGTGAGAGCAAGGATGCGCATACATTAACCATATATCTTTTACTTACCATTAAAATAATTTAATCAAAATGCTGTTTACCCAACCAAAACACACACCCAAACACCCACTCGCACACAGAGTTCATGTTCATGTTGAAACGCAAACTTTCAATAAAAGCGAATGTCTGCTGGTCCGTTATAAGTATCTATATAAAAGAGATTCAATAGCTATAGTGTGCATGTGTTTGAAACAGATAAAGCGCATAAATTTTAATCAATTGTTTACTTACTTTTAGCCGCAGTTTTCCCTTTTTGATTTTATTTACTGCGTGCAACTTGTGAATTGTTTTGCGCTCGAGTCCAAACAAAGAGTGTATTAAAAGCGACTGATGAGAAAGAAATGATACGCTTTACATTAAAAAGTGTCTTAATTTTGTTGCAAGCCTTGTCTTTTAACAGTCTGAATTAGAGCTTGTTTAAGCGTATGTTTATCTAAAATACTCATTACATATTGTAGTTTACTGAGCATTCTGTCTTCAGTGTTGACCAGATCTTCTTTCCGAATGAGTATTCAGTCTTCAGTGTTGTCCACAATTCCACTGAAGAAAAGACACATTCACATTCCGAATTCAAGTTGATTGTAACAAAGGCAGATTAAAACTTATGCACACTGTGAAAGCGACAAAGTCTCTGGTTGGCTGGGCTATTCCATAATGTGAGCTATGTTAGTTTTATGGGAGAACACTAGCATAGAGACCAGAACAGACCACCGTACTACTACATAGTATTCTATGTAAGTATGTATGACAATAAAAAATGTAACTAACCGCCTCTGCTGGCGGGCAAAGCATTGTGAATGCTTTATGAGCCTTAGGAGTGCCATAATTTTCACTTAATAATCCGTTGAGTAGCTGCCCGTGATTTGTAGCCCAGCCCAGTTAACTGTAATGAGCTGTATGGCGATGCTAAGGGGCGGTGAATGGGGCGTGTCGGTTGCTTTTGGGGGGCAAAACAATTTCAAAGTTTTTGTCGAAAACATAATGTGTTCCTAATTTTATTTGTCGCCAATTGGGAGCAGTGCTATTCACACACACACACAGTGACAAATTTTTAGTGCGCGACAAAACACCTGCGCCGAAAAGTATGCAGTATTAGAAATAAGCCCCCACGCTTTGGATACATATTAGAGCCAGCGCTGGAAAGTATGCCAACATAATAATGCACACAACAGCTGAAAAGCAACAAAAAATATTGTATAACAACAACAACAACTACAGCACATTTAATGACCGAAATGCACATGAAATTGCGCGCATAAACTAATTACGGCGGATAAAGTTAACAATGGCAACAGCAACACAGGCAGAATCAGAGGCAGTGGCAGTGTGCCTTTAAAAGGTTTAACTGCCAGCAGTTCAGTTGGCTACCAGGCAACCAACCATTTTGTGGATCGCAGCGGAACTCAAGCTCAGCGACAGTGAGTCCTGGCCTGCCAGTGAGTCCTGTCAGCCCAGCAAGTCCTGCTGTGGCCACAAGTCGCTCAGTGTCGATGCTGCTGCCGTTTGCCAGCCAGCATTACCGGCATTTACAATATTTATTTTAATATTGCACGTTTTTTGGCAGCCACCCAATGTGCCCCTACCATTTAGCCATTACCCTACCGCCGTCACAGTCGCCGCCAGACGTCAGCCCCCACAGTCAGGCCATAGCTCAAACCCCTCGCCCTTTTGCCACATTGTGTGTTATTGTGCCAAATTGTTTATGAAAAATTGCGTATGACGACGACGACGACGACGGCGATGACGACGATGAAAATGCCGATGCCGATGCCGTCGGCGTCGCTGTTGGCGCATAAATCAAGTTGCCTTGGCTGAGGATTTGGGCCAGTCTCTCGGTGGGTTGCTCGGTGGGTCGCTCGGTGGTGGCTCAGTGCTTGGTAATTACAATGTAGCCGCCTGTGAATTTAACGATCCGGGGCCAGTGCTAACAGACGCCAGCCAACAAGCAAATGCGGAAACACAACAATTTTCAACAGTGCCCCGCTGTTGTTGAAGAAGCAGAAGGGTTGTCCAGTTGGCCCAGGGTCAGTTTGGCTGGTCAGCTGGATTGCTCAGCCGTCCTGTTGGCCACTTGGTCGGTTGGTCGGTCAGTGCGTGTGGGCGGCAACTTAACAAAAGTGTGAGCCAAGTGGAAAATAACATTTAAAAACGCCATAACAATAACTAACAAAGACACCAAAAGCAAATGGCAATGGCAAATGGGACAGACTGGCAAACTGGGAAACTGGCAAAGTAGAACTGGAGGCTGCAGACCCAAAAGGCTGAGGGCAGGCCGACAGAAATTAAATGGCGCGAGAAAATTGCACGGTCAGTGTGGAGTCAGAGTGAAGCAGGTTTACATAATTGCCAACAGAAAAGGAATAGATGAAGATAAGGAGTAAAAGGAGCAGAGTGCGGGAGTGGGAGAGTGAGCTAGACATGTTGAAAACACTGTGAAACCTTTTTCCCGAGCAATTCAAATAAAATTTAAAAATCTCAAAGAACTGAAAGTATTTAAGGATTATTAACAAAACTAGTTGTTACCTTATTGTCAACTTTATAAATTATTCATTGCCCAATGCTTTGTGTTGAAAAGCAGTCCGGAAATAATAACAATACCACACGTTTGTCTTTGCCTTTGAAACTATTTAATACTACTTAACTTATAGCTAGACAGGGTTAGTTAGTATTTTCAGCATACTTTTTGACTAAATTAAACTGGTCATATAGCCTAACTGGTTATACAAAATGCAAATGATGCACTTAAATGCTATGTTCAAAGATGGTTCACTGGTCTCCTCCTCAGCAGTTGTGACACTTGACCAATCCCACCTCATCGCAGTTCATGCATTTGAGCGCCACAAACTCGGCCGTAAAGTGATTGCGATGCACGGACTTCTTGGAGCCATTGCAGGATGGACAGGGTAGCAATCGATAGCCTCCGCAGGTCTGGCAGGTATAGTTACTGGCAATGGACTTGTACGGCTTGAGCAGTTGACGCAGTTCACCGGACTCGTTCATTCTCTCCACGGTCTCCGCGTCGCCAATGTGCTGCCCCTCCACATAGAGTTGGGGCACGCGTATCTGTGAGGTTTGCATGCGTTGGCGCATTTCGGCCTGATACTCGACGCTCATGAAGACGTCTCTCTCCTCGAACTTGATCAGCAAAGTGCGCAGTATCTGTTTCACATTGGCACATTTGGTATAGGTGTCTCGAATGACACCCATGCTGGTTGTGTAGAGGACCACCTTACCCAGATCTTTCTCCTTGTAGCACTGCAGAATGTGAAAAAAAAAACTAAAAACAGCAAAAGATTAGTGGAAGTTCCAGTTCTACAGTTGGTCAGTTCTTGTGTGTCTATGTTATGTCTGTGTCTATTTTTGTATTTTTGTTTTGTGACTGCTTGAAAAGCAGGTCACCAAAAGCTTGAAATCGGCACAGAATTCGCCACATCGTTCCGATTTTGGCTTCTGTAACGGTCATGGTCATGGACTTACTAGTATGGAAGACTGGGGCGAGACCAAAGAAAATTCAGAACAAATGAGTCTTTAAGCTGGCAGCTATAAAACAATACCATGACCAAATAGCGACATTTTCAACTTTCATTGCCTACTGGTGACTGAGAGAAATCTTCGAGATTAAAGAATAATGAAAAATGAAAAATGTTTCATGTTTCACGGCATGTGTAATCCCAGTTAATGGTGATCGCGATCTGAAACTGTACAACCAGTTGGGTTCATTAGCTTTTGGCTTTGTCTATCCATTTGTCCTCACTGTCCGTTTGTCTCACGTAACAAAACAACAAAATAACTCTGCATGTCACTCAAAATCCTATTAATAAATTCAATTAAGCAATAATGGGAAAACTGCTAGTCAATTGACAGCAGCTGCCTCAAATACTATACACACAACACAATGCTCACAATGTTTGTCGTTTTTCCAACCACAATACTATTTATGATGGCTTATTTTGTAAGGCTTGCAAGTCGAACCGGTTTGGGGTTCACTCATTTCATTTGACAATTACCATTTCCGTTAGTTGGCCAACTTTGGTGGCGTCTGCTTTGGCTAATGAACCGCTTTCAGCCAACCGCCAGCGTAAACACCAAACATTGATATCAATGAACTGTACAACAAGTGCAACTCACTGCAAGAGCACCTTTAAGCACGACTTTGTAAACCGGTGTAACGAGAATTTTCCAGCAAACAAATTCGAGATTGAAGCGTACAGAAAGACAGCAAAGAGTTGCTGATGAAAATTTCAGTTTTAACAGCCGAAGCAAAGGTAACAAAAAATACAAAAAATAAATCATTTTTATTGTGAAAAATAATACGAAAAGTTCAAAGACTCGACTAGCCAAATCTGCTACTAAGTAGCCGTTGAAACGAGATGCGGTCAAAAGGAAAGTCAACTTTTCAGCAGAGTGAATGTCGTTGCCTGACGGTTTTTCCAATTCCATTTAAATCGTCCCAACTAATTCCTCCGCTAGCAGAGCCTGATTAACGCTCGATGTCAACTGTGTGTTTCAATTTGCCAAAAAAAAAATAATAAAAAAAAAAACAATTAACACATGTTATTTGCACGGCTAACCTCGCAGCACTTTGATTTTAGTTGCTTCTTTTATTGTCTCTTTTAAATTTTTGTGTGTTTTGTCAAACCTGCAGCAGCCGCAACAACAGCAGCTGCGACTGCGACTGCGGCTGCTGCATGAATTGGTAAAAAGAGAAAGCAGGTCACTTGTATGGCCAGCCAGCAGTCAGTTGGAGCTGTGGAGTTGTGGAGTTGTAGAGTGATTGGCAATCGAACAGTTGAGCAACAAACTTCGAGATAGAGGCTAATGCCAATGCCAGCAACAGTGGCTATATATAGTATATATATATATTGTTATTGTTGTTGCTGATGATATTGTTAATGTTGTGCTTCTCGAAGGTGACAAAATGAAGGCAATGTGTTTGAAACACAGCCAATTTGGTAGCCATCAAGCAATCGATTGCTCTAATTATAGCTTAAAGCATGAAACAAGCATGAAAAATCAAAGTGAGCTACAATACCATATGTTTAAGATGTCGATTCCATGCAAAACAAAGGGGCAGCAACATTTTCATTTTTCACTTTCGATTCACAGTGATTGCTCGACTCGAATCAAACTCGACTTCTATGAGCTGAAATGACTGCATTATAATTAGCAGCAGCTGGCAGCAGCATCTCACTTTTGTTATTGTTATGCAGATGTTAGATGCGTCCGCATTGTTAGCCTCGAGCTACTCTACTCTGTTGCTTTTGGACGGGCTAATTTGCATGTGGGCCGCTATAAAGCCATAAAACATTTCTTTTCTTTGACTGTGGTTGTGGCTTTGGCATTTGGCTAAATTATGCTGATCAGCTGCTCTAAACACATTCCATCAAATACACATCAGAGTCAAGTCAAGCTCTATGGCTACGAAAGTGAAAAGTAAAAACTAACAAACCACAGCAGCAACAACAACAACAACAACAAACAAACAAAACAATTAAACTGATCTTAAATCTAAGCATTAAAATAGATGAAGGGAAATTTTGGTTTCTAGTCTCTTTTTCGTTGGAAGAGAAATGCGCGCACCTGACTAACCCAATAATAAAAGTTAAAGAGCATAAAAAAAAAAAAACAACACAGACACTCAAAAAATAGTAACAATCATCTGCATTGAACATTTACATAAACAAAAGACGCATCGATTTCGATGCCTTGATAAAACAAATGTATGTTAAATGTAACTGTTATAGCCATAAAGATACATACATATATTTTTATGATCATTATATGTTGATAGACTTGAGTAATCTGAGACAATTAATACGCTGTGGTATAGCATTGCGGAAATTGTTAAACTGCAAGTTGTGAGCTTCTTTCTCATTAATTTTACTATCATTTCAAATGAGATCTTCGCACACGCCTCAAAGAAAATACAGATTATTTCATTTAACTTCCCTCACTTTCTATGATGATTAACCGTTGCCTCCAGTTTTCTAACTGGACAATCTCATGCTGCCTATTAGTCACTCAACAGCAAAACTGTATGGCTGGCTATTTATCTCTGGAAGCAAAGAAAAAACCAAACAAAACAAAGCCACAAAACACAAGCTAGTAAATAAGCTAAAGCCAAACGCCAACTCTGCGAGTGTCGACAAAATAAGCCACTTAACGGTTTTCATTATATATACATGGATACTGTATAATTGCAGTAGAAACACCGCACAGCACCACACACATTCACCCATAGAGAAAAGCCGCTGATCACGGAGGCAGTGAGACTCGTAGACTCGAAGACTCGAAGACTTGCAGACTCGCAGCTCATTAGATTACGAGCAACACGAGCAGCGACGAGACATAAATACCAAATGCGAAATGAAAGATATTGAAAAGCAACAAAAAGGCAACTAAAAACCGAACAACTTAGCAAACTTACAATTGTTTTGCCGTAGCACTTTCTCCCATGAAGCGTGCAGGCAATTGTAAACAATTCGCACATCACAAGATGCGCACTGAGATTGCATAATTTGGTTAGAGAAATAAAATTAACTCTATGGGTACATAGGTACAAGAAGAAGAAGACATGTGGTGGTCTATTGCAGCGTGGGAAAGGGCAGGTTTACATAACAGTCTATCTTACATCAAGATGTAAGTAGCTGACGATACTCACCTTGGCATTTGGCTGCTGTTGCAGCTGCAAGAATGTGGCTATTCCATTGCGCACACGATTCTTAACACCGCGCACGGTTCCCTTTGCCGAACGGATTGTTGATTGTGTGGAACTGGCACTGCTGCGCACATCTCGATAGCCGGCAAACACGTCGTGCTGCTCATGTTCCGTTAGTCGTGCCAACTCCTCCGGATCGCCATGCCTCGCAAAGCTACTGAAGTTCTCGTGTTCGTTTATGTGAAAGCTGTAGTATTGATCATCGGCATATTTGTATTTGTTGCTAGAGCGGTTGTTGCTGTTGCTGTTGTTGCTGTTGACTGTTGGCAGCGACAAGGCTGTTGCCTCGTGACTGTCCAATGGCTTCTCACCGGTTTGCACAAAGTTAGCCCGATGCACAGCAGCCCGCAACTCCTCGATGCTCTCCTCATTAAGCGACTCGCGTGACAGGCGAAGTGACGACTGCGTTGATTGCAACTCCGATTCGAGTGGCTCTGATGCGGTTGCTGTGGCTGTTGCTGTGGCTGTTGTTGGCGCTGCCAGTGGCATTGAGTGCCGGTTTAACGGCTTGTCCTTGACCTCTGCGGGGCTGGTGAACTGTACCACATATTCGGCGGCACTACGTCTATCACGTATGTCCCGCAGCAGTGAATCGGGCAGCATGGAGCCCAGCATGCGTATGGATTTGTGACGCTGTCGCAGCTGTCCACTGGGCTTTGAGGCCGCTTGACGCACATACTCGGTGCTGCTGCAGTTCAGTGAGTCGCTGTTCAGTGAGGAGGGTTCACTCTCCTCACTGTCATCGCTTAAGAGTGACAGGGCTGGTGGCACTGGGCCGCTGTTGCTCTCGAGATCGCTGCCATTGCCGCTGTCCGCTGTCTCACAGTGTGTGGCATATTTCTGATATTGTTGCATATAACAGTTGCCCGCACCGTCAGTGGGCGTGGGCGTGGCTGGCTTTTGCACAACCATTCTAGGGTACTTTTATGCACCGGGGAGCACTTTAAAAAATGTTGAGGCGTTTGTCTATTACCTAGCACTAACACTTTGCCTCTCACACACAGTCCCAACTACACTTGGAGACTTACAGTCTTACAGTCTTAAAGTCTGAGGTTTTTTATTGCAATGCGTTCACTGACTCTATCGGCCGTTGCACCCGTCCTCGCATGTCTTTATGCTTCAACTCTTGTCGTTAGACTGCGATGTGCTTTTCCCGCACAGCTCTAACAAAGCTGCCGTGATCCAAGCAGCCAAGCAGCCAGTCAAACAGCTAAACAGCTAAAACAGTCAAGAAACAACAACCGCACCGCACAGCAAGTAACCATCCAAAGCCAATACTCTGATCGTCTCTCGCTCTCTTTTCTCTTTTCTCTTGTTGCTTGCATTTCTCGCATTTCACCTAGTTTTGTGAGCGAGCATTCAGCACGGAGTTGAGATTCAGCAAAACACTCACTCAACCGCTGCTTTCTTTTCGAGCCCAAGAGATTAGAGAGAGAGAGAGAGAGAAAGAGAGAAAAGGAACGGGTATTCCATTAGGTGCGCGTTATTAAATTTTGCAATTTTGCGACCGTTTCTGTTTTGAAATTGTTGGCCATTAGCCGACTAAGAAGCTTCGGGCTAAAATACAGCTGCCACGATCGGCACACAATATTGTGGCAATGACTTGGCGACGATTATGTCAATTCCAAAGCTAACTAAGAATAGCTTGGAAAAACACACAATCTTATTGGCGGATTGGCGTGTTGAGAAAAGCGTTACTGGGTTAATGATTATTTTTGGATAAGACAGCAGCAAAGTGAGTCACAAGTGTGAGTGAATGAATTCACGTTAATACAAAACTCTGCGCATATCAAACTTCCGGCTTTTATCAACTTCATCAGCCCATTCACGTTTTGATGGGCTAAAGACTGACTATCTCTACTCGAATATTAAAGTTTATCACTGGTGGGAGACAAGCGTGCGAATATTTGGCTGAATGAATGAACTGTACGGCGGGCACTTATCGGCCGGATATTAGAGAATTTCCACAGCTGGTAGCACGGAATTCATTCAGCTGTAAAAATGTGCAATCAAATTGCGTGGCGCAAAAGGTAGTTACTTTTATTATACACATATACATATACATATGTAGTATATAGCTTAAAGTAGTTAAAAAACCAAAAACTGCTGTTAGAGCTGAGCTCACAATGCCAAAAATGCTGATAAGCGATGCGCTACAATCAGTTTATAGAAGTGCGGAAAAGATAGTATATAACACTACACACTACACTACTCGTAAGTTATAAACTTTTCAACAAATTTCAAGAATAACAACAACAACAGCTACAAGAAGCAACCGCACAATCAATGCAATTGCCAAGTTTGCTGCAAACTGTGGTAACAGCCAGCAACTGCGTCTTATCTCGAATCTCGTGGCGTTGCCGAATTAAGCCAGAAATCACGTAGCAGGTGCCACAACGAATTCTTCTTCTTCTTCTGTAACCGCATTAGACAATGCCGCACTAGACTAATTCACTAAATAAAAGCAACAAATTTACAAAAAATTAATAACTATTAACTAGTTTCGATTTAGCTATAAATCACATTTAAAAATTGAGTTAAACGAAAAGACAAACCTACAACAGCTGCATTGCTGTGAGTGATTGTTTTGAGTGTTTATCACGTGTTGACTGATGACTGATAATATCTTTGGTATCTGCATGCCACTGTCTGTATCTGTATCTGTATCAGTATAAAAGAACCCAACGCATCTCGTCTAGCATTTAGTGTGGGCTTAGTATCTCAGTGCAGCACAACAAAGTTTAGTTTATGATTATGAGTGTTTTGCGGGGACAAGTGATGCTTGGCTTTTGGCTATTAACTAGGCTAACTGCCGGAATGGCAGCTGAATTGAATCTCTGTGCCAATGACAATACACCCATGTGTGCCCGTTGTCGAGGTGAATATCTGTTGTTCAAGAACGAATGCGATCTGAGAAAGGCACAACGCGAGAATCTAATGGCTGGACCCTTGTGTAAGTTGTAAGTAATACTTTAAAAAAGTGATCGGTAATTGGGTATTAATACTGTTAACTGCTGCTGCAGTTGATGTGGCTTTGCAGCACTGTGTGCCCAGCTGTGAATTCGAGTGCAATGATGGCTTTCATCCCATTTGTGGTGTGAGCGTGGCCACTAACGAGCGTAGAACCTTCAGGAATCGCTGTGAAATGGCACGAACTGCGTGCAGCTGCAAGTCCGATTGGCTGGTCTACAAATGGGGTGCATGCCCCAGTGGCAACAGTGTGAGCAAGCCAACTGCGCACACTGTGCTCGTGGGTCAGCGCAAGCGCCGTCAACCCGTACCCTGTACGAATGTGTATCGGCCGGTGTGCGCCAGTTACGCCGGAGTCAAGTCCACCTTCTCCAATGAGTGTCTGGTTAACTCCGAGAACATAAGAACAGGCAGAAGTGAGTGAGCAGTTAGTCAGTACAAGTGAGACAGCAACTAAGCTTCCCTCTCTCTCTCTCTTTTGCAGATTGGCGCGTGGTGGCCGAGGGTTTGTGCGGTGAGGATAGCATCAAGATGAAGCACAACCGCAAGTTCAAGCCCAAACAGAAGCCAAAAGTGGAAATGGAGCGCAACAAGCGCAGTCACAAGCAGCTCAATCAACTGGATGCGGATGACTTTGAGATACCAGAGGATGCAGTGCAAATATTTGCACCTTCCACATTTCACACACAGTTCATCAGCAACTCTGGCACCATGGAGAAGAGCTATTCCCTGCCCGCCCGCAAACCCTACTCCCTACCCATTACGAAAGCCAAGACCAGGGCTGTCTGGAGTGGACACGGCGACAACTGGGATGAACCACAGCAGAAGACACAGTCAGCAGACAGTGGCAAGCACTGCGTATTCAGTAATGAACCCGTCTGTGGCAGCTTCAATGGGGAGAGTCGCACCTTTGCCAGTGTATGCGCTCTGATGGAGTACAGTCAAGCTGTGGGCAATGGTGAGCAGCGAGGCGTAATGGCTTAAGGCACTAACTTTATTTAAATTCCCACACCCCCCTCTTCCCACTCTTTCCACTCCGCACAGCATGGACCATTTTGTATGACGGCAGTTGCCGCAAATGCGATAAGCCCTGTCCAACTGTCTATAGTCCAATTTGTGCGATTCGCAATGGCATCAGTTACACCATCATCAATGAATGCTATTTGGAACGCGTGCGCTGCAAGGATCCCAATAGTGGTAAGCTTAACTGCATTTACCAGTTGCCAGCTGAGCTGACCTTTAACCTCTTTTGTCTAGATTGGAAGATCTCACACAAAGGCGAATGCTCGAATGCCAGCGAACAGGTGTCCCAGAATATGCCACAACCCAACCAGTCACCTGCTGCATCTCTCATACCCACAATGCTCTACTCTACACCTAAACCCAAGACAACAACCCCTTTGAATAGTCGCGTTAAGACACGTCGTCAGTTTAGAAAACACAGGCGACCAACAGCAGCAGCAGCTACAGATTCGAGTAATCGCAAAATACGCAAAATAGAAATCGAAAATTTTGATAACTTTAAGCCAAATATGGATACGAAGGATTCTGCAGCCAAATTGTGGGGCAGCAAGGACAACTGGTTAGTGCAGCAGAGTCTAGAGGATGCCAAGAGCAAGTTCAGCAAGAAGCCCAAAAAGTATACTCCCCACAGTTGGTCAATAACAACGAATGCTCCATTGGAGTTGCTCTCAACAACAACAGCAGCAACAGCAACTACTACCACAACAATTACACCAGCACCAACAATTACAACAACAACACCCACAGCAAGAGACAACAACAACAACAACAACAGCAGCAACAGAGGAGACTATGTCTCCTTTGGAAACAACAGTTGTTCCTGAAGAAACGAGTGAAACCGAAGCAACAAGCTCCACACGATCAACAACTACAGTGACTGCCACATTTGCACCTACAGATGCCACCACAACTGCAATGGCTACGACTACAACCAACCAAGCCACAACAGTTGCTGCTAAAGATGAACCCACCACCACCACCACCACGATGTTAAGCCCCAGCGATAAGCCAGCGGAGTCAATCACTTTGATTGATGAAAGCACAACGGAACTTCTGGACTCCACACCAACAGCAACGAGTGCAGAAACAACAGCAGCAAGTACCACAACAACAACAACAACGCTAGCAAACGATATGTCTACCATAGCGAATTTGGACTACATGTCGGATGAACCACTGCAGGATCAGCAGAGCGAACAAACCTCCATTTACGGACTCGATAAGAATTCGCTAATTATGCGTTTGCTACGCGCTAGAAGTAGCAAGAATATGGTACTCTAGTTGCACTGTAGATTAATTTATTTACTGTAGTTTAGCAAATTGTTATTTTATGGAGCCAGTGATAAAAGTGCTCTTTAAATTTTTTATTAAACTAATGCTATAATAAGTTTTGAAAATAAATTGCTGGCCAAGACATGTCTAGCGCCATCTATTGAAAATAATTGTATGCTTCATATATCAGCATTTTTCACAACCATTTAATTTCAGCAGCACATAATACAACCATTTCAATTGCTCCACATTTAACGCAACTGGTTCATATATGAACTATAAGCTGTGCAACGCGCCATCTATTGCTGCTGTGTAAATAGTTCATGTTCCTACTTTTGTCAACCAAGTTCAGCAACCAAGTGCCATAAATTATAGCACTGTATCCAACTTTAAGCAATGCACAAATATCGAATTTTAAATTTACTCCTCACCAAACTGCTGCTCATTTTAACAGCAGTAGCAAAGACACAAGCCATTAAACATATTTGCTGAATTTTAAACCGGGGCTAATTTGTAGAATACTAAAATGAAATTTTAAATAGTATATATTTGTAAATTATTCAATACAATTTTTATATATATGTGACACATTTAAATTTCTAACATGTCGTAGTAAAGACATCACACAAATTGATGTCTTTATTTAAGGATACACTTTATGAGTATTTGTCCATAAAGCTATTTTTATATACTCAAATGCCAGGTTACTTAAATAGAGGAATGTTTGTCTGCCACGTTTTATTTATGTTTTGCAGCTGCAGATTATTAAAGTCTTTACGGTACCTTTCTAGCCAGATCAGAAAGTTCACATCTAATAAATAGCTAAGTGTTCATTTAATTTCAATTGGTTTTTCACTTTTAAAGCCTGTTAATAAAAGTATATTCCGGATCCATGTGCAGATCGCCTTTAATATAACCTGTCGTTTCGGCTAACGATCCTAAACGACTGCCCACACAAACTAGATGTTTTTATTGTATGCGACCTTGGTATTGAATTTAATTGCTGGGTTTAATAGCTGGATCAATCAAACTCACATTAGCAGCGAATTTCACTGCTCTACGAAAGCGAAAACAAAAACGAAAAAAAAAACAAACAATTTTAATAGTCAAACTGTGCAGTGGCGGAAACAGTAATAAGCCTCTGGCCAGTCAATCTAACAAAGTGTCTATCCGGTTGTGTTCCCGTCCTCTCAGATTTAATTTGTTAAATCGATGGCATCTGATGTGATGCTCGTAAAAGTAGTTTTTGGGCGGTCGCTAACAATCCTGCTGCTTCTCCTCCTCCCCCTTCTTCTGCTCCTCCTCCCCCTTGAAATAGAGTGGCACGCTTGTGTTCGCTTTACGATTTAATATTCAGCCATCACAATCACAATTACAATCGACTTTGATCTGGGGCCAATCACTATTGTTGGCTAAGTTTTGGCCAAGTGGCCGAGTGTAGACAAGTGGCTCAAATAATTATTTTGTGGCTGGTTAAAAACAATATTTACAACAATTTGCCAATAAACTTTCTACACAGCAGCTGCACTATGGATGTGTTTTGCCTTTACATTCTAGTCCAGTGTCTAGTGTCTACAGGGTTTCAGTTATTGTAATACGCTTACATCATCAATATTAATGGCTAATGCCAATTAATTCACTGATTGTCAAAGAGCTGGCTGAGAATGCGACGCATTTACAAGATGCAAGACACATGCCAAGAAACTGTCGACACAGTGCATCAATTGTTACTTTCACTGGACAATGCTGGCCACAGGGGCAACTGCTACACAGATCACAATTGCCGCCGTGGCAACAACAATAACAACAACAACAACAACTTTCGCGTGCAACGTTTGCAGCATTGTAATTAAGGCGACCAGATCAACGACTCATACTCCAACTCCGAATCGCACTTGGACTTGGACTCGCACTCGGACTCGGACTGGCATACAGAAGCTGCTTATAATTCGCCACAATTTGAAGCACACTTTTTCGTTCAAATATGTAAATTGCACATGAGGAGTGTACACTGAGCGAAATTATTAAGTAATTCTAAATTGCTGAACATAACATAAATGGGTAAGGTCAAGTATATTTATAGATTTCTATTTTAGCAGAGAACACAGTTTATACAAGTCAAAATAATCCTTTTGATTTTAGAACTTTTCTGCAAACATTTCTAATTTTTTAAGGAAACCTTATTAGCTATTTTAGTACAGTAAATGAAAAAATGTACCTAAGCGTCTGTCTTAACTTCAGTTTTATTTTCTAAACTATGCAAAATTACCTTATTTAGCTGAATATAAAATGGTAGTCTGAAATTTAGTTAAATGGTAAACTACAAATTAATATGAAGTCTTAAGTGTCTTGTATAATTTGACACTAAAATAATATTTATTTGTTGTTTAACATTTAACTAAATTTCAGACTACTATTTTATAATAATTATACTTAGATCATTTATACTTTTTAAAAGAATTTCTATGGTCAGTTTAAGCAATTAAAATGTATAAATATAGAAAATCAAAAATATCTATGTTAATTCTGTCGCTCAGTGTACAGACAGACATAGATACTTATTAGAAATGTGGCCACATCCATGAACTCTATCCATGTGCGGGCTTAATCTCACTTAACTGCATTCGCACTTATTCTGATTGGTATCATTTACATGACTCGAAATCGCTGATAGCCACAAACAACAATCAAAAAGCGTGGAACGCTTATTGAATGGCGCCAAGGCGTTTCGCGAGTATCTAGCAGATACCGATACAGATACAGATACAGATGCAGCGTATTCATGGGATTCACTTTCGTTGAGGTTGTGGCTTTTGCTTTCAGTCACACGCTGCGAAATGGCGTATGCCTGCTTGGTTCATAATCCAGTGACGATGTTTTGCGTTACAATTTTCATTTTCTAGCTACTCGCAGCCCGTTCAATGATCGGCTGCTCGAAACCCGCTTTGGTCTCTGCCTCTAACTCTAACGCTGACTGTGACCCAGAAAGCAACGCACTTGCATTTGCTGTGACTTTGACTCTGAGGCTGAGTCTGAATCTGACTTTGAGTTGGCATCGCAGCTGCACTTGGGGCAGGCAGGAATTGCAATTCCGGTGCCATGCATGCTGCATGCTGCATGAGCATTAGCTGCTGTTGTGGCATAGCCACCAAGCCAGCTCTTTGGCCAATATGCGGTTTACGCTGTGTTGTGATAAAAGGAGTAACCAGGCGCCTTCAGTTTCCATTTGTGTTTCACTCGGCCAACCGTGCGGTGGTGTTTGTCAGCTCAACGCAACGTGTTCAGTGTGGATAGTCGTCATATCATTAAGATCAGTTATGTTGCTCTGGCGTTGGAGTATAACTGCCTATGTGGCATTGGTGCTGCTGCTACTGTTGCACTACAGCAGTGCACAGCAGCAGCTGCCACTTACAACAGATGCACCTAAAACAGATGGGCCTCCATCTAGGGATACTGCAGAGGCAGCACAGTCTGCAGCACGTGCTGCTGCTGGTGGCTCTTTGGTGGCCAACAGTGATGTCTACATTGCACGCAATCAGCGGGAGTGCTTTGGTACTCGCAATCTGGTGTCCTGCATCAAGTACAAGGCATCGAAGTTTATTTGGAAATTGGCCACCAACGGCATGGGTTTCTTTCCCAATGAGTATGAACGAGATTTGACCAAGCCACGCTGGCTGCGGATAGTGCAGCTGGGTGAACCAGCCGATGATATAGTGGTGTTCAGTGATGCCAAGAGTCTGGAAGGTAGGTCACAGCACAACTGTCAACTGATCGAATGGGAAAGTGGCTAACCAAGTCAATTAATGGCGATAGTTTTATGCACACGCTGCGCATTCCATCAGGGGTTGGCCTGGGGAAGCTTTCTCGTCTTGGATATTGTTTCAATCTGAACAATCTAATTGGCCAGGCTAGACAGGTTTCACCTACTCGCGCTGCTCATGTGCTTCTTTCCCCATTAACCACTTGTATTTGCCTGCAGCAAATAGAAGCTACGCAATCTATGCCGAAAAGCGGAATTATGCTGCTTTTTAATTGCGATAAACATTTGCTGATATTAACCACAACCATAATTAATTAAATTCATCGGAAATCTTAAGCATTTTCGGTGCGATGTTGGCCATAAACAAATAGCAGCACATAATGTGATTAACAATACTGTTTTTGGCACTCGTTTTGTGTACACTACACTATATGTTTTATATATCTCTCTCTGGCAGGCGACAATGAGTTCGTGCGCATTATCAAGTTCCTCAAGCGATCTGTGGAAACCTTCGGGCGCAACCATGGAGTACAGGTGGCCCTGCCCAAGGAGACGGGCGCTAGAGTTTTGGACGAATCGGGTAAGTGCGAGTACTTTTAGTGCTCCAAATTACTAAAGCACTTATTGTCTAAACGCAGAAGCGCGTCTACACAAGAAGAAGAAGAAGTGGCTTTTCCTCTTGCCACTGATTATATTAATTAAAATGGCTCACTTGAAGACAACCTTGGTTGTATTGCTGCTGGGTGTGTTGGGCATGAATGTACTGTTGGTTGGTGGTACTGCCTGGCTTATACACTATCTTAAGTATAAGACCATGTGCAAAATACATCCACATTTGGTGCAATCACACTCGCATGTCTACGACTCCGATCCGTCGGACTACTCTCAGTTCCTGGGCAGCAGTTTCTCCAACAGCTACAATCCATCCAGTTCGGTGCACGAGGTGAATGCCAATGGCTACAGCAAGGATTGGGCCACGAGTAAGGCCTACAATGGCTACAACTACTTGGACACCATTAGCAAGCGGATTATTCACTGAGCCAAGATCTTTAGCTAGCTAGCGATTCGTGCCAGTGATCAGTCCATAGTAAAATTCATGTCATCATCATCAGCATGCTGTGTGGTTTGTATGCTGCATGCTGTTTGCTATTAATATAATTTAGATTACACAACTATTTAATAAACTAAATGTTCGGAACAGTTGATCAAATATTCTTACATTTACGCACATTTCGCAGAAACTAACGCAGACCACCCACTTCCACTTACCCAAATAGCAGCGTCTCCGACGTGTGTTTACTTGGGCCTTATCAGTGGCACACTAATGTTTACCCAACTAAAAACCAAAGGCAAATCGAGAGTGCCCTAGCAAGACACAGACAGTCGGGGCAGAATCTGAAAATCAATATGTTTATTTGTTTCTGCGCCCACTAAAAATACATATTTGTTAATAAGAGAGTTCCAGCTAACTGGCTAACTGGCTATAAAGGCCAACGGGCCAACAGACCAACGGGCTAACATGCCCACAGGCTGACTATCATCTGGCTACATATGTAAATGATTAAGTTAAATAAATATGACTGGTAGGCGGTGCGATTGATTGGATCACTGTACCACACTTCCCCACTTTCACTCCCCTCTGTCTGCATCCATTTATGGCCCATATCAAAAAAGCTGTCAACTAAGCGGCCAGCAAACATACACGATAAGCGGTCATTGGTGCATGCAAACATGTTCAATGATCCAGAGCAGTAGTCAAATTTATAGCAGGACTAAGCGAATGCATAAATGCGAGCATGTGGACTCAAGAGCATGTTTAGTGCATACAAACAAAAGATAATTTAAAAACAAAAATATGCTAAAATAATGTGTTCTTACTATGTGCAGCTATTAACACACATCTAATACTGAGTTTGCCACACTGTTACCGGCAGCTGGTATAAGCTTTTTTGGGCAGTTTCAACCCCTAACAGTGCTGATAAGAAAGCTTCGCACAGCTGTTGGCCCAAAACAATGCGAAAAGCATTCGTATTTCGACTGTCAGAGTGCGCAGTGCGTTTAGTTGAAACTTCGGGCTCACGCAGCGTATACGCAACGAGCGCTGAGCAGATTTTAGGGCCACAACTATAAAACATAGGATTGTCAGCCAAAAGCCAACAGATGGTCGCCGGCTGTGCCCTCGTCAAGTTATCGGGATCAAAATAGCAACAAAAAAAAAAAAAAAAAAAACTCACAAAAATAACAATCTTAAATATCGCACTAAACAAACATAAAAGTTACAAAAAGTGTTTCGAATATTTGGAAAAAAAAAAATAAACGATAAATAAAAGATTTTTATTAAATACAATATTTATACAAAGTTTTCTTGATTCGATTGTAGAATGCCGTAAAAGAATCACTTCACAAATCAAAAGGTAACAAACCCAAAAATCAAAAAGTGTGGAAAATGCTTTTGTTTGTTTTCGCATACGCCGCCATTAAATTTGAATCGAAAGGCGTGAAATTCTCATAGACGCAGCGCAGCGTGTTCTCTATTCCGTATTCCGTGAATATCTGCTAATAATAAGCCGGACGCAGCTTTTCCATATGTGAACTCTGTTTGTGTATTTATTTTGACCCAGTGCTTAATAAGTATGTATGAGAGCTGTAATTCTATGTGACGTCGTGCCCAATTGGGGATTGTAACAAACTAACACGTATTTACTCTAAACTGGAAACCACAATTGGCAAAGGAAGTTATAACTAACTCAAAATCGGAATTAATTGTCGAATTTATTTTTAATTCTAGCGAAGGAAGTGAAAAGCGTGGGTGTATCTGTGTTTCTGTGTGCTTTAAGAAAATGCCTTTAATATGCGGAAATTCACGTTAATAAGAACTGAAAGCAGTTTGTTCGTCGGATAATTATTATAATTTGGGCAAAGTGTATAAAGTAATTGCATTAAAGTTATTACTACCTTCATGAGAAATATAGTGGAATGGCCTTAATTTGTATACAATTAACTCACCATATTCAATTTGGAATATTACTAATAAAATGTAATAATTTATAAGCTGACATAATTTGTAATCAGTGTAATTAAGCATAAATTGCAATTTGCTTCAGGGCACTAAAAAGTTTGAAACTGTAAAAAACGCGTGTAATATGAAAACAAAAACATAATTAAAGTTAATTGATTTAGAATAAATTAGAAGCATTTAGTTACCACAGCATTACGCTTTCAATTAATATAGTAATTGGAAGTGTAAAATAAAACTTCTGCAAAATAACATTTAAAATAATTAAAGTAATTTGTGTTTATAATAAATATGGGTTTTATTCAAACCATGAGTTGTTTAAGTGCAATACAAATTGATTGTTTTTTTTTGCATTTTAAAATGAGATCACAAGCCACACAAGTGCCATTTTGGGTCATTAGAGTTGCAAGGATTTATGGGTTGTACTTTACTTGTGCACAATAAAAGTCAACGATAACAACATCAAGAAATTCTCCTGAGTGTATTTTAAGCTGCAAACTAAATGAGACAAAAGTCAACTGAAGAACTTGCCAAAGAGACACATTTGCAGTTGCAAATACAACAATTTTAGAAATAAGTTAAAACAAAGAACTACTTGAAAGTAAACACGGTAAACGCATGTGTGGAGGTTAATTGCAATAGTATAGTATAATTGCTTTTGTCAACCAAGGAAGCCATTACAAAATAGATGTCAACTGAAAATGAAATTACATTCAGACCACAACTTTCTTTTAAACAGAAAAGTTTCGTTTGCTGCTCTTTGTTTGTTTGTTTACGTGAGTTGCGTTTCTTGAATGGGAATCCTAACAGAATTCACCATATGGCAGTTAGAATCACTTTACCTAACATTTGTATAGCATCGCTCAATTTGACAGAGTTTGACAAAGGGACGATTCTCTGAGTGACTTTACTGGTCCAACAGACAACAATTTAACCAAACATCTCTTGAGGAGAAGACAACATTAGAAATTCCCATTTCCTGATTAATTTTAGTAGTGGATACTTCAAACACTTCAATCAATCAGCAATGTTCTCTTAATTAAAAACATGTAATTACAGAATTTACAGCTTAATATACCCTAAATTCATTTGCTTTATATCATGACCAGTTTATTTTTGAACTTATCTAAAAGCATCTCTGGCGATTCAATTAATCAAGTTCATTCATCCATAGTGAAGTCAAATAAATGGATGCATTTAATTTTTATACATTAATTTGTTTCCCATGTGTCGCCTTAAATTCAAGCAATAAAAATTACAAAAGTAAAGAAAGCGCTTTAAAAATTAGTATCCGCCATTTGACAGCAAGAGCAGAAAATAAATTACAGAAAATTGCTGACTCAAGTCAGATGAAACTGAAATGGGTGAATATTTTTAGTAGGTGGTATTTATAGTCT
The DNA here is from genome assembly GCA_035047385.1 of Drosophila tripunctata. NCBI lineage: Eukaryota > Metazoa > Arthropoda > Insecta > Diptera > Drosophilidae > Drosophila > Drosophila tripunctata. The sequence goes on from JAWNPS010000017.1 coordinate 51,023, forward strand.
TTATCATTCGTTAGGCAGGGGAGGGGGCGGGGATATGCAAATGCACCCACGCGGTGTGGTTTACTGTTCGTGGCGAATCTTGACAGTTTGAAAATTATTCAAATTCATGACAAGTTTCATGAACTTGAGGCTACTTTACATAATTCGCCTGTCGTCAACTTTGTGTAAAAAAGTCATTTTGCAAATGCCCAGCGCGATGCTCAAATGTAACTGTGCTGGTAAATGTATCTAAAAACTGGAACTGTTTCTGTTTCTGTTTCTGTCTCCCATCTACACAAAAAGAACATGAAAACTAAATTTAAACTTTGTCACTTGCGAATGTGATTCTCATGTTGCGGTACTCGATTTAGATACATTTTTAAGCAGGAAAAGGACAAATATTTCACAAAACTTTCGACTGCCTTGTTATTTAGTTTTTGTGTTGCAAAAATAAAAACACATTTCAAGTTGGAATTTGTCAATTGATTTTTGGCAACATTTGAAAACAAAATTCGATTTGAAAGCTGCCTTTCAACTACGCAAGAATAGCAATCAATGGATTTATCAATCCTATCTGTTTCCCTTGGGCCTGAATAGCAGCTGTTGATGATAAAAACAGACAGACTTGATTTATGGCCAACACATTAATTGCAGCAGCCGATTGTGAAGCATACTTTAGGGATCGAAATGAATGTTTTCAGTGGTCTTTCCACCCAATGCTCATACTCCTTATTGACATTGACAAGTACGCATCCATTTCGTGCATAAAATTGCTCAATTATTTTTAAGCAATTGCCATTATTCACATCAAAGCCAGAGCACATTCAGGTTGATTTCCAAAGCATACAATTAGACTTGAACTATCTGGTAAAGTACCATCCAACACTCAAGCCTACTTCACTTGTTAAAGTGTCCATAGTTTGCTATGGGCTATTAAAGTACCTAGCAACGGGCACTTTAACAAATTGTTGACCTTAAAGTGTTTCATAATTTATTGCTTAACCTGTAGTTTAGACAGTTTTTACACACAGTCCATAAATTCTATGCATTCACTGGACTTCTTGTGTGAAACCTTTGGTCCAAACTTTTAAATACGTATATAGAATTCTTCCTGTTTTAATACAATATTATTTATAGCTGCTAAGCTAACAAACAAAAGTGAATTTATTTCTTGATGTTGGCATGACTGCTTTTTTATTTTTGTTGGGTTGAAAAAGTAAAGCATTATTTAGACAGCGTATCCGTTTTAAAAAAATAAATGGATTCACCTTTTTTAATTAAAACAATCCCACCCAGGCATGCTTCCCAGGCCACTAAAGTGTGCAGATTGCTTTCATATCAATTACGATTTAAATACAAAATCGAATGTACGCCAAAAAGTATACTATTTATGTACGTTTTCAGCAAGTAAACAGGAGTTTTTGCACCACTGTGCTTACTCCCGTCAAAATCTGAATTCAGTTTTTATAGCTTAACGTGTAGTCATAAAATCAGACTACGTGTAAGCCAACTGACTGGCACTGCACTATTGTGGGTAAAGACATAAGTCCTCACTGAATTTAGGACATTAAATCACGCATGAATGTGTATAGTGTATAAGCACGCAATTTCTTGATTTGTCTGCTTTAGGAAATAGTGTAATGTGCTGACAGTTCATTTCTTAACAGATATCCAACATGAATTGGTCAACACCCAGTGTCGTCTCGTCGGATGAAATATTTAAGGAAATCGCGAGTAAAAGTAATTTTGATTTAATTGGCGAGCGTCGACATCTGGATAATTATCAAAAGTTATTTCCTCACAATATTAATCACAATAACTATAACAGTATAAGCGATACTGACAACGACAACAGCAGCAGTAAAATCAATACAATGATGCTACTAAACAGCACCAACAACGAGAGCAATGCCATGCCGCCCAACATGGATCCATTACTGATGGACCAGTATCTACATAACCGTGCCATTGAGAGTCCCTGGTATCACCTGCTAATCGCCATGTACAGCGTGCTGATTGTATTCGGCGCTATAGGTAACATTATGGTGGTCATTGCTGTCGTTCGGAAACCAATAATGCGTACAGCACGGAATCTCTTCATCCTTAATCTGGCCATATCGGGTGAGTGACTCGCTTGAGTGGATTGAACGGGTTTGGTTATGGCCTTTATCTTGTTTTCCACTTACAGACCTGCTCTTGTGCCTAGTTACCATGCCTTTGACTCTCATGGAAATACTTTCCAAATTCTGGCCATACGGTTCGTGTGCAATTCTATGCAAAACCATTGCCATGCTGCAGGCACTTAGCATTTTCGTATCGACGATATCCATAACAGCCATCGCTTTCGACAGATATCAGGTGAGTGGTTTTCCCCCAGGATCATATTGTATAAGTACACTGATAGAAAAGAGCATGTTTTAAAATCAAGTATAAGCATCACTAACCATAAATTTAGACCGTTTTTTGATTAGCTTGAGTAGTTACCGAAAAGCATTAGGTAGTCCAATGGCTCTGTGTGTTGAAAAGCTGGGACTTGTCACAACCTTTGAACAACTCCTGTATGTGAACCGAGTTCAAGTCCCAGTAGAACCTCCCCAACGCAGTAAAACTCTTAGAAATTTGAGTAGACGCAAATACACGATTATCAATAAATTATAAAAAAAGAAAATAATTTCTAATTTACTTATAATAAAAACTATTTTATGTTTGTTTTTTTTTAAATATTTTTTTTATTGAGCTCTGATTATTTTAAAAAAAACTTGATGTTTTTTTTAGGAACTGTGGTTTTTAAACTTTTGTGTCTTGTTTTTATGATTTTTGGCCATACTTTAAGTGATGTTATTTACATGTTTTCTATTTTTAGATATTATTTTCTTGATTTTATTTTTGAACAAATATTTTACCAGTGTAGTTTGTAATAAAATCTACCCACTGTTGCTAATGAGAGTCTGTCTATTGTATTATTATGCATTCGTAGGTAATCGTTTATCCCACAAGGGATTGCCTGCAATTTGTTGGTGCTGTTACCATATTAGCGGGAATTTGGATACTGGCCCTGGTGCTGGCCTCACCGCTGCTAATTTATAAAGAACTAATCAACAGAGATATTCCACCATTGCTGCAAAAGTTTGGTGTGCCCCATACGATATCGTACTGCATCGAGGACTGGCCGCTAAACGAAGGCCGTTTCTACTACTCGATATTTTCGCTGTGCGTGCAGTATCTGGTGCCCATATTGATTGTATCGGTGGCTTATTTTGGCATCTATAACAAACTGAAGAGTCGCATTACGGTGGTTGCGGTGCAGAGCAACTCGCAGCGCAAAGTGGAGCGTGGCAGACGCATGAAGCGCACCAATCGACTGCTGATAAGCATTGCTGTCATATTTGGAGTCTCGTGGCTGCCGCTGAACTTTTTCAATCTGTATGCGGACATGCAACATCCGTCGGCGGTGACACAGAGAATGCTCGTGGCCTATGCCATATGCCATATGATTGGCATGAGCTCGGCATGCTCCAATCCGCTGCTCTATGGATGGCTCAATGATAACTTCCGTAAAGAATTTCAAGAACTATTGTGTCGTTGCACTGAATCCACTAATGTTGCTCTCCATGGTCCAACGACAGGCAGCAACGTGCAGGCAGCGACAACGCGTCGTCGACGTAAGCATGAAGCCGCTAAGGGTGAACTCCACCTCTTGGGCAACCGAGGTGGAGGTGGCTGTGTAGATGCGGATGGTGATTGCCTTGGCGGTGTCAGCATCGCCGCCACCGAATTTAACACACGGCAAACGGTGAACGGAACACGTAGTGCTGTAACGGAGTCTGTGGTACTTACGGAGAACCCTATGCCCTATGCTGAGATGACCACCCTGGTGCCGCGGTAAAGCCAATCAAAATACTAACCTCTACTTTGTGTAACACCATAACATAGACATATACTTACAAGCTTAAACAAGTGCAATCTAAAACTGTGTGTGTATCATAAATATGGAGATTTGAGCATGTTGCTCACTTGATTTGCATGTTTCAAGGCTGCTGCCTGAATTCAATGTAACATATTCAAAGTATTCTAAGTAGCCATCTACAACTACAAGTTGCATGCACTTCCGACTTTCAAGTATTACTTCTTTTTAGTATTTTCAATCATAAGTAGTGTAAAACTCATGTGTGCGTGTGTTTGTATTGTTGTTGGAATTCCATATGTCATCGTGTAATGTAATTCAATATTTATGCACAATTACAGTTTGCAACAATACTAAATTGGCAATTAGCATAGTTGAACCGAAAAACATCAATGAAAACCTACTCTCTCCTAGGCCCAATGCCACACGAACTTGGCTTTAAACAACAACAACAAAGGAGCAGCCAAAGGAACCACATTGAGAACTCTTCAATTAATCAAACCAAAATTTACTATTAATTTAAAAGTTTATTATAACTACGAGTAAGCTAAAATGATGACTGAAAGCAAAGCTGAGTTAAACTTAAGTTTTAAGAAAGGATATTTACTATTTACTTATGTACATACATAGATGATAAATGCATGTTTTTTAGTTCCTCTCTTTATGAATACCTTAACTACTACAAACTAAGCAACTGCAGTAATAAGTTTAAGTTCACTCAAGTACTGTGATTTAATTGAATGAGCCCTTCAATTAAATTCCGGGTAATTGATAAACACACAGAATGTATAAACAACTAATTGTAATCTGCCACTTTGTTCCTACTTAAAGTATGCTTTTTTTGTTTTGTTGAACAGCTATTTATATAGGTTAAGAAGTACTTATTAGTTTAGTATTTAAAGACTTTCAAAGCAGCATTAGGAGTGTCCATAGCTTAAATCTGTACTATATTTATGTGTTTCTAATGTGTGTTAAAGTGTCGAAACATCTCTTTTAAATCGCCAGTGTTTGAGTACTGTACGTTAACTCAAGCAATTTAATAATTTACAATAATATATTGAATAAAAAACAAATTAACTAAGCGTGTGGTTGTTTCAATTTAAGCACAAGTTAAATTTCACGTAAGTATTTAGTAATTGTATGAGTTTGGTACTTCAAATACTGCAATCGAACATCTACTTTTATTGCACAGTGTACGAGATGTTTTCTATTTTGTTAAACTAAAGGGAGAGAACAGCAGCAAGTTTGCTGAGCAGCTTCATGTCGAGAGTCGTCACACCTGCTGCACATAGTATAACCTTTAACCTTCGGCCCTTTAAAGATGTAGCTGTTGCTGTAACTGTTTCAGCAAAGAGCCGAGCAAACAGCCCGACAAATATAACGTTGAGAGAAATGGCCCATTAAATGGTGCAAATGTGTGCCTTCTGTGATTATGCGAACACATAAATACTTACGAGCACATGAAAACCTATGTACATATGTTTGTTGGTTATAAAAGTATGTCCACAAATGATGGCTATGTGGTTTTTATACAGCCACAGTCACGTCCGGTATTCTATCTTGAGCCTGCATGTTAATGTCTTGCCAAATACACGGATATGGCGCGGCACTGAGGCCCATTAATCAAAAGGCACTCAAGAAGTAGACACAAAAAGATTCAATTGAAATTAAAGTTAAAGTCAATGACACAACTAAATGCTATACTGACCAGTTGACTCAGTTGACTCACCATTGCAATGATTACTCTATTATTGAGTTGACCGTAATGGCTTAATAATGCAGTCAAAGCAGATTACCACCCAACGCGAAAGGTCATCAGCGTCGCATGGACCTAAGACCCCGTGTGACTTCAATGTGAGCGATGACAGACCTGGAGAAAAGTGAGATGTTCCCACAGCGTGAACAAATTTAATTAAAATTTTCTAAGATGGATTTGTGTGAAGGTGCTCAAAGCTGCTCGCTTTTTTGAGTAATTGTGCCTAGTGCTGTCTAGTAGTATTGAGGGTATCTTGGCGTCGAACATAGCGCTAAACGTAACGCTACTTTGCACTTGTACTATAGCATGTGAAAGTGTTTATTTATTTGTTTTGGCTCAGGCGTGGTCATGCCATCTGATGTCACTAACGAGCACTGTTGCCAAACATGCTAAAACTTATTTGGGCCCTAAGAGATTTCGGACTCACAATAGAAAGTTTAAAGAAATGTTATTTAACTTTCTTCTTGGACACATTACATAACTCAAGGCATTCTAAAACTGCTTGTTCGCAAACCCTCAAAGGCCTTTTCAAGTGTTAATAGATTGGTAAAAAAAAATCGAGCAAAATATGAAAAGATTTTTATTGACAATAAATTTGACAAACTCACAGACCAGACAGAGGTCAAGCGGCGACTTGACTTGAGCGAAGCGTGAGCGATTTATTAACATATTTATGAGTAAAAGTGAAATTAATAAAAAGAAATGAAATACACAGCAAAAAGGTTCGCAAATATTGACAAAATTCAGACTGCGGAAGCGTTAATGCATACCAAATGTGGCCGAAACAACGATTTGAAACCCATCTCATCATGTAATAGGTCTTTGGCATCTCAAAGCAGCATCACAAAAGATGAAGACACACTTGAAAAGTGATAAACATATGTCAGTTTCAGTGATGAGACTTTTAAGTACTTTCTTTGGATTGGCAGTTGTCAGCTTTCTGGCTAATATACGCTAAATGAATTTTAGACACTTTCACAAGAGAGGGCTGCAATGTTTTCACGGCTTAATACCCTGCCACAGCGCACTCCACTCTATACAACTCTTTGTGAAACATTGTAAATTTCAATTTCAATGAGCTATTCGACAAAATGTTCCCAATCCGGGCAAAAATACATTGTACGGCCATTGTAACCGTAAGCACTAAAGCAAGTAGTTATTGGGAGCGGACGGTTATTGATTTTGCGGTTCCATAAACAAGCTTTCATTTCGTTTTGCCATTTGATTTTGAGACTTTTGAATTATTGTGGTCATGACGCACGGGGTAGGAGGATGGCTATGTTTCTGGTCATTAGACACAGCTCAATGGCAACGTTTGTCACTGGAAATTAATAACAATGTGCCGGTTAGTTGGCCAATTCTAGACGACAACTTTCTCAAGCATGTAGCAAGCGGGCCGTCATAGAAACTCGTTCGCACACCAATAAATAAATAATATCCAATACTCTCAAGCAATGTCAGTGCTCCACTTAGTTAACATAATAAACTTTAAAGGGTATAACTATTAAAATATCAACAAGAAACACTTGATTAAGTTCTCACACCGCCCACACTTGTATTTACACATTTTCATAAATTTTGAAGTCTTTCAATTAAAACTCAAAGTTGCATCGTTAGCTGCAGCTTTTTGACAAGGGGGTTGCTTCAACTTTAAAGTACTTAACAAAATATTTGGAGCAGTTTTCAGTTTCTGCAAACAAAACAGAAAAGTGGAGCTTAACGTCAACTTGCCAACTTGCCAACTTCCCGTAATGCTAAATATGAAAAGTGCTGAGTAGCTTATTGTTAATCATAATAAAAAGTTAGTTTTAAGAGATTTTTAATCTGCAAAATAGTATAGTATACAGAAATTGACAAGCTGTACCGTACAGCGATAATTTGTTGGGCTTTTTTTTTGTTGTTTTCACACTCAGTTTCTTCATTAACATTAAGTTTTCCGAGTAAAAGAGAAAACCGTTTGACGCTGACGGTTTGTCGTTGTTTTTGTCACTCTATTTACGACGTCAATGTCACGGTGCGACATTGCTCTTAAGGCAGTTTCAGGCAAAGCCACCGTTAAACCATCAGCTGTTACTCTCTACGAGTAACAACGTAAGGCCTTACGTTGCGGCAAAGCGGTAGCGCAGCAAACTGGTTGATCGCACCCGCCGACAACCGCGACGACGACGACGACTACGTCAGAGCCGTTTTGCTTTCGCCCGACAGTCCAACTTTTGGCTCGCTACACGTCAGTCGCAACCGCAGACGCTACAGTCGCCGTGAATGAAATTTTCGAAAGCACAAAATAGATGAAACTGAGCAGTGATACACTATACAAAACAGGCGATGCTCAGTCATATATCGATTTAAATAAATGCCAACAGAAATACAAATCATTGCCACGAGCTTCACTGGATTAAAGCAGGCTGTGATTTTGATCAGAAGTGAAAAGAAAACGAAAAAAAATTGCATTGACCAAGTGATATATTCAATAAACTAGCGTGAAGTGAACGGGTTTTTTCGTCGGTTACTCAGTGAGTCAATTGGTCAGTTAACTTAGCTTCATCTACAGTCGGTGGCCAGTGCAGCATTTCACCGAGTTAACAACCAAAAAGAAAGAAGAAAAAAAAATTTAAATACAAAATACAAAATACAAAAAACAACGTATTGCAATTTCAATTTCCAAACAAGAAACACAACGCAACACAGCAACGAATAAATAAAACGAAAGTTGCCGCCGATTTCACAGAAATCAATAAAATTCTTTTAGCAAGCGGAATTCCGCAATGTTTTCCCAGTAAAATGTGTACAGAAATTCAATTTGCGAATAGTACAAATAGTTGCATGCCGTTCAACTGATTGTCGTTATATAAGAGGTAAATATAATATAATGCAGAAATTGGGTTCATAAATCATTATGACTCTGAACTTAATAATGGCACCAACCACTACTATATATGTATGTAGCTATAATGCGTCAATACTTATGAAGTTTTACGCTCGTCACACACAATTATGAGCAAATATTGTACATAAGCGTAATAACAATAATTACCAATATAATAATAATAACATGACGAAATTCAGACAATTGTTAACATTTCACTGTCGACGCGCTCAAGTCTCGTTTACTCTCCCTTTCAATGCTTTCCGCAGTTCTCTCCGCTCTACTATATTAACCGCCACTATTTCATTTAAAAGCCCGCCAGCGGATGCGGTCTGGTTTGAGGTTTGAACTGCGATTGAATCTGGCTCTGGCTTTGGATCTGACAGTGGCTTTGGCTTTGGGTCTGGGTCTGAGGCTATTAATTTAATTTCGTAGCGCTGTAATGAACTGTTGAAGATGCGCTGTTATATAAGCACTTAAAACAGCTGGCCTACCTCAACTCACAGTTTCAAGAAGCTATCACATTCATTTGACACTTTCTTTTTCAAAAGAAATTGGTATGCGTGTGTGTGTTGTGCGTCATGTGCCCACAAGAAAGTCAGCAACAGCAACACTCATCGATTGTTGTTGTTATTGTTATTATTGTTTATTGTTTTACAGACAACTGCACCTACATCCATAATTAATAGGGAATATTTCACAGACTATTGATTTCAAAAACTGTAATTGTAACTGTCGCAATGATCTGCTTCGGTCAGGCGTATAAATGTGTTACGGCTTGGTGAAATGTAAGAGTGGCACATCTTAAAGATACATACATATGTACACTCAATGTGCTATTCGTCTTCGCACTCGTTCAAGCAACGTACTTTCATTTTACTCATATTAACGCATAAATGTCTGCTGCTGGCTGCCATTTGTGCAGATTTTCAACTCTCGCTTTGAGGACTGCGACTGGGACAGCGACTGGGACTGGTGCTGGTGCTGAGCAGATGCAGCAACTTTCAAAGCTGCCACCAGCATTACCTCCACTACTTCTACTACTACTACTACTACTACTACTGTCATTGCCACCAGTTTTGAGTTTTTCAGTGCGCTTCCGACAGATGCAGGCCATGTGGACGTACTAAATGTGTGTATGCATATGTACAATCTTTACTTTGTGTGTACATTTTGTCGGTGCGAAACCTGTAATGCGAGTTTTTGGGCAGCTTTCAAGGCTGTCGCCCTTAAGCCAAGTTAATGCCAAACAAAAAATATTTATGTGACGCTCTTTTGAGCATGCAATTGAATTGTCTGCAAATGTAATTTGATGATATTACCTCGCACACTGTGAGTGCGCATCGTACAAACAGCGATTGCATAATTTGTCAACTCATTTAAAAGGCAAACAATTTAATTTGAGTTTGCTGCACGAAATTGACGCCACTTAATGACCCCACAGACAACGCGTCGTACATGTAACTTTCTAAAAAAACTCGCTAAACTTTAACTCAAATTCAGCATCAAATACGGATAGACAATTAACAATATGATATCAGCTATTGCAAAATTCAAGCCCAAGCCTCAGCACGCATACAAATCACTCTCTTTGATTGGCAGTCGTTCGGGACGACGACGCCCCAAAAGATAAAAAATAAAACAATCAGTGCTTAATGGCCCCCGTGCTGGAGCCCAAATCGGTAACTAATTGGCGAAAACAGCATTTCACTTGACGCACAGAGAAATTCCATTAAAGGTCGACGTGATTTAGAAGTAAAATTGTAGAAAGGTTCATGTTCAATTAGCATATGGTTTCTATATGTTATGTAAGATTACTTTTTTGTGTACTTACTTCGCTAAAAATATCTAGTAATTTCTAATTGGTCAGGTAATTAGTTGGCTAGTTACGCATATTCTGCATTGTTGCAACAGGTTCTAAGCCAAGTTGAATTCATTGTTACAGTTATGTCATCGTCTAACATACTTTATGTGTCGGTTAAGGCAATTGCGGTAACCAAAGGCTTGTTTATGACCATTTTTGACCGCTAACTTGACGCTGTTTGACAACTGGTTATACGGACTTGTTGTTGCTGTTACTGGTGCTGTTGTTGTAGCATGTGGTATTGTTCAACTTTTGTACTTTGGCTCCATTACCGTCAACTGTGCAAGAGCGTGTCGCAAATGCTGACAGCAAGCTTATTAGCCAGTCCCACAAAACCCAAAAAACTTAATGCTCTTAGCCTTTGGCTTTGACTTTAGCCCTTGTATGCTCTTATATAAAGTTAATGACATTCATATGCGATGACTATGACGCGACTTATGCTCCAATTCCATCAATTTGCATTAGAGCAACTGAGCGGCGGCTGTCAGAAGTTTCAAAAGTTTTATGAATTAATTGAGAAACTTGCGTTAGTTCAAGAACAACAGAATTGAGATGAGCTGTGATGGTGCTTTATGCATAGTAAACGTAAGAGAACAGAGAGTAAAACTGATTAAAAGCTGCTGCCAGATAACTGCAACAACATGAACAAACTTTGCGTTTTCTACACCAACATACATACATATATGAGGGCTGAATATTAGAGCATGAAGCCTGTCTGTGCTCAAATTAAAAATGTTGCAGTAAGGTAACCCTCAGAGAGGCAGATGTTGAAGATATCCACTACTACTACTACTACTCGTATTTGTTAGTATACTGCGTGATAATCACTCGTTTGCTTATTCTGCCACTAAAATGTTGTTGTAATTTCCATTTTTATTGGTGGCAGCTCATTTGCATGTACTCACAGTTGTTCGTTCTACATGACGAGTACCCAGGAACGTGCAGACTTTGAATAATTAAAGTTAAGAATAGAATGTAAGAGGTGTGGAAAATATTAAAGCTGCTTAGCCAACAACTGACTAATGTGTTTTGGTAAAATGTTTGGACATTTGAAGAGTACGTTCCCGTGACAATACTGCTTAGACGGTAGCGTGGGAAACTCATATGATAAATGATGGTAGCGTTTGGACAACCATCAGCAACATACATTAGTACTCAAAAAATCATAGTAGCATATGTTTTTCAGCTAGAACTAAGTCTAAACAAATTATGTTCAACTACTGAGTAAAAGAGTTATGACATCTTTCGTTACAATGGATAAACGATGAAAAATTAACTGTAGAAAAGAAGAATGTTCGTGATTTTTGATGATAACAGAGCATTTTGAGCACAAATATATGTAAAATATTTAAGAAATGCTGCAAATAGTGATTAACCGTTTATGTTCAATTAAAAATACTGAAAGTTAAGAAAATCCATCGAAATAATATACATTTTAAAATAAGTTAGCTTATTTAATTACATGTTAAATTTAATCAACACTAAACTGACTAACTATCAAATTGAAATTAAAATAACTCATTAATGAAAAAGTTTACAAAATAAATATAAAATGGCTTTAAATGCCAAAAACTACAGCAAATAAAAAAAACATATTATTTTCTTTATGATCTGCTGATTAAGAAATGTTATCACTATTTCCAGCTACAATAGCAATAAACCATTAAATCAAATTTATGTGTGTTTAGGAGAGTTATAACTTGTAATAAAGCAGAGAAACTTATTATGGGTTCTGGTTTTGTAATACCTGTTTCAAAGTATTTGTTATTATGCATTCTACAAGCGCCTTTAGTAAAAAAGGAAAGTGAAAATTCAACAAAAAGCACAAAAAAAAGTATCGTGATATATGCGTTGGAGGCGCTAACAGCAAACAGCAAACAGCACACAGCAAGCAGGAAGAGGCAAGCGGCAAGCGGCAAGAGGCATGCAGCAAATACTGCTCTTTACTGTACAGCTTTGCTGAAACGCTTGGCGTGCAAATATAAACAAGCTGTGTACATTTTCACTTTTCGCTCAGAGAAACAGCAGTATGCTCTGGATATACATACATACATATAGTATTTGAAGTATGGTGTGTGATGTGGTGTGTCAGAAAAATCGTCGCGGGGCAAAGACAAATAAAAAGTCGACGAAGCGACGTGCATTGCTTGTTTAACGCCTAACAAAACGCAGTTTTCACATACCTTAAAAAATGATGGGATGCAGGGTATCGAGGGAACGAAATGAATGGGGACTTAGGCAAAATGATAAACAGGTACGCCGAGATGTAGTACATGGTTGAGCATCTAACGAAGGTCACAATTGGCAGAGTGTCATGCACGCGTTGTACTCGTGTTAACCGCAGCTCAGGGTAATTGTTCATTCTCCAAACAGATGTTAGAATAATACGATAAAAAAATAAAGCAAAACAAAATAATTTAAACGCTTTGGATGCCATTGCAGAGTCGAGCAGAACGTGTGGCATTGAAGTAAAGTGAGTGAGTGAAATTGTGGCATGCAATTGCAGCGTCAACGTGAAAAGGCAAGCAACAACAACAACAGCTACAGCCATAGCCGTAGCCACAGCCACAGCAACAGCCACAGCAGCTATAGACCCAACAACAACAAGTTAATGAAAATGTTAAGTAAAGCAAACAAACGCGAAGGCGATGGCAATGGCAGGCGTCAGTCCAAATTAAAAACAAACACGCACAGAAAACGAAGATGCACTCCGCTGTTATGCAGCATGTTGCTGCTACTACTCACCATAACAGCAGCAAGTGCAATTGCAACAACAAACTCAACAACAACATCGATTAGAACTGCTAGTGACATATCCTTCAGTCAACCATTGACAACGATGACGGGACAAGCACGTCATGATGATAATACATTTCTGCCCATTTTACCCACGGACATCAGTCCAGAGTTTATTTCGCGGAATGTGTTTACGAAATCGGGACAATATAGAGTTTTTCAGCCCATGGAGAGCGAAAGTGACTTAAGGCTCACTGTTGCAATGAAGCGTAAAGATTACACGCAAAGGGCAGAACCAATTAGGCCGAGAGAAATAAACAGAAAGCCAACAATAAGGCCTCAAATTACAACAGTTGCAACGAGTACGGCTAAACCGGTTGAGAGATCAGCCAAAATAAATGCAGGCCAAAACCAGAGCCACAAGAACAACAGCGAAAGTTCGGCTGCGCTTCACAACGAACTGCAGGGCTTGGAGGACTTATTAATGGAGTATGTGCAACAGTTTTTTACCGAGGGCAAATATGAGCCAATGCCTGGCCTGGTGTTGGCACTACAGCAAAATCACACAAAACCATTAACAGGGGAAGCCCCTGAACGGCGGGAGAGAAGCGTGTTGGAGGACACCAATGTGGAGCTCAACATTCCTCGAGCATTGCAGAGCGGAAGACTTTTGTTTTTCTCTGGTAGGTAGCGGAAAGTGGGATAAGCGTGCAGCTTAGCGATTTACTGATAAATTCCTTTCTCTGCAGGACTCAAGAAGATTATGTGGCCCATTTACATGGTATTTCAGGTTCTGAAAAGCCTGTTGTTTGCCTTGTTCTTACCGACTATCATCGGCAGTGTGAGTCGCTTGATTGGCAAGGGTGAGTTTAGTTTGATATGTGTTTTTATCTCCGAGACGTATAAATGTGATTGTTCGATTTATCAATAGGCATCACCTCGGGCTCTGCCAGCTCAATACCGCTCTTTGTACGCCCCATGGATCCGCCACAGGAGCTGGACTTCAGGGACAACAGCGTTAATTTTGATGACGACAACAAATTTGGCATGGCCGACGACAGCAAAATAAATGCGGGCTACGAAACCAATGGAGGTGCGTTAGAGACAGCATAAAGCTCTGAGTTTGTTATAAATGCCGCATCTTATTTCGTTACAGAGGCATCCCAACAGCATTTACAATTCACACCATTTGACACCAATTCGCTGAATCAGCAAACACTTTCGCGCTACGGCGGACAACAGCAAATGCAGGATACATATCTCAGTGCCCTGCAGAGTCTGGGGGCAGCATCATTCAAGAACTCACAAAGTCTTTCGGGTGGTTCATCCAGCCCTGGAATGGTTGCACCTGGCATGGCCAAGAAACCCCCTTCGCCGGCTAACATGAACACATTCCAGAGCTTCCAAAAGGTGCCCAGCTCATCGCTGCTTTTGTCCAACTATGATCCGTTTTACAGTCCACTTTTGTCGCGACTGGATTCGGTATTTGGGCAGCTGAAACTCAACTCGGAGGATGAAAACTGTCGCGAAAAACTCATTTGTCTGATGTACGCGAATCCCGCAAAGTATGCTCCATACAGTAACCTTGTGTCTGCTCAGCTAAGTCGGTGAGTTACTCGAGTGCCTGAAAGTATGCAAAGAAAACTTGCTGAATTACTTTTCAACTTGTCATCCATTACAGGGAACTGAACGAATTACGCAAACCCACTTCTGATAATCCAGATATCCTACGCTTCTTTAAGTACATGCGAGCGGCGAAGGATGGCCAGGATGGCGTCGACTGTGAGGAATCGTTTGTGAAATGCAAGGAATTCAAGGATTTTGAAAATCCAGCAATGCTCTCCACCTTTAACGACATCAACAAACTGGTGCAGGCTCGTAAATTGGCGTAGGGAAAAGTAAAGAAAAGTTCGCAAAGTCACGACAGCGCACACATCAGGTGTCAAGGCCTGAAGCTGTAATTATGCAAATTTAACTTTAGATAGCCTAGCCATACATTAATAATTACATATACATATACATACATATGTCTATATGTTTATCAGACGTACTGGGTATAGCTGTCTGTCTCTGGCTCTCATGAGACGGTTGCTTGTGTTGGGACTTTAATTAGTGTGCTGTAAATAGAAATTGTGTTTAATAGTTTAATTAACATGCAAAACATTTGCTATGTTATGTTAGCCATTTAGTTGAGTTATTTAATTTATTTATTTAATTTAATTTATTTATTTATTTTGTCTAATTATTTATTTATTTATTTATCTATCTATCGTTGTTATCAACTTAGTCAGCAGAAATGTTCAAAGCTGTTTAAGATCCTAAATAATCATTAAAGTTTAACTAATAATATAAAATATAATATGCGTTTGTCTTCTTTTAATTCATTTCAACGAAAAGGAGCTCAAAAAGAAAATGTTTTTAAAAGCACTATAAATAAATTGTGGACAATTTGTTGGCTTAAATCTTTTTGTAACTTGACGCCTTTAGTGATAACTTTCAGTTCAATATTTCCGCTTTGGAAGTTTGCTCGACCTTATCATGCTCTGTTGACGCTAAAGAGTGAAACTACTTCAGCGTTTTAAGGTAAAGTATTCTATTGTTGCAAATACAATTTAACTTTTAGATAAATGTCTGGAGCTAATTGGATTGCAATTGTAACATGTGCCACATGTGTCTAACCGAATTCATCACTGTCATACTTCTGGCTTCAAAGTTCCCAGCTGTCAGCCACTCATGGAGCTCAAGCTCCACTTGGGGTCGTACTCATTGGCAATTACCATTCAAATTAACATACTTTTTCTCCACAGACACCAGTCTGCGTTTACAAAATGTGGGTAAAACCCAGCAATTTCCTCATCGCAACTGCAACTTCAACTGCAGCAACGATAAAGTTTCCAAATTATCTACTTTGTCTTTTCTTTTTTTTTGGCATTTGAGGGATTTTCCTAGACAATTCAAAGCACATATGAGGTGTATGCAACACAGGAAATTCCCATAACATATCCTGACATAGCCAGTTATGGCAATTCTTCTCCTTGAGAGGCAAAAAATGAGTAGTTTGTTAACATTTTACCCTGACTTTAAGCAACTCCGATTTTGGGTTTCGTGGGCGATTGCAAACCAGTTCAGTTAAACAGTAAAAGTAATTATTACCTGTGTTGAGTGATTATGTAACTAACTCTCGTACTGGCTGTGACGTACGTTTCCCCAATGATCCAAGCTCTGACTCATCATCAGACATCAGTCAGCGCCGTTAGGTCTTTAAATCAGACTCGAATTTAACCCAAGGCCCCGACGTACGCCACAATAATTTTGGGATTTTCTCAAGGCGCTCTAAAGTTCGGTTAACCAGCCGAACTGCCGGACACAAGTCGTTGACGTCTCAGCCCACAGACCTACATACATCGCTTTAGCCAATTCAAACCCCAACCTACCGCAAGTTGGAGCGTGTTGACGTCTCACCGCCGATCGAACGACGATCATCGTTGTGGGTTGGACCTAGAGCTGGAGTGTGGCTTGTATTGCTGTTGTTGCTTTTGCTCTGATCTGCTCTGGCCTGCGCCATTATTGTATGTTGAGTGTGTTTTGTTATGTTTTGTTTTGTTTTGCTTTGTGCGTTGGCTTGGGGCACAAAAACAACGTGGTTTTTTTTTTTTGCTTACTACTCTTTCTCGCCACTTCTCGCATTTCATATAAAATCTTTGCCGGGCAACAGCAGAGGCACAGTCGCTTGTAAGCCAGTTGAAGACAAAGTCGTCTCGTGTGAGACGTTAAGGATATATTCAAAAACACCTCAAGCATTTATAGGAAACAGTAAGAGGTAAATAAATAACGTAAGAGTTCAAAAAGTAATGTGAAATGAAGTGCAAAGTGTTGTGTAACATGCAAAAAAAGAAAAAACAGCAGAAGAAAAGAAAAGTGATATAAGAAAAATCAGACACATTAAAGTCAGCTGCAGCTGTAACAAAAGATACAAATATTATACATATATACATATATTTGTATGTTTATGTGGAATTACGATTGTAAATTAATTGCTCAACATTGTGAATATACATTTGCATAAGTTTGTAGACATGGATTGGGCAATGCTGATGGCACCTCCACATTTCATTGACCTTCAATGATTAATGCTAATGTGAAAGACAAATAAGGCCAATATGCGACAAAAATGTGACAAGTTTAGCAATTTCGCAAACCGCATTAAACGAAATTATTTGAAATGGAAGCAATTAATGTCCCTTTAATGACAAATTTACATAATATATTATGTATTCAAATTTATTTGTATGGAATATTGTGGCCCTACGCCAACAAGGGTCATTGCCGTCACTGTGATATATATTTAGCATACTTTGGGGCAGTCTTTGAATATTTTAATTTATATTAAATATTATCATTCCATTGCCTACTTTCGACCGCCGGAATTTGTGCCATAAACTTTTTCGATTGCCATAATGTTTTGCTTACAGCATATCTTCAGGCGTTTATATTAACTTTGATTTTTATTAAAGCAAACAGATACATATCAGAATTTCACTCGAATGCCTAAAGATAGTTTTGTGAAATGCTTACAAGATAATAATCTTTAAAATCAGTGGAACTTTTTTGAATCTTTACATAAGGCACGAATATGAGAAAGGATACTAATGGACCTTAAGAAAATGTTTAACACTTTTTTATAGTAGATTAGCTTTGGTCCTTTTATGTATTTAACATTATTTCAATTACGTTTAAATAAGTTTTTCCAGCCTCTTTGCCGCTTAAGGGTTTAGAGGTCTCAAAACCGGTTTAAATGCATTTCACTTTGGGTTCACACTCAATTTTGTTTTTGGTTGAAATTCGGCAACATAGCAGCCAAAAAAGCTGGGCAACAAATTTGAGCAAACTGTGAGATTTAGCGGTAAACGCTGCTCTAAGCTTGAAAGTGAGAGTTATTACGTGTTCACAAATAATTGCAAAGAGCTAGTAGGCAAGAAGAAGGCGGTCAAAAACGGTTGCCATGTCTTCGTCATGCCAATCGCGACTAACTGCAACTGCTGAAAAGTGTGTCAGTTGTGAGGCGAGGCCATGACAGCTAAAAGCCAATCAGTTTAGCCAATAAACAAACAATGGACAGAGCGTAAAAGTTGCCAAAAAACATACATGTCTACACACAACACTCTCGTACGCACATACAGACACCCATTCATGAGCATATAGAAAATTCATAACGAAAAGTCCACACACTCAGTTGTTTGACTCGTGTTGAGAGTCGTTTGCATCGCATCGCATCGCATGGCTTCAGAGCCGACAGACCAATCGCAGTGAAAACACCGATTGACGCCGTTTTTACCAGTTGAGAGCCAATTAACCGAAAATTGCTTTTCGTTTATGTGTTTATTTTGTGTTTGGTTTTTGTTTTTTTGTTATCTCCCAACAACACTTTAACAATTCGGCTGGTAGCTAACGAACGTGTCTTTAAATTCTCTGATATTACAGCCATGGCAATGAGATTACTTACCTTGCTGACCATCGTCGCCAGTTGTGCCGGCGACGGACTTCGTCTACCGGACCAGCAGTCGTCCAACAACATACAGCAGATATACGCACCGCAGCCGCAACAACAACAGCAGCAGACGCTGCAATTCCAGCAGTCACAGCCCCAACAAGCCGGTCAACCTGGAGTGGGTGAGGAGCGAGGCAGATCATCCATCTTGAGCATCTTTGGACTTGGCAATGACAATGATCCCTATCTTGCGCGCACCAATGGCAACTGTTTGGGCGGCGATCTTTCCGAGTGCTTCAAGACACAGGCCCTCAACACGTTCGATGAGATTTTCTTCAGGGATCAGTATCGGTAAGTCCATAGTTTTCCCATGTCCCTTATCACAAACTAACTGGTTGAATTTCCACAGCCTTTCCGATTTTGCTCGTGTGGTACGTCTGCCTGAGACTCAGCAGCGTTCGCTGTTGCAGGAGCCCTTCGAGTACTCCGAGGAGCCTCGTTCCGAAGACGATGACTGGAATCTGCTGGTTAAATACGCCCTGCGCCGTGCCGAACGGTAAGTTAGCAATTAGGCAAATGATTTTGAGTTTCTTGGCGCGTGGCTCAAGTGAATTAATGTGGGTCGCAACACTTTTAATTGACACAGAGCCAGTGTCCCAGCGGCCCTAGTCTAAATTATTCACACGCTTCTGCATAAAATATGACAACATTTTTATTTTAACACGCTTTTTGTTTTTGTCTTGTAGCTTTATTAAGTCCACGGCTTTGGAGGTGGAGTGGCCCGAGGAACTGACTGAAGCGGGTCGCTATGAAGCACGCTTCATAGGAAATGACATCGATGATGAACTGGATGTCATTGATAACCAGCGTGCCGGACACATCTGTAAGTTTAAAGTGCTCACCCGACTATACATTCATAATTAACAAACTCATTTTAATTTTTATATAGCGCGCAAGAAGCTCAAGAAGTTGATTCTTCCTCTGCTGCTGGTACTGAAGGTCTTCAAGCTGAAGCTGTTGCTCTTCCTGCCCTTCATTCTGGGTATTGCGGGTCTGAAGAAGATACTTGGATTGGCTGCCATCATTCTGCCGGGTCTCTTTGCCTACTTCAAGCTCTGCCGTCCTCCAGGCGGAGTTGGCGGTGCTTTTAGCGGTGGCCTATCCGGACTATTTGGCAACAAAACCCCCTTCCCCGCATACACTCCCCAGGGTGTAGGCCAAGCCACCTACTATCATCATCATGAACACTATGAGGGCGGTCATGGAGGTCATGGCGCCAGTGCGCCCGGACCCTACTATCGCCAGGAGCCAGCCTTTGCCAAGCCCTACAGTGACTACTACAGCAAGAGCAATCTGGGCCAGCCCGAGCCACAAGTTGGTGGCAACTCTATTAGTTTCGGTGATCCACAGGAAGCAGCCTACAATGGCTACTACGGTCGCAACACTGGCAAGGACATTGCTGCAGAGACTCCGGCTCAACAGCAAAAGAGCTAGGTCCAGACTGCTGGCCAGGTCACATCAAGTTATATATCTTTGTTATTGCATTCCTATAAGCATATTTATTTCGCTAACTGTAAATAAAAGCTCAATGTTAAGTTCAAAAGAAAAGTCTTTAAAAAAAGAGTAAGGGAAACTTCAGATTTGATTTGCCGAAGGGGTTTGCTAATTAACAGCACAAATTTCACTTCTTAATGTTTCTTTCAATTCTGCAAGTTGCTGCTTTTGCTAGCCTTTGAAGTTGCCACAAATAAAATGCAGCTTTTAA
Organism: Drosophila tripunctata; assembly: GCA_035047385.1. Classification (NCBI taxonomy): domain Eukaryota; kingdom Metazoa; phylum Arthropoda; class Insecta; order Diptera; family Drosophilidae; genus Drosophila; species Drosophila tripunctata. The sequence goes on from JAWNPS010000017.1 coordinate 71,381, forward strand.
TTAAGGCAATGAAATGCTGAGGCGAGAAATTAACGGTCAAAGCAAAGGAAAAGTGGCCTGACGTGTTCAATCTTGCTTTTCTTAAGCGAGGGTTTATACGAACATTTCTAGTTTTTATATTCAAGTGCAAATAAACATTTAAGCAGTGCAAATTTTTGCTATGAATATTTATGAAAGCTTACAGCTTTTAGTTGTTTGGGTAAATATACAAATTTAAGTCTAACAGGTTTAAAATAAAATTATTTAAAACACTAAAAACCCTCTGACTTTCATTTATAATTATATGATTTAAAATCGAAGTAAGCGGTGTAAGAACTTAACATGCACACGTGTTTGTACGTCTATCTCGCTCTCACAATGTTATTCGTTTGCGCTGCTTGTCATCGCTGTAGCAGAGCCCCGTGATATAAACTGTGGTTGCGCCTCTGCTAAAAGTTTATGTATGATAACTTCATTAGCTTTAATCTGATATTGATGCGATTTTCAGAATCATTTGTTAATGTTTGTCTCTAAATCAGTATGAAGTTACAAGACTATAAGTCAAAAATATGTGAGCTAGAAGCATGTACATTTTAAAATTGTTTTGTTTCTTATGGGCGATAGGTGATAACATTGCAACCTCAGATGGTGTTAAAATATAACATTTTATTTTAAGTATTCTTGAATAGCACCTCGCATGGCGTGGTCTTGGATATGGTGTTGGCAGTTCAAAGTCAATGCCAAAACAGCAATGCTGTTCGTCCAGGCTGCTGAGCCGACGACATCGCCAGACTATCCGACTGGACCACATTTTCCAAAAGAAAGCGGCAACAACACATGAGAAATTGTTATGACTCTAGCAGGTAACCAAGCGGCTCAGGCGCTGGCGCTGGCTCAGGCTCTAGCTCTGGATCCAGCTCTGGCTCTGGCTCAGACGCTGACTTAAAAAGGGGATTGGGAGCGAGGGAACACATTGGCTTTTGAATTTGGTGTGGTTTGATTTCGGACCACGCACAGATGCAGGCAGAAACATAGCCAACGGTATATGGTTAGATCGTGTAGCGGTTTCTGCGCCCCACTGCCACAGCAGCAGCTTTCGTGCCGTGCCACATTTGCAGAGCGCCACGCCGTTTGTGGCTGCCAAGGCAACAGCTCAAGTTAGCCTAGTTTGAGCGCCTGCCAGATACGAGCAGCGGTTTGTGGCTCCCCGCGAACTCATCTGCAATGCACATATGCAATAACTTCCACTCTGTCAGGCAAATTGATGCAACGCACTAATGCATTAGTTGGCCCTCTTATGCCAAGGGCAACTTAAATGCGATGTGCAGCAGTTGAATTAAAGTGAATTTCAAATGTAAAAGTGTAGGCCAAAACTTTTAGACAATTGGGAAATAATAAAACCATAAAGGCCAGAAGTGCCATAAAAAGTAACAGCATTGCTAAGCTATAACTATTACGAAAGTGTTGCCATTTCCACAGGATGTTCCGCAAGCTATATCCATGTAAATGGCTATGTCTCGACTTTCCCTTTGAATTAATAATAAAACAATTTCTCGAAGCAGTGTGCCACTGTGCTTGATGCGTGTCTGACAGCAGGCTTTTCTCATTTCTTAATTGGAACAACTAAAAGTTTTCATGTTTGCATGTAAAAGTGGCAGTCAGTAGTATTGATGTACCCACCCCGCCCCGACCCCATGTTACCCTTGCTCCAGCAGAATGTCTGTGGGAAATTTGGTCGGCTAGTGTTGTTTTTGTTTTTGTTTGGGAATGAGGTCTGTTGTTTACTTTCAGCGGCTTTGTTTTGCCAACGACAAAAACAAAGGCAGAAAACGCAACAGAATTTGCCGTCAACATAAACAAAGTCAATTGGCCGACTAACTGACTGACTGACTGACTGACTGTTGTTGGCTCAAAGACAAGGCCACAAAGCACTTTGGCCAGCCTCTGAGGTGAGCATAGAATTTCCTTAAACTTGCTTTACCAGATTCGCGAGTTGATGCTTTTAGGCACACGCTGTGGGGACCAGTTTGATTCCCAGTAAATTGGCTGTTCGACGTCGGCAGCGAAACAGCAAAAGCAAACGGCGGCGTCGACAGAGGCCTGCATTGTGTTTGTTGTGCTTTTGGACGCTTTTCATATAAAATCGAAATCACTGGCGGAAAATTCGCATTAGGTTTTCTTATAAGACGACGATGTTAACAGCAGCAGCGGAACAGTCGACGTGACATTTGTGCAGAGCGTAGACGGAAAAGCGAGGACGCGGCCATTTGTGTGAAGTGTATTTGTACAGTGTATTCCTGAATGTGTGTGCGTGCGTGTGTGTTTGCCAGGACATTCGTGCGTGTGTAAAGGCAGCAAACAGATATAATTTTTAAAACAAACCAAAACGACAAATCAACTATATAAGAAAAGCAGCAAAGAGAAAACAACAACGATAACAATATGCAAACATTTACCATTTACACACTCCTGGGAGTGACTTTTGTGCATGGCCATGGCCAATGCCACGCCCACTCTGGGAGGCAACGACAACTCGGTAAGGTCAAGAGCAGTTCAGTCCTGTAGCACAGCTGAAGTGTCAGCGATTAGAGTGATAAATTGCGTTGCGTGTGTCCTTGCATTGACCGCGACAAGCATCGAGGGTTGACCAACCTAAAAAAAAGAGTAAACTCTTGGAATATAATTTAAAAATGTTATCCTTCTGTTTGTATTCGAATGTAAAAAGTTCTCGGCCTCCATATGCTCATTAAAAACTTTATAAAATTTACAAACTGATTGTATTGGCTTCTTCACAGATAACCGGTGATTATGTTAATCGAAACGATGAGCAGATAATGATCAAGTTAAACGAAAGGTGTATTCAAAAAGACAATCATTCCTGCACTATGCTGAAGACCATTGTCTTTATGGATCGCCTTCTGAAGAAGTCCAACATAGATTTAAGCGAGAATTTCCGAGTCTCCCGTAACAGGTGAGTGGCCGAATACGTTCACTTATCACCTGATTTTGGCTAAATAAAATTGATAATTTACAGAGATGTGGCCGATGTGCCAGATGATCCAGAAGATGACTTATTGCTGGCACGTGCCATGGACTCGGACGAGGAGTCATATGGATTGTTGATAGCTAACAAACTTTGGAAGTTTGTGCGGTCCCGTACACTGCGTTACAAGTTCTCGGATAATGCAGATTTCGTGATGAGTAGTGAACCCAAAGGCAGCGTCAACATTGGATTCTCTGTGCGTCCAATTGAGGCGCTCGAAGAGGGACGCGGCAAAATGAAGAACATGGGTCCAATGATGATGATGGTAGCCGCCAAGACCGGCATGGTGGGTGCTCTCATGCTCAAAGGACTCTTTTTGCTGGCCGGCAAGGCTCTGATTGTATCCAAGATTGCGCTTCTATTAGCAGTCATCATATCACTGAAGAAGCTTCTCTCGCAAAAGAAGACGATTGTTGAGGTGCCATCGCACCATGATAGCTACAGCTCCGGCTGGGCGCGTGCCTTGGATGGCTTTGTGGAGGGCTTGGCAGAAGTACCGGCGCATTTATTGTCACAGGATGCACAGGATATGGCATACAATGCGCAGCAGCCCGCCAAAGTTGTGCAATAAAAGATTGGATTTAAGATGATGAAGCTTTTTTGCTTGACGAATGTTGCATTTATTCAATTGGGAACCTCGAGATCCTCAATTTAGATATGATAACACTTTCTCTTTTCACCACACTATTGTACTCTGATTCTCAAACTCTCTCTCACTCATTCTCTCTTCACTTATGCCAGCTGTTTTCACTCTCTAGCTTTCTCCAACTCTCGTATACTGTATCCCCTGTACTATTGTATAACTTTCTGAACTTTATCAAGATTTTCTCTTTGCTTCTCTATTTCTATTTGTATGTAACTTATAATTATTTATTTATTTATTTATATTTATATTTATTTTGTATTTATTTATGCTAATTATATATATTACTAAATAAAAAATGATAAATACACAACAGCATAATTAAATTTTTGAGCCAATTTTTTGCCCACTTCTTTATTTTTATATACTTTTTTTTTACTTTTGTAGCATTTTGTTGCTAATTTCAGCTAAGCTATGCTAAATGTGTGTATTAGGTCTTTCTAAACTAGAACAAATCAATAAATAATATAAATAAATAAGTTAATTATGTTTACGAGCAGCTCAGAGCACTCCTCATTGCCAGACGCTTGCGTCACATCAGATGGTCATATGGCAGCAGAACCTCACCTCCTTCTTCACTCTCAATGGTCTTTGGTAGCGGTAGGGGTCAAAGCTGCACTAATTGTCCAAGCTTCATTTAATTGATATTTTTAATTAATTGGTTCTTATTGGTTCTTAGGAGCGATAGAAGGGCATCTGCGGTTGCACATAATTGTAGATGAACGGTCGTCTTGCTGGCGTTGCTGCAAACAAAATCAGTTTTCAATATTTTCGCAGTCAGAACAAACTTTACGTCAAGTGCAGCTTATAGAATAGTTCATTAAGATCCCAAAAATAAGTTCGCAATCAGTCGAGCAGATGAAAACTTTCGCCGTCTTTTCATAGTCAACTTGTGCGCTTGCTTTACGTGCAGCCACAAAGTATGCAATGGTTTTTGTATCTCAAATTCTGTGCGTGCTTATAGGTGTGAGTCAGTGCATGTGCATGAATATGTATTACATGCCATTTTTAATTGCAGTGAGCAAATTGCTGAACTGTTTTGACTATTTATAAATTTAATTTAATTTACTACTTTAGAGAAAGTGGAAGTTGGCATTTTATGTAGCTAAAAATTATAAAAATTTCTACTTTTAGATATTTAGCACCTCAAAGATATTGGTGCTTAAATGTTTAAGTGCTTTGAACCTCTCTGATTTAATGTATATTAGAAAACGTTGGCTTCTGTGCTTTGATGTGATGATGATGAAGATGATTCTGCTGCTGTTTGCAGCGTCTGTCTAGTGGCATCCGCTTAAATTTGAATATTATTAGAAAAGTGTGCTGTGGCAACATTGAGTACTAAGCACATACTCTTTGAGTGAGCGAATATAAAGCAAACACCGACAGCGACAGCGAGTGTCAAATATCTAAGTGGGTGCAGATGCAAAGCATTCATTTTAAAAAATATATATGTATGTACACTACTTAGTCATCATCCTCATATTCAGCCCCTATGCTTGCCACGGCAGCAGCCACAGCCAGCTTATTGATAAATGCATAGCCAGGTGATCTACCAAAGCGTAATGGCCTTAAAGCCCTGTCTATCTGAAACAAGCGTAAACCCGTTTTATGCCACCGCACATTATTCACTTACTCTTTGCTATCCACGAGTCCTCACGTTTAATTTTGTGACTCAGTCCACCAAGACCGCCCAGGGCGGCCATTACGTTGGTGTTATTGCTGCCATCCCCCGACACCTGGGAGTGCAAATGGCTCTCTGCGGCTAGACTTTCGATGCCAGGATGACCGGGATGACCCGGCAGCTGGCCACCGCCAGCAACAGCGAGCTGATGCATAGCGCCAGAATACATGTCTGGAGATAACTCGGCTGCATGCATCGGATAGTCCATTCCATACGGCATCATGTAGGGCGTGTGCTCAGGATATTGGTACATCATTCTGCAAATACAAATTGAATATGTTTTGCTTTGGCAGTGAGTGCTCCACAGTTTTCTCACTTTTCGCTGGCATTGTCCATTAGTTTCTTGATCAACACAATGGCGGCCACTACAAATGCGATTTTGGATAGTATTAGCGCTTTGAGTGTTAACAGACCCACAGCCTTGGCAGCTACCATAGTCCAGCCAAATGTTGTGGCTGCCAGATACATGGGTATGTACATTTGGAACTGCTTCTTATCCTGATGCTGGTGACGTCGACGGCCGCCTAGTAAGCCACCACCGCCGCCGCTATCACCACCGCCACCAAGCAGGCCACCGCCACCGCCTCCTCCTCCGTTGCCACCGCCACCCAGAAGTCCACCGCCGTTACCCTGCAGGCGTCCTGTGTATTTGGAAATCAAGACACGTTTTAGGCTTTTCGGCTTTAATGTCGCTACTAAGTCAAGGACGTGGGTAGGAAATCCGGATTGAACCGAATCGGATTGAATTGGAGTGAAGTGATGTTATGCGCTATGCTATGCTGTGATGTGATGTGATATGATTGATGTTTTCAACGTCATCGTCTACGCAACGACCGTAACACCTAATGAATATAAATAACAGCAAAAACTGGGTCTACCCTGAAGTTTTTCCTGGCTCTGTTAGCTTTGTGCAACGTAAGGAAGAAAGAAAGAAAAAGGATCGGGTCCCAGTCCCAATCTGTGTTTGACATATGTTGCCAATGGCCTCTAGTTAAATGTCAATCGCATTAAGTCAACTGGCGGTTGAATGCGAGAGGCATGACAAGCATTACTACTATCTGTGTGTCAACTAATACACTTCATTACAAACACTTCAAATGGATAAATGGATGGATGGCATGTGTGTGTGTGGGGTCCTGATTGGGATTTAGTAGCTGCATTAGACGCTCTGCCAGCCAATTAGACGCAGATCAATCTAAGCCCACTCCAGCTGCTTGTTACCTGTTCCACTTGAGGCCTTCTTCAACAGCGCCACTTCAATATAATCACTATCATCTTCAGCACGCTGCACACTGAACACCATTGGACCAACGGGAACCCTGATGGCGTTGCCACTGACAAAGTCCATGAAGTTGGACAGTCCACGGCCGGTGCCCCACTTGTGCTTGTGCGATTCGTCCAGTTCTGGCAGCTTGACTAAATCAAAGAGACCCAATTTGATGGTCTCGCCACGACGATAGGATGCCACAATGCCATTAGCAACGCCATGGAGGCAGCTAGCGTTGTTCGCGCACTTCCAGCTGAGCTTTTCCAGAAGATCCGTGTTTTCTACACTCCCGCCTCCACTGTTGTCTTTCGTTGAAGATGCCGTAAACTCAGCAGCAGATTCAGCATCACTGCCAAGTGAATTGGCAGCTGCTTTGCTGCCTGCCCCACTGCGTCTGTGAATTGCCGCAGATGTTGGGCCAAGGCAGAAGAACGCTAATATTGCACAGCTGATAGCAATGAATTGCAACATGTTGTTGTCTATAGTTTTGTGTCTATTTATTGATGTTTACTTTGCACTTTAGTTAAAAAATTATCAAACACAACGCACAACACAGCACAGCACAGGACAAAAGGACGATAACGCGGCGTATCCTTCACATGGATGTTCTTCAAAGTATTTGCAGCTGCTGCAGCACGTTGCAACAAGCCGCAATAAAGACTAATTACTCGATGTAGCATGCAACTCAGTTTTATTGTTTACCCGAGCAAAAGCCACAACAACAACAACAGTTGCAGCAGCTGCAGCAGAAGCAGCAGCATCCACGGACCAGCGACGTCGGCTTCGACTGCGGCATCAGCAACAGCAACAGCATCGCTGCAACGCCTATTGGCACTACAATGTGAACCATTTTGATACAGTTTTGATTTCAAGACAACTGACTGACTGAGTGACGGCCATCGCTCGACGGGCATCGTCATCCAATCGTAGCGGCCAAACAAATCAGGTACAATGGGGCTAAATAGCAACTACTTGAAGAAAAGATTAATGAGAAAATAAGCGGATTAAATTGAGAATTAAATGTGTAAATAGTTGAATTAACGAATCTGTGAGTTTAAATTTAAAAAAAAAAAAAAAACATTATTTTAATATGTACTACTGGAGTTATCTAATTTGTAAGTAATATATTAGACTAATTACTTTTTATTTTAAGTAACAAAATATATTTGTTTAATGGTTCCGCTTAATTTTTCTTGATTTCTAACAACACAAACTTCACACAAGTTTCCATGCATTTTAACGTCAAAAGAGCATTTCATTACTTATGACTGTTCCTTAACTGGAAATTTAAAAAAATTGTCCCTATGATTAACACTTTGTTCCACTGTGCGACAGTTGCATATTTGCATGCATGCTAGTTTATTTGACTCTCATGCTTTGAACTCAGCGGGTGTTTTGCATAGCCAAAGGTTCAAGGGCTTATGAAATTATTGAAAGGTAATCACATATGAAAAGGGCATCCTGCAACGCACCCTGCCTCCTGCAATGACCTCTCAGTGGCCACTACACGCTACTAATGCTCTAATGTGGTTAATTTTCTGCTCATTAATTTACGAGTAATTTGCACAAAACAATTTTGCAGGCAAAAGTAAAAGCAAACAAAGCGATTGCCGGCAATTAAGACAGCGGCAAACAGTTGAAGATTTGATGTCGAGCATGGGGAGGGGCAGGAGGACAGCGCCTATATGTGGCATGCCTCGACGCTTCAATTGGCTGGGAGCAGTCAACAAGTGTATCAACACACACACACACATACACGTACGTAAATACTTAGATAAATGTGAGCGCATAAACATAAATAAATTATAAAAGGAAAGTGAAACGAACTATTAGCTCTCGTTTTTCATAAGTAGCCGCAGTAACAGCATCGACTGCTGTGGCGTCTCAGTTACATTCTGTTGCACACACAGAATGAGAGAGAGAGAGAGAGAGAGAGGGGGAGCAGGGTGGTGTGGAATTAAACTACATATAAATAAGTATGAATGCATTTAGCTGCTATTGTTGTTGCATCTTGGCTGGCTAATAACAAATTCACTTAAGCAGTCACGCAGGCCAGCTGAGTGCCCGATATAATTGCCACAACTTTTGGTGCTTGCCGTGGTGCTTGTTGTCTGCAATTTTAAAGCAATGGCAATCAGACCTCAACCGTTCGTTCTGTGGCACCATTTTGCACCTGGCCGACTGCCGCACACCCCAAGCACTGTATCTGTTAACTAAACAATATAATAGCCATAATCCAGATACAATGATTTAAATCATAGTACTAGATATATAGTTATCCCATAGCCTCTTTGGCCGTTATCGGCTTAACGCAACGCCTTGGCAACCCAACACCAAATCCATGCACTATTGTCCTCTTCACGGTCAATGGCAGCCGTTGACGGGTTTGGCCACAAAAGCGTAAGTAATGCGAAGCGGTTTGCATGGTTTCAGCTAACAAGAAAGCGGTGTGGCCACCGCATCTCCAAAACTGCAGCAATGTCCAGGTACCAACTCGCCCATGGCCGTGACCGTGCACAGCACGTCATCATTGTTGTTGTTATTGTGGAAAGGAAAGTAGCTTGGCGTGGCAAGCAAACGCGGGCGTTTGCCATCGCCATTGCCATTGCCACTGAAAGTGGTAATCTAATACCAACATTGTGGCAAACTCACTGTGTCAGCTGTGCGTGCTCTAGTCGTACTCGCACTCCTATTTTAGTTGAAGTTTGTTGACATGTGCGTGCGCTTCATAAGTTTAATGATCCTTGACTTGGATCTCTAGGTGAGCGTAACCGGATTCAGTTAAAGCAGGACATAACCAGATACCTCAAGGTGTTAACATATTATATCTCAGAGCAATATATCACACAACTCGACCTATTAAATGGCTAAATTTTTTGTTCAACTCAAGACAAAGTAACTTTAAGTGCTGACTGCCATAACCTGCCGATTTAAAAGTATTTTAATTGCACTTTATTAAATTGCTTTTCATAAATTATATACAAAAAGTAAAGCACACAAAATAATTACTTTCGACAAAGTTTTATTTGCTTTGGGCAATTGTTGATAAACATCTAACAAAGTTGTGTCTTTTGTTGTTTTGCTTTTTGATTCAGTAGTTCTTGGAGAGTGTTTCTGATTGCCCAAGAGACTGGAACATAATACGCATACTATTCTACCAGCTTTAGTTCACTAAGACCCGTTCCAAGCTATATATATTAAACAAATGAACGTTGAATGCAATATGGTAGAAACAATGGGAACTGAATATTTAGCTGCCTGGCAACATTCTAATTAAGAAAGCGCCAACTAACTTGTATTAATTGCTAAGAACTTTCGTTGCATAATAAGTTGTACTATGAATAAAAGTTAGTTTAATTTTGCTAAGTATATGCCTGCTTTGTGGCTTTAATTTCCTCTGACTGGCTTTGAAATGCAAGTGATTTGCTCTTTTTGGCATGCCAATTAAAGCAATTTAATTTTTGTTGATTTCTTTAATAACTTTTCTTTTATTTTTTTCTTTAATCATTTACTGTTAGACTGGCAATTGATATGAACGAGCAATTTAATGTTGTTTTCTTGTCTCCCCAATGTTGTTTTCGTTTTATTTTCTCCGGCACAAATTTCGCTGCTTTTTTTTTGTTTTAATGTATAGTATTGTACTCGTATTTTGGTTTATTTCTTTTGTAGATATTCGCATTCGTGTTGCTCCTTGTTTATTTTGCTTAGCAGTCTAATCGATTGACTGAGCCGAGCTGAGCATTTAATTTATTTTAATCTAATTGTTTTTTAATTAAATACATACGAGTACTTGCAGATTTTCATTAGATTTCACCAGACCGTAGTCAGTGCCATTGCATACAAGTACCACTCGTTTAGCAACGAGTACGCCAACTGCGGTTTGTTCATTAAATTCAATTGCAGTTTGCCACAATTGCACTAATTAATTTCTGCTTAGCTTTACAGTCAGCTTCAGCATTATGTGTATCACCCTTTTATTACATATTTAATTAAAATAATTACAAACAAATACAAGTGAATATGTAAGTTTTAAGTTTTGTATACGCAATGCACTCCAAAAATTGCTGCATACTTTTGAGGTTCACTTTTTGTAGCAGACTTTCGGGCATCTGCGTTAATGCGATAAGGTCAGCTGCAGATTTAAAAAGAGTTTTAGTTGACAAAATAGTAGTAGAGGTAGTAGGAAAGTAGTAGATGTGCTTTGAATATAAATGTATTGAGAAATCTTATTTGTTGCAGAATAATAAGTAAGCAGCTTTAAACGTGATTCAAGTAACGTCTTTGGAAGGGACAATTTAATATATATTCTAAATCCAGTGAAACATATCAAGAAAAAATTCTAGTAAAATTTGCATTTTAAATGGAAAGAAGTCTAAAGGAAATATTTTTATTGAAATAAAACGCTTTTAATGAAAAATTCTATAATTTGCATACTACTGCCAAGAACATATTGAATGAGAGAATTTGATACGAAGAGGTATACGAGATATCGAGCATGTTTCAGTATTGAATTAATTACAGTAATACATGCATTACTCCACACCACATCATGATTCGCTACTGTTATTTTTAATCTATCTCTATATTGTTTAATAGGGTGTTTCACAGCGATGGATACCTCATTAGACACAGATACTTGCCCCCCAAACAAGACACGACTGCAGCACAACTCACTCAATCATCAATTCTATACAATGCACATTGCAGCTCATTGAAACCAGTACAATGGTAAACTTGGAACTCAAAACTTAAATTATAATGAGAAGCTTGATGATGCTGCACAACAATCAATTATAACAACTTGCCGATACAGATCTAGGCAACAACAACAACTACTACAATAGCATGAATGAAGCTACAGTGGACCCCACTCAAGTGAATCGAATCGAACTTTGTGCGCCGAACGCTTTCCATGCAATAGCAATGCGTAGATAAGGTAGCAGAGGGAGAACCGGGGACACCGCTTGTCTGGCCTCCACTTCCCCAGCTGCTGATGATCTGCTTCTGCTGGTAATGGCAATACCAACCGGCAAACAACGTTGGATGCGAGATGGTAGATACTTTCTTTTTATTGCCATCGCCATCGCACAAAAAGCAAACGTAACGAGTTCAGTTCAATTTTGGTTGACTTCACATGATGCGAGGCTCGAGCGCAGTTCAATAATGTTTCGACTTGACTTGTTTTGTTGCGGCGGATATGAATTTTTGTGATGAGAAGCTTCAAATTTCCAGCATTTTTGTTTGTGTATGTGTCTCTCTGTGTGTGTGTGTGTATGTGTGAGCTCTGATAGTATTGGTTGTGAACAACAATATGTTAAATATAAAAATTAATACATCGAGAGTGAAAGTTATTGCTTTCTGAGCAAGACTTTGTCGATCATCATAATGATAATGATAATGATGATGATGGCAATGATGATGACTATGACGATGATGATGATCAATGATCGACATTTGTTGTTCGATGCTCGCTTGATGCTGGATACTGATTTCTTTTGACGCCATACTGAAGCTTACCAACTTAAGTCACGTCAATTTGATTAATACGCTTTGCAGTATTACAAAATAGTCGAAAGGTGTTAGCCAAGCTTATGAAATGCACAGCGAAGATTCCGCCAGACAGCCGACTGACGTAGTTTGAGCCAAAGTGTTACGAGTTTTTGCCAACTTGACTTTGCTTTGCCAAAAGGTTCGACATATTAACCCCAACAGCGGCACCCTTTTGAACGCTTAAGCGGTTTATTTATGTTATTGCAAACAAAACGCGTTGAATGCCAGAAAGACCGAGAGACTCACATTAGTTAGAAACTAGTAACTTTCGCTTTTCTAGCCGGAATAGTGAGGGGGATGGGGACACGCTCGTCTGGCTCATGCAACGAGTAGTAACTTTAATGGAGCTGTTTTAGGCTCGACTTGCTGGGCAGACAATTGTGTGAACCACAATGGGACTATAATGTGTAAGGTGTGTTTGTGTTAGACACAAACCTGCGGCACTTTGAGTATGTCTAATTTGTATAATTTTGATAGCTACCAAGTTGAGCGAACCAACTGCAGAGCCAGCGATGCGTAACCCACGGTTGTCTGACCAACTGACCGTTGAAAATTGAAAATTGCAACGGCCAGTGAAGAAGAAAATTGCAACTCAAACTGAAACTTCAAGAAAAACGCAAAACTGAAAGCATTTCTACTTGCAATTTCAAAGCTATTGTTTTAATATTTCAATTGTGACAATTTGCTTCACTGGCTTGGCCTTGGGAAAGTGCTTCAGAATACTACAAATATGACCAGGCCATTGTCAAGGCTTTTAGTTGTTCTGCAAACGCTTTGGCGACATGTGCCGTCTATTTTGTCTACTCAGCCTACTGTGCCTGGTCAATGCCCAGTTGGAAAACTGTGGCCAAGAGTCAACAACAGCATCACCATCTTTGCTATGTCGAGGCGAACGTGCAATGAAAAATGTGCTGCGAAATCTCAGCAAGAACGAAAAACCACTGGTGATAATGCGAGGACTCGAGATTGTGCCACTGCGTAATGGAACAGCAACAGTAAATGAATCAGAGGCGCCAGCGGAGACAGGCGACGAGACAGCAGATGCAACGCTGCTGGACAGTCTGGCCCTGTATTTGCGCACTCATGAAGTCAATTTGAAGCTGTCAGACTTGCTGGATGAGCACAATGGTGCTCAGGTAACAGGTGGGTTGTGCCATAATTGAGGCAATCGGAAAAGTTTTTAATAGGATTATGACAATTACTGGTTAGATTTATTTGTAACTATCTGTTGAAATTTGCAACCATTAAAACATTTAAGGACTGTTTTAGAACTTGAAAAAGTTTTTGCAAAACTTTTGCACTTTTATTTTCAATCAATTGAAAACCTGTAGCGTCCAGCCACACACCCGCATTGATTTATGTACAAAGGTAGACAAACATTTCTGCAGACGCATAAATTCCAATCTTTGCACATTTTTACAGAGGCACGCAAAAAGGACAAAGGACAAGGCATGATTCTGGCAATGGCACTGATGTTTGGCAAAATGATGGCAGTCCTGGGCCTAGGCGGCATTGGTGCACTGGCCATGAAGGCACTCGGCGTCGCAATGGTAGCTCTGATGTTGGCCGGCATGCTGGGTCTGAAGGCAGCTGCCCAGCAGGGGCACGAGACGAGTCACAGCATTTCATATGTCACTGGCGAGGGACATCACCACAAGAGACGCCGCAGGGCAGCGGACAGCCTTCAAATCGTCTCGGAGCAACGGCACCAGCAGCCACTGCCCTACAGAGGCTGGACGTACTAGAAGGAGGAAGGCAGACAGTACTACCGTATCTCTATTTGTAGTTGTAGACTTAGCTTTAGGTTTTACTAATTTATTTGACATGCAACAAATGGGAAACTTGTTTAATTGTTCGGAAGAGAGCAGGTAACCCTGTTGCCTGATAACCACAGTCTCCTGTGCATTGGTTCTTTCCTTGTTTATTATTCATAGTTGTCGTTGCTAGGTTTTCTTCAGCTACTGATGCTGCTGCTGCTGATGCTGCTTTAGCTGCTCTGCGTTATATGAAATTGGTGAAAGTTTATTTCAGTCCAGCTCGCATTGTGTTGCCAGCAGCAACATCCACAGCCAGCAACCTACTCACAGCAGCCCAACTTGTAGCTGGGTGTCTGTGTGTGTGTATGGCTTGATATAATTGATACCCTTGCTCAGGGTACAACAGCTTGTTGAACACACCCAGACAAGCATCCACACTTTATCACTGCAAGCAAATGCATCTTTCTTTAATCTCTCAAAACATTTGTTTTTAAGAGCATTTAGCTGTCGACTTGCTTTAAATTGGAAACTTTTCTTTGACGTCATGTTTATTATTTGTTGTTTGTCATTAATTTATCAGTTATCGCTGCATCAGAGATGCAGGTTACAATTTCCTGGATTCTTGGCATCGTTTCAGATTTCATCTGAAATTTGATTATCTGTTTAATTTTGTTCATATTGAATTTGCATAGAGCATTTCGTTGTCATTTTGTTGGCCAACTTTCACTTTATTTTGGCAGAGCAACGGTTCTTTTTGGGGCCTATACTGCGTAGCTGCCACTTACTTGTAAGTGCTACAGGCAACATCACCAACAACACTAAAAACAACGGTAACACAAACAGAGAAAAAGCAGGAGAGAGAAGACAGATAGTGTGTGAGAAAGACAGAAACAACAATAACAACAAATTACAAGCATGACAGACCTACATTTATTTTGGCCACGCTGCGTTCTGTTACACAATATCAATTAAAGCCACAACCGCAGTCAGTCGGCCGAGGTACTTGAAAAACCCGTTAAGCTCTTGGCAGGGATACCAGTTGCCAGTTGCCAGCTCCAGTCAACCATATAGCAGATACCAGAGCGCAACTTGCTCTACCTCGCGCCTCGAATCTCGAATCTTTTAACCTGGCCAATGGCCAATGGCATCAGCAGCGGCATTGGCACTGCGGTACTCCCCGGCACTCTGTTGGTAGCCTCTTCAAGTAACACTATTAACTTTCCCTTTTAAACGGCTTTTTACGAGCTCGCATTTCGAGTCGAATTGTATTTGGACTTGGCTCGAATTTGGCCAGATAAACACAGCAGGCAGGCAGGCAGGCAGTATTTAGTAATTAAATTATAAACTAAATTCATAAAAGCAAATTTGTTGTTTTATGATATATGCTACTATTGCATATATGATGGTATGATATGATATGATATGATTTTGAGCAACTGTTTTGCTGCTCTTTATATAATGCCACAAAATGTCAAAGTGAAATGAAATGCTGCGTCGAGTAACGAAATTGATTTTCTATGTTTCAGTCTTTGATTTTTATTTTTATTGCACATAATCATCTGGCAGGCAACAAAAGCAATAACAGCCAGTCAGCCAGCCATCCAAGTTGACAATAAAACTCTGTGGCTTGATGATGGCAACGTGTCTGAATGCTGATGCCAGCGGTCCATGGCATAAATGAAAGTTCATAAAGAAATTAGCTGATTAATCGTCGTTCGATGAGCTTGGAAAATGACCGAGCCGAACCGTCCGAACTGACTGAAAGTGTCACACAGCCTACATTTTAGTTACTGCTTCCACAAAAATTTCACTTTTCAATGATGCTGTGACTCTGCTGCTGCTGCTGTTGCTGTTGCCGTTGCTGCTTCGCTGAGTGATCCGAGAGATCAACGAGAGCTCCAGCAGCGCTAACAGCTGAGCTTGTCCCACTGTCCACAGCGTCCAGCGTCGCCGTTTCATATGTAAATTAATTTTTAACCCAAATACCGCAAATTCTTTATACGGAACGAGCATCAGGTCAGGTCTGAGCTGACTTCTTTTCGTTTTTTGTTATTGTTTTCATTTTATTTCGTTTCGTTTTGTTTCTTTCATTTTCTTTTTGTATTTCATTACGTTTTTGATTATTATGCAAATTTACTTACAATTCAAATGACCATAAAAGCGGAATAAGATTGCCATTTGCTAAGCATGTTTATGACTTGTGAGATTTTTTTCTCTATTATATTAACATTTGCAACGAACGTGGGTGATTTTATATAATGTTTTCTATTTTTTTTTAACAAATTTTCAACTAATCAAATTTTTCAAATTAATTTGAAAAGGATTGTTGCTGCTTGATGAAGATTAATTTGTAATCCCAATTTATATATATTTACTTTACATTTTTTTATTAAAAAAGACATTGAAATATATTGAAATATATTCTGTTTCTGATTGAAGAATATTGGTAAACGCTTTTAAGATCTGTCTGTAAAAATAACTACAAATAAAGTTACATTTTCTTTTTGCAAGATTAGGAAACTTAGAAAAAGAACATAAAAATTAAAAAATTAAGTTTAAAACAAACAAAATTAACTATTTAATTGTATTTTTGTAAACTTAAATTTAATTACTCGAAGGCACGTCTTAAAAGTTATTATAAAATATAAGATAAAAATTTAAAAAATATTATCTAAATTAAATTATTATTTAAAAACTTAATTATTATTTGTACCAACTTATGTTACTGTTATGTTTACTGTTGTATTATGCAAGTTACTTCAAATTTAAAAAATAAAATATACCTTTGACAAATTCAATATACCCTTCAGAGGGTATAATATGTGTGTATATTTTCACAGGAATTCCACTCCATAGAGTCGTTGCATCATCTCCTTTTCACTTTCCATTGAATTGAGCGGCACCTCAATATAACCACAAGATTTAGTTCAGAAATCATCATAGCATCTTCATATAAATTTTTATATCTTTTTATTCGAATATTTGTTGTCTGATATTATGAATCCGTTGCTATCTGGCTGCTGTATATGGCTTACTTCTGACCACGACTTTCACCGAGAAATTGTTATTTATTCATTAAATTTTTGCTTCTGCTATTGTTGCTCCTTCTTTTTGCTTTGGATTGCTTTGGTTTTTGTTGGTTATATGTTTTGTTGGTGTTCTTGTTGCTGCTGCTGCTGCTGTTATTGTTGTTGTTGAATGTTGTTTTTATACAAACACACCTACATAGCGTACATGAAATATTTTTTGCATGAGGCCTCAATAACAAGCGATACAAAAATTAAATGCAAAATCAACATGGAACAAGAAATATTTTTTTGCTGTCTGGACACAAACACTAAAAACGCACCCACAATGTGGCAATTGATTGGCAAAATACGCGTCAAAAAAAGATGTCAGCAAACAATGTGAAATTGTGCTACCGATTCGATCGCACCTGAAACTATGTATTTACCTGTGCCGTTGCTTTACACTGTCTCTGACTCCGCTTCCGTCTCTATCTGTATCACTCTATCTCACTCTGCTGCCTCGGATTGTCATTTGGCCACACGGTACATTAACAACACCGTTAACTCAACAGCCTCTGCAGCGGTACCGATAACCATCGACGCCAACTGAAACGAAAATCTTTTCTAATTAGTCGGAAGAGTTCAGTTTTGATGCAAAGTTTTTCTCCAGTTTCTTAATGTCGCTTTTGTTGGATATGCAAATTGACTAAACCAAAAAGCCAATCTACCAAAAAAAGCACACAAAAAAAAGACAAAAAAACTTTCTCGTCCAAAGATTTTAATTTTAATTTAATTCAAATACTTTGTTGAAACAGCAACAACGGCCTTTCATGTGATAAACAAAACTGTAAAAAACACAGAAAATGAACCGCACGTCACTCTATCGCTTGATAAATGATTTTTCATAAACATTATAAGCAAAATGAAAGTGAGAACATCTGCAGCTATAGCTGTAATTTATAAGCCGATCTTAAACCCCTATCCATAAATAAGAAACTGAACTATTTTTAGCTCTAAGCCGACATCATCTGCTGTATGCACGTATGTGTGCACAGCTCTTATCTCTTATCAATGCACATTCAGTATAATAATAAAAAACTCAAGCTAATAAAAAAAGACTACAGTTAATTAAGCCGACTTTAAAACACTCTATATTTCTTTATTTTAAGAAAATTCATACATTGAAATTAAGTTTGGTATATGAATTAAAAATGAAATACTTCTCCGCACTAAACTCCGATTTAATGGCATTTATTTGTAATAAGTTTTCGATTCATATATTTATACATTTTAGGGGCATAGTAGAATTCTTTAAATACCTGACATGATTGTAAAACTATGTAGGTGGCTTTAGCTGTAACTGTTTCTTAATACAGAAGGACGTACTTGGTTTTATCAACTAAATGATGATTAAGAAGTAAACTTTTTAGTTTTTAAAACTATTATTAAAAAATTAAAAAATAAATACAAATCTCTGCAAATTTAAGTAATGCTACTTGATTTATTAAATAAATAATTTTGTGCCAAAGAGAAACTTATAAATAAAATTAAATATCTATAATTATAGAAATGCTTCGAGTTTTCTTAGCATTTGTTTCAACATAATTCATATGGAAATCCTGTAAAATGAACATGCCTTAAATTGTTTTCTTCTGCAAAAGGCTCGTTCGACCACTTGTTGAGCTTTTAGTGGATGCCAATGTACTTGTAAGTGTATGTACACAATGTACAATGTACGTATGACTGTAATTTGTGATGTAATGTTGCTGCACAGACAATTTATTGTTATTTCTTGCTGAGCGCTTAACCATTTGGCAATTTGTTTGCTTTGCACTGCATTGGCATTGGCAATGCCATTGCCATTGCCGTGGTAGTAAAGCACTACAGACAGGCGGGCAGACAGACAGACAGACAGACGGACGGGTGGATAGACAGACGGCAGGCACAACTTCACGTTCAACTACGGCGAAATTCATTCATAAAAATTGTCGGCACTTGGCCGGCAGCATTTCGCATGAATGACCGTGGCTTAAGGCTTATGGCTTATGGCTCTTATGGCTGCTGGCTGTTGGCAATTGTTGGTTGTTGGTTGTTGGCCATTGGCACATGGGTAGATTGATGGCGTTCAGCGCGTGGTCCAACATAAATATGTAGTAAACGGATTTGCACCTGTATGCGTCTTTGCGTCTATGCGTCTGTGTGTGTTTGTGTGTGGCACGCTCATTTACACTGAACTCATTTACATTTGAATGTGTGTCGATTGCCGTCCAGAGAAAATCGAAAATGAAATTTACGAAAAAATAAAAAATATAATAATCATAATAATGATGAACCGATTTGCTTTGCTTTTCTCTTGGCTGCTGCGCCTCTTTTCGACTTGAATTGGTTACGAAATGGGGGTACAGGGGGTACAGGGGTACGGCAAGATATTAAGCGTTTTACACTTTTACCGTTACATCTCCGCCATTGACGTCACTCTTATGCACTCGCGGACACCAGAAAGCTGATTAAATTGTGGTAGCAAATTACTCATACGCCCCATTGCTTGCAAACAGTTGAATGAAGCATAATGACGATGATTCAGTGGTTTCATAAGTTTGCAGATCCGTTTGATCCATAGACAAAAGTACGGTTTCGCATTCACCTTGAAATGCGAAGAGGCGACAATTGTTGACTCTTTCCACTAAATGGTGCCACAGAGCGTGAATTAGAGTTTGACGCCATAGCAAACTAGCAACCAACCCATACGATCCCCTACCATTTCATCCCATCCCATCCCATTCCGTTCATATGGCATTCCATCCATCACCAACTCGCAGCTCCATCATCTATCGCATCGCATCACACATCTCAAAGACTCTGGTAGAGCTTATATCCGTTTTTGTTTGCTTTTCGTGTAATTTCTCTTTCATTTCACTTGAGCAATTGAAGCGCGCTGTTATTTGCACTTTTGCCGAGCTCAAATTGTTGACTAATGTGTCACAATTGCAAAGTCAGGCAGCGTTTTTATCTCATTGAGCCCTGAATGGGAGTTTTCACTTGTTGGCACGTTGATTTGTTGCTTTGCTACTTACTGCATTAATAGACCTAGCAAAAGGCTTTCCTAATAATGTGTTACTACTATTTCACCCTTTACTCTTACTCTTACCTCCCCATTTTAATGTTCTGGTTTTAATTACCTCATTTGTGATACAAATCGCTATTTATGTTGCATAATAACAAAAACAAACCCCCAGTGGCAGTGGCAACAACAACACAAACACAAACAACTATGAAGTCACGAAAATGAAAAGTAATTTCAAGGCGCGCACATGCGATAAACAAAGCCGACCCTACTCCACTTTACCCTGCCCAGCCCAACTTCGCAGGTAAGTTGGAGAACCTAAAGTCAAAACACTGCTGAAGATGACACATGCGGATAGGCGAGAAGGGGTCCAGCGGCTAGGGAGGTAGTGTAACAGTAGTATGAAAATATAATACACACAACTTTCATTTCTTGTGGCTGAAAAACGAAAAAAAAAAACAAAAGCATTCAAAATTAACAAAGGCAGAAGAAGAATAATATGGCACATGAGTCGTGTCTGTAGGTGAGGGGGTAATTGCGGGGACTGATGAGGATTAAGCGCTGCGCAGCACCTGTTTATCACCTCATGTGTTGTAATCTGTGTAGCTTCAACTTCAGCTCCAACAACAACAACAACAACAAGAATAACAGAAATAACAATAACAATAATACTAACTCAACGCAAAAGGCACATGTGTGAAGGCACGAGAGAAAGAGAGAAAGAGAGGCTGCAAATCAAAGCAGATGGGCAAAGGTATACAAATATACATATACCTTGTGTATGACAGAGCAAAAGATAGACAGAGAGCGAGAGAGAGAGAGCACAGACAACCTTGGCGTACACGCGCTCTCTGCTTGCAATGAAAACTTTCTCGCTCACGACGCGTCGCGATGTTGAGCCCTTGCGCAGTCGCAGCTGCTGTCGCCGTCGCCGTTGACTTTCTTTAATGCGGAAGCAGAAGCAGACAATAGCGCGTGAGCATTTAGCGTTGGCGTCGTTGCCAATGCCGAAGCTGAAGACGAGGCCGAAGCCGAAGCCGATGCCGAAGCCAATGGTGATGCCGATCGTTGCGCTCACCTAATGCGTCTTCTAAGAGATGCTGCTGCTCTCTCGCGCAGCCATCAGTCGTCGCACGTGTGAAGCTTTCTTATAGGGAGCGGCTGGCCCTCTCATATTTTATATGCGCTGCCTGCGTCGCAGTCGCAGTTGTTGGATGCCGCTTTAGCTGTCGACTGTTGCTGCTTTTGTCTGGGCATTGTTGTTGATTCTCTTTCTGTCTGTGTGTGTGTGTGTGGAGTGTGCACTTTTTACATAATTTTACGTTATGCCGCTGCGAGGCGTCCGTTAGGTTGAAAACTCTTTAAAAACAGCCTGACAGCGTCGAAAAATTATCAAACCGCAGCTTGTTCCATTCGAATGAACACACCAGTGATTTCGGTGGTGCTTAAGAGAAACATTTTAGTTCAAAACAAAAAACATACAACCATGAAGTTCTTCATTGCCACCGCTTGTGTCCTGCTTCTAGCATCCGGCATCTCGGCCGATCCTGTCAAGGCTGCTGCCGTCGATGAACAGTCCGGTGCATTTGCCAAATGCCTGGAAGCTGATTCCATCTCGTGTCTTCAGCTCACGGTACGGATTAACTAACAATCAAGGATTAAATATTACATATGTTACACACACGCACACACACAAACACACAGTGAAAGTGAAAAAGAAATGATATCATCAGCTATTTGATAACAGTCCAGTAACCAAGCACCTGGTGTGCACCAAAAACAAAAAAAAGTGAAAGTCTTCTAAAGATCAAGTCAAAGTGCAAAGGATGCACATATAAAAGTGAAAGTGTGTTAACAATGTATTGTACAAACAATTAATATAACATAATGGCATGAATGAATGCCAATTAGTAATAGTCTGTGAAGAAATTAAACAAACAACAGCTAATATGTGCTCACCCTTCTATCTATCTATCTACGTGTCTCCCCTGCAGCTCTTCCGCAAGGCCAAGTCCATCTTTGACAATCCCCAAATCGAAATCTTCGGTGGTGTCTCATTGATCAAGGCCAATGAAGGACGCCAAGGCAAATCGTTGGACAACTCAATGGCTGTTGAGGCCGCACCCTCCGTTGAGGCCCGCACCGCCGAGATGGGCAACTACTTCATGGACAACGCCAAGAGCTTCTTCGCTGAACGCTCTCTGAACTTCAACTTTGCCAATGCCGCTCGCAGCGTTGCCCGTGCCATTCCCGATGACATTAAGGCTGATCTGCGTGAATTGGTTGTTGAGTCCCGTACCCGCAAGAAGAAGCTCCTCAAGAAGTTCCTCCCCATCCTGTTGGGCGTTGGTGCTAAGGTTGCCGTTCTTGCCGTTGGTGCCATCTTTGGTCTGCTCTTCATGGCCAAGAAGGCTCTGATTGTGTCCGTGATTGCCTTCTTCCTGGCCTTGGCTGCTGGTGCCTCCAGTGGTTTGAGCCGTCTGGGCGGTTCCGGCGGCGGCGGTGGTCTTCTGGGCGGTCTCGGTGGTCTGTTCGGTGGCAAGAGCTCTGGCTCATCTGCTGCTGTCAGCACTGGTGGATGGTCCTCGGGCGGTGGTGGCTCCAGCGCTGGCTGGTCCTCGGGTGGCAACTCTGGCTGGGATTCGCACGGTGCCTACAGCTCCCCAGTGGCCCAGACCATTGCCTACCAGGGCTACAAGCAGGCCAGGCGGTAAGCTTTAGGCCCCACCTAACCCCACCCCCTCGATGAAATCCATAGAAATCGAAGCGTGACGAGGAGAGAGAACAATCGCTGCTAACAATGATGACCATTTCATTAATGTCTATATATTTATATTTATTTATAAATTATTTATTTTAATTTATTTACCTAAACGTGAACGAGATAACGGGGCAGTGACCCCGACCATTTAAGTGCCTTCCATAACAAATATCTCTCGGAGCAGAGAGACAGCCACGATACAGCCACACCACCAAACACCACTTTTCATCTTTCTCTACACACAAAAACACACAACAGCCAACCACCGGGCACCACCCAACATCTACAACTACTCTATACAAACTCCACCCTAATTTCACTCTACGCAACTCTACTCTGTCTATACTACTCTATGACATACTATCTTTTCTGTATTTTCACGGCTGCCATTTGATTTATGGGCACAAAATGCTTGAAACTAGTCGCGCCCATAAATCAAATGCAGTCGCCTCAAAACTATCTGTCTCTATTTGCTATCTTTCATCAATCTCTGTAACTGTCTATCTATCTATCTATCTGTCTATCTATCTACTATTTCTATCGCTATTTCTGTAACTCAATGGTTAACTATGTTTTCCTACTTTTACCGAAAAGAAAACTCTATCAAGCTGCAACATCAAAGAATCAAATAATAACTCCGAAAATATCTACAACTAAAGCTCTTTCATTTTCCACCATTATAATATATTGTATTTTCTATTTCTATTCAACTTTTCATCAACGCACTCATTCACTCATTTAGCTATTCACTTACTCACTTCGCTTTCAATTTGCATATGCTCGCATACACTCTGACATTTGCAGACATCACTCATACGCCTCATTGTTTGGTCCAGCAATTTGCATTTGTATGGCCACCAAAAACTTTCATTTAATTCTTTGTTATCAACCAAAAAAATCGAAGACAAAAGACAAACACAAAAATGTTTTCTAAAGACAACAAAACCAAAAACAAAAAAAAACAACATAAATTTCACCCACTTATTTTTGGTTAATCTTCATTTTCACTGCACTTTCCTCGGTTGTCTCTCCATCGCTCTCTGAACCAAGAATACAACAAAGCAATTTGCTAAAAAATAAAACAAACATTTCGCTATGCGCATTTTTGGACTCATTCAAAATCGGTCCATGGGGCAGGTACAATATTCAATGCAGTGCTTAGCGGAAACAGCAACAGCAACAGAAACAGAAATTTAAGTGAGTAACAATGGTTATTCAAGCCGTGTATTTTGCACCTGCCTGCTGGCTATTATATTCGGCTGTCTATTGTTGTGAGAGGTGCTAAGTACACAACAAATTGAAGAAAGTTCGAGACGCGCCTTCAAAATTTCTGGCCAGTTGAATTGTGCTTTAAGTTGACTAAATTTAACTTACACATCAACTAACTGCAATAGCCATTGGCAAGTTAAGCGGCAAAACGGTACTTTAAGGCCAACTGTCGCTACTGCTACTGCTACCGCTGTGCTTTACTTATAAATGTGACCCAGTTAACAGCCTGCGCACTTGGATGATGCTGTGCGTTTTGCCGTTTTGCTGTTTTGCCCTCAACGGCAGCCGTTGTTGTTGTTGTTACTACGTGCCGTTGACTGCCTGTCGGCTCTTAACGTTGGCTTTAGCTTTGGCTACGGCTTTGACTTTGACTTGGCTTTGGCTTTGGCTTTCTTCAGACAAATGTCAGCAATTAAGTGTAGATGGCTCTGTCTGGCTTTCTGGCTTTCGAGCATAGTATTTTTCCTCTGCTCATTTGGGCCATCTCATCTTAAGCTGTTAGATTTGCTTAGCATTTAACATTCTGCGTTATTCGTTTCATTTTTTTTCTTTTTGTCATCGTGTTGCCGTTTCTAGCACTATTTCCAAGTGGATAACACGACTCTTTTGAGACACTGTTGCTTTTTAAGTGAAACTTGTTGATGTTGATGTTGTCACGCATGAAATTGACTGTCGCCGTCGATACAAACAATGCGTGGCAGTTAACAGCGCCATTCCCCAATGTCAGTCCAGCATTTGGGAATCGTTTACGGGACAGATTCTGAAGTGGCATTCCCCATGTTCCATGTGCCGTATGCTGCATGACGCTGTCGTTAGCTACAAGTGAAAGTGTATCTAAAATGAGTTCCAAGTGTTCATTACAGTGTCACAAAAACATGCTGTAAGTGTTCATTAGACATTGTTAAGATGTCTTGTATTAGTATTCGAAATTAATGTTGTTCCCAAAGCGAACAATGTCCTTGAAAATCGGCACTGGTGCTTTGTAAGTCAGTCGTTTATCAAGTACAGATCAAGAATGTTTCAGAATTCTAAAATATAAGCTACATATTATATAATGGTTAGCTTTTAAATACAGTATTTTATTGTGAAATATGTTTAAAATTAAGAGTATAAATACACAATATTTTAAAACTTTCTTGTAAATTGTTTAAATATTTTAAAATATAATTTTAAAATAATTACATAATATTGCAGTAATAAACTTTAAAATTATAGCATAAATTGCAGCTGTTTCTTTAAGAGTTTCGCCTAAAAGCATGTGCTGCAAAAAGAGTAAAGTTTGAGCTTAGCTTAAACCAAAGACTTGGCATTGGAAAGCGTAGAAAGCTTAACTGATCTTCACTTTCACAAAGCTTTCACTGACTTCCGGACAGACGCAGCACAAAAGTAGGCAACACTTTTTGGAACACTGTTAAATTGCTAACCACAAAAACCACTGTTATTGAATGTGGATGGTAAAAACCAGAAAGAGTGGTTGAAGTCGTTGCTAATGGAGTAGTTTTTGAAGAGCTTTTGGCCAAGACTTTGCTTTGTGGTCTCACATTTCACATGCAGTGCATGCGTGATTTTATTATTGCCATTTATGGCCTAAACTACTGAGCAAAGCATTAACACGTTGTCATCAGCAGTTACATATGGTAGACTGATATAGTTACAATTGTGGTTAATGTTGTTGATGCAGTTGTTGTTGTTGTTGCTTGATTTGGAGATGTATCTATGTACATCGTGTTGGCGTTAAAAATATAGTTGCTGTTGGTCTTGTCGTGGCCGTGACAGTGGCAGTGGCCGTGCTGCAAGTTACAGGCGACGCTATATGCGCTTTTCCGGTTTGCGGCTGATGGCTGGCGGAAAAGCGGAAAGCGGATAGCGCGGCTGGTCGTTTGCCTGGCTTGGTTTGGCTTGGTTGGTTGGGCATGGGTCAATGCACAGTTTACGGATTTGACTGGCCATTTCACTGCACTGGCTTCAGCAACAGCATCAGCATCACTATCGACATTAGCCAGCCAGCCAGCTGAAAAATGTGTGTGAAAGTGTTGCAATGTACTACAACTCGTATAATCGTAGTATTACCAGCCAGTAATCAGTAATTGAATATGGTCAAGTAGTAGCATGTGGGCCCACATGTTTAACATTGAATAATACCAGCAAAGTGTAAATATAACCACTGCAGTTACAGTTGCAGTTGCAGTTGGTGAGTGTTATGAATCTGGGCTTGAATATTGTACAAATATTGAATGAATACCCAGTGGAAAGATTGTTCACTTGGGCGACACTTTTCACACAATTCGGCTGGAACGGTCGGCGACAGGTCGTCCAGATGTGTGAAAGTTGTCAGTTTGCCACTTTTATTGTCAACAAATTAACGAATGTACAAACGAATAAACTAACTAACGTGTACAGCTGATAATAATGATGATGACAATGACAATGACGAAAGCACAATGACCATAACGCTCTCGTATCGCATCTGTCAAGCTGGTTAATGAATACAAAGCCAAAGCGTGCCATGAAAGAAGCCGCTTACGCTGTCAGCAGCTTTTGGCCAACAAAAGAACAACCGAAAGTGAAATGCCATTTTGGTGAGTGTACTCAAACTGTGTCGGTTTGTGTATGCGTATGTGTATTTGTGTTTATATTTGTGGTTGATCATAACGATAATGACAATTTGTGTAATGAAATGCCTTGAAAGTGAAACCTGTGCAATTAAAAGCAGAGCGGACAGAGCTGCCACGCCTACCTGCCTTTTGGCTTTCGCTTCTTCATTTTGCAGCCAGCTGGAATTACACAACGTGGGCGTGGCTGCACAAAAGGCGACAGACATTTGCATTTCTGCGCAAGGTTTTTTTTATTTTATTAAATATAATATAATAAAACTCGACTTTAAGATACTCTTTAAATTTTATATTTGAACTTCACATCTTTTTGGAAAATTTAATTTATTTTATGGAGAGTATATAAATTGTCTTATAATAGCGTTAAAAAAAACTATTGCTCATCTAGTACTACCCCTTTTCGAGCATTTGATAAGTACAGAGTATACAAAACTAAAGCCCGAAACACAAAAACTGATTATGAAGTGGAAACTCTCACTTTTACGATTATTTTTCTTCTACATAGCTTTCGGTCCTCATTGTCGTTGTTGTTGTTGTTGTGTTTTGTTTTGTGTTTTCTTTTGTTATTGTATCTTCTATATGATGATGATAAGACTTTCGCGTCTGGGTTTCATCTCAGCCAGAAAACAAGGCATAAAAGTCAATTTTATGCTCAGTTTTTGTTGCTGATTGGCCCGATCATGTCATGAAAGTTGCTGACTCTCTACTGCCAACTGTTGACCGAGAACTGACGACTAATGTGTGATTTGGAGCAACACTAAATATCTCAATTAGAAGTTGTAATTTAGGGCCCTGAAATCATTATCTAATGTGGGTCACGCCTTTCTCTGTAATCGAATATCGCATTCATCGCATTAATCTCTTGGTTGTGATGCGTAGCTCTCGATATGCTTGGGATTTTTGAGTTCACATCGATGAATCCATTCATTCAGCAAAATGTGCAGCCCAACCCACCTGACAATTAATTAAATTCAAATTGTTGTTTCCGTCTCTGTGGCTTCAGTTTCAGTTTCGACTCTGACTTCAGCCTCTGGCAGCACGCGCTTCAAGTCTGAGTCGACTTTAAGTCGGAGTCACAGTTAGAGTCAAAGTCTTGATCGGATTCATCGACTGTGACTGGGGCTGTGGTTTTGTTTTTTTGACTATTTTTATTTCGATAGACATTTCTTGTATTGGTATTTTTTTTGTGGTCATGTTAAAGTTGTGTTACTGTGGCTGTTGCTGCAGTCGCCTGGCCGTGTCTCTCTTTTTTTTTTGAATTTTATTTTTTTGTTCAGTCAGTCAGTTTTGAATTTCTACCATATCTTTGAGTATGCAGCCGGCCAAACGAGTTGCCGTTGCCACAGTAACGGCTAAAGAAAGTGCTGGAGTTGCTGCTCGACTTTGGACTGTTGTTGCTTTAGCTGTTTATATCCGTTTTTGGTTCGATTTATGCCATTTGATAAATCAGACAGACACTAGTAAACCGACGGGTCCACACTGTCCAAGCGTTGAGTTCATTGAGTTATATGAGGCCAAAACAGAGTTACAGACCCATAACATACACACACACACATACTCTGCACACTGAACCGTAGGTGAGGCACAAAATAAATCGTTAAGATTATAAGAAAAATTTCACTTTCTCAATGGTTTACAGTTATTTATAAATTTGGAATCATTTGGGCTTTGGTTGCTATACAAAGCCATTGGCCTCGGCCCAAGGATGACAGAGTCAGCGAGATGTTAGCAAAGTAGAAGGTCGCGATGTGAAATGTTGCGTGATAAAAGCAAGTGGATTTTGACAAATTGTTATCATCTTTAGACCAAATGGTCTTGCTTGATTTTGATTACGAAATGTGCAAATTATGTTTATGATAATGCTGACAATTGAAACTTATAAAAGACTTCCATTAAGCATAAGCCCCGTAAATCTCCGATGTTTTATTATTTACTCGTGTAATTAATTGCCACTTCGGTTGACATTGAACAATGGCTGCTTGGGTCAATTGCAAATTAAAGTTTAGCTGGATAGTAGCAATAGGCCAAAATATGATTTATTGCTGCATTATATGGTCAAATGTGCAATTTGCGACTGTTGAGCACTCAAGTCATATGTATAGTCCATTAATCGACCCGCACTAACGGCTTAAACACGTTTCCAAGTGTTGTTTAACATACGCTTTTGGCCAAATACCTTTCAGCATACCAATTACGTGAAACATTAACAAGACAATGACAATATGCAGACAAATTGTGATCGAAATTGTGTATATGAACATAGAGATACAGATACAGATATG
The DNA here is from genome assembly GCA_035047385.1 of Drosophila tripunctata. Lineage (NCBI taxonomy): Eukaryota > Metazoa > Arthropoda > Insecta > Diptera > Drosophilidae > Drosophila > Drosophila tripunctata. The sequence goes on from JAWNPS010000017.1 coordinate 100,297, forward strand.
GCTATATATATATATATATTTATATATATGTATAAAATCAGACCTCTGGTATGGGTGTGCGACACTAACTCTTTCAGCACACATATTATATTTGCCTGTTTGTGTATTTCGCACGGGTCTGACTGCAAAAAACTTTCACTGAAGCCGATTTGAAGCGGACAACGCGAAGTTGTCGCTGCTCCTGTCAAAAGACCTGCGCCCGGCCACTTCATTATGAGCTCTAACGTCATCAGCATGATGCTGGCCAAAGCCACAAGCCATAAGACACAAAACATAAGCCATAAGCCGCACAATCGTCACGAAAAGCCATCAAGTGCCGCCTTCGAGTGTCGGCTGGACATTGACACTTGTTCAGCAGTCAAGCGGGCCGACCGGACATGGTCAGGGGCATCCGTTGCCCCTCACCTCAACGCAACTCAACTCATCCCCCTGGTGATCAAGTCAGTGACGGTGTAAGCACTATACTTTCATTTGGCAAATGAATGTCTTTACTTTCATGAAGTGCTCGCCATAGATGTTCCTGGAAATGGAAAATATGCATTATGTACTATGGGCCAATACCACAAGCACAATGGTAAAATACACTTGCCTTGGGTCTTAATTATGATGCTTAATTGTCCATATTGCAAGCGAAATCAATAAAATACGCTCCAATTGGCGAATCAAGCCAACCGGAAATACAGTTTTATCAATTATTTGAAGTTCGTAGTTCGAAATAGTTATGGAGGCCTTTATCATTGTGTGAGCCGCATTTGGATCAAGCCGGTTGACTTGTTTTTGTTGCTATGCTGCTGGCTAGTTAGTTGATTGTTATTCGGATTAAAGTATCTGACCGAAATACCATTGAAAGCAAAAGAAGAAAGTTGAACAATAGCTCAGTTGAAATGCCTCTCGGAGACTAGAATTTGCCCAGTCTTTATTATTAACTTTATTTGGTTAGTTGGCCTTTTATCTCTCACTTCATTTAATTACCAGCGTCGTTTAAAGTTTCAATAAAAACAAAACAAAAAAAAAAAAAAACTAAAAACAAAACCAACGATTGGTCAGAAATTTCACTTTAAAGAATGCACTAAACCAAATGCTCAGCATCCGGCCTGGACCCGGTCCCGGTCGGAGCAATTTAAGCAGTCCTCCAAGCACAGTTTCCTCTCCCCTCCACTACCCCTCCCCACCCTTAACCATCGGACTGCATATGTTGCATTATTTATGATACAAAGTGGGGCGCAGCAGCAACAGCAGCAGCAGCAAAAAACAGGAACGCCCTTGATGCTGCCACTGCTGCAATTGCGTGAAAGTCGCGGAAGCTGTCAAAGACTCGAGTTTCGAAGTTATCCTCAAAAGAAAAATATGAAGAAAAAAGTACAGAAAAAGCGAAAGGGCTGGGCAATCGTGTGCCGGGCAAAGATCTGGTCATAAAACTGCAATTTTGGCAAGTTTCTCAAGCTCCGAGAAACCCTTTCTCTTTCGAAAGAAAGCGCTTATGCTTTCGAGGGTTCCGTCTTGGGCACAGGTTTGAATTCGACATCGGCCTGTTGGCCGTGTGAATTGCCAAAAAAAATACCAAACAAAAAAAAGAGAGATAAAACAGATAAACGGCAAAAAGAAGAAGAAGTAAATTCAGCAAGTAACTGCAGTCTGCAGTCAGAGTGGCAAACAGTTTTTCTTAAATGATATAACAGTTGAGAGTTTCGCTTTTCTCGACAAAAGTTGCGCCATCATTTTCTTACACTTGGCCATCAATTATTTAATATCATGAATAGTGTCTAACACCACTAACTTACATAAAAGATCAACTAATAACTTATTAAGTAAATGCTGCAATAAAATTGCCGTCTCTCGTTGTCTCTCAACGCTCGTGTATCGCCGTCCAACTGTAAATGTCGATTATATCCGTTGTATTAGATAATAATTTAATGTGTAGCATATGGATGGATATCTACCTGCGTATATGATTTGTGTCTGTATCTGTATCTGTAACTTTTTGAAGCCGTAGCTGCATATTAGCGAGCCAATGTTGAGGCATCATGGAAAGTGAAAGTGATGCTGAGATTCGGATTCGTGCATTTATAATTTGTATCTCAAAGTCTCTAAGACGCGCCACTTGGCGTTGCAAGGCGTTGTTAAAATGTTGAAATATTTATGCTAATAGATCTGGCTGGTTTGGGTTGACCAAACGAATCGATTACGCTAACAAAAGCGGCTGCTAATTTCTATATTCAATTCCCACTCTGCCCACTTCTAAAGCAATCTTTTGTTTTTCCCGAATCAAATAAGTTTTTTGGATGAAACTTTGTAATATTATCCGCATTTCTATGAAAGTAGATGCATTTCAAGAGGTTGGCAAACAAATCTGAGTGGATATATATACTTTTTAAGGCATCTCTAGTATCTCAAGGGCATGGAAAATTCGTTGCTTTGGTTTTTTTTTTTGGCTTGGCTATGGAATTGACTCCCACTTGAATGCCGGCTCTAAGTTCACAATTAAGCCATTAAGTGGCAGTTGGCAATGGTAGTTTGTTTAGCGTTTTCACTCCGATATGGGCTGCAGTGGCATCAACATCATCATTGACATGGCCAGCAAGAGTTTACACAGATAGAGACAGCAACAGAGCTAGCATCAGTATTGTCTTTTGCCTTTGAACACCCACTGAAAGTGCTGGCTGGGTACTTACTCACTCACTTACTCACTCACTTACTCACTCAGTCAGTCAATCATTCATTCATTTATTCATTCATGCAGTTTGTTAGCTTACATTTTGAAGTTGCAAAGTTGCACGCGCTTCGCTTGCTTCGGTCACAAGGCGGTGAATGTTGTCTACGAAAAAGGAAAATTAACGTTGAACTTTCTTTTTTGCTATTGCAGCAGCAGCAACAACAGCAACAACATCAACAGCAGCAGCGGTGGCAGCAACAATAATATAAATAAAATATGTACTTTGCTTGTTGTTGCCACTGCCTTTGCTGTGGCTTTTTATATGTATACATATACACTATATGTTATGCTTAAATATTCACATTTGCCTTTTATTATGGTCTCACAACTGAAACTTGTTAAACTGTTATGAATTTTACTTTTGGTTTTCAAAAGCATAAACCAGAAAACCTGTTGATATGGCCTGGCACTAACAATAGAATAAGAAGCCATTCACACAGCCAATGACCAAATTTTAATTTATGTTGCACTCATCGCTCTGAGCTCTGAATAGGAGGCCGGTGCCCCATGCAGTGAAAGTGTCGTTTCTCATCTTTCTGCATAATGAAAATGAAAAGAAATGATAAAATAATAATAAAAAAAAAGAGAAGAGAAACAAAAATAATAACAAATGAGATACCAAAATTAATTAAATGTCAAATAATTCAGCATTCAACAGCGTTCGGCGGCCCCTTGCTGACTTGCATCCCTATGCAACAGATCTGATTCCGATGCCGGTGCCGAAGCAGTTGCCATTGCTGATCCCGACTCGTTTAAAATCACGCAATGCGTGAGGATTGCATGGCGATTGGCAATAGGGTTTCCCCTCTTTCGACTTGCATGCAAAATTCGCTTTCACTGTCACTGCCATTGCCACTATCCCAGCCCCTGCCTCTGCGGCAGTCTCTTTCACCTTCTCTTTCTCTGGCTGATCTGGAAAAGCGTTTTCACACCATTCGACGGTTTATTTTTTGTGTTATTGCTGTTGCTGTTGCGCCCAATTTATTGCATTTCCACACATTCATAATACGTTAATTAAGCATATTCAACACTTTCTTAATGGTTGCCCAACGGCCATACTCTATGTCGGGTGTTGACAATGCTATTTATTGTTGTACATATCCTGGATTAAGTTATTTGTTAGCTTAGTCTTGCAGTTGGCAACTTATAAACTCTCTTTTCCCTGATGACTTTCATTTATGCAGCTCCTTTACCCCTCTATTTGCACACTTTTACTTGTCGCATATACATATGTACATATAGCAAAGCCATATTATACCTTTGGCCACTGATCACTAACTATTGGCCACTGTCTATGCGCTGCTGGCTACTGGTCAACGTATTTGCGGCACACTTTGTGTGGCGGCTGTGAGTCAATAACTCAGTAGGCAGCAACGGCCAGCTGTTTATTTTAGCCATTCGTATTTGACAACGCATAAAATATGCACATAAATTTATGCAGCCATGTGAGTTGACAGAAAAAAAATATAAGATAACAGCAAAGACACCAAAGCAAAGGGCGCTGCATGCCACTGAGAAGTGTCGCAGCTTTCCCTTTTGCATGTCTTCGATTGGGGTTATGATTATTCGTATTGCTGCTTGCTGATTGTTTATCGTTTATTGTTTATTGTTTATTGGCCTGGCCCACATTTCTAAACACGTTAGCTATCTTTTACATAACAAAAATTCTATTGAGAACACGAAGAACACACGAACATGACTCGCACAGACGTGACGATTAAGCCGTGACAACTGGCCAGTGAACAGTGATCAGTGAACTGCAAACTGTGACAAGAAGCCGCAATGCGGGGCACCTGTTGCATGCAACACCTGCTGGTGAGTGTTTTGTTTGATTGAATGATTGAATTAGAAGGCGCATTACGAAATTCGAAAGGGAAAAGCTTTTACTTCAAGCATGGAAATAAAAAGGATTTTAATTTCAATTTAAAAACAATTAAGATAACGATTTTTACCACTTTTGGTAAAAGTCAGTAACTAGTCGTATTATTCCCACAGTGCACCAGCTCCAGTCTCCACCCAAATCACACTCTTCACCTCTGCCTCAGCAACAGATTTTGACAATGTTACATGAACTTCAAGCGAAAGCAGCGCAGTGCGAGAGACGAACAGTGAGCATATGGCTAACAAATTACAGTAACAATGCTTTTCCAAGCCAAGCAAAGTCAAACCAACCTCGCAGCCGCCGTCACCGTCGCCGTCGCCGTCGACGTCGTAGTCGCAGTCAAAGTTGTTGGCAGAGCGTTACCGTTGGCTGGCAAAACGAAAGACTTAAGCGAGAAACTTGCACGACCAGTTCTTGCGGCGAGCAGAAATGCTTTCGTTCGGCGCAATAGCAGCAGCGGCAGCGGATGAGCATGCCGCCTATATAAATTGTTGGGAGCATTGGGAAATTGTATCATTTCATCCTAACCCGTCAAAGCAGCAACACAGCAGCCAGCAGCGTTGTGTGGCATAGTGCAAACTTAGCCCCAAAAAAAAAAACAAGATAAAAAGAGAAAGTGCGTTTTATCGATTTGTGTGCGCGTTACAAAAGCCAACAAGTGCTCAGCCCTTAAAGGACTATACAAGAACAAGTGTAACACATTAAACAACAACAACAACAACCAACAACAAAACAACAAACCATTAAAATGGCAAACAATAAAGTTATTTTCGGTGTCTTGTGTTTGGTCACACTGACCGCTGCTCTGCCCGCCGAGGAGACGCGCGGACATGCGCGCAACGCCATCGGCGCTGAGAATGATATTATGGATAGCATCTATAGCGACTGTCTGCGCAAGGATTCGGTATCGTGTGTCAAATACAAGCTCTTCAACTTTGTCGACAAGGTGCTGGGAGCCCGCGACCAGTTTGCGCTGACTGAGGGCGTGACTGTGGTGCGTTCATCAGATGCGCCAGCCGAAGAGGCCGCTCGCTCCATCTCTGGCGACGAATCGTTCGAGTCATTGGCACTGAATCGCATCAGCAGATTCCTCAACTCGCACACCATCAAAGTGGAACTGAAGGGAGCCGATATTGTGCAGGCAGTGAGCTCAACTGGTCGCGCTTTGGAGGATGCTTCTGAATCGCTGTTCGGCAGCAACGATCCCAATGCCCCAGAGGAGAGCCGTGGCAAGAAGAAGAAGGCAGCCAAAATCTTGGGCCCCATTCTGGCTTTGGTTGCACTGAAGGCCGCCGCTCTGCTGCCATTGCTGTTGGGTGCCATCGCTCTGATTGCAGGCAAGGCTCTGCTCATTGGTAAGATTGCTCTGGTGCTGTCGGCCGTTATTGGCCTGAAGAAGCTGTTATCTCAGGAGAAGCACGTCACCTACGAAGTGGTCGCCCATCCCCATCACACCAGCAGCCACTCAGTGGGCCACGACTCATATGGCAGCGGTTACAGCGCCGATGCCGGTGCCTCCTCTGCCTCATATGGCAGCAGTGGTCATGGTGGCTGGGGACGTTCCATCGATGCCCAGGATCTGGCCTATGGTGCCCAGAAGCCTCAGGCTTAATTGAAGATACAGTCAAGAACCACTCAAACCACAATAACCATTCCACAATCACACGAACCACTGACTTGAGTGACACCGCTCAAACACACAGACTCTTGAAGAGGAAAACATATTACTTATCGTTCGTTTTAATTATTTATTAATATAATTTATTTTATTTATTTTTCCACACGAAAGAAATGCAAAGTAACGTACACACAAAAGAGGAAACTAAACAAAAAAACAAAAAAAAAAGATAAAAACAAAAATGTTAAGCTAAACGACATCATAGCATCATAGAAAAGAGAAGAAGAAAAATGCAAAATATCCAGAGCCACGTTAGGTTTGTAATGCTGAGTAGTTGCTTTATATATGAACATGCATTCATACACACACACACACATACACACATATACTTCGATGTATTCATAACTTATAAAGCTTAAGTTAAGTTTGTAAAAAAGAAATCACAAAGCGAGAGTTAAAGTCGGTACCTTATGCAAATGTTTCAAATACTCATAAGCCCAGGCGGCGACTCCCAGCAGCGTCTAGCCTTAGGACAACCCCAAACGCATCCCGACAGACAAACAGTTACGGACGCATTGACGCAGATACGGATACAGATACAATCACATCACCCACTCACACTCACAAACTGTATCTATCTATCGCTGTTTCTTTCTAATGCACATATACTACTTACATGCATCACAGTCTCTTTCACAGCCTCTGACTCATACATTCTCAACAACAGCTCTATCATTATCTCTATCAATCTATCTATCGCTATCACTGTCTATCAATCTAGAGACTATACCAAAACATTGTTGGTTGCCATGCAACTGTTGCAACGTACAAATGTTAATCTATCTAACTATCATACTCTACTCTACACTACTCTCTACTCTACTCTACTCTATGCTATCCTGTACTTTACTCTATTTTACACATGCAATTCTAGTCTTACATTACAACAACAGCAACTATAGCAACAACAACTCATAAGCAAGCATGCCTACTACTAGCTTTAACTTAACTAGCTCTAACTTCTATCAGTATCTTTCACACAAGCCTATCTTAACTATCCATCTATGAATCTGTCCTCTGAGTCATAGTTTTGGTCATATTTACGCCATAACTTGCCATAGTTTTCCTGCCTCATGCACATGAAACTAAAAACTCAACTCATTTATGAACTCAGCTCAACTATAATTTCAACTTTCCCACTACATTTTTCATCTCACATTGTTTCCCTTACATCTCAATCTCAAACTCTCTCATTCTGTCTTTATTACTATCTCTGTCCTTTTCCATTTCACTGTGACTATTTCTGTCTTTCACTATCTCACGCTCTCACCAACTCTTCAGCTCTGTCTACATGTATCTGTCACTTTCCAAAAGCTCTACTTTCCAAAAGCACTCACGTACGTTCTCTGTAACCATAGTTCACTGTAGGATTTTTTTTTTGTTTTATACTGTTACAATTGTAATTGATATATCAGCACTATTGGTGGACTATTGTTGTGACAATATGCTTTAAACTTATTTTTAATTCATTTAAAAATATTTGTTTAAATCATTTTTGGAAACCTCATGTCGCGCCAGCTGATTGTCAACTTTAATTTAAATACATATTTTAAGCAGAGAGTCGTACGGCACTTTCACATTAAGAACTACAGCGAGAAGCATAGAAGCTGCAGATATGGGCAACTCACAGAAGAAACAAAACACATAAATCACAAATCACACACAAAGAATGTAAAACTCTTTTATACAGCATATTTTCTCTGTAATAAATGCATGTCATTAAAGAATGAAGAAAACATTAAGTACAAAAAAATACAAAAAAAAAATACAGAAAAATACAAAATAAAAACATGAAAATAAAGCAAGCAAGGAAGATTAATAAATATATAAAATCAATGAAAAATCATCTCTGGGTGTATTAATTTTCTTTATGGCCAGCATTGGGTGAAAGCGACAAACAAATTCCGAGTGAACACAATGTGCTTTGACATTATGGTCATAATGGTCATGCATAATGGGCAAGAGAGCAGGTCTTGCCTGGTGTTGACAAATCCATCTTTGGTAAGAATACAAGCCGAATGCTTTCATTTAAAGTGAAATTGATTTGCGACCTAGTTGACTAAGCGAATTTAAAAGTCTTCTCCGTTAAGAGGTGTAAATAATTATGAGTTTGGCCAAGGCAGCTGCCATGGCCAATCCAAACAACAGACAAAAATGTGGTCGAAAGTGTGCCCCGCCGGCTACCGTTGTGGCTAAAACTGTCGGCAAACAGACAGTGAAAGTAAACAGTTAGGAAACGGCAACGGCAACATGCAGCAACAACAACAACAACAATATCAAAAAAACAAAAAAAAGCAACAGTAAATGCATTGAAAATGTGTGGTGAAAAGCTGTAGAAATGCCAGTTTATGGACATTGTCAAAAACGTTTTTGTTTTTGGGTGGAAAAAAGCTAAAGCCAAAGCCAACGCGCATTATTGCTAACAACTCATTAAAGCAGTCACCTAACTCAGTTAAATACTGACCATTGACCAGCCTGCCTCAGTCTGCTGAATTCAGCACAAAGTGACTATAAAAAGTGGAAAATTATGTGAAACCGAATGACACACACAGACAAACCAGCAACAAAAACAAAACAAGAACGACTGAAAGCACAAAAAGTAAAATTTAATTGTGTCATCTAGGCATCATTAGAATGTGGAAATACTTGAGGTTAATATGTATTGGTAGTGGCAGGTTGTAGGCCCTTTTACTTTGTTTCTCCTTCTCTTTCTTTCGTTTTTTCTTTTCTTAACTCAACCCAGAACTGTTTTTCTTTGACCTTGAACTGTCTTTTGAGTTTTATTATTCATGTTAATCACTTTCTTCATGAATTTCACTTAACCCATCGACATTTCCTCCCCTTTCTATTCATATCTCTGGCCTTGAAAGATTATATCCATTCAATTATTTTGGGGCAGCATGGGGTGTGAAATGCTTTCCACTTTCATTAATCAGCACTTTGTCTATTTCTTCAGATATTTTTGAAGCTTATGCAAATCGAAAACCCAAAATGAAAGCCTGCACATGTGATTTAGAGCGAATTACCGTTGTGCTATAGTGGTGGCGTCGCCTCGGCTCGAGAGCACCACTAGAGAAATGTGGTTGCAGCTGTACACTATAGAAAAAGTGGTGCAGACACCACTAGCTACCAATTTCACATTCTGAAAACCAGATAAAATGCCACAAAATTTACAATAATTCATAAGCCGGCAGCAAATTTCGAATTGCGCACACACGCTCCAATGAGAGAGATAATTCAGGTCTATGTGTCTCTGCATTCTCTTTGAGTTGAGAATCGTGCACTGTGTATTTTGGTATAGTGCCCAATTTGGATGCAATTTCACTGTCAACGGACTTGAGGCTGAACCAAACAGCTCTTGCCATGCTCTTGGTGCCTGCAAGGGCGTCCATGCTGTTGTTGCAACTTGTTGCATGCATAATGAAAACGAGTTTGGCTCTAACTCTGGGGACTGGGGACTGGAGACTAAGAAAGCAGGTCAGCAGAACAAATGCCGACTAAACAACAACCTGATCGCTCGGCCTTGTCTTGCTTCATTCCAGCACACTAAAATCACCTGTTTGCCCTAAGATAATACATAGGTACTAATCGTTTTGCTTGTTGTCATCATTTTCCACTCCAACAAGTTTTCCCACACTCATAAAACACGCATTAAATTATGATTGGTGTAATTGTTTGTTATTGTTGTTGCAGCTATTGTTGCTATGGTTGCTATTGTTGGGACCACCTGTTCATGGAAGCGTTAAATTTATTAAGCGCTTCCATGAGCAGTTACGATTATTTCTTATGATTAATTGAAAGTTAATTAGACACGCGAGCTGCATGTAAAACACTGAAACTGTTTTATAACTCCTCCAAATGACTTAACGGATGATTTGTTGCTATTAATACAAGTTAGTTAGTTCAGTTAGTTAACAATAATTATGCATAATTGATTGCTGCGGTTGTGGCGGGAAGTTCATACCTGACTGCACATTGCTCAAATTCATTGATGTCTGTATCTAAAAAATTCCATTTCCAAATCTTGAAAGAGGTAATAAAAGCGAAAAGAGTTTTTGCTTGTCAAAGAGATTATGATCTGCATTGATTTATATATTACTCTAAAATATACATTAATGTTTAACGATAAAACACATTTTTAGAAATCAACAGTAAACATAAAAATTAGCATAATTAAGTATGTACGAGTACAACATTCCTAACAGTTTCTCTTTCAAGAATTATATATAAATTTTGTCTCAGTTTTAGCAATTTCTAATTTACTTTCTTGGAATAATAATAAAATATTCGAGCTATAAGTTTCAATTCAATTTCTTCAACAATTTGTAATTACAACTGCTGCAGAAGCTGATTAGAGTGTTTAATAAGATGAGTTTCTGTATTAAAAGCTGTTAAAGACTTCCTAAGTTCGTTAAGTTTCCGTTAAGTTTGTGTCTTAACTCTTTCGTTTAGTATGGAGCTTTTCAGCAGCACTTATGAAAAATATTAAATGAGCGCGCCGAAAAGTATGCAACAAAATTTTCAATGAAGCAATGCTTTAGCAAAAAATCTTCGTTACGAATGGCGAGTTCATTTTAATCATTATTTGTTTTGTCAATGAAACGTTTTTATTTTTATATTTATTTACAACATACTGAGTAAATAGGCAAACATATGCCAATTTATGTACCCAGTTCTATCCATGTTATTATACCATATATTTATCATGAAATATATTTGCCAATGCAACTCTGACAAAATGAAAAGTAATTTCTAGATTTGTGGAACGACAGTGAATCTGTGACTAAAATAAATTAAGAAACGAAAATCGAAAAACGAAAAACAGCAGTGTTTCGGTCTAGTAAGCATGGCACACTTACTAAAAAAAAAACAGTTTGGGAGCTTCTACCAATGCCAATGCCAATGCCATCCACCGAGAAGCAGTGCATCTACCTCTGGCAGCCTCAGTTTATCTCGTGGTTGTGGAAACACGCACGCTGCAGGCCGCTCTGCTTTACATGCGAATGAAAACTCAATAGCTTAGAACGAGGCGCAAGTTGTGTTATAATTACAAATGAAATTGCAGTGCAAACAATGAATAAGTATGGTTAAAGCGTTGGTTGTACAAAATTCGGTTGCTTTCGCAGCGAAATCACGAAAGCGCAGCTTCAATAGCCAGCAAATAGCTAACAGCAAACAGCTAGCAGCTAGCAGACATTACCCCCGCGGCCAGCAAGTCCGACTAATTGGCGTGATATTTAGACTAAAACAAAATGAGTTTTTTTTCAATTTCAGCTGCCGCTTGACATGCACTCAAGTGCAATTAGCCGACAAGAAATCGGCAAGGCGGTATAAAATGCATACAATGCGCTTTCCACCACTCAGTTGATAATCTTAAGTGCAGCGCCCAGCAAGACTTTTCCACCGGCACAGCAAGGATAGCCACAGGATTTCAAACAAAAACACACACCCCCAATCACATACACACACATTTACATTTAATCACAGACATGATCAAATACGTGTGGCACGTGGCGGCACTGCTGATAATCTTCTGCTGGCTGCCAGCGACAATTGCACGAAGCACCAGTTACAATCACATTAACGGATTGGGAGCGGAGCAGCAGCAGCACAAGACACCGACTGTGCCACCGGTGCAGTCAACTAGCTCGGTCGGCACTTCAGCAGGAATATGGAAGGACCTTTCAATGGTATACCGCATCTATCAGCAGTGCACGGGCGAGAACATGTCCGTCTGTCTTAAGCTGAAGCTGCTGACAGGATTGGAGAAAGCATTCCGTACGGCCAAATCGTTTTCGCTCTTCGAGGGCATTCAATTTGTGGCCAGCGGGGATGAGATTCAGAAACGCTCCCAGCTACCGCCAATTACAGAACAGGATATTGAGGCTGTATTGCCGCGGGGCCTGGATGCAAAGGATCAAGTATTGAGTAGCATGATCATGAAGCGTTTGAGCAGCTTTCTGCAGGATCACACGCTACAGGTAAGAAGTGCATTGAAAGATTTGTAAACTAAGCAACTGCTACTCATTTGGCGTTGTAAGTAGATCAAGTTTCCCGACCTGAGGGATGCGGACAGCAACTCGGTGGAGGGTCGCAAAAAGAAGGATAAGAAGGGAAACGGTGCCTACATAATGATTCCATTGCTGCTTGGTGGCACCTTTGTGCCCATTGCTTATGGTGCTCTGGCCATGCTGGCGGGCAAGGCGTTAATTGTATCCAAGCTGGCTCTGGTGTTGGCCTCCATCATTGGCATCAAGAAGCTACTCAGTGGCGGCGGCGGTGGCAAGGAATCCTCACACGAGGTGGTCGTCTCCTCAGGCGGCCATTCGGGCTGGGGACGTGACTTTGACATGGCCTACAGCGGCTGGAAACCGGCCAAGGAGTCGGGAACGGGAAGTACCAAGAGCTTGTAGAGCAATTCGACAGCTTGCAGAGCATGCATTTGCATTTGGACTTCGATTTGGAGTGCTGGAGATATGGAGTTAACCAAAGAAACGATTGCCGCATGAATTGTCTGAATAAGAAATAATGTTTAGCTTAATTTGATAACATATGTACTTGTATGTATAACGAACTAAATGTGTGTGTTAGGCCTAAGTAAGCGTTAATTAAATATAGTAAACTTTGCTAAAAGAAAAAAGCCAAAAAAAAAACAAACAAACCAACAACACCCTCAAATTGATCGACTCTCTGACAGCCACGCCTCGTCCACGTTTGCTGAATTTATGATAACAATTTTAAAAAGCGCTTACGTACGTGCTAAAAAAAATAACAAAAAATACAATCGCAACATTAACTGTGCTTCGCTTTCTACCAAAAAACTTCGAGCACATTTATTATTTGGCCGTGCACAGAGTCTGCTAAACTCAAATGCAATATTCATAGATCAAATATGCTTGGCCGGTTGTTGCGAAGCGTTTCTTCTTCTCTGCTTACTTCTCTTGTGTTTCCAGACTCTTGCAGTAGTAGTAGTAGTATGCTTGTTGTTGTTTTTGTTGTATTTCTGTGGTATGCGACATTTTCACTTTTGCACTCCGCACGAAATATTAATGAGCTGCTACTGGCCACAATACGTGCAGCGTTGCGAGTTCACAGTAGAACATTGAACCTATTGAATTATATATTGTATTTCAGTTGAGCTTATTTAAATACTGCTGTAATTCCCACGCCGCTTTGCGGCCTAATCAAATGCAAGTTGAGGGCGCCCTTTACTTTAATTGTTGACGTCATTATTGCTGGGTCCAACACCAACACTTTCATTAATTGAAAATTACTCAAGCACAACACAACGCAAGACAGCGAGAGTTTTGAGTCGAGCTACCCGGAATTCACAGACAGTCAGACAGACGGACGGATGGACGGGCGGGCAGACATTGACGGAAGCGAAGACGCAGACGTTAACAGGGGGTGAAGTTAACTTGAAATGAAAGTGAAACTTTCAAAAAGGTGTCAGTTTTGAAGATGCCACTGAAAAAGGGTTGGGCATCTGAGGACCAAAACTCGGTACATATTTGACTTGAGTAGGCGGCCTGCCAAATGAAAGCGGCCTCGACATAAATTGAATTAAATGCCTTTGAAGAGCATATTTTGCATTCCGAAAGTGATGTCATAAATGGGCAAGAAGTGAGTCTACGCAAAAGGTAGATTTAATGGTATACAGAACGTTGAAAGTCTGACTTTGCATTGAATGTAATTTGTAGTCAGTTGGCAGCACACAGTTTTAACAGTTTTAATAGTTTATCCACTTGGCTAATTGCACTTTCTTATGCCTCTCAATTAAAGCTTATTGCGTTTCTCTCTACAAAATCTTTGAAAAATAAGACAGTTGCATAATCGAAACCTACAGAGACGTATACTTGTGTCTGCTGTCAGCTATTAAACTATTTCACTTTCATTGCGAACGCATGTAGGTTAAATAATTGCCAAGATGTTAACTATCCCGCTAAGCATGTCAGCTGTCAAGTCGACTAAGCCATGCCCTATACAATACTGTAGGTCCACTCAGTACTGTGAACACTCGGTTATCACGGTAATCACCCACAGTTGCCATTAAGCTTAACACATTCAAGTCACGTCATGTGCCATGGCACATCCATCTATGTCCACGTGCAGGGAATTTGCATATCCCATCAGCATGAAACATCAACATCAACACCTTTTTGGGCTCATCAACTATGTAGTAGTAGCTTTATTTCGACTAAGTAGATAATCAGCTACAGTAAAATTTCGTTTGCTTTGCATCTCAAATCGAGTTTTAGTAGCGTGCAAATCTTAGCATTCATCACTTTCTTTTAGGTACTTGACTAATGCGTAAATTACACAAAAACACGATAAACAGACATTTGGTTATAAGCGGTAACACTCGACTTGCCAATACCGTGTGCTTAACATTTTTTAAGATTTAAATTAATAACAATTATTACTATGTTTATTTTAAATGCCACATTTATTGTTATAAACATCTTCATATGTACATATATTTAAAGCCAAGTTAACAGTGGCAATTGTGTACTATAAAAAAGAAATTAGCATTAAACAAAATTAAAGCAACATAATGACAATTTTACTTGATATGAAACTCTCGTGTAGCGTTTCTGTGCAAATGTCAGCGATTGGCATACAAAACTCAAGATAGACAGACAGACGTACGTGTGTGTGTGTGTGGAGAAGATACATTATGGGGCTTTAAGTGAGATGGAGAAAAACAAATACATAAATAAAAAGCAAAATTAAAGTGAAATTTTTTTATCCATGCCGCCTGCAAACTAGTTAATTTTCTATTTTACTCCAATTTGAGCTATACTTGTTGCGGTTTCTTTCGAACTGTTGCTACTGTTGCTGTTGTTGTTGTTGTTGCTGCTGCTCTTGCTGTTAATGTGGTGTGCAGGGGAGTGGCATGCTGTGGTGTGGTGTTTGATTAGCCAGCATTATGTGCCACACCGCAAGTCACGTGTCTGCAATTTCTAATGGATCGATCAGTCGACCATCTCAGTCTGGTTAACACTTTCTGTTTGTGTCTGTTGCTGTGGTTTTCGCTTATGATTGCTGTGGTTCTCACCCACCCAGCAAGTGTGCCAAATGCAGGCGCCATCCGAAACCTTCACGAATATGGCTTAAACGCTGTCCAAACTGCTACCTTAACATGATTGTGGGTGTGTGAGTGAGTGTGAGCTCGCTTATGTGCAAACAGTTAAGTGCTGCCTAAGCGTTGACAGACAACACTTACAACAACAGCAACAACAGCAGCAGCCGTTAACAAGCCACAGCTAATGTTAAAACCAAAGCCAAAGCCAATGTCGTAGCGCTGCTAACGACAACGTCGCGACGTTGTCGACGACTGCGACATCTGCGTCAACAGAGTCACTGCTTCACACGCACACATACATACGTACATGTACATGTACATGTTGGCCAGGCCAATACAAGCCAGGTTGCAACCGATGCGCTTCGTCGTCGTTGTGGTCGTGTCTGTAGTTGTGGTCGTTGTCGACGTCTTCGCCAGGTTGTTTATTTAAATTCTAAGCTTGGCTACTGTATTGTGGGAGGGGAACGCAGGGGGGGGTTAAGTGTAGATGCGACTAGCGGGTAAGTTGCGTCGTGTTTAACGTCGTCAACGTCGCCGTCGTCGTGGTCGTCGACAGCGGCTGCGCTGCTGGCTGGGAATAAAACTCGATCCGCGTGCGTCTTCTAGCCACAGTTTACGGATTGCCTTCTGACCGACAGATCGAATAAGCCAATCGAGCGCAGTGCACTCAATCAATTGAAACAACTTAACAATTTTCCCATAAAAGGCACGCGCAGTCAGTGCTCAAAAGGATAACAAACTCCAGTGTCAAGTGTTGTGTGACTTAACCCCCTCGTCCAATATAATCAAAACAAACAATAAACACAATCATGTTGAAATTCGTGTGCTTATTCGCGCTGGTGGCATCCACGGCAGCTGCAGCCTCCGAGGCAGACAGTTTGCTGACGAGCGCCCTCAAAATGGTCAAGGATTGCGGCGACCGATCGATGGTGTTGTGCATGAAGGTAAAACAAAAACAAACAAGCTTCAAACAAAACATACGAACAAGAAAAGTCAAGTCAAACAAACAACTGGCTAAACCACATTCAATTTCAAACAGGAACGTGCCCTGCACTACTTTGACACAGAGAACGGCGATGTGAGGCTGACCGAAGGTATTGCGCTAGTTAAGACCGATGATATTCCAGTCGGACGATCTCTGAATGATATGGCCCTACCCGAGGAGGCAGAGGCACGCGAATCCGAGGTTGATTCTCTGCTGGTTGAGCGCGTGGCTCGCTTCTTTGGCACACATACACTGCAGTTCAAGGTGCCCAAGGACTCCATTCAGGACATGCAACGTGCCCTGGAGGAATGTGAGTAACTTACAACTTGCTACTTTTATTATGTCTGAAATCGCAGCACAAACACACATCTTGAGCCATATGGACTGGCTGGCTGGTCAAGAGTTGTTCTGCTTACTGGTTCTATGGCTCGCTGCCAATTTGGGTTAGTGGTGCAATTACCAACAACAGACCGACAGCAGCATTAACAGCATCTTCGTCTGGCTGCAACAAACCACAATCTGGGCAAATATTTTAAATCCTGTTTTCACTGTTAACTTCTAAACGCATTGAGGTCACAGATCAGGCATGAATCCTGCTGCACACAGACTGAGAGAGACTTGAAGGCATCTGTTTGCTGGCGGCGGCATCTTATCTAGCGGTGCATTGACAGTTGGCGCAGTTGCCACAAGGCGTTGGCAAACTTGTTGCTGCAATTAATTGCATTTCAGTCAGTCAGTTAGGCTTACTTTCTTTTCATGCTCATGGAGCTGTTTCCGATTTCTAAGACCGCACATAGAAAGCGGTCGATCCTGTTTTGTTGCTGCTGCCGCTGCTGCTGCTGCTGTATGTGTCTTGTGTATTGTATTAATTATTTTGTGCTCCAATTGCTAATGAGCAGTTAACAAGCAAATGGACAACGCAAATCGAACATAAACAAGCGAAAGTATTGCATGCAAACTAATTAATCATATTTCTATTTATTTTAAATTAAAATTTCACCTTTTAGCCCGCGGCAAGAAGAAGGAGAAGAAGAAGTATCTGATGCCCCTGCTGATGCTCTTCAAGCTGAAGATGGCCGCACTTCTGCCATTGGCCATTGGTTTCTTGGCTCTCATCTCATTCAAGGCTCTGGTCATTGGCAAGATTGCTCTGTTGCTGTCCGGCATCATTGGCCTGAAGAAGCTGATGGAGGGCAAGAAGGAGAACTATGAGGTTGTTGCGCATCCACATTATGAACATGAGCACAGCTATGGCAGGTCGCTGCATGCCAACGAAGCCCAGAATTTGGCCTACGCGGCGTATAAGCAATAAGCGAGTCGAGTTGCCAAAGTGGAAAAGCAAATTAGTGCAATACACAAATCAAATGAAACAAAAACAAAAACAAAAGAAAGAAAAAAAAAACAGAAAATGGAGAATGAAAGGTCGGAGCTCTCACTGGGCTTCTTTTGCCCAGCGGCTCATTTAATTTATTATATTTATTTAATTTATTTGTAGCATAACTCAAGCAAAGGCGCCATCATGAGAAATCAAATTGTTAAAGAGAGAAATTTGTCAGACAAATCAAACCATAGCTAATAAGTTCAAATATGACTGCAAAAAAAAAACAAACAGGGGTCGGCACAACTTAAACTAAACTAAAGCTTGCACTTAAACTTAAACTGAACTAAACTAAACTAAACTAAACTCAACTGAACTGTACTCAAGTGACTGCATTTTGTATTATTTTGTAATAATTAACTGCTCAAAGCTTTAATATTTACTTATTACTGACTACTAAATACTTAAACTTACAACTTCTAATTTACTGTATTTACTTGTACTTATAAACGAATGTAAACTCTTGAGCTTTTTAACGCTAAACTGAAGCTATGTAGGTGCACGCCCAGAAACAACAAGCAATTACAATTGTCCAGTCAATGTTCGCCTGCCCCTTCCACGCCCCCTACTCAACACCCTCTCATTAACAGCGCCCAACAATTAGACCACAAATATGCACATAACACATACATACAACGCACACCACAGCACATGTACACACTTACCAATAATACACAGAGAGAAATCAAATGAAACTCAATAAAGCCGCATTTATATGTAACTAAATTTCGTTTGCATTCGACAGGTAGGCGTAGTCATAAATTGCGCATACGCAACGTGCGACGTGTGACGCATTTCTTAAATCGAATTGCTTTCACTCTTTCACTAATAAAATGAATTACCAACTAGGGCAAATGAGGCCAGTGATATCAATTGCATGTGCGACACACAAAACATCACAAAGACTCCACACACAGCAGAATTTCACTTGCAACGCGCGCACTGAGGCGTACAACTCAGTCCGAGGCTCGCAGTTGGAGTCAGTGTCAGAGTCAGAGAAGCAATAACAACATCTGCACATCTAACCAAGTGACTTCCTGGCCTACGATTGGCTTTGAAATATTCATTCTTTCTCTCTTCGCCTCCATTTGCCTTTTTCACTGTCGTTGCCATGGCCGTTGCCGTTGCCGATGCCGATGCCGTTGCCTTTGCCGTTGACTTTGACTCCCAATGTAAACACATTGGTATCCGGTGACGCTCCAAAATCAAATGAAAGTCAACGCTTTAGCTGCGACCTGCTTTTTGCCAGTGCAATTGCAACACGTATGCTGCAAACGCCGCTTGCCGCATGCCGTAGTCTGGTTAGCACGAGTTTGTGGAGTGCAACTTCAGTGATACGTAGTTGGGGCACGCCCCTTTCAGCTGGTGGCAATTTATGGTTGAATGGCAAATGCCAAATGGCCAAAACTGTACATGGGCCGAATAAACATATACATTTAAACAGTTACTTTATAAGCAATGCTAAGAGACGAGCTGAATCTTGATTGGCTTTGAATTTGAGATATTGTCGGTGAAAGTGTTTATTAATATCAATTTCTTTTTCTCAACTTTTTTTCTTTCGCAAATAGATAACCAATGCAGAAAACTTCACATATTTGGTTAGATAGCTACAACGTCAAGTCAATTGCCTGCACTCTAACTTGATCAATGTCGTTGACACTTTGAAATGTGCTTCAATTTAAAACAATATTAAGTGACAACAAAGTTTGGTAGCTACCATAAATTATTTAGTTTGTCAGAGACGTCTGCAAATTAACCGAAAAGTAATACTAGTGTGAGAAACATTTCACTTGGTCCTTGACTGTTGGGTTCCATTAGACAAACATTGAAAACTTTCTGCGCCTTGTGGCTTGACGCGCCAGACGAGTGTGTCGAGCGGGTTGTTTTTAGTGCTCGATGTGGTTGTTGTTGCTAATGAGAGTCTGTTGCTTTGCTTAAAAAACAAGATGGCAACGCCAGGCCTCTTTCCACTTTTATTACCACTCGCCTAAAAGTATGCAACAGTTTCTGAACTGCTTTGGCTGCTTGTGGGAATTCAGTATAGCAAGTCATTAGAGTGTTTATAACTTGAGGTAATAAGTATAAATCTTAATGTGTCTGTTTTCTACATATTATTTATCAAGAAAACAACACTACTTTTTTATACTAATGTACAACATTATTGGTATAAAAGAAATATTAATAATTCAAGAAAACTATTTTACTTTTATATAATAATGTCAACAAATAAATATAAATAAATTATAAAAAAATATTCAGTCTCTTTTCAATATTAAGATATACATTCCTCATCATTTATGATCCTTTTCCTTGTCTTATACTAAAACTGGGCTTATCTAAAATTATAATAATTTGACCAATTTGTCTCGATGGGCGAAAATGTACGTTAATATCCATAATTGCTGTCGTTTATTTGATAGATCTGGCTATTAAGAGTTATAATAATAAGATTTGAAACTTGGCACCTGTTACATAACTCTTCTGGAACTACAATGGCTCATTACGTAATGGCCAAGATGTGCGAAAAGCTATTGCCCACAAGTCATCACAGTGGGTCGCCAGTAGACGACGGCAGACCGTGTGCACTGACCATGACCATGATGCAGACACCAACAACAACAACAGCAACACCACTAACAACAACAACATTTACAAGCGTCAGCCACTTGGATTTGATGTACAACAATTTCCGTTATTGGGCCACGGCGGCATTACATGTGCAAAAAGTGAGCAGATTTGGCCAAAAATGAGTTGATTATTGTATAACGAGCTGCTGCGCTAGCTATAAAACATAAGGGTCAGTTGGCCAGTTGGTTTAGTCTATCGGCGTAACCCAACAAGCCCATAACATAGGATGGCGCCTCTAGGGGCTATAGTGCTGATTATCAGCTTACTCCACTTAAGAGTCACCGAAGGAAGCGATCTTTCTACAGTCAGCAGGGAGGAACTACAGCATTTTAAGCAATGTGTGCGTGGATCACAGCGTTCCAAGTTGGGCGAGTGTCTGGGTCGATCAGCCTTAAACTTCATACAACGCTTCGAGGAACGGGAAAATGTCACTTTTGTGGATGATTTTGTGGCAGTTAAAAGTGAGACAGCTGCCAGTAGGTCTTTGGTCAATGTGCTGGATACAGATCCAGTGGATTTCCGTGGCATACTGGAGAATGCTGGCGCTGTGATGGGACAACGCAGTCTGGAATGGCACATGGATGCACTCTACCCGGGTCTGATGTTCAAAATCGGACCCACAGCAGATGCAAATAGTGTAGCAGAATTTGTGCTCGACAATGGGGCTCATGATGAACGACAGTTTGGCTATGAAGACGGTAGCACAGGTGAGAAGATTATGATTACATATATAACTTCAATAATAATCGGAAATTCTTAGGACGTTTGTTGGCCAAGCAGTATCTTCTGCCGTTCTTACTTGGAATCAAGTTCAATTTAGTGGCGCTAGTGCCTTTGCTTTTTGCTGGCATTTGTCTGCTGCTTAAGAAGTCGCTTTTCTTAGCCAAACTGGCTATCTATGTAAGCAGCTTTCTGGGTTTTGGCGGTGTGTTGGGATCCTTGGGAGGTCTGGGCGGCTTTGGCGGTGGCCTTGGCGGTCTTAGCGGTTTTGGTGGTGCTAGCTTTGGATACGGTGGACATCGACCGTTAGGCCACTTTCCAGGGAAAACCACTGTTTTTGGGCAAGGAGATGAACTGCATCACCAACATCAGTATAATGTGCACGAACCACAGCCGTATAAACGCAGTGATCGCAAAATTCGCTTTGAGCAGCCACGAGAAGAAGCTAACTCTCCAGTAGTGAAGAAGCGACCCACTGAGGATCGCTTTTATGACTATGAAAATCACAGACGGCAGACTAATAAACTGGAGGACACCATTAGCTCTGCTGATACTTTGGTGCGCAACTTGCAGGACACATCCTCCAGTAATATGAACGGCTGGCAAGTTGTAGATGTAAGATCGCTTTAAATATAATGAATATCTATTTATGTTACTTCAGACTTAGTGCAATTAATCTATGCATTGTATATAAAACTATATGTTACTATTGAATTACAGACTGTTTCATTTATAATCTTACAGGACTGGTTTGGTAAGGGTATTCCATAGTTCGCAACAACATATTTATTATGTGATACTAGGAGAACTTTAAAGCTGCAATGCAGATGCTTCACAAATTGAGAGAACGACAGAGAAAGAAAGCCAAATTAAAATGAGACATAAAAAAAAGATAAAAACAAATGCATAGAGAGACACGTATAATTAATGCAATTATTTGGCTTCGAACGCTCGCAGTATCTACATATATAAAGAAAATACTGGTGTAGCAAAAATACAGAGTATAACTGAGATATGTTAATTTGCACATATACTAGACAAATAAAGTGGAGAACCAAAAAACTGGACTGAACACAATTAGAATTAGAATATTTTGGTAGTATAAAAAGCAGTTGATTCAAATTCGGTCAACAGTATCGAAAAAGCAAGCAGCCGCAGCATTTAATCGCTTAATCATGCTTAAATTACACCTAATCGTTGTTCTAGTATTTTGCATTGTCAGTTTAGAATATGGCAGAGCCAGCATATTACCTGATGTCCTACTTGGCCCGGCAAATGGGTGTGCCAAAGAGGCTGGCTGCCACAATGGAAGATGCTGGACATGGTGCGGATTGATTGCTCGTCAATGGTGTTATACAACGTCGAGTGATTCCAGTGGCGGTCCTGAAGTCGAATGTGAAACGGCTAGCGAATGCGATCGATGCTGGAAATGCCATTCACCGTGTGGATGGCAATAATAGTTCTTTAAACTTATCAAATAAAGCTATATATATAAAACTCTTTGTGATCTCTGTGTGACGGATTTACTGACTGATAGGTAATATAAGTATTTTTTAGAAATATATTAACGCCTATACAAATGCACACAACTCGCTCATCCCATCTCAAGTTAATAACTTAATTAAAATCTGGTGTTTCCAGATTATTAAAAATCGAGAGAGTCAAACTGTTTTGAAACAAACTTGATTTGCTCTAACAAGCGTTAATATAGGTGGACAACTTTGTCCAGTCGAACATCTTTTCTCATTCTAAAAACGCCCAGAGTATACAAATTATTTTGTTTTGTTTAAAATCAACTTGATCTACAAGTAAATATGAGGGGTATACTACTTAACTAGTTAACTTATAATTAGGTAAACATAAAGTTTGGCAAACGTTTTAAGCGCTTTCCAAAAACGAAAGTTTGTTTATGCCAAATCACAAAGTGTTTAAGGTTCAGTAAGCAGCTGACAAGAAAGACACGATTCCGGGTCTCAAGCGGTTTCGAACTTCAGCCCGCTTGAAAGATTTTTCTAAAACTTTTCTTATTAGATTCCTATCAAGACCGCTTGACTGTGTCGCGCTTTGACAAGCCAGTTAATTGTTGGTTCCTAAAGAAAAGCAGTTTATTCTGACGTCACACACCCTAAACCCGCTGCATATATAAATAAAAGAGCTTAAGGTCTATTTTGGTTATTTGAAGTTTAAACGTCAGTCGGTGATATTCGAAATATTGTAAATATGTGGCGTCTTTTAGTGTTCTTGCTGCATTGTCAGTGGTTTTACCCGAGCACTCAGGAGCAGCAAAGTGAAGGATTAGTTGCCACAGACTGGAGTCCACGTGGTTTGGGACGCTTGTTGCAACACTGTCTGAGTGGTTCGGAGAAATGGCAGTGTCTGGTTATGGAAGGTGAACGTTTGCTCGATGCAGCTGCTCGAGATAACAGCACCTGGCAGCTGAGTGAATATCTAAGCATTGAACCACAGGCACATGGTGAATCACAGAATGCCAGAAGTGTGGAAGGATTTGCGGGAAAGTTGCTGCAATTGGCACAGGGCAGAGCGTTGCGTATGCGTCTGCCCAAGCAGCTAACCATATCGAATGCCATTGATGACTTTGGCAACAAGCTGGACGTGGATCAAGGTACAGTTGCGCTCATAGATGATAAAGTCGATAAGTTTATAACGGGCTTTGGTAGTTTTGAAGTGCAAGCGACAGCAACAGATAATCATAAAGATAAAGATAAGCAAAAGAAAAAGAAAAAAAAAAGAAGAAAGATAAAAGTAAAAAGAAAAAAAAGAAAAAGAAGAAAGATAAAGATAAAGATAAAGACAAAGACAAAGATAAAGATAAGGACAAAGATAAAGACAAGAAGAAGAAGGGTAAAGAGAAAAAGGGAAATAAAAACAAAAACTGTTTCAATAAAACAGGTCGCAAGAAGAAGGACAAAGATAAGCACATGGCCATGATGGGTGGCATGATAATGTTGGCAACCTTCGCACAAATGTTCCTGGGAAAGGTCATACTCATCGCCGGCTCGGCCTTCGTTATGGCCAAAATTGCACTTCTCATATCCCTGCTGGTGAGTCGATAGACAACGTATAGAAATTGGAATGTTGCAATTCCAATTTCATTGCCTGAACAATGACTAGTCAATGGCGCTACGCATCATCTTTGCAGGGCAGTCTAAAAAAGGGTATGACTGGTCACAGTGGTAGCCAGGACCATGTGTTTGTCAGCAATTCGGGACACAGCCACGAGAGTGGATGGCATCGCAGCATGCCCACTATAGGCTATAGTCCATCGCAGCTGGAGGCACCCACAGAGGACTCGACTCATGGCCAGGAGCAGGCCTATTATGCCTACGACACCGACCAACTGAAGCGTCGTCAATTGAAAACCAATGCACAAGAAGAGACCGCAGCTGGACTGCCCAAACGTGGTTTTCTCTAGCTTTATGTATTTGTATTTCAGTGGTAAAAATACTCGTAACTATGGTAACTAAACTTAAACTAAGATTGTTTGTAGTCAACAAATGTAAATACAATGCAATTGCAGACAAATTGAAACTAAGTGAACAAATTTGGTCTTTGGTTTGGTGCTTTAGATGCAGCTCCAAATTATCGCGACACCTTGGCGGCAGCAGCGGCAGCGGCAGAGGAGGCCATTGAGGCAGCACCACCTTGGGGCAACCAGGCATTATATGCCTTATCCTGCATCATCATTTCGTCATCAATGCTGCGATGATAGGAGCCGCCATCGTGTCCGCCACTTTCGTACTCTCCCTGATGGCTGGAGGAGTAGGTGTGGCTTTGTTGCACCTGCGGATGCTTTACAATCTCATAGGTTGTCTTCTCGCCGCCATCGTGACTGACCAGTTTCTTTAGGCCAATGATTGCGCTAATGATAAGCGCTATTTTGCCTACAATCAACGCCTTGCCCGCAACAATGGCAATCGAATGATATGCCATTTTCAGTATTGCAGTCTTGAGCAGCACAGCAGCAATAAAAGGACCCAGATATTTCTTGTCGTCCTTTTTCTTGCGTCCCTCACTGTCGCCGCTCACCTCGGCGGGCATTAAGTAGCCCAGCAACGACTGCAAATAATCCTGACTATTGCGTTCGCCATAGCGTAGGAGGCGTGGCAGATTCACCTGTAGCTGATGGCTGTGCAGAAAGTTTAGAAATCGTTCTAGCAGCAAGGCATCCAAACTTTTGCCCGACATTTGCTCCAAATCACGATTGTTCAGCTGATTCTCTGCGATGCTGGCACGGCCTGTGCGAGAGTCCTCACTACCCGCACGTTTCACCATATTAACGCCATCCACAATGCTGAACTGCTGCACTTTGAGAGCCCGTCCAAGGAGACGTGCACCTTGCAGCTTGCAGCACCAAAAAATATCCTCACTGTCCGCACATTGAGCATACACATGACGCACTGTGCGCAAAAGTCCACTCTCTCCACTGCCACTGCCAGTCGTCGTGTTGGCGCTGCTGTTCTGTTCTAAAGCCCAACTGGGCTGCTGAGCGTAGATGGCTGCCAGCAGAAGCGCAATGAGTAGACTCAGGCGCGTATCCATATTTTTGTAGATAATTCCTTAATGTTCTCTATACTGCTCTATTGTTCTCCGTTTTTGGTATTGATTTTTGAATGCAGCACGCGACGAGCAATGCTGATCTTCTAGCAAACTCACTTGGCCAACTGATCTTGTGCGCCAGGCTGTTGATCAAATTTATACACTTCACCTTGCCACAATTAGTCAGGCAGCCGTTGCATCCAGTTTTGCTTTTCTTGGTTGCCGTTGCAGTTGGCTATTTAGAGCGTAATATGCATGCTAGCTGCATCTCTGGAACTGAGTTAAAACCAGCGGCTATGCCTGCAAAGCTTCGTTGCAGATTTAGTACAATTACCAGCAGTTGGCAGTCGGCAGTCAATTTCATTGCTCATTGTCGTAATTAGCAAGTCTTTGTAATTATTTCAATCTTTGTTTTATTACTGCTCTACTCTGCTTGGTAGTGCTGTTGCCTGCTGCCTGCTGACTACTTAATAATATATTTGCTCTAACGCCCACTTTCATCGGCAGGCTGTAAAGATTTAACTGAAAACACACACAAATACAAGTACAAATAGAAAAGACAACAACACTTTGCTGACTGTTTTTTTTTTATTGTTTCGCATTTCGTTTGGACACGCAAAGATTTTGGCACAGATATTAAAAATGCTGCATAGAAAACGAAATGCACACAGCTCTTTGGGTGTAATTTCTTGATGAAATTGCAGCAAGAATTGCACGGAAATTGTCGCTGGTGATAGGAAAGTTAATGAAAGTGCAGCAGCTTCCATGTCGCTCCAAAGAATTGTATGACAAATTATTGCAAGACGAATGCCATTTTCTATGCTGTAGCAGTGTGTCGAATGGCATAAGAATTTCTAGCACAAGTGTGCTTTCCAACAGATTATTATGCAAATTATACAACAGCATATGGCAGCAATGAAGTCTTTTACTCAACACTAAGTTTCTTTGCATCATGGGTAAAATTTTCTATTGTGAAATTCTTGTTCCAAGTTGAGCACGGAGCTCAACAAGAAATACTCATTAGGAAAACTAAAGGTTTCACTGTTGGGCTTTGACATTTTGCATATTTGAATTTTGTGTAGCATACTTTTAGGCTGCTTGTGAAAATGCAATAGCAAACAGCAGTTGTCAGCATGCATACTGCAGAAACTATGCTGTAAGTAATTTGTTCAAACTGAAACGTTTATAACAAGAACTTTGTCTGCACCTAAATTAAATTAGAATAGAAAATCGTATTAAAATGTAAAAATAATAATAATAATATAAATTTATATTTAATAATATAATTTTTTAAGCTAATTTCTAATTTCATTGAAACTTTAATAAGGAATAAATAATATTGATTAAGTGAAAAATACCTAATCAGCTGTCAGCCACAAAGCTACGTGCAGTGAATGGGAAAGTGGCGTATTTTAACAATCGTTTTCTTGTTCTACATTTTGGACATGAAGAGATGAGCTGATGTGTGGAACCGCCGATGGGAAATCAAGCCGCATTATCCGCCAGCGATAATTTATGATAATTCAAGTTGAGCTCACACGCAATAGCAATGCAACTTTCGCAGTGCACTGCTGCTGCAGCTCATCCGCTACTCTTTCGCCTAAAACCCAAATTGGCGATGCCTCTGAGGAAATGTGCTGCAGTAGCAGCAGTAGTAACCAATTTTCTGTAATTGCCATTTGTGTTAACACAAAAGCAAACAAAACGCTTAGCACAGCTTAGCTTCGCCAGGGAACAAAGAGTTAAGCAACGATCTTGCCAATATGGCCAAGAAACTTTTACCAGGCTCACATGCCATCGATTTATGTGGAGCTTGCTTCTGCATCGGGTCAGAATACATGATGAGTAGTCGTACATTATGTGGGCTCGCAGTCTGGGAACATTGGCATTCAGCAGTGGACCAAGACAATTGCATAAAAGGAAAAGCCATGTTCGGGTTTTCTTCGTTAGCTATGTTTTTTGGGGGATTTCGCCAACATATTTTTCACTTTCACTTTGTGTTGACATCAGAAGCGCCCCCGACACAAAACAAAACAGAAACTTTGCAACTTGGCTTTTAGCTATTCGATGCGGGTTTCGGGTACCAAGTATCTGGCTTCAGTAGGGGGCAACAGGGGATCAGGAGACGGGGGTTGGTAGTCAGTGCACAGGTTGAGATTACAATTGCTTCAGGTGACCATTGCTTGGCGGCTTCTCTTTGCAAATGCTTTGCTTTTGTCTGCAATGTTCAATCAAATTAAGCGCCGTTGGCCAATTACGTTTCACTTTGACCCCGGCGTTTGATGAACTGCACGGCGTGGAAAGCCCGACCGTGACTGACTCGCTGCTTGACTTAGTTACCCTGTGATGAATTTATTATATGCTTTTGCCAGAGCTGTCGACCAAAATTTCCTCGTTTATTTGTTTTCCTAAACAATTTTCTTTCAATTCAATTTAATGTAAATATTATGCTTAGATTTACATGTTGCCAATGTACATTAAATCTGTTTGTCTGTGGGGTTTTCTTTTATTTTTTTTTGTTTTTCCAAAATTCTAGTAACAAATTTAAATTTCTCTTTGCAGGATTTTCTCCCCCACAGCTGGGAAAATATATTTGTGAGGGCGTTTTTCTATTTCCGTCCCAACGAAATGAAAAATGTAATTTTTAAAATATACTCGCGCAGTATTAAATTTACGCGCCTGATTGCATTATGAGCCCCATTATTTCAATGTGTTTAAATTTCGCCAAAAGTATTTGTGGTGAAATTCAACTGCTAACGAGCTAAAGCTGACATGCAAAGTTCAATGTTAAATGCCAATCAATATGACCAAATGTGATAGACTTGCGACCTGCTCATCAATCAGCGATGCCAGAGCTATGCAGCCAAGTAAGGCTAATAGAAATGAGTGTTAAGGCAGCCAAAAACACTGCTGCATTGCATTAAGTTTACATATGATGCTTCAAAATGAAATTGAAAATCGAAAATTGATGTCTCGGCATCTACTTTGTTTGAATGCAAAGGCTCTATGCACTCAACATGGCAGAGAGTCGAGTTTTATTTCAATGTCAACGTTTTTGTTTTCTGACCTCCATATGCAGCATAGTAGCAACAGTTGTTGACAAAAGACGTGGCCAAATTGTCACAATTGTTATGAATGTCTGTTTTTCTCGTGCCAAATCTCATTTGAAGAATTGTCCCAAATATGTTACAATTTGAAAATGATTTCGCTTGCTGCCAGACGGAGTCAGAGCATTAGAGAGACTTAAGAGTTGACTCACCACTGTCACTTTTCGGTCACCTTGACAAATGATGGAGCTTTAACCCATTCCGTGCCCTGCAACTTAACCCATGATGGCATTTGTGTGTATTTTTTTTTTCGGTTTGCTTCTTCGGGTTCAACGGACCGACAGGCGAACAACCACCCGTAGATGATAAATTGAAACACTGGCGAACGTGACAGTGGCCAAAAAAAAGTGAAAGCATCTGTGCAAGAGTGAAAACAGCCGCCAAGGAAGAGCAGCAGCCCCAACCTTTTTGGCAAATGCAGCAACTCTTTTGCCTTGGCCTCGGCATTGCCTCAGCGTGTGGAAAATGCTTTAGACACAAGATTTTTTGACTTTTTGGAGAGTTCATTGCACACAGTTTGTTGCAAGGCTGCCAAGGCTTCAGTGGAAAATTGCAAGTGCCAAAGGCGCTTCAGACATTGAATTCGTTTATGTTTTGATTTTGGCTTTATAATTTTACCAATGCTTTTGACTTAGCTGCTAGGTAAATATGTATTGTATGACTTTTCTAGTCGCTGACTCACAGTCGGCAAACATTTGCCAAAGACTTTGACTGCCTTTGAGGTCAAGTGCTTTGGGGGGCGCAAGCTGTGCATGGCTTTTAATTGTTACTTTCAGCATTTTATTTTAATCGCCTTAATTAGAGAGATGGAGAGAAAAACAAGTGAAGCGTTTTGGCCCAAAGGTTGCTCGACCATTACGCACTTTCGTGCTGTAAATGCGACACTCAAGAATCCATTTACGTGGCACGCACAAATCGACACATCTCTCATGCCACAGCCACATTCACCACCACCTGACCACCTGACCACCTGTTGGATTTTCACCAAAGAAAGTGTACATATTACAGCCATTTAATGCAATAATAAAAGTAAATTTCGTTTGACACCGGCAAATTGTAGTCTTATTTATACTTATAGAAACTTTAAATTTGATAAATGCTTAAATAAATCGCATGAAGATTAAATGAAAATTCCAACTAGCTTCGTGCCACACGGCCGGCGCCCAGCTGCTAGCGCTAGCCATGCTCAAAAACCATGTTGACACAATTTGCAACTGCCACATCCGCCGAAACTGAAAGTTGGCAACTTACCTTGTTGCATATAAAAGCTAATTAGTGTAAGATTTGTGAGCCCGGTTTTGCGGCAAGCTTTGATTAGCCACTTCAATGTGCCATCAAACCAGATGACAGATAGTTGGTACTCCCAATCTATGATCTACGTAGTACGTACATACAATACATGTCTATAACTTGAGTGTGATCTTTATCGGCGGATATGCTCCAAGGTTTGCTACCAATGTTAGCAAGGCCCTAACAACAGACAATCTCATACACAAGTTTTCACTTTCTTTTGTTTAGCTCGTTTCGTGAAAATTGCAATTTTTATTGCACTGAATGAACGCCCGCATGAAATAGAAAGTTATAAAAAGTAAGTCCAAACACAGTTGCTACTAATATATAAGTATACTCTACACCCATGTGTATATACTAGATTCAGGTTCTAAAAAACTGAAAGTTCAGCTAAAAGTGTTTGTTTACCGCCATTCGGTAGCCAGCTAAAGTATTTAAAAAGAATTTAGAACAATTTATATACTTTCTCTGCTGGAAAAATGAAAAACTTCACACACATAAAAGCCACAATGTTGATGCTTAAATTGTTGTATTGTTTTGCTGTCTCAGTGTTTGCTGTTTATTAAAACGCAATTCTGGTTTATTTCTAACGTTGCCGCAATGAAATTGTTTTTTATGGCTGTTTTATTTTGTGTTGTGTTTTGTTTTGGTCTCAACCACAAAATGACACAGAAAAACTTTGGAAAATCTTTCAGCTCTTGTAAGAAAAGTGCAAGGCGCGTCACAGCCAGATTCCAGATGCCAGATGCCAGTTGGCAATTGGTAAACAGAGGATGGGGGCTTTCGACGTGCTCAACAGCGCGCTGTTAACTTCGTAGCACGCCTCAGGCAGCCATTTGGCCT
Source organism: Drosophila tripunctata (assembly GCA_035047385.1). Taxonomy (NCBI): domain Eukaryota; kingdom Metazoa; phylum Arthropoda; class Insecta; order Diptera; family Drosophilidae; genus Drosophila; species Drosophila tripunctata. The sequence continues at coordinate 131,163 of JAWNPS010000017.1, forward strand.
TGCCCGTGGAAAATAACAATGTCTGCGAGGTACTGAACCAAACAATTGGAGTCGGTTCGCATGCACTTAAGACACCTAAGATATGTGCAATAGATATTGACATTACCATGTATTAGCCGACAACGTGTTCACGGCTCACAGTCCATAGATGCGGATATAGTTGTATAGCTACAGCTGCGCACCCGCATTACCAGCAGACATGTCAATAGGGTCTCAGGGTCCTATTGCATGCAATCCACAATAAAAACATATATGATGGACATTTTGACGGCTGCAACTGTATGCATTATCCATGTAAACAGTGTACTGCATAATTTGATTGAATGGGCGAGCTTACATCTATTCATTAGATGTCAGAGACATGCAATGCTTTTGATCTGTCAGTTGAGCATTACACATTTTTGATACTTTTGTCAGGCATACAGAATTTCAATTTTCATTTGTGGAAAACAAAATGTACAGAGAGCGAAATAGGAACTAAAATGAAATGCTTTATTCGAAGAGTTCACTATTAAAGCACACTATTTTAGGGTTTATTGCATGCTTTAAAAACAATAATTATTTTATGATGAAAGACTCCAACTTTATCAGATCGCTGCAATGACTAAAATATGAAATTGGAATTAGATTATACAGAAAATTTGCCGTTTATTTGAAGAAAAATATTATATAAAATTAGTTAACATAATAAAAACAGATTTTTAACATGTATTCGAATTGGATTAGGATAATGCAAAGTTCCTATCTTATTTCAAACACTAATCTTGTTATGCAAATGTAGATATGGTGTTTGTCATTCACCTACAGCATGAATTAACCTACGCTTCAAATATGTGACTCTAGTTCTCAAACGGACAGACGGACGGGTCGACAAACGGACAAAGTTGCAGTATGTATGTGAAATTACACTAAACCAGTCCTCAGGACAGTTAGGATACTTTAATACATGTAAGCTTAACTCTTTAATTATATTGTTTGTGGTTGAAGATATAACTGTTGCCTATTCGAATCAGAGACACTTATATTTAATAAACTTTCCATTCAATAAATTGTTATAGACAATGGCAAACTTAAAAAACATTCTGATAAACCTATGAAAAGCATTGAATAATACAAATCGATATAAAACACAGGTGACTCGAGGCCTTGGACCATGGACTTGAACTCTAATCGATGTACTTGGGTCTCTGCAGTGAAAGTGTGGTGAATGATGAGGTAGACAACGTTCAAATCTGTGGCCCAGAAGGCGACAGAAAATGATTTAGCAAGTGGCTGTGTAACAAGTAGCCGCCACAGAGCCCATTTATCAGAGATCCGTATCTAAATTTACAACTTTATTAGCAGCCGAGTAACTGAGTTGACTAAGTATCTTGTGGGCAAATCCCTTTTCGTTGCCTGGCAAGGGCGTGGCACCTGCACAACATAAAATGTCCATTGAGCGAAAGCACGAAGGCAAGAAGAACTCGGAAAATTTATTTATTTCCGCTGGTATTTTTGGGTGAAAAGTTTTTACAGCCACAATTATGCGGCCACTGCGGCAGCTTTCCTTTCATTGCCCGTTTGGCTGTGGTGTGGTTGTGGCTTATGCACAGGCACGTTCTACCAGAGATACATTGGCTAGATACAAATGGCTGGCTCATGCATAAAACACGCTGCTGAAGTTAAAGGCTGAAAGAAGTAATAGCAACATCAATGGGCTTGCCAGCCAAACGTGGGACGCCAGCAATTTGCAATTTGTAGCAACAGCAGCAGCAGCAGTTGCAACAAGTCAATGGCCTCGCGATTCTGGACTGACTTTAAAGTGAATGCCTATCATGGTTGCTGCCTACTTGAAAGCCCTTGATTGCAATGGCCATCATGCAGTCGATACTCTCAAATATGCAGCTGTGAATACTCCTTTGGCATTGTTGTTGTTGTTACCACCCCCAATTGGTAATTTGCATATTAAAAGTGTGTGTGTGTGCAAATTACAAGTGTTTATGTGCAAGTGAGCGATAAATACTTTCTTTATGGTTAAGTTAAATGGCAATAGAAATGCGAGGCGAAAATTGCTAAACGCCAAATTGAAATTAAAGTGTCGACAAGGCGTCTAAAACGGCAGCCAGTTTCGAAAATGGTCAAAAGCCGAACACCTACCACAGCAGCAACAAACTCAGCTAATATATTTGGCCATAAACACCGAAAGCTGTACGCAAAGACAACATAAACAAAAGGCACAACAAAAAAAATACATGTTGCAGCCTCCAAACTGCAACTGCAACTGCCACTGAGCCTGTGTCTGAGTGTGTGTCTGCACTGATGATCATTAGAGCAGCAAGCGGCAGCAGCAGCAGCAGCACCGACAGCAAGAGCAACATTAACAGACCTTGTGGAAATTGAGGCACGGCAAAGAAAACGATTCACGAAGCCGAGCTCAACATCGGGTTACGACGAAGAAAATCAAATTACGATTAAGCTGACGGGCCCGAAAGAAAGGTCTATAAAAGAATAAAGCGCGCCAAGGCTGAGCATCAGTTTGATTTAAACTTGCAGTCTGTGCAAGCCGCGCTCCAAGCCCCATCAAAACAGCATCAAGCATCAAGGATTAGTCAAGCACCTGACGTGTGTGTTGACAACTGTGAAAGAGAGTGTGTGAGAGTGAGTGCGCGCGTTTCTGTGTTTTTGTGAGTGTGTCTCATTGTGTCTCAACATGACATTTAAACAAAAGCATTTGCGAGCTCAGGCTCTAAGCCCGCTGCTATTGATCCTCTGCCTCGTCAGCATCTGCAGTGCAGCGACGGAACAGCTAAGCAATCCGCCGGGAAGCCATCAAAACGCCGGAGCACGCACCTTGCTGCGTGTCTACGACGAATGCAATCGGGCGGAGAGCGGATTTGTGTCATGTCTGAAGAAGAAGGCCATATCCTTTATCGATCGCATTGCACCCATTGATGCCATTAATGTAGCCGATGGCATTAAGCTAATGCGTCTGGAGTCGGCGCCACGCCCACCTGCCTACAGTGAAAACGAACTGGAGTCGAGTCTGGCACGCTCCGGCACCGAACGTGATGCAAAACTAACAAACATGCTAATCGAGCGTTTGAGTTACTTTTTCAACGGACATTCGCTGCAGGTTAGCTTCCCCAAACTGACTTCCGATGAGATTGGACGTGGCCTCGAGGAAGGTAAGCAAGTCACCGAACTGAACAGCTGAACTGAACACAACAATTGCAACAAACACATCACACAGTATACTCTGTTGCATAGACAATGAGTTATAATTGCAGTTACGTTACGTTGCAAGCAAACACCGCTAAATGCATGCATTGCGCGTGACAGTGACATAATTTTGCAACACAGCTTGCAACGGCTTGTTGCCTGCAGCCTGGTGTTTTAGCCGTGTCATAATTGGGGCACCATCCGGCGGTTATTAGAGCCAAGTTATGTATGTAGCTGCATAGCTCTCCACTGCCAACTGCTTAATTGTGTAGCTGGCAATGACATTGGCTAGGAAAATCACAGCAAAGTCACAGCAAGGCAACTGCTTGTCCCATTTCCATGTTGTCCCACTGTTGTTGTTGTTTTGCCTTATCATCATTGCATTGTATGTAACGAGTCTAGAGTGTGTGGAAAATTCTTGACTCTGGGAAAACTGTGCAATTGTTTTTGTAGCACACACAAAAATACACACAGACACTTCCACTTGGACTGCGCTGCTAACGAAACTTGTTCACCAAAACTTACACTGACCTAAAAATGAACAACAACAGAAACGAGTAACAACAACGATGACGAAAAATTGTCATGCCAGAATTTCGTGTTGGCCATAGCCAGCACACAAATATGCCTTTAATAGCAACTATTCCACACCGAAACTTAAATGCCCTTCAGTTAAACAAAGTAAGAGACTTGAATGGACAAACTAACTTAAGAAAAACGCAACATTTCAAAAGAAAATAATATTATTGAGCAGAGCACACAGAAAGTATAGCCCCACTTTAAGTAAAAGGAACATGTAAATGTTTTTCCCCCTCCACCACCACCGTCATACATTTACCCCTTTTGTTGCCACAAAAACATGACACGAAGTGAGGCTTTTTGAGATGTCATGACCGTGTCGAACGCAATGAAAGTCTAAAGCCATGTTTATGTATGTCTACTGGGCCGTCAATGGTTTGCATCAATTACAAATTTGACACGAGCACTTACAACTTTTCGTTTTGGCGACAAGCAACATTTTTGCGGTAATGAAAAGTGAACTTACTTTCACGGCAAGTAGTTTTTCTCTTTACTTTCAAATCATTGATCAAGATTTTTCAATTGATACGAGCGGGACTGCGACTACGACTACGAGTTGGTAAACACTTTCCCAATTGAATGACCATTTTTGGCTAATTGCAATGCTAGTTTCAAGCTGGTTATAACAGTCAGATATTGCATATATATGTATATACTATATATATTTTCGGAAACTGTCTTGGCATTGGCATTGACATTGGCCTTGGCTTAAGCCACAACTCGATCCGTATAATTTTCACCATTCAAGTGAAATCGCCAAAAGTATCCCTGATGCTGCAGCAAAATGAAAGCCACACACGCTGCAGCCAAAAATAAAAGATATTCTCACACAGCCTTTGTAACTTGGCCAAATGAGTTGGAAACTTTCACCAGCTTGCAGCAGGCAAGCAGGAAAACTTTGAAGAAAAAAACATCTGCAATGATTTCACGTACTAGGCTAAAAGACACGCATTGTTCATAATTCAAGGGACCGACCGAGATGAAAGCGTGTGAAAATAGAGAAACACTATTCACAAAATTAAATGTTATTTCTCTCTCTTTTCATATTTATGTAGTACATAAGTTGTTGAATTAATTATTATGGCGGCTGACTTGGTTTTAATTTCATTTCTTTAAGTACTCCAAAGTGCTTTTCCTAGGATTTGCATAGCTTTATCATCGTTTTAAACCAATTTATTGCAGGTCGCGGCAAGATGAAGAAAATGGGAATGATGATGGCCATGATGGTGGCCACTAAAATGATGGGCATGCTGCCCATTGCCATGGGAGCACTCTATATACTGGCGGGCAAGGCGTTAATTATATCCAAGATTGCGCTGCTTTTGGCCGGCATAATTGGCCTCAAGAAACTGATGTCGGGCAAGTCGTCGGGCGGCAGTTCCGGCTGGTCCTCCGGAGGCGGCGGTGGTGGCGGCGGCGGCAGCGGTGGCTGGTCATCCGGCGGCGGTGGTGGCGGTGGAGGTGGCGGCTGGGACCGACGCTCCTTGACCGAGGCACAGGAGTTGGCCTATCGTGCCCACAACCGACAACAGGCAGCACAACTGCAACAGCAACAACACCAGCATCAGCAGCAGCAGCAACTGCAGCCACTGGCAGCGTCGCTGTCTCAGTCGACGCAGGCAAAGTCATAAGCGCACTCAATTACAAATTCAAAGATCTAAGCTACATAGTTGCATTTATCTTGTAGATAAATTACAAGCTGACACATGAAACAAAGAGCAAGAGAGCGAGGGAGCAAAAGGGTGAGAAAGAAAATGAGAGACAGAGAGACGGAAAGAGAGAGACAGAGAGAGAGAGAGTGAGAGACAGGCAAATTGTAATTAGATTTTTCAAGTTATCTATCTCGACTTTTTGCACTATGAGAGACTTGATGCATTTCCAACGGTTAGTTCTGACTCTGAGCACAGTGGCACCTACAGATACATCGCTGGAAATGTATCTGTAACGTGCGTTCACACTGTGTCTTATATTAATCATTAGCATTTGAATTATATAATCGATTATGTGTCCGGTAATGTGAGTATGTGACGCAATCTGTTCCGTTTTATCTACCGTTTACTGTTGAAAAACAACAGCTCCAGCTATCGACTATTCAACTCGGCTTGAACTTTAAGCCAAGCTCTCCATCTATCTTACTTCCAACTGCACTCAGACTCTACCACATCACAGTTCCTGTTACTTTTCAATTATTCATCATACTTTGTTGTCTGGTGATGCCGTCAGACACGCTCTGCATTCATTTCCATTTTTTTCTCTCTCTCTTTTCTTTATTTTCCACGCGCACACACACACACTTTACAATTTGATTAACTTTAAGCTAAGCTCGTCTAACTGTAGTTTAGATTAATAATTTATTAACATTATTTATTTGATAGTTCTAAGCCAGTTTTCCATGTAAGCAGCAAAGTTTTCAAGAAACACAAAAGTTACAAAAAAATAACAAATAAAACATTACACAAATTAAAATTTATTTTTTGCACTTTAATTCTTAAACAGCTTTAATATTTTCAGAAAGGTCAACTTAAAGCCAGCTGGTCTACTTTTGCGAGTGAGTATTCAACGAGAGCTTCCTGTACGTAAATATGTGTGTGCCATTGTCTATTTTCGTACCCAACGTTCACTGCAAATACCTAGAGACCCATGTGTAGTCTGCACACTCCCACGCAACTCTTATATCAGCCCCATAAACTTCATTGCGTGCTTGCCCTTGACAATCGTTCGTTCCTACGCAGTCTGTAGATATACATACAACACACGTACATGTGTACCTTTGAATTTTTGCTGTGGATTGCATGGCATTGGGTTTACCGTGATGTCTTCGTTCTAATATCGCAGCTTACTTTACTGATAAAACAGTTTATGTTGCTTTTTTTGGGGGATTTTAAAAGCTTAAAGAAACAAGTGATTGGCTTACTAAGCAAAGCTACCAAGCATCCTTTAAACTGTTTGATTTTTATAACGAGAAAGCATTCTTTAAATGGCAAATACAATAAATTTATTAATCAATTTTGTTTATTTTTAAATTAGTGTATATTTCAAGTTTGCTCCACAACAGCCACTTCCTTAATTAGGTGTTTTATGAAAACAGATAGCGCAAGCTTTAATTATTTGCATTAATTAGATTGCACTCTATTAACCAGCTGCTGTTTTAAGATGAGAATATGAAATATGACCAGAATGCTTTGAGTCCTCATTCTTTTGAGTAGTAGCTGGAGTGGGATCATGACTGACATCGCCGCCTGCAAGAGCTTTTAAGTGTGCCGGATTTAGGGCATTTGTAGTTGCCAATATGGCGAAAAGAGCAAAAAGACACCAAAAGAACTAAAAGAAATAAATGTTTATTTTGTAAATGCTATGAATTATTTTGTTCCAACTTACTTTCATATCGATCCGAGTATTGTCAAGACTAAAATTTAACTAATAAAAATCTATCGAAATGTTTTCAATTTATATGGCGATGCCTAAGCCGTTGCTTGGAATAAAAATTGGTTAAAAATGACTTCTAAGAAGAATGTATAATAATGATAGGAGACTCGCAAATTTAACGGGTTTAAATATTAAGCATTTAGTGCTAATAAAATAATCTATGATGAACTAAGTTTTGCTACGTGTTTCAAAACCAGAATTGAATTAAAGTTCTAGTTAATAATTTTAATATTTTATAGATTTTATAAAAGTATTCGAATGTACGCGTTATGCGCAATGAAACTCTGCGAGGCTATGCTATCGCTTAGCAGCGATTACGTAAATAATATAATATTTTATAGATTTTATAAAAGTATTCGAATGTACGCGCTATGCGCAATGAAACTCTGCGAGGCTATGCTATCGCTTAGCAGCGATTACGTAAATGCGCCATAATAATATATATTAAATGGTCCTAGAAAATCTAATTCAAGCCTGTATTTAAGCGTTTACCCTTCACTAACTGTTTTTCAAATTATTTTCTACATATTTTACGTCGAAATTAGTTTTAGCAGCGTTTTTTTTTTCTTTTTTTTTTTTTTATAAGTACATTTTTATTATTTGATTAGCGCACTACTACCCAAGTGGCAGCTTAATCTAATCAGTCTTTTAAATAAATTTGACTTCAATAGGTCTTAAGTGTAACTCAAGACTAATAATTTAACATATACATATGTACATTTAAGGAAAATATTGTTGTTGTTTAAGTTGATATATTACGTCAAAACCCGGTCCGGCAGGTCTTGAGGGTGGTGTCGCTTGAGTCTTCTTTTGACTCTCGTCCGAGGGTCAGCATTATTGATAGCAGCAGCTCCGAGCTTCCTGGCTAGGCTGTTAGGATGTGCATCTAGCCTTTCCATGTAGGTCTTGGAGATGGTCTGCAGCTTATCGCCGAGTTTGGGCACCTTGAGATCGCGTTCTATGTCGCTGGTACGCATATACCAAGGAGCCCCAGAGATTCTTCTCAAAACTTTCGCCTGTATAATTCGGATCTTGTTAAGGTTACTTTTTGCCGCAATTCCGTAAACCTGAAGACCGTAGAATAGACTGGGCGCTAGTATGGCCTTGTATATCATAACCTTGCAGCCTAGGGATAGCTTGTTGCGTGGTGCAAGAAGCCATGCCATCCGAGCAACCTTGGTCCTGAAGGAGTGCTTTAGCAGCGTAACAAGGCTAACATTTTTGTAGCGCTTAAAAGTATGCAACAGTTTCTGACAACTTGAAGCCAGTCGCTAAATGCACATAGGACGTGTCTACTTTTGGGCGCCTTCTTTAATCGATGGTATACGAAAACTTCAACCGTTGTCGACTTCAAAATACCCTGTTCGCTCATCTTCTTCATGTCGTTAACTTTTATTTTTCATTGTTATGAAACTCAAGCACGTCTTGAACAGCGATGCGGCAAGTATTTAAACTTTTGGCATTTATAGCTGACCTGTTTGCCGGTTTTTATCTTTCACAGCTTTAATTAACTTCTTGCAGTTTATTTTTGGAACAGGTTATGCAAATTGATTTATGCTTTAAATGGGTATTCTTCCCCTTTAAAAATAAAACATGTAATCAAATTAGTTTTTGTGTTGTAACCTTGGATTAGGTAGAACGGGTTTTATTTGACATTGACATTGGCATTTGGGGGATTTACAGTTTACTTCTTTTTCCACCAGCCGCTGTTGCCACCGCCATAGCCGCCACCGTAGGATTGGTAACCGCCAGTGCTGCCGCCATAGTTGCCGCTGTAGCCACCATAGCCGCCGCCATAACCGCCGCCATATCCTCCAGAGTGGGATGTGGTTGTAATGACTTTGTAAACATCAACATGACCGCCATGGCCGCCACCGTATCCACCACCATAGCCGCCGCCGCCATATCCGCCATGACCGCCACCATATCCGCCGCTATAACCGCCACCATGACCACCGCCATAGCCGCCGCCATATCCGCCATGACCGCCACCATATCCGCCGCTATAACCGCCGCCATATCCACCATGTCCTGCGTCGATTACTTTAATGACCTGAACGCCACCACCATGGCCATAACCGCCACCGTAACCACCGCCGTGGCCACCGCCGTAGCCACCGCTGTAGCCACCGCCGTAGCCACCGCTGTAGCCGCCGCTGTAGCCACCGCCTCCGTAGCCACCACCTCCGTAGTTACCGCCTCCGTAGCCGCCGCCGCCGCCACCCTTCAGCAGTCCCAAGAGTCCTGCATTGGTGGTTGCCAATGTAGCGGCCAAAGCCAGAAGACACACAAACAACTAGAGCGGAAAAATAGATTTAAATTAGATAAATTTGTCCTTTGACATTTGACTTAAATCCTTCTAAGAAAAGGAGTCGCAAACTCACTTTCATTTTGTACCGAGCGCTGTCAAAGCAGACGATAAACTAAATGACTTTAAGCAAAACGCTTTCAATTTAAGAGCTGATGATACCAGCTGTCTTAGCGAAAGAATCCGTTTAAAGTTGATCAAAAACAAAACAGCTATAGCTACAGAAACATCTTGGGAGCAACAACAAATGCTAAACCAAGTAAATTGACCAAAATGTGACGCATAAGTAGCTCCAGTAATGTCTCAAAACTGGCAGAAACAACTCGGCATGCACACTAGAAAGGTCTGCTTAGCTCAAAACAAGGCTGGTTATGATTGTTGATTGGTTTTTGGTTTTGGGTTTTTGGTTTCAGCATTGCACATTGGGGCATTTTCCCATTTTTTTGGAATTAAGTCTTTTTTTCAAGTTAGTAACTACAGACTTCATTAGCGTAGTGCTGGCCTTCGGGTCACATTGTTCTCTTTTTATACTTTTATGTTTTGTGTGTTGCTTGTTTTTTTTTTGTTTTTTTTTTGTGTTTTTTTTTCATTATTATGATCGAAACTGTTAAGCACAAAGTGCACTTATGTGCACTTTTCCCAATTTCCTTTTAGTACCTAACCTCAAAATTTTCAGAGCAAATTCCATTGAATGCAAACAAATCAAAATAAGATACGATTACTTTTAGTGTTATTTTACTTTGGAGATGACTAAATAGTGTTATTTACCATAAAATCTTATCTATATGCACTTTTTATTACTTTAGCCATATTTTTGCTTTATTTCATATAGATATTACTTTTTCTACCAAATTAGGTTGTAAGCGATTATTCCTTTGGATATTTTTGATATAGCTTTTCGATCCTGATATCTATTAAAGACAATGTCAGGAGCGAAATAACACTCACATTTGACTATATAAGCTGACAATATTGAAACTACGACAGTTTTATCAAAAAGTGCAATTTTACAAATACTCTATAAAAACTATATGATATAGTCAACCGATCTTGATGATTTTTGGACAGGACTTTTGAGTATATGACCCACGAACCTGCAAGTTTCGTCTAATATCTTTAAAACAAAAAAGTAAGACAGATATTTTTAAGAGGGGAGCGGTGCCACCCCATTTTTTCAGCATAATGGATTTCTGTCTAACGATGCAAAACGAGGTGTCGTCGTTGGCCCAGGCATTGGTGATGCCCCGAAAGTAAATTTATTACTTCTATTAGTGCCGGCTTTGGAAGTGTGGGTCTTAAACTAGTTCTGGCTGAATTGTTAGCACAGAATTAATTTAAGACATATTCATATTCAGTCTAAAAGAAGACAATCGAGTTGGCATCATTCAATATTGATATCAAACACCAATCGATACAATTGATGTTGACTAAATCTGACAAAGCATAAACAACTCAAATAGTTGTTCTAGTTCTGTTTCAGCTGTTGTGTTGTGATTTTCCATATCTTTTATTTATAAAAACGTATAAATGAATTAATTTATGGCTGACTCAATAATGATAGTTGCCCAAATAGCAAATTACCAAAACTAAAAATTGGATATACATATGCTAAGCGGACAGCTCAAAGGGGCTGCAACCAATTTTGAACACTTTAAACAAAGCGATTGTCCGAGTGGTAATAAAAATATTTAAATAAACACATAAAAGTCTTAAATGGATTTACTGGGCAGGGTCCAAGTGGTCAGCTTACTTTGTTGTTATCTATGATTGTTGATGTTGTTTAACTGCAGCATACTATAATTGAAGATTTCTCAACAAAACATAAATGTTGCTCTTGTAAATATAAACAAGTATACAGATTGAAAGACTGCAAGCACCTTGAGCCAATAAATCTTTTTCAATTCAAGTATCTTGCTGGAATAATCTAAATGCAAACAAACTACTGCCATCAAATTTGTCTAGCACACATAATTTATACTACTTCCTGGTTTTATAGGAATGAGCTGTTTATCCATGATGCACTTTAATTAAAAGTTGTATCACAACTTAACATTAACTTACCAGTCTAACCAAATGGAAACTTGCAGTTTGCTTTTAAAACAAATCTATCTAAACTTAATCCTTGCTTTCACTTGCTGTTCACTGGCATAAGCAAAACTGCACGTGTTTTCTGCTGTTTGTCACAAAACGAATTCAATTGCCATTGACGTAAGCTGCAACAGTTTATCTCAGCTTAAAAGAATGCTACAAAAAGGTTTCAGTAAGTCTCAGACACACTTTGCAAAGCGCTTAAAAGCATGCAACGTTTACTTGCCTTAAAAAGGTAGGCAAAAAGCCGCCTAAAAGCATATGCTGCCACACTCCAAGTGGTTACTTTTAAGCTTAGACACAACTGGGAAATTGTGGCAAGTATGCCGCTAGGCTAACTCATCAAGTTGGTTGGCACGTGCAGATTAAATTGATAATGGATGTACTTGATCTGCCCAACCGAGAGTTGCACTTGGCGCCTCAAGTTGCTTATGCGTGGCAGCGTTGAGATGGATGCAAATTAACAGCAAATAGCTGTGCTGTAAGTTGCAGAGAGCCAATTAGCACGCACGTCGCCCAAAGTACTTCAATAATTTAAACAAGCTACCCAAGTGAAATGATCATTGGCATTGGGCACACTTTCCAAGCGCAGTCTGCAAACTCTGTCATAGACTTGCCCACTTATATAGAATCATAATGTCAAGAGTTAGTTGCAGTTTGGTTTGAGTTGAGTTCCCAAAGACAACGAGCCTGCAACACGCAACGAGGCAGAAAAGTGAAACTACAAAGATAAGTGCAAGTGTTCAACAAGTAAAGAGCCTTTCTACAATATATATATATATATATTTAGATACTACATATAGTTATTAATTAAATCTAATACGCTTCAATGCACAACACTTCAATTTCTAATAATGTCAATGACCAAAACTAAGTGAAATTCTCGGTTACAAATCAATCGCTTAGTGTCTGCAAACCGCTTTTTGCTTACCGCACTTCGACTGTTTAGAATGCAATCATTAATTATCAGTGACTCTAACACTTAACTGTTAACCACATAATAGACTGGTCTACTTAAGTAACGCATGGCAGAGTGCTGGATTTGTGTAATTGCTTTGGTAGGACGTAAGACGTGAGACGTATCATTTAAGGTGGCATACTCGTAGTAAAAGTTAACAACAATACATTTCTAACCAAGCCAAGATCAGCATACGACTATTTAGTCGATTGGGCAGTGGCCACTTTCGGCGAAAGGCCGTAAAATCGCTCAACTGAAACAGCCATAAAATGTCGAACATTTCGTAGAATTTGGTTCACCAAAATCTTCAGAGTTTAGCTCAGTTCAATTCTAAACGGCAAACAGATTGCGTCTGCTCATCACACAGTGTGTGTATGTCTGAAAACGTGTGTGTGCGTGGAGTGTAAACTGAAAAGGACTTCCTTGAAGATGTGGTATCAACAAATATTTGTACTCGTTATTTATATGCTGCTAAGGCAGGCAAAGGCTAACGGCGAAAGTCGCTTCAATGGAGTCACTTCCGACATGATGGCGTCACACACACAACAGCAAGAGCAGGAGTTGAACCAGGAACAACAGCAGCTAGAAGTGAACCTTAAGGCCTGGCAGCCATTGACGGGTCACAACAATTGGCTTATCCTACAGGCTACAGCAGCAACATCAATGCAACGACAACACGAGCAGCAGCAGCAGCAGCAACGACTTCCTGTCAATTATTACGCCTACAATCACCGCTATAATCCAAGGTCGAGTTCCGCAAATGATGCTGCTGCTGCTGCTGAGGCTGTTGCCACCAACGGAAATTACAAACAGGTGCGGCCAAATCGAAACGATAGTCCCAGCTACGTGCTAGCCATAAGCCAGACGATGCCTCTCGGTGGAGGTAGAGTTGCCTCAGGCAGTAGAGGAAGCGAATTTCACAGTAAGAGTGCACAATTGCCACCTTCAGGATTGAAGAATGTCCAGGAAGTGGATATGCGTGCCAAATCGGATGTGAGTGTAGATGCCAACGGTATTATGGCCTCAAATAATGCTGTTGATGATGATGCTGCTGATGGCATCGAAAAGCCCACGGCTTCTAACCTGGTTGTTGACAACTATTTGGCGCCTTTTAAGCAAGTTGTGCTGAAGGTGCGAAACTTTTGCGACACTTTGCGCAGTCTTTTAAGCGAAGAGGAAGGCGACGAAGAAGGGGAAGAGCAACAGCAGCTTTTACCAGGTGGGTGAATCTTTTGAATCGTATTGAGAATATTAATAAAGTTGCTCATTGCAACAGTCGCCGCTTGTAAGTCTCTTTATGCGCACCGACGCTCAAAGGTCTGGACATTTAATTAACCACAAGAACATTACGTTTTTTTACGCTTGCAGATGCTTCTTCCATTTCCAGTAGATTGGATGCCAAAGCAAGAGCAACGATTTCAGCGACATCAAAGGAAAACCAAGGACGTTACAGTCGGCTGGCGACTACCTATCAGAGCCGAAAACTTAAAAAACTCAAAAAGAAAATTCAGAAATTGCTGCTGCCCTTGCTTTTTGCCTACAAATTGAAGTTTCTGACACTGATACCAGTGCTGATTGGTGGCCTGACCCTCTTGGTGGGCACCACCGGTTTGGCTGGATTCTTTTTTGCTCTATTCACGGCTGTGATGAGCCTTAAGACATCCTCAGGTGGTCATGGCAGCAAGGCAATTATATTGAAGAAAATTTAAAAAAACCAGTAGACGGATAATTACTGTGAGAATCAGGTGGAAGCGGGGCTTTGATTAGCCCATTTCGGGCACATTAAGTAATACTTAGACACAAAAAAGCAGTTCAAATTGTAGTTTAAGTAACATAACTCTTATATTGGTTCAAATTGAACCGATTTTACTTGTTTCGATTTAGTTTATTTAATTGTAATTTTAATATTATTTATTTACAAAACAATATAAAACTAGTGAACTAACTGACGAGAGCTAAATTTGTATTTTTATACAAAAATAGCAAAAAAAGAAAAACAAAAATAGCGTAACTAAGACAGACCCCTTTGTTAGAGTTATTTGAGCCACAACAATATGCAAAAAAGAAAAACAAAACCCTTTAACACTCAGTTGACGTTGAGGGCTTTTAGTCTGGTCATGATATCTAGCGACATCAGCGCGTTGACGGCAATTTGAACGCTAAAGTGTTGGCGTTGACGTTGACTACGATTAGGTGGAAAACACGTGCATAACTTGTAATATGCGTATACACCTCTCAAAGACAGTTAGATACTCGTACTACGATTGCACACTCGGTTATTTTGACAGAGAGTATTGGTTAGGTTCGTTGGACTACTGCGGATGCATTTGGTTAGCTAAAACGAGCATCAACATGCGCTCTTGACATGTTGTTGATTTGGTGTAAATGAATTTAATTTAATAAGAGACAAAATTAAAATATGTGTTGGTTATGGCAGCACACGTTCAACACTGAGCAATTAGTCCAATTAAAGTATGCCCGACAGAGAATATAAATTTTCCCAAAATATTTAAGAGTTTTGCGGAATGTGTACAGTGAATAATTGCATTATTTGGGAACACAAAACACAATGTAATTATTTAAATACTAATTGGATAGTAAATCTAATAAATGTGTAATTAAGTTTTCATTGTACGCAATATTTTTAAACAAATTTTTGGCTGCAAATTGCATTGTTGAATGTGACAAAATGATGTAAGGTAAGTTATGAAGAACAACAGAATTGCAAGGAAAATTTGCAAATATGAAGCAGGTTTTTCTAGATGAACTTGTTGTCATAGAAATGTAGTTAGTATTTCTATATAAAACATGTTTTTGGCATAGCAATTAAAACGCACTTTGACCCATGGGTTACACATATACACACTGTTAGGTATGCATTGTATAAATGTGGCGTTTCTCTACTGGTTTTTCGGAATGGAAAAATGTATTCAGCTGAAATGACAAGTGAACCGCAACGCGTCAAGCAAAGTGCTTACCAACGATAATGAAGAGCTTTTACTTGTTGATGATGTCTGAGCCACCACCATCAAAAGCAACAACAACTGTAAACCGTTTATTAAACTAGGGAAAACTTAATGTCTGTTCACGCTCAAGTAAAACTGAATCGAAAAGCAGAACCCCAAACAAAAAGAAAGCAAAAATCAAAAATAAAAAAAGGGGCGATGTACAAAAACATAATAGAACAAAACACAGCAGTAATCGAGCTATCTGGCCAACTCTTCAGGTAGTCAAAATGCATTCGAGTGCAACGAGTGCACACTAAGTTAGTCAGTTTATTAACTAGTTAGTTGTTTCAGTTTCTTTAGAAGTGCGCTGCCGAGTAGAACGTTCAAAATGCTTATCTCTGCAGTTCTTTTCTGCATATCCTGTGCCTTGGCTGTGGGCCAGGCCTATGGCCTGCCACCAGCAGTGCAGCTGGGTAGTGCAATTGTGGCTGCTGTCGAGCAGGATACGGAACAGGAGTTACAGCAACAGCACATAGAACGCGAGTGGCTCGAACAGACTGAACAGCAGCTGCGAAAGCTGCTCAACAACGAACTTGGCCCAGAGGAGTTAATCAATTTGCTCGACAATTGGACAACCGAAGGTAAGTAAAGCGCTTTTCAGTCACGACTTTTTTACTTTTACCTACTTCGTAGGTCGTGGCAAGAAACACAAACACAAGAAAATGCTGAAGATGCTCTATCCACTGCTGGGTGCTGCTGTATTGGCCAAATTGATTTTGTTGCCCTTGATCTTGAAATGGCTAACGGCACTCTCGGCCTCATCATTTGTCATGGGCAAAATTGCGCTGGCAACCGCCGGTCTCTTGGCACTCAAGTCCATGCTGTCGAGTGGGCATGCAAGAGACCGACTCGAGATTGTTCATTCATCAGCTCCGAGCTATAAGAGCTATCATGGTGATTTGTCGTCGAGTGGCAGCAGCTGGGTGCCAATTAGACAACCTTACATACCAATTGGCCTAACGAAGGATGCAGCGTACCGAGTTCCGGTTACCAACAAGGATGTGTTGAAGCCTTTCCTATAGTTTGTATGGGTGTGTGATAGTGTTAGACAATAAGTTAATAAAGCCACATATGTAACTTGACGTCAACAGTTAATTAGCACATGCCAACGGCCTAGTCAAATGATGTTACGTGTGGACCCAAAGTCAAGCCAAGCCGACAATGCGTGCACAGAGCCGTTATGCATAAAACGGTTTATTGCGCATGCGCGACGACCGACGACCGACGAACGAACAACTAACGACGGACAACAGACTACGTAGAGTCACTCGCTGGCCAAGACGAACTTCCGCAAGTGCGTGTTGCAATACAAAGTCGGCCAGCAACTGAAATGCGGCTTATGTAAAAGTAATGCCAATAAACAGGTCGTCACAAATCAATCAGCATGCAGCAGATACAAAACAACAGCAACAATCAACAATCAGCAATCAACCACTTGGGTGGCCCAAAATCCTATTGGGAATGTGCTCAGAGCTCAATCATTGACCAAGTTTAAGATTTTCCTTTGTATCTGAAAATCTCATTGTATAGAGAACTAAACAAGTAAGTTATGCATGTTGTTGGCCAAGGGCTGCAATTGAAAGTGGCCTCAACTTGTGCGCGACACAAGTGAAAGTTGTGGTGTAAAAAGACAACTACAACTACAACAACAAGTACAACTGCAGGCCGCAACGACAAAGCGACAACATAGTCGCATGCTAGACGCGTATCTGACAAATCGATCAACAAGGCGTAGAGCTGTGTGAGTGTTGGCCTCGTCTGCTAGCTGACTTTCTGGCTAAAATGTTGAAAGTGAAGCTGCAAGCGGGTGTTGTCATCGTCGTCTAGTTTATCGCATCACATCGCAACTCACAGTTGACAACATTCTCAGAGCTGGTCGCTTCGTTGGCTGCGCAATGTTTGCGGCTCTCACGAGATTACTTAACCAGACCATTTAGCATAGGCAAAACAACAATAACTTGAAGTGTTTGTTGTTTGAACATTTGTGTCATCAATTTCACTTTCTTTACAGCTCCGGCAAATGGGTTAAACAACGCGTTACCATTGTCAAACTTTGGGCCAAACCCAAACCCATGTCTCTCTCTCTCTAACTCTTTCTCTCATTCCTACCAATTAGACTGAGAAAGTGTGTGCACTCCCGAAGGCGCACTTAATCGATTTTGTTTGGCTGCTCAAAAGTCAAGGAAATGTGTTCAGTTAGATCTTATGGCACATATGTCAATAGCTCTGACAACATTTGGCCACAATGTCAATGGTTTTTAGTCGCAGCCAAAGTGAATTGAATTTGTTTTGGGGTTAACTTCGAGTGCCCGCAACATATTGGCTATGAATATTTTAACAACAAATACCTACAAAAAAAAAAAAAAACCTTAATAGAAGCGAATGGAAAACAACAAACAGGCCTGCTGCACTTTCTCAGGTAACGTCTCACAACAAAGAGACTACGCACAATATTGACAATTCATATTTGCGCAAATGAAAAGAAAATCAATTTCACCTGTTGGCATTTATGCGTTTAACCCAAAAACGTACAAAATACATTCCGGTTGTCAATTGTTACTTTTTGTTAAGTATTACTTAGTATTTACTTAGCCACAAGTTCAGTCAAAACCCCAAATAGCCAACCGATTGCAGATTATTGGAGGCTACTCGTTTCAAGTGACCTCATTACAATATATGATATATATTTATATAATTCCACGTGCACATGCCAAAATTAAATTTATTAAAACCACATTTATGCAAACATGCAAATGGGTCAATAGAACACACGCTGAGCATTCAGCCAAGTCTTGAGTTTGAGTTTTTAGTTAAGTTTGCCGAGTTGCGTTTCAAAATAAGCCTGGCTAATTTGAGAAGTAAACGCGCTTGGTAACGACAACAAAGAGCACTGACTAAGCGACTAGCGAAATACCCTATAACAGACAATAAAAGTAAGACAAACTTGAAGCAAAGCAGGTTGTGTTTATTAAAGTAAGTTGTTTTTAAGACAACAAAATTACTTAGCTTTTTATATAATAACAGTATTAACTGTTGTTCACTTAATAAATGCAAGTGTATAGGGTATTAAAAGAGCGACTATTTACACTGCAGACGAACAACAATTGCTGGCCACACCTTAAGACTGCTCAGAGCGTCTGACGACGACGAAAGTATGCGGGCCAATTGGTTTATGGCCACTTGTTGTAGCTAATTGTGTGACGCCAGCCAACAAATTGCACACATGAAATGAAGCTTATTGATTTCATTCAGCCAACATCCATATAAATATAAACATCAGTGTTTTTTTGTTTTTTTTTTTGGCAAACTCCGCCCTCGCCTTCAACTTTTCTGAGGCTGTCAAAAACGCATTACTCGAAAAAGGGGGAGAAGCAGAATACGGGGAAAAAGAAAAATAATAGGAAATGTTAGTAACATTGACAGCTGTCCAGGCCAAGTAAAAAAAAAAGAGAAATTACTTATGATTGGCATTTAGAAATTTGGTTTAATTCGACATTTGTCTTGGCAATTGATAACTGCGTTACACATTTATACTTACATTGTGGCAACTTGTGACCGCGTGTGGCAGGAATCTGCGGCGAAATCATGTTTTTGATGCCCATTGCAAATTGCAAAATTTCTTGGAATAAAATTACATAACTTTCACCTAAAAGCCGATGACGTTGAACGTTGTGAACTCACTGAATGAATGAATGCGAAAACTGGATCGCACAAGTTGTAAGAGGTTGACCAAGAGGCGTGGTGAGTTATTATCAATGAATGCGTGGAAATGGCAGTCGATGTGGCAACTGATGGCATATTTAGCATACCGCATGTATTATGCAAATTAGCGCAAACAGGTGAATCACTAGTCAAGATCGAGACCAGGTATTTTTGGTATTTAGGTATGCCTAGCGCACTTTCTTTTTTGTTCGTTGCAACTGTTGTTGCTGTTGTTGTTATTGTTGTTGCTGTGTTTTAGGCAGGCAAAAACAATAACCGAAAAAATAACTGAAATAAAAACTACAAAAAAATAAAGGCGCGTCACTCATACGCAGCGTGTGGCAAGCCAACACTCGTGGGCTCAGCACAGCTCAGCGCGGCTCAGCCAAATCTAGAGAGCCATAATAACAGCACAAATGGGTACACAGCATTTAGTGTCGCATATCGTTGTAATATAAATGAAAGTGACTGAAATGACACTCTTTTTTCTTTCGTTTCTGGTAGTTTTTTGAATGGATTGTCTTTAATAAGCTGGAATAATAAAAATGAAATAAAAAAAACACAACACAAAAATAAACAATTTGTATTACTTCGATTATATTGCCGGCAAAGGTTTATATGACACTGCGACTGGGGAATGTAGAAATGTCGGTGTGTAAACGTGACCTGGGAAATCTTAGATGACGAATCATTTAAAGACGTGTTTGAGAGCATCAACTGAGATACCATCAAACCAAAAAAAAAGGAAAATTTAAAAGATTGTGGAATCTGTTTAATCTGTTTTGTGAATCAGTTGTAACAGATTCCCATTGAATATAATTAGCACTCTCCATACTCTCTGTGGCAAATTACACAACTGAGCTAAACGATAATGATTTCAGAGGTGCTAAAAAATATTTCTCAACATGACAAAAGGGCAAACAGAAAATCAGTTGACCCATTTACGCACCAATAATGGCAGGCTCAAAATATGCGGCAACCGGATTAATAAATTAGCAAATTGTTGCTCCGATATCTTTTGGGCAAACTGGTAAAGAGAGTCGAATGAAAGCGGCTCAAAACAACGCAGAGTGGTTGTAAACAAGACGCTTTGGGAGGGCCAATTGCATATGTAGTATAGTATATATGTATGAATGTATATAGTATATCGATGTGATCGTTTCTATAATTACCTGTACCTGAAGCCCATGGGCCAGCCAATGATGCCAATTGTTTGCATTACGCGAGCCAACAATCTCGCTCTACTGGCCAAGTCCAAGTACAAGTTTCTCTGCGCGCACTCTGGCGTTGTCGTCGTCGTCGTCGTCGTCTCTGCCTCCGTCTGCGTCGACGCTCAAGTTGAAGTTGAAGTTGACGGATGAAGGCGGCTGCGACGCAACTGCGACTGCGGCTGCGGCAGCGCTGTGTCGCGGAAGAAAGAAGAAAGAAATGAACATATTCACTTAACAAACAAGTTGACTTTATTTTTGATGTTGTTGCTTGGCCCGTTTGGGCTGTTATTGTTATTGTTGTTGCCCCCCGCTGCTGTTGCTGCTGCTGTGGCTGCTACTATTGTTGTGGTCGTTCCCTAGATTTATGCATATGCTCAGTGCCTTTTTTGCTTCTTTTTCTTACCATTTTTGGGTAGCTTCCGCAGTCAACGTCGGCGTCTGTGACTGCGTCTTGTCGGCTTTTATTTAATTTACTTTTAAATTGTTTTGTAATGCTTGCGGCGACTGCGACGTCAGCTGGCAACAGCAGCAGCGCTGCTGCAAGAAAGTCGCTCAATATAAAAGGCTTGACGTCTTCAGACTTATACATCAAATTCATCTCAGCCCTCTCAAGCTCTCAGCCGAAGCAGCAGCAGCAGCTAAACAAGGATTAAAACGCGTCGTGTACTTAACAAAAAGAATAAACCGAAAATGAAAGTGTTCGCCATTGCCTGTATGAGCCTCTTGGTGGTTAACTGTGCCTGGGCCGCTCCCAGTGTGCAAGATAATAAAATCGAAAGTGATAACACTCTCGGACGCGCCGCTCGCTACTTGGGCGCCTGTCTCGAGAGCGACGACATGGCCACCTGTTTGGCCGTCAAGGGCATTACCGCATTGAATCGCGCTGCCAGGAGCAACAACATTGAACTGGTCAATGGCGTAACCTTCCAGAGGTGTGTGTGTGTGTGCGCCTGTGCCAGTGTTTATGTGTTTTTTGTTGTGAAAGTGTTTAACTTATGCAAAAAATGCACTTGACTCTTATGCAAGTGAAAGCGAAAAGTGAAATTCAAGTTCTAAGTTTCGTTTGTTCATGTTCGTTGCAGAGATCCCGCCAGCCCTGTGCAACGTAGCGGCAAGTCGCTCAGCGAACAGGATATCTACGCCGAGTTGCCACAAAACTCCGAAGACCGCAATGGTCGTCTTGTTGACTTGGCCATCTCCAGTGTGACCGACTTCCTGAGCACCCACAACTTGGAATTCAAATTGCCCGCCGAGACCACCCAGCAGGTTGCACGTGCTTTGGATGAAGGTGTGTACAGCTAGACATATATAGACAGATCGTTGGCTAACTCGAAATGTTAATTTTACCTATTGTAGGCCGTGGCAAGATCAAGAAGGTGATTGGACCCCTGGCTTTGGCTATTGGTGCTAAGCTGTTCGCTGTGATTCCATTGGTTCTCGGCTTCCTGGCTCTGATGACTTTCAAGGCTGTGATTGTGGCCAAGATTGCTTTCTTCCTGGCTATTCTGGTTGGCGGCTCTCGTCTGCTCAGCGGTTTCGGCGGCAAATTCGGCGGCAACTCGTACGGTGGTGCCTACAACGCCGGTGGTGCCTGGTCTGCACCCGCCAGTGCTGGCTGGAGCTCCGGTGCCTCATCTGCCTATCCCTATGCTCGCAGCTACACCGAAACCGATGCCCAGCAATTGGCCTATGCTGGCCAACAGGAGCAGCAGCAGTAAGCACTTAGCAAACGTGTTTGCCAATTGGCCGTGTTTTGGCCAATTGTGCTAAGAATGTGCCTTCAATTTGTAAACTAGTTTTAAGTAATTTATTCGAGACACTTTTGTTTAATTAATTTATTGTACTAAAACTACATCAGCAAAATAGTCAAGTTGAATGTTTGTCAACATACATATAAATAATAAATGCGATTAATAACAGTAATTTAGAGTGAAGCAAATTCATCACTTGTTGACCTTGTTGAGGCAGAAATTAGTTAAACTATGGCATGACTTTCCCATAACTGGTTGGACAACAAAAAAATATGTGGAACTGGAGAGCAGCACGTGAAACAGCAAGCTTGTGCTGTGGCAATAGCAATTAAAACTTTGACCAGGTTCTATGTTGGGCCTACAATGTGTTAACTGTGTACAGTGGGCACCCAAGTTTGTCACACAAATGAATTGATATGCGTTTGTTTTGGAGGTTGGGAGGCATTTGTGCCACGCCTCAAACGGGCCACTTTTCGGCTGTTTGCCTTGGCATGTTAATTGCTGGCAGTCAGAAACTTTCTACTTATGCTCATAAAATGTCACTTGACGCTATCGAAAAAAATGTTTATACATGGTATGTGTTACAATTCAGCTTTCTTTTGCGTAGATTTGTCAAAGATTTAGAAGCAATTGAAATAGAAAACGCCGATTCAACGCCGACACTTTGCTAAAAGAGAATGAAATCGAAAGCGTTGAAAGCGTCTCTAACTGGGCCAAAATGCGCATTAAGTCACCACAGCAGAGGCATACCAAATATGTACAAGTACGTTTAGCATATCTATATATATATATTGTATATTGAGCATATAATAATCGCTTTAATGAAATTCAATAAGAGAGACAAAAGACTCACTAAAGAGCCCAAGAATCTGGCACAGGCAATGTTCATAAACAAATGAAGTCACGTTCCCAGTGGGAGAAGCAAACAGAGACGAAGCGAAGCTGTTGCATGCCAATTACGATCGCCTAACGGTTAGACGGTGAGACTTGTGGCCAAAAGAAATTGGGCCATTTGCTTATATAAAATTATACAAAAGTCATATTCAACCATGCGACTTCCCTTTCGTTTGGACGTGGAACTCGGAACGTGGGACGTGGAACGTGAGACGTGCGTGGAAATATGGTCAAGAAATTGTTGGAGTAGCATACGCATAAGATTTGCATAAATTGCTGTTATTTGCTGTTGTTGCTATTGTTGCAGTGCTGCGTTATTTGTTTCGTTGGCTTTTTGGCCAGGTCGATTTCTAGTCACTAAATTGGACAAACAGCTGTCGCCACAGGCACGCGTCCAAAATCGAAAAGGTATAAAACTGTGGCCCATTGCATACAATTAATCACAAAGCAATTCCCATTCACAAAGCCAACAGCAGTGTGTGCGCTGAGCATTGTGGCATACCCAAGGACTATAAAATCACAAATCAAATCACAAATCATAAATTCCAATAAACCAAAAATTCCAAAACAAGTGCCTAACAAAATGTGTGCGAAATTCGTTTGTGTTGTGCTCGTGGCCAGCTTTGTGTGCGGTGCTTTGGCGCTGCCCTCGCAGGATAGCAGCGAAAAGGATTTAGTGAATATGCTCAATAAACTTGATAACGAAGATTCGGTGCCATTGTTCGGTGGACTACGTATTGATCGCACGGAAACAGGTCGCAGCTTTGGTTCCGCCAAGGGAATCGAATCGTTTGAGGATCGTGCCGAACGTTATCTGGAAACACATGAACTGAATCTTTCGTTCTCAGGCGATGAGCAAGATGAGAATGCTGAGAATGTGTACAGTGGACGTGCCATGGATGGTGAGTAATCGACAAGCGATAAACGACAAATTGTTAAACTTATCACATCCACAAAGTGCCAACTTTCACATGGGCTGTAGTTGTAGTTGTGTTGCCAATGTGTTGCCACAAGTATTTAGAAGTGGTGTGCAGCTGACAGCGCACTCAGTTTAGCAACCAAATTTAGAAACTGCCTGTCGGGTTTGCTTCCGGTTGTTACGCATACGCCGGGTGCTCCGAAATTGTCACTTGACGTCAGCGTTTTGAATTACATGGCATACTTTGCGGCGGTAGCTGATTCTGACATATAATCTACACGGAAGAGCATATCTTTAGGCACTGTTTAATTTATTTTTCGTTTCGAATTCGAATTCGCCTACACAGAATCCCGCAGCAAGCGCATGAAGAAAATGCTGTTGCCACTGCTGTTGGCTTTGAAACTGAAGAAGGCTGTGGTCGTCAAGGTTATGTTCACCATCATCAAGTTCATCTCCCTGAAGGCTCTTGCCATCTCCTTCCTTGCCCTTATTCTATCCGGTAAGTCTATCTCTTAGCAGACAATTACCCATTTACTAGTTCTCCGTTAACATAAATCGATTGCCTTGCTCTACAGGTGCCACCTTCTTCAAGGATTTGTTGGCCAAGAAGAAGGATCACATCACCACCGCTTACATCACTGGCAGCCCACTGAATGCCGAGATTGTGCACTCCGACTGGAACCGCAACGGTCAGGCCAGCGCCGCCGATTTGGCCTACAACCATTATGGCCTGGCTCAGCCCTTCTAAGCTGAAACAACATGCACACATGGAATAATTTCACACTCTCTTCTCCCCTCCCTATCTTTTTCTATCTATCCCACCTTTCTGTTTATCTTACCTATACTCTACTGCACCCTCCACTCTCCACGGTTCATGCCTTTTATATTTCTCCAACTTAAGACTTAACCTTCTCCATGGCTAAATTCGTTGTAGTGTTGTAGTCAATAATTATTTAGTTGTACTTAGTTAGTTATCTGCGACATACCAAAAACCCAAAAAAAAATGAAAAATTATAACGTATCCGAAATACATCCACGAAACAAGGCTAGACCAGGACAATGACAATGCAGACACGGAACAAATATACTTAACATGCTTGCGCCATATTTATTGCACAATCAATCATGCTCTCTATGCAGACATGTAGCTCAGGTTCACAACAAGCAAAGAAAATTTGAAAACAAAAAAAAAAAAAAACCAAAACAAAATAACGAAAAACAAGAAATAATACTTATGTCTGCACAAGAGTTTAATTACTAAGTATTTATTTTTATTAATTTATAGCAATTGAATAAAAATGATTCATGAAATGCAAATTTTTTGTATGTTCATTAACCAAGCTTAAAGGAAGTTATGCTACTTTCCAGCAAACCGACTAGGAAAGACACTACATCTTCTCAAAAGGAAAATTTGTGAGATGCTGTCAAAACTTTATAATTTTTCCACACTAAAAATTGCTATTTAGCCAAACGTTACTATGGCAGCTTTATTTAATAGTTCTACAATTTCCCGTCAATTTACCAAAACTTTAAAATTTAATACTTTATTCACAATATGAAAGTTTGATTGAGATATCACAAAAAACATAGAGCTAATATATTTTTTGGGTTCGAATATATAAGTACATGATCTTTACAGTAAAATACTATTACTTCATTTATCATAAGCACTTTCTTTTTTGCCTTTGCTCGAAAAGACAGGTAGTCAATAAAGCCCATGACTTAACAAGCTAGTTTATGGCGCCAAGCCCTCAAGAAATTGAGATAAAATAATCAACATTAACAGTGAATCAAAATAGTGCATAGTTAGTTAAACCAAATTAAAGAAAACAAGTCTCAGTCGCCAACAGACTATGAATTTATTTGCAAATAGGTATGTACTTATGTGTGTTCATGTACACGGCACGCGACATTTATGTGTCTGGTAATTATGCAGTCTATCTGTGAATTTTCTATTCAGCTAAGGGAATTTATTACAGTGAAGTCCCTTGGTGACAGAATTAGCCGCACGTTGCGCTACAGTGAACTGCATGGCATAGAGGAAAGCGAAAGTGCCGCCCATTGGCTGAGTTGGACGCAGCTGACCGAAGCTGGGAAGAATTTCGACCACAAATCGAGGGGTAATTAGAAAAAGTTAAGACAGTAGACAGCAGTCGGTAGCAGTAGGCAGGCAGTAAAACCAAAACATGGCAATGACTTTTGGTGCTGTGCGTAGTGAAAGGGAAATGGGTATAAAAGTCTAAGTCGTAAAATGAGCTACTACAGTCTGACAAGTGTTCCCCAGATCATTAGACGTACTTAGTCATCATCATGCTGTTATTGAAAACCTTGGAATATCTGTTTTACCTGCTCTGGTTCTGTTTTCTTTGCAAATATGCTGAGGCAGCCAGTGTCCAGCCGACAGAGCCGGCTCCAATTCAAACAGAAACATTGCGTCCTACTCAGAAGGTGCCATCGATGGGTTTGAATGAGTGTGAAACATCAATGTTTAGTTGGATGTGTCTGAAAATTGAATTCGTCAAGATAATGGAACGTTTGGCGGAACAACAGGAGCTTAACGTGCTGCCCGGAGTGAGCGTTGTAAAGGATGAGAATGCCAAAGAGCTCAAAACTTCAGAACTAATGGCTGGTAGGATCCAAAAGATACCAAAAAGTTACTAAATAATTAATAAAAATATACGTAATTCTTACAGAGGTAGCTCGTAGCTATCCCAGTGATCCTAGTACGCGACTCAATGGATATATTCTAGCCAAAATGGAGAATTTGTTAAAGACACGTTTTTTGCGTTTTCGCCTATTGGACGATACTCAGTTGGAGGAGGGACGTAAGCATAAGTTTGGCAAAAAGGGTGGCATGGAGGCACTTGTTGCAGCTGGTGTTATGATGAAGGGTATGCTCATGGCTCTGGGACTTGGAGCCATTGCACTAATGGCTGGCAAAGCGCTAATGACAGCTCTGATGGCTCTTACACTGTCCGGTGTAGTCGGTCTCAAGGGATTAGCCGGTGGTGGCAAGTCCACCACTTATGAGATTGTGGCCAAACCTGTGTACACATCCAGCCATTCGCATTCAGTCAGTCATGAGGATGGCCATGGACACAGTGCACACTTTGCACCTGCCGGTGCTGGTGGAAGTGGCAGTGGTTATGGCTACGGAGGCTATGCGCGCTCACTGAATGTACAGCAGCCCAGTCAGCTGCAAAAGCTTTAAACGCCAGCGAATTTAATACTAATATTTATTATTATACAATAATTCTATATAACTTATTTAAATACCTATTTATTTCGAAAATACAATTTTAAACTATCAAATTAGTTGTTATTGTAAGCGAAAGCGGGAATAATTGATAGACCCATGGATATAACCTAATCAGACCATAAAAATTGATATGATATGCTACTATATTAATAGCACTTCTTCTAGTAACTGAAAGCAGTTTGTTTTCGTCCGTCTTAGAATGTACAAGTGCCTGTTTTATACGTGCTTAATATGTCTGCTTATTGTCATAGCTACCACCAAGAAAACTCCCGAGAGTAAGTACAATCTCATCTATAAACATACATAGTTCTATAGTAGTATATTCATTCACAGATTGTCACCATATGGGCGTTTGCAAAAAGACCTGCACAGTGGAAATTGTCACCACCAAAGCTTGTCCAATAAATACAAAATGTTG
The DNA here is from genome assembly GCA_035047385.1 of Drosophila tripunctata. Taxonomy (NCBI): domain Eukaryota; kingdom Metazoa; phylum Arthropoda; class Insecta; order Diptera; family Drosophilidae; genus Drosophila; species Drosophila tripunctata. Next base: position 158,882 of record JAWNPS010000017.1, read on the forward strand.
TTTGGGAATTACGACGAAAGATTAATCGAAAATATGTTAATCAAATTTTAAGAAGGTTCAATAGAAAATACTAATCAAAATTTATTCATTACCACAGTTTGACACATAAATACACTACAGATAATATATTCCAGACTAATTGATTATTAAGTATATGCTCCAATTCTCCTGAAGAAGTAAATAACATCGCCTTCCGTATGGGAAATAAAGCCCAAGTGAATATTATTGTCTGGAAAAACCAACCGCTTAAAAGCTTCAGTCAAAATAAAACATATTATTTAATTATTAATCCAATCAGTAGGTGTTAATTTTAAGTATTTCATCTTTTTAATCGACTAGTTGATATGAATCATAGTATGAACTGTCTGTATAAAGCGAAACCCTGAAGGGAAAAAATTCTAACTTCAATTAAAGAGTGTTAAGTGAAATTCATAAAGCCATATCAAAAATTATATTTATTGCCATATAAAATACTTAAATGAATGAAACTTCACGGCTGCCAACTTAATTATTACAACTTAAGCTCTGTTCTTTTGGATACTTTTTTTTATAAAATAGTATTATATATACGTATAGTATATATGTATGTGTCTCATTTAAAAATTCATTAGCACGCTTAAAGGGGTCAGTAGGCAATATAAGTTCACTGCACGAACGAATTTGCAATTAGCAGTTTGGCAAATATGGTTTCTCTTCTAACCCAATTTATGCAACGATTGAAAACATATAAATTCTGACTAGCACTAGCTCTAGAAAAGCAGTTGTTCTAGAGACACAATGAAGGTGCTATTTGGCAGTGGTAAGAAAATAAAAATAAATGCTCACTAGCCATATTTACAAATATTTAAATTCACAGCAGTTGTAATCCTTGTGCTTTGCTCATCATGGATATGTTCTGCGGAACATATCGATGTATCAGGAGATATGGATGAACGGTTACAAGCAGTAACAACAGAATCAGCATCTACGGATGCACTGGAGCTGGAAGTCATTGCTTCTGTGACAGGAGACATGGAACAGGAACTCGAAGCTGTAAATGCAATTGAGACAGAAGTTCGTCCGACAAAGAGACCAAAACGTCCCCATTCGAATAAACGTCCAGCCATGGTCGAACATAAGCCACAACATCATCACAATCCCATGACTTCACCTCTTGGATCATGGCCATATTTCCCAATGCCAGCCCAAATGCCATATCCTCCACCCTGCACTTATCCACAACCAATTTTCTATCCAATGCCCATGTATTCACCATATTTCTATCCCGCCCCAATCCATTCATCTGAAATGAAAAGACCAGGCAGTTCTTTACAAATGGATTCCGCAGAGTCCTCGGAGTCTGGAGAAGAAGTTAATGCCGAAGAATTACTTAGAAAAGCTAATTCGTGGAATAAACGTTTTGGTAATAAATGGAACGACAAGAATAATTCTACAACTGTAAAGCCCACAAAACGATTCTTTATTAAGAATTGGGTAACGAACAAATTGAACAAAAAAACACCAGCTCCAGAAGCTCCCCCAGCTGAAAATCCCCCAACTACACCTCCTCCTCGATAAGTACATGCTGTTGTATAGAAATATTTATATATTTATGTAACAATATTTAAAACTAAAAAAAAAACATTTAGTGAAAATAAATATTGATTTGCAGAAATAATTTATTTAATATAAAACTCTGTTGAAGCAATTTCATTATATTATATTTTTTTAACAAATCTTTTATATAATTAATTAGATAGCCAAACGTAACATACAATTTCACTATTATTAGCAAGTTTGTAAAATAACTTGAATTTTGTTTTTTAATTAATTAAAAATTAGCGAATTAACGTTTATAAAAAATGGCTCTATTTGTCTTTTGGATAAAAGATTAAAGTATAAATACCAATGATAATACCAAAAGAAAATTAGTTTCCACAAAGTCATCATGAGAGCACATTGCAGCAGTAAGTTCGAATTACTGACAAAAACCGTAACACAATAATTTTATAACATATATTTCTTTATAGCTTTAGTTATACTACTAGGCATCCTATGTTTATGTAGCGCAGATGACACTATATCGCAGAGAAAAACTATATTGCATGATGATCATATCAATTTGCAAAATGAACATTTTACTCAACCTACTGAAGCAATTACACCAGATGGAATGCATCGACTAATCCAGCATGACTCTAATCAACCTCTGAAATCGTTTTTCAAAAGAAAATGGGCAGAAAAATTAACACCAAAGCCAACAATACCACCAACATCAACGCCAACAGTTCCTACGGACCCAACGTATTAGCCTGATTTTTTTTTTAGAACTTTATAGATTGAAAAACCTATCTATTTAAAATATATACAGATTATTTAAAAAAAATATAATAATTTAAACGATTGTTTATTTTACTATTACACAGACTCGAAGATATTCAGTATTTTAAACCCAGTACAAATTTAGTATTAAAATCCATTTTTTTTATTTGGTCTGCAACAGTCATCTGGTTATGCTGAAAGTAGCATGATAATAAAGCATACTTTTAGGCAGTCGTAAAATGCGCTCTTTGCCGCATTAAATACAAATGCGGAGTATATAAATCTGAGGCACCCAAAGTTGGTAATATCTTACAGTTGATACCTGGTTGTTTGCGACTTCTTGTCTCAGTTGGTGCCCAACACTTGCCGACAAAAGTTACCCATTCGTCGCGTGGTGTGTATGTGAGTGTAAAAGCAACAGACAACACAAAATAAACAACAAGAAACACAAACCTCATAAGCCAAACAACACGCCAAAGCAATTCCGCAACTGTAAAAGTGAAAGATGCCAGAGTCGCGACGGTCGTAACTTGGCAAGATTAATTCTTAATATGAATTTCGTGAAATGTGTGGCGGTTTGCCGTACAAACAAGCGAAAGTGACTGTTGAAACAACAAAACAAAGATACTGATAATTATAATTAGACGTCACGCAACACCGACTTGTGTGTCAGAATTATGCGTTAATTAATATGAATGTGCGTGTAAATGCCAAGTGTAACCGAGTTAAATAGTGCAAATTTGGCCAGAAGCGTAAGTAAGAAGTAAAAGCCAAGCCCGAAACGACCAAAATGCAAATATTTGACCCAGTTTTAAATGCAGTCAGTCAACTTGCAGCATGACCAGCAAATAAACAGCTGCTTGCAAAGGCTTTATTATTGTCATTGCCTTCCAGCTGCCTGCATCTTCTGTGGCAGCCTTTCCGCTTATCAACAAACAAAAAATAAATAAAAAAAGAGAAAAAAAAGAGAGACTCAAACCTGTTCTCCGCTCTCTGGGTATAACTCTGTGGTTGCATTTCTCCTTTAGAAATTACCACCAGCATGTGCATGTAAAAGTGAAATTTGTGTGCTTAGCATGTTGTAGCGTGTGGCATGCCACATGCTACTGTGCTTTGTCTAAATAATGTTCTAAGTAACCGATTCTGAATCTCTGTCTTTGGCGTATCTTGTCTACTGCCGCATAAGTTATTAGCGCATGCCTGATGAATATCTTCAAACGCTCTAATAACCAAGAGCTGCTGCCTAACCTGCCTGGTCTCTTACCTAATTGTTAGCCAAGTTGGCATGCCGGCAGCATTTTGTACACATTGTTTGCATACATGCATATTTAAGCGAGTATGTAGATGTTCTATTAACAAAAATGCATACCAATAGTAGTTACAGTTAACACCATTTACTAATAGAAATTGGAACAGTATTTAGTCTTTGAATATTTTAACAAATTTTTAAGTTCTTGTTGATAATAATTTGACAATACAAAAGTTTATCAAACAAATTAAATACTTTTTAAATGAAATCTAAAGAATGAAACTAATTTATGCTCTTTTTTAATTAAAGCCAGTTCAGTATGTTAGCTTAACACTACTCTCCAATAACAGCATAAGAAAAATTCCAAGAATATTTAAAATTCATATACATTAAATTTGAATATTAATTAATTAATTGAACTAACTTGTTTTATACCATTTCTTAGTAGAAGTTAGACAAAGAACAGAACAAATAACAGTTTGAATTTCTTTTAATTCATTAGACTAATTTGAAATCTCGGCATTTAATTCATTAGACTTATTTGAAATCTCACTTACATTCGGCATAGAATGAAATGAAATTCCAAATACCATCTTCAAATGGCTTGCAGATGGCCTGATAAAAGTATAAATCTCGTTTTCCGAGTGAACTTGTATAATAATAAAAAAGAGAATGCAAATCACGTTGTCAAATTGTGTTAAATGTGACGATTTGGTTTTTATGGTCGCTTTATCAACACGTTTTTTCAGTTAGGCTTCAGGTATGAAACAAAACATTGGAAATACGCGTAATAAGATTTAATGCGTTGCACTCGCCTGCACATAAATGTGCTCGTAAAAATTAAGCCAATCTATTTGGGCTTAATAAGCCATTAGTAAGTCGGGTTGGTTAACCGCAACGAAAGTGAATTTGCTTTATTGTTGTTGACTGCCAGATTTCTCTTAACGCTTAACTTAGAGCAAACAAAAAAAACGGAGTGCAAATAAACCAAAGACCAACAGACACAACTAAAACATAATTTATATAAATATTTGCACGCTAGACGCGATCGGCTTACAAATTGCCACGAAACAGATATAGATACATAGTAAATACCTTTAGAGTAGAGACGGGCAGACAAACTGGCAGCGACACGCATAAAGTGAAATTAGTAATCTAAATGATTAATTCACTAAACATGCGATTAACGCCGAAACTGAAAGTTGGCAATGTGTATTAAAGTTGGTCGATTCACAACTTGATATAATTTAAGGTTTTTACATAATCGCCATTAAAAACAGCAATCGGATTCTGTATGAGGAGATGTTTAGCGGACTGCTCAACAAACAAAAACAAACAAAAAAAGTGTCACATAAAAATGCAATAAAAATCTCACTGAATTGCTGTCTGTGGTAGCTTAAAGCGAAAGCTTGTTACCAAATTAAATCTAGCCTGCATTCGCAACTGACAGCAGTTGGCCATTTCAAGTGCCATTATGGTAGATTTAATGAAATCATTATGGCAGAGCGATCAGCTTGTTTTTTTCGAGTGAAAGCCATTGAAATCCAGACGAAAATCTACAGCTTATGTAAGCAAAGAAATCTGCAAATCATCCAGAGTGCTAATTCACGCAATGTTCTAGTCATATGCCGTCATTTCAACCGCTGACCTCTGACCGCTCTGCTGGGCAACGCAATCCGTTAGCTACTGACGCGCTGGCTGACCCCAAAGCAAGACAGAAACAAAGGAAAACTATGCTAGTTACCTTATAATACTATACAATACAATACCCGTACTCATACGTAACCAGATGCTACGAATACTTGCACTTGTAATTTGAGTTCTGCACATCCGAAACTGGTTTCTTGACTATTATTTTGATGACAATTGTTAAAGTGTTTTATGGTCATACATTATGTTTGATTACATAACCCACTGCGAAGCGGTAGTTTGAAAGAATGCGTTTTAATATGAAAAGACATAACCGTGACACTCGTAACTTAAAACACATGTAGCTGCTAACGTTACTCATTCGCCGGGTGGTCGTGGCTCAACAAGCACTCTCATTAAAAATAATAATCATAACTCAAATGCTGTGTACTCGTATGTACACCCTTGTTTTCAGGCGTGTGAGCAATTTAATGTAATTGATTTTGTTATAAATGACTTTGCGGATTACGAAGCACATGTGCACTTAGGACAAATCATGTTAAAGGGATTCGGTATACGCCATGTTCTTAATTAGATCCAATTGGCAGTGAGCAATGTGGTTAGCAGGTAAAAGCCAAGTCTATTAAGCCAATAAAAGTAAGCTACACAAAGCATTTCTTAACTTACCTTGAATTACTATGCTCTATTCAATCACAAAGCTAATCGTTAATTGGTCTTTGGCTTTCTTTGACTCAAGGTAGTCGCCTATTTATCAAAAGTACTGCTGACCTAGTCTAATATTGAACGATTCCCCCAACTTTTCGTTAAAAAATACTCATTTAAATTTTGTCATTTACAGTAAAACTCGTTTAAGACGCATGCATCTCAAATAGCGGCAAAAAACACAGAGCAGTGTTATTGCCACAGCCCAGAGCAAATAGTAAGCAGACAAACTGCAATTGAATAAAAAAAAAAAACACCACAACTAACTGGAAAATGTAAACAAACAAAGGCACAGCGGATAAACAACTTTCAGCTAACAGAAACAGAGAAACAGGCTGAAAGAAACGACAACAGCAACAACTGCTGGAAGAGCCGACAACAGTTAGCGCAGCGGAAGAATCTCGCTGAAGCCAACCGTCTTTAATTCCGAGCCGGGTGCTACGTGTGAACGAAACCCGAAGACGTAGACGAAGACAAAGAGGAAGACAATGCAAGGCAAAAACTGAACGACAACAGCGAACAGCAAACTGAACGAAAGCTAACAGTGAGAGCGATATCAACCGGCAACTTGGCCTCGCCTGGCCATGATCTTGGCTGCCACAGTGAGCAGTTCACTCAGTTGTCGCTTAGACGCGCACGCAAGCGCACGTAGATACAGATACGTATAGTATCTGAAAGATACAAAGCATAAAACTCAAAATACGCGGCAACCATTAGACAGTAGGTGTGTCTCGCGCATAGATGAAGTAATTGCCAGGTGATCGCTATATATGTTCGACGTCTTGTTTAAGCCACAGTTTTGGGCTTGTGTTTGACTTTGTTAAAGCAAATAGAAAATGTGCTAAATGCAGCAACAGCAACAGCAGCAGCGAAATTGCAAAAACAGAAAGACACAACATAGATAAAAAGAAAGCAAACTTGTGTGCGTGCCACGCACTGTTCAAAGAATTTGTGAAATTGAACATTACAATTTACAACAATCAATTGCGAGTGTTGAACCCAGTTCAATCAATGAAATTGTGTTTGCGTGTTAATCGGGTTTTGTGCGGAACATTTATAAATTGATTTGTGAATCGTCAGACGAAATTCGCCCACAAAAGAGACAAACAATTCGGTTATTGTTTGGGCCAGTCGGTAGCACACAGCTGCCCTAAACACGTAGCCCAGTTTATTTGCCCAGCCAGTCGAGCGTAACCAAATTGTCCAACTTGCTACGATAATTGTCCAATTACAGGCCTAAAGCGAAGGCAAAGTCTAAGGCAAAGGCGTAAATTGCCAGACAAAATTGAAATTGAAATTGGTATTGAAGATGCTAAACCTTTTGGTTGACGGCAAAAACTGGACACTCTATAATTGGCCAAGAAGTGAGAGTCAGTGCACATCCTCAACGCAGAGCAAAAGAAATCGTCACTTAGCCATGGCAAATAAGTCGAACAACTGGCCGTCAGTTGGCCAAACGTTGCTGCCAGTAATGCTCCTCTGCCTAATCCCGCTGGCCGTCAATGCCGTCAATGCGGATGAAGCTGTTACAGTTGCGATAAACAGTCAACACAGTCTCGCCGTTTCCACAACACCTTTAACCACCGATATCACAACAGAGTCACTGGCAGCAACAGCAGCGACAGCGGCGGTGACAGGAACAAATCCACCTGCAACGCCGACCGACGAGGATTGGCAGCCTGTGGTGAATGTAACACGAACACCACCGCCGCAGACAGCACAGAAACCACCAAGCAGGAAACGGGTCAACGGGAGCGATTCGCTGCTGTTGCGTTTCGCACGTAGTTTCTCCAGCGGCAACGAACTGTGGGACGGCATCATTCGCGAGTGCTATCTAAAACCAGATGTGTCCTGCTTTCAAAAGAATGTTTACACCTATCTGGATGGTGCACTAAATATGGAGGATGTTAATGTGACGCAGCGATTGAAATTCTACAAGAATCAAGTGCAATACGAACCGGAAAGTGAAGACGATGTCGAAGAGGCAGCAAATGAAGCACGATCTGGTAAGTAAAACCAAAATTTAGTACAAATCAAAGCAAAGCAATTATATCACAAGAGTATTCATTTAGCTTATGTAAGAGACCGGGTAGCCCTTGTGTCTAATTTCGCTTTCATTTCATATCATATTTGGTATTTTGAGTAACATCTTTTGGTTTACTTTAGTTTTGTGAGCTTTGTGAGCTTTTGTGATCGGTTTTCACATCTCGGACGGTCGATTCGATTCTTTGCATTCGTTTTGTTTACATTTTTCTTGGCACGTTCACGCTGTTAACTTTCACTTGCTGAGTTTTGAGTTTTGATTTGATTTTTTTCGTATATTTTTAACTCAAAAGAAAGATCCAAGCCATGTGAGTCACGGCATTTTGGCTCTGAGCTAGCAGCTGATTTCTTTCAACTTAATGCCAAGTGTTATGCAAGCTAACTATATTTTTATGATTTCGTTGGAAACTTTCATTAGCACAGAACTGTCAGTTGCTACTCATATTTCGCCAGTCATTTAACTTAGAAATCTTTATCCGTATTGCAGCGAGTCCGGAAACCCCCATCGAGGAAGTGTCCAATGCGTTGTATGGCAAAACGATCAAATTTGCCATGACACACGATGTTGAAGTCAAATTGCCGGAGATTATGTTCAATGGTGCCACATTTCGCATTTCTCCCCGCTCCATCGAAGGCAATGGGGTCATTGCCAAACTGGAGTTGATACCCAAACAGATGGAAAAGGCCCGTCTCTTTGGTATGATCAAGAAGAAAATCGGTGAGTCAACAAAGCACACAAAATCAACATCCACATCAAATACATATGTTTGTCTGTATATTCGCAACCAGATGCGAATTGCAGAAATTCCGCTTTCGATTTCTGGTAGCATTGCAAATTGCATTTCAATTACTGACACTCAAAAAAACTTTCGTTTCCTTTTAGACAAATTTCTACGCAACAAATTGCTGCTGTCATTCATTGCACTGGCGCTCATAATTAAAATCATTAAGATCAAGTTATTCTGGTTGCTGCCGATTGTCATTGGTGTTGGTGCTGCCAAAAAATTGCTGTTGAAATTCCTACTCTTCCTATTCCCGGCATTATCGCATCTGTTCAAGCTCTGCTCCTATTATCAGCAGTCTTATCACGGCGCCAAGTATCATCATCACCATCATTTGATCAACCATCATCATACGGTATGTTAACAACAATATAAAGAAACTATTTTCTATCACTTCCCCACTCCCTGTATCTTTTATTTAATTATCATTTCTTGTGCTCGGTTTTGATTTTTTGTTTTCGGTTTTGTTTTCGTTGAAATGTCAACGAGCCGCGTGAAGAATTTCATTAAAATCCAAACAGAGGCTGAATTTCTTTTTCTGCCTGCCAGTCTGTCTGTCTGTTGGACTGTTTGCTGTCTATCTGTTTGCCATCTACTAGTCGCAGTGTCAGTCGGCTTGTCGCTTTTTCTTTTTAGTTTTTTTTAGCGAGCTTCTCATTTCTTGTTCATGCCGCACACGCCCATAATTTAGCTAGATGTATTGTCACTTGGCCACTCATTTCATAAAAGATAATTAAGAAAACAACACGGCGTATGTGTAATGCATAGAAACAAAATTTTTGCTAATTGAATTTAGTTACCCAAAACGAAAAAAAGGAGTCTGTGTTCAGCTTAAAGATGTTGCACACATTTAACAAATTCCATTGGAATAACATCTTGACGCGCCATTAAATGAAATCCTCTCGAAATAAATACTGTCGCTCACAAGGATTAGAGATTAGAATCCCACTCGCAAACAGACGCCACTCGAACACACACAGTACATAATACATGGTTCATAGTACAATACATCCTTGCTAAAATTCATAAAATATTCACATGTAAAATATGTTATACATACGATTACAATGTACGACTATGTGAGTTCGTCGCTCTGTCAATGACAACATCCCCAGATAATTGCAGCTCTCGGCGCAAAACGTCGCTTGAGCTCTGGGAGAGATAAACAAAAACACAGTATTATTGTGTGCTAGTCTAGATAAAATGAAAGCCGTCGCTCAACAAAGCTGAAATCTAAACAAAATTCGGCCCAAAATATTGATTAACCAAATAACCTCAATAGCAACATCTAAAGCAAGGTGCGGGTCACTAAACCAGTTTAAGCAAGTCTTTAACGAAATGCAAATGGAATATGCATTATAAATAGGGAATATATACGAAATGCGCTGCATAAACTCAATAGTCGCTAAAATTAAACACGCATTTAATACAAGTGTTAACAGCATTTGCCTTTAAGCCCAACGTCTGAGCCAACTGACAGCCATAAATTAAATTATGTCTCATACGCATATTACATTCCATCAACGACACACATATCTCAGCACTTTACTCACTTTTGGCTGTCGAAACTTGAAGCGCATGTCATCTGTTACTGAAGTGCCAAAATTATCACCATTTCTTTACGTTTTTTTTTACCTTCTGAGAAATGTTGAAAGTTAAGTCCTTTGGCAGCACATATTTATAACGACAACGATATAAGCACATACGAATAGAAGCAGTAAAGTTATAAATTTAATACTTACAGTATTAAATGAAATGACTTAGCTAGCAGATACCGTGTAACTTAGGGAAGTTCTTAAACAGCATTAAGTTCTTAGCTCAAAATTTGTATTATTAAAGTTACAGGGTAAAATACTCATAACTGGTTTCTCTTAAAGAACCATTGAACTGAACACTGTCTGGTGGTGGCTCTATTTTATTTTACACACACGAACACACTTAGATACCATCGCGGATTTATTATTTACGACAATTTAACTGTCATTGAACTGTGCTGAAATCGAACTCAAACACTCATCGAATGCGGGCTATAAATAGCGCAAAAGCACAAAGGGCATACAACAAAATGAAAGAGCCAATAAGCAGATTCCACAAAAAAAAAAAACAAGAAAAAAACACGAATGTCGCATTACTTAAGTTTCGATGTTAATACTGCCTCTCTTCCTATATGTACGTATATATATAAAGGTTGTGCCACCATGGCACAGTGGTGAACATCACTCAGTACCGGAAATCATCTACACGCATCCACCCAAGGGGCATCCATCGGCTTTCCTGCACGGCGCTCCTGTGCATGAGACCTATGGACCCGCACCAGGACATCAGCACTTCGAGGGCGCCTGGGAGAACAGTGGCCCTGGCTTGGGATCTGAGTAAGTTTCAAGCAGAGCTGGATTTTAAGCTCATTGTGCACTACATGTATTATCTGTTTGTCATTAACAATTTGTATCTGTATCTGTATCTCTGTTACTTGTACTTGTACGTCACACACACACCCACACACACACAAACACATGCAAAAACATGAATATTTTCATCACCAAATAGATACATAGCCGATATTAATCGCGATGCACATGTTGATGACAATGGGAATTACTTTAAGCCGCACACGAATGATGCAAATGAGTTGCATACCTGGGGCTTGGGCACAACACACGGTTACGCAAAACAACAGCATCAGCAGACAAAGCATCAACAACAACATCAACAGACGCAGCATACTTGGCCTGTCACCCAACAGCAAAGGCCGCCTACACATCAGCAACAACATCATCACCACGGTTTTCAAAAACAACATGCCTCTAGTCACAGTCTAAATAAATTACAAAGTCTGGACGAACAAAGGTATCAAAAGCCCAGATTTTCAGTCCACACTCAGCACCAAAAAGCACAAAGCAAACACATGTCAAACAGACACAACAAACACACATTGCAAACTAACATATTTTATGCTTGACACACACTAAAAACGGAGTATATAAACCCTATAATTGCCTATAAATCTTATCTAACAAACTAGCAACATTTCAAATTAGAATTTAAATGAAAGAACAACAACAATTTGAATAATACATAGTATGTCCTTTATGTTTGTTTGGTTTCTGAACAATTATAATACTTCTATACGGTTGTTAAACAATTTCCATTTGCATTTGACAAACAAATTTCACAGCTCAAGGCCATCCTTTAGTCAACATAGTCCTGTCTATGCACCAGGACCGATGCGTCAGAATGCCGGTACTGGGCCAACAGCTGCTCAAATTGCGGCCCAATATGAGCCGGCTCGCAGCAATCCACAGCAGCAGCAGCAACAACAGGAACCACAACTTTCGGTGAGTACTGTTGTAAGCTTAAATTACATATCTCTAAATATATGTAAATGTGTCATAAAGTCGTCATAAACTTGCCGTTAATGAGCACTTTGTGTTGTACTTTAACTAGTTAAAAGATGATTGTCTATACTAATTGCAATTGCAAGACTAAATAATCGAAAGTCTTAAGATTATAATTGCATATAGCCAGAAGCTGGATAACTCCAGCAGCAAACTGTAAGTTTGAGTTCGAGTTTTGAGACTTGGCAAACATTTTCAGTGGCAGCTGTGTAACAACATTATCAATCAAGCAGCAGCAATTTTCACTTCAAGCCGTTTTGCATTGTAAATAAACGTCTAGACTGGCCTGGCATGGTCTGGTCTGGCCCATGGGGTGGATTATTGACAGTTTGTTTGGAGCTTAAATAGTTTTCTTTTACCTATAACTGTTTATTTGTCCGTCTTTTTAGCGTCACTTTAACAGCGTCTGGCAAATTGCATTGTTAAAGTGTTGTGCATATATTTTACGTTAGCTCTACACTGGGTCACCGCCTGTTTTCACTTTCAAGTACACAAGTGGCGAGAGCACTCATGTGAAACAACATCACCAGCACCACCGCAAGAATAGCAACAGCAACAACAGCAACAGCAAAAACAACAACAGTTACAAGTGCAGCATAACAAAACCCTACCATGTTAACTAAGCCATAATTAAAATGCACTTTGGCTTTGTCCAACGCAGCGGCAGCTAAATTGCAAAATCACCTGCTGTTGAGCTTAATTAAATGAGTTCATATTTCAAAATATTTCTCAGGCTCTTCTCCAACGTTGACACTGTTGAGTTGAAACAGGCGAAAGTATGCCAATGGCTCTTAGCCAGCTGCCAACTTATTGCGAGGGTTGTCCATTCGGCTGTAGCAATAAGAATTTAACTGCATACCTTTTAGTATAAGCTATAAGTTTTATTATTCAATAAAATAGGCTACACATACCACAAATTTACATTCATTTAAATATTCATTTTTATTTTTATTATTTATACCATTTTACAGCCACAGCTGACAGCCCAACTGAAGGAAGCCATTCGCATACAGGCCGAACAGCGTCTGATACAGCAGCAACAACAGATATTGGAGCATCAACCATTTGTGCAGGATGGACAGGTTCGAAAGTCGATACTTCAGTAATAATGATTTCAATGCTTATAAATTCTACTCACCCACAGCCTCTATATCCACTGAACTATGATCCCTTCTACAGTCCGATATTGGTGAAAATTGATAAGATCATAGAGCAACTGGGTGTTAAGAATGACCTCTGCAAGGAGCGCATTGTATGCAACATGTACAAGGATCCGTCTACCTATAGTCCACATAGCAACTTTATATCTGCTGAACTGAGTCGGTATGTATTTCCAGCACAAGTTTGTCAACTTATGGCTTGGCTTAGTTGCCCAACGATGTCGATTGTAATTAAGCGTAGAGTGTTATAAATGCATTTGGCTATTTACTGCTCTAATAGTTCAACACAGAGAACACCAAATTGTAATGTCAGGCTGTCACAAGCGTCAGAAATGTCACGCCATGTCAAATTCTTGATGCTTTCCGTACAAATTTACGCATGCATTTTCACCAGGTGAAAATAGCGCACGCAACTCAAAAGACTTTTCAATAAATGGGCAAGAGCGTGAAGCGAGAATGAAGAAAGTCACACACATACATACACACACACAGCGGTTGTTACCCATATGAGTCATTTGTCACACTGTGCTCTTGGTTACTCTTCGGTCTGCCAATTGAGCAGCACGTAGTAGATTGCATGTTGCAGTGCACTGCAACCATGAGCAACCAAGTGAAAAGAAAAGCATGCGGCGTCAAAGAGCGCGTCAACTGATGCCACCCACGCAAATTGCTTCCATAATTGACTGACGCTTTGTCGTCGGTCAGTCGCCTGCTGAAGTGCACTCACGCGTATTGCAACACAGCAAATACATTATTAAACGGTGTACGTATATGTAAACCATTTAAAAACCTACCATAAACATTTGCTGCTCATGGTTTTAGCTTCAGCTCAGTGCATCTCAAGTTTATCTTAATTTATATGCCAAATATTAATTACAATTATTTAATGGCTTTTTTAATTAAAGTAATGACGTGGTTATATGATTTATTTACTCAAGTAAATACATCAAATAAATCATCATTTTAATTCATAACATACAAATAGAAATTTATCACACGAGTGTGCAAATTAAATTTAATACTAATGCTTATTAAGATACATTGTTTTCAAAACAAAGAAGAACAAAAATAGTTTATGTTCCATTGCACTTTCTACCACCAAAATTCATCAAGCGTGTTCTTGTTGTTAATGGAGTTTGATTCCGCTCAATCTATCTTTTATCTATGCTGTATATCTAGTCTGATTTGATTTCACATCAGATTATTGAGATACAAAAATCACATTTTGTTTACAATCAATTAGCGCATTCACCAGAACAATAGCAGATAGTCTGTCGATAAGCTTAATCGAAATTTTTAGACTTCAACTTAAAAATAGAGCACAAAACTGATAGCAAAACGTCACAAACAAACTTTTTGGCAAAAAACTGTTGTTCAATCAATATTTCATAGTTAATTAAAGCGCAACCAATGTATTTTTTATTTATTAATTGAATCAACCGACTGCGGCATAAACTTAATTGCTGAATTTCAACTGCATTTGCAGCTGTGCAAAAAATCTTCTTTATTTTAAATCAAAGCAAATAAAAAGTAAAAAATATGTTTTCATTATTGCCAATCGAATGCATCTCCACCCGGTAAACTCATATGAAGTTCAATTTAAATGCTGAACATGCACTACAATTAGTAGCGTACAAAGTGGAATCTGTATATAGAATGTTTTCATTATTGCCAGAGTTAAACTCAGCTCAAGTCTTTGCAAGTCTATGAAAATCGAATTCAATTTATATTTAATTAAATTATAAATATGTTATCTAAAAAACTTTACTCTTCAGCAGACTAGAAGTTTGATTTATTTCTAAATACAGTTGACCGCACTTTGGCCCGGACATTTGGTTATCATTGCTTTTGTTTTATATATTTTCTGTGTGAAAAACTTTGCCCTTGTGGCTGCACATGGTGTACTGTAGACAATGGTTTGTAAAATTATGAGACATAGTCACCATAACTTTGATAGGTTTGTTGACATTCCAGAAGGAATATGTATTTGCGCCTGACAGTCGAGAGATATTGTTGCATACTTTGTGGCTCTGTTGGTCTAGGTAGCGTGTACGTATTGTGTGATTTATGACAGTTGATGCTAATGACACTTCATTAATTAAATGTCCCAAGTGTCCTCAATAGAATTATCCGTCTGTTGTACCAAAGAAACAAGTTCACAGCATTTTGGTAAGAGTAGAAGAGTCAACCATGAACAAAGTAAAAATAATAGCCACAACTTTTGCCCTTAAGCGGAAAATTAATTAATATGCATAGCTGTTGATTAATAATTGGTAATAGCTCTCAAGCCAGGCACCGCCAAAGTCGCTTATCTTCTTGATGCAGCAATAATACACAATGTTGTTAAGCTTTAGAAACCTCCTCAAGTTAATACTAAGCATAAGCTCTTAACAAAAACATATTATACTTTTATAAATGATTTAATTAGTGTACTGAGAAGTGAAACCACAGCTTAGAGTGTTTTAAATTTATAATTGTCTTTGCTAGGATGACAAGTTAAGGTCACTTTATATTATTTCTTTGTAGACAAAAACAAGTACAAAATGTTGCTGAGAACAGCAGACATTACCTTACTATTTTATAAGATAGACACTTTAATATGAAGGATAATAAGACTTTGTATAAAGTCTTTGCCAAAGGAGTAAACTTATTTCGCAAGCACTTTGTAGCTCGTGTTAGGTTCAACCACTTTGACAGACAACATCCGTGGGGAAAACAAAGAACTAGAGTGTTACTATCTTGATATAACATTTAGACGTTGATAGTAAAACATCCATTAGCTGCTTTGCAGTTCTATATAAAAATTTGTTGGCTTCTCTCAGCCACAAATTGGCTTTCAGCAGCTGCAGACTCCAAAATGAAAATACCCAATGGAGTTTTGTCTGCGAAAGCGAAATGACTGACGAAAAGATTTTACGAGCGCTTCACGCACACAAACACACACACACACAGACACACTCATACACGCACACACAAACACTCGACATATAAGCGAAAGTTGTTTGATTAAGGACATACTATACGAAAGTTTAGTTTCTATTTGGCAGCGGTAATGTTGAAGTTAATTAACTGAGTTCCTGTCAGAGTTTCGCAATGAAGTCAGCTGCTCTTCGAAATTAATTGAATAACACAATTTTGTAATTTTGTTCTATTTCAGGGATACCAGCGAACTGGAGCCCGTTACGCATGCCAATGAGGCAGTGCGTCGCTTCTATCGACTCATACAGGCAGCCCGTGATGGGCAGGAGCAAAAGGATTGCCAAAGTCTCTATCCGCAGTGCAATATGCAGACAAAGTGATTACGATAACGATTCAGACAACGATTAATTGGGAGCATCAGCTGCATTAAGTACGAGCAATTTATTGAGTCAACATTTCCTTGTTAAATCAAACTGTGAATATGCGATTATCTGTAAACATAAAATAGTTGTTAATCTTTATTTATTTATTTATTTATTTATTTATTTCCCTATTTGTAAACGTATTGTACAATTAATGTGTTTTTTAACTATAAGCATCGAATGTATTGTATACTGCATGGACCCCACAATAGCCCAATTAATATTAATTCTGATTTTGTTAAAACTCATTGAACATATACATATGTATATTGGCAATTTACACACATTCGTTAACAATTTAATTTAATATTAATGCGGCATTCACAAAATGCAGCACGACAAAATAATGAAATCAGAATTTTTATTATATTGGGCGACCGTCAGTCGTGGCTTAAAATTAAGTTATATTTCAATAATTAGCTGATAAATAAATTGTTGATTAAATTTTGTAGCCAGCAAAAATAAAACTATAATAAGAATTAAAGTTGCACAAGAATTAAAATGATCAAACAAAGGTAAGAGTTAACAAACAATCAAATAAATTAAATTAAATAATTTATGTAATATTTCATTAAAATATGCTGCTGACATATATTGTTCTGTGTTGCGTGTGTTTTGTTACCTTTTTTTTGTGAAATTTAACATGCTGTGAAATTCCATATGCGCTGCGTATACGTAATAAACATAACTGCCTTTGCATAAATTAAATCTTCAAGGGCAGCAAAAGCAGGAGCAGCGTGAGTCCAATTGTGTCGCACAACGAAATAAGCAGGAATTCATTTGCATAAATATATTTATTAGAAAACCTATTGACATTTCTGTGTGCATGCTTTGATGTCTTAAAAAGCAACTCAACCAAATTGAGAATGAGAGAAATGTATAAATTCTGAGCGCAATTAGCACGCAAATGGCAAAGCTTTCACTTTTGCCCATATACATCTCAGTGGGTGCAAATGAAAATCAGGCTGCATATGAAAAGAAAACACAAAACAGAAATAATCAACAAAAAAACAAAGACGGAAACATAAGCTAAGACAAGAAAATATTATAGCTGACACAGTGCAGTGACATCAAAACACCAATTGCCAAATTGGTGGCTCATTAAATGCCTCAGCAGTAAAAGTATTTGGATTCATTCCACCTCATAGACCTAAACCCAGCCCCAAGTCTTGAACCCAGCGCATTTGTCACATTTCTCACAGCTGAGGGCTTGGTTATGTTTCCGTTATACGAGTCGTACATATATGAAATTTATTGAAGAATTAAAGAAATCGTCGATAAGCAGCAAAAACAACTCATGGTAGTCACGACATTCTCATACCCTCTAAACGCAACTGAAGTACAAACGCTTGAGACGGCATCAAAAATAAAAGTGAATAGGATATATGAAACTATAGATAGATAATATCAGTTCAATTATTTAATAAGTGTTGCTCGGTGCTTCCTATTTCGTCAGCTGAACATGTTTTGAGCAGCAGATACTGAGTTGTAATTGTATTTGTCAATCAACAGTGCGTGGGCCTTGAATAAATTGATTACACATCATGAATTTCACAATAATCAACAGCGAAATATTAACACGCATGAATAAGAACGTTTTTCTCTCGTTAATTTCGGTAGAACGGCAACTGCATAACCAATAGTCTGCGAAAATTTAATTTCAATTGCAATTTTGATGCCATATCTTCGATGCTTTTTAAATCAATCAGATTACAAAATATTACACAATTTTAATATACTTCGGAGTTTATTATTTAAAATTACTTTTTAAACATTTTCCAGGCGGCTTGTTTAAAGCTGCTTTTGTTAGTCTAATTTGGCGTGGCATGTATATACATTTTTAACTAAATTCGATGATTTTAGGTCTTAAAGTTTAAAATATTCAGATTCTGTTGGCACACTAGCATGAGCCTACATTTCCTATTCGAAAGTTGTTTAATTGCTCATAAGTACAAAACGATATAGAAAGTTCAATGAGCTCAAATAATATTAAGTCTAGTATGGAACACTTGATTTTCGTTATAATTTCAGCAGTAAATGTTATTTATTTATTTGGATGAATTGAACGTTTTCTGCAGCTAAAATAAATATTTCAGTTTACTTTTGGAAGTTATAAGCAAAATCATTCCCATTAATCCTCTAGTTAAGATATTAACTTAAAACTTGATAAAAATTTTAAGCTTAAATTGCAGTTTTACATCCCTTTTCTTTAAGCTCACTTTATATTCAATTGTTTCAAAAATTCTTTAAAAACATAGCAACTCTTTTCAAGTAATAAACAAGCTAAATGCCCAAACAAACTGATTTGATGTGCCTCGTCTACGTCTGCAAGTGCATTTAGTTGGCTTTGATAAACAGGTGAGCAGTTGGTAATGTGTGTCAGAGACCACTTGTTCAACTGTACGTTTGTCTGCTTGTCCACTCGTATCGTATTCTAATTGAGTTGCCAGACACGCACAGCGATTGGAAGCACAGACCGTTTGATTTTACGACACCGAACCGAACTGTAGAAGCCATAAAATAACTTTCAATTATGTGTGGCATGATATATGATGAGTTTAATGCTTAGAAGCGCATGATTAAGCCACGACGAGAGACCGACAAACCCATTGGCAAGAGTCGTGCCCATAATGGCAACAGATGAGCCAATAGACCTATAAGGAATCCGTAGAATTTAGAGAAGAGAGCAACGAGCCCATTTGCTGCACGGTGCAAGGTGAAACTCGGCAACTTGCGCTTTCCATGACTTTGACAACAAAAGACAATGGCCGCTAAACCGGGAAACCAAAGCGAAACGAGCGAATGAGACGCGCGTACATCGAATACGCAATTCAATTAACAAAATACTGACGTATAAAAACAAAGCGTTGTCCGGGCGACATTTGCATAACCCATTGAGTCGCCAACGCGTGCGCACCGAGTAGCAGCTAACTTAGGATTTGACTGCGACAATTGATTTAGTGAAAGTGCAAGGATGCAGGGCTACTTCTGGCTAATCGTCGCTTTGACGACACTGGCCGCCTCTCAGGCTGCTCCCACCCAAACCGAACAGGCGCCACAGTCTGCCACACAGCTGGCCTTGGACATGTATCATGGCTGCCTCAAGGATCTGAGCATCTCTTGTGTGCGTCCCAAGGCAATGCAATGGTTTAATGCTGCGTTGCAGCAGCCGGAAGTGAGACTGACTGAACGTCTGTCCATTGTGCGCACCGCAGAGTCAGCCTCATCGCGTGCCCTCAATGCCGAGCAGCAAATGTTCGATAACATTGATAGCTATTTGGGCAGTCATGCCCTCAGGATTCAGGCACCCGAATACTTCCGCACTTCAGAGGCGCGTTCTTTGGTGCCGGACTATCTGATGGAGAATCCCCTCACTCAGGGAGGCATTGTGCCACTTTCAACTGCCAGTGAGGGTGAGTAGAATACGCTGTTTAGCTATCAGCAGCACTAAACACAAACAAACTTGTCATTATTTAGGTCGCGGCATGATTCGCAAGGCCGTCTTGCCCTTCCTGCTGGGTCTGAAACTGAAGACAACTGTGCTGATGCCACTGGCTCTTGGTCTGATTGCTCTCAAGACCTGGAAGGCCATGACACTGGGTCTGCTGTCATTGGTGCTGTCGGGTGCTCTGGTCATCTTTAAGATTGCCAAACCAAAGATTGTTAACTACGAAGTTGTGCACTATCCCCACCATGTGGATCATGTGGTACCCCATCATATCGAGCATGTGGTGCCACATCACATTGAGCACATTGTGCCACATCATATTGATCACCATCTGGATCATCACATTGATCACCATGTCGATTTGCCGGTGGAGCATATCGAACACTTGGAGCATCCAGCGCCTTCCTGGGATCCACATGCCTGGGCACGCTCCTCCCAGGAGCCACAGGATGCACAGGACATGGCGTATGCGGGTCAGAAGAGACGTTAATGCTCCAACCAAATTCCCTATGCCAAAATTGAACATGCTGCGACTTTATTTATTTGTTCTATTTTAAGAAATTGGTACGCGTGTAGTGCGTGTTGTTTTTATGTATTTATTATTTATTATTTATTATTTATTTTATTTATGAGAATTGTACAAAACAAAAACAGAAAGCAAAACAAAAGCAATAGAAGCAAACAAGAAATATGTATTGAAGACATGAAACCCAGCGGGAGTTTCTTATCGTTTCTGTAAATATTTATGCAATAAAAGTATGCTAAAGACATTTTGCTAATTGAAGGTATTGAGAGCAAAGTTTTGGGTAGTGGGAGGAGATGGAAACGAAGTCCTTTGTGAATGTTAGAGGCTCTTAATTAGGGTACTTGGGCAACTTTCTAATGCACTGATTAGCCTCTTAATCTTTGTTGCCAGACCTGACCCAACAAAGTGTTAAGTTGACCATAAGAACCTCAGGGTTTCGGTTGCTAATTACCACGAGCTGTTATCTGCTTTAAAGTGCTTAAAGTTTTGCATTTCATTGAATTAAATGTTACTTATAAAAACCCCAAAGAGACCATTAAAGACTCTCAGGAAATTCCCCAAGAGCTGCAACTGTTCTAGATTGTGAAAGTCGGCTGAAATTAATTTACTTGCTGTTTTTTTTTTTTTTTTTTGTGCTGCAAATTTTGTTGTGTGTTTCCCCTTTCACCCTCGTTGTTTTTAATATCCGCACTGGGGCAAGTGGGAAAGTTGCCGTGCCGTTGACAACTGCCACGTGCAACAATGCAAAATGGCGCTGGCGCCAATAACTGCAACAACAGCGGTGACAACAGCAACAGCAACATGGCTTTGGCAATGGCAAAAACATCATTGAAATTTAACGACATGCACTTGCCTGATATCATTCGCGTTTCTACGCAACAATTTTAAATGTGAAAAAGACAAAAAAAAACAAAAAATTAAAACAAAGTTTTCCAATTTCATTGGCAATGCTGTGGCAAATGTTGGACTTCAAACACCGGAATCCAATGCGACCGGAATGTCAAATGAAGCGCCAAGGCATGGAGAAACTTTGACTGAGTACGAACCAAAAATCAAGTGTTAAAAGACAAAGAGAAGTAAAATAAAATGCAAAATAATCTGATATCAATTCAATTTCAATTTTCGACGCAAGCCAAAAGCGTAATCAATATACGATATTCATAATTCACATGCGGCATGGCACGGCAAATACGAGTACTCGTAAAATTTCGAAATTCAACTCATGATTTCGGCTTAAATGCTGCATGCGTGTTCGAGGGAGGAGGGAGCGGAGACTGAGCAGTGGACAGGAGAGTGATGCCGTTTCACTTTCGCTTTCCGTACGCAAGGAAAAACACTTTCACCCCCACACATTTGCATATCGATGACGTCGCAATAGTTGCTCAATTTGGCAGCCCATGCAATGCCAATTAAATGTTTCATTGTATTTTTTTATTAATTATGATTTTCAGTTCTGTTTACTTTGTTAATTGCTTGCACAATTCAACGTGCGGCGGTTGTATAAATTTATGCGTTGCGATAATTAAATGGCTAGTTTGCAGTCAATCATTGAACGGCTTATGACTGCGAGCAGTTGATTAAAAGTGTTGCCTATATTTTGGCTAACAGCTTCATTTGTAAGCCTTGCAATCATATCTATCAATCGTATGCCTCGCTCTTGATCAACTACAGATAATTATAATTGCTTATTTGAATGAAAACAATGTCTTAGCAAAAGATATATGTGTTTTGTAAGCTATTGGCATACAGAAACCAGCAAATTCTCGCAGAGAAATGCATTTCAGAGCTAAATAAGGTTCCCTAATGAACGATAGCAACAACAACAACAACAAAAAGTACACACTTAGATGCCCAGACAGAGCCGGCACGCGTTTGAAATAAAACCGCATTAAGTATACGACACGTGGTCTCTAGGCACGCACACAGACACACACACAGCCAAGCCACTAAGCGCCGTATGCCAACAGCAATAGCAACAACAATGTAACATTTAGCTGCCTCTTTCGGTGTCTGCTTCATTTATGTCTTCTTCCGCCATTTCTTTTTCACTTGCTACTTTGGCCGAATTGCGTTGCGTTGCGTTGCGTTGCGTCGCGTCGCGTACGACAAGACACCCGAACAGACCCAGCCGTGTTGGCCGACGACTTGAGAGTTAAAACATTGGGAAGTATAAAAATCGTGAACAATAGAAAAACGATTATTAAACTCAATTGTGCCAGCATTGAGGCGAGTTGTGTGTTGTGTGTGCTTCAAGACCAAATACCAAATAAACTAAATCACAATACAAAATGGCCAAATTGCTCCTTCTGGTTGTAGTGGGCATTGCAGCCCTATCGTTGGCACATGGCGCCGCAACGGCACAGCAGCAACAGCACCTGCAGCGACTGATTGCTGAGGAGCAGAGCAAGTGCGTCAGTGGACAAGACTCCATGGCATGCATTAAAGAGCGTGCCATGCGCTTTGTGGACAATGTGCTCAGCAAAGATAGCTACACGGTAAGTTTACAGCTCCTATTTACCTATTGATGCTAAACTCTTTTCCTTACAGTTATCCAACATGGAGGTGCATTCGAATGGCCAGCAATCAGCTCCCGTTAGCGAGGCACGCGCCAATAGCGCTGATGGTTTCCTGGATGCCATTGAGAACTACATTAAGGGACATGATGTTAGCCTTAATCTGCCCTTGGCCGATGCCAAGGTCACCGTCTCGGCACGCAATCTGGCCAATGATGAGCTGAGCGTGAACCTGCAGTTGAACAACAGCGATGACGATGTTGCCGAAACCGAATCCCGGGGTAAGAAGGGCAACATCTTCAAGAAGGGTGGGTTTTATTGCTAAATCGATTGGATCAAAACATTCAACTCAAATGCACAACACAGGCAAGAAGAATCGTCTACGCAAACTGGCCATGCCCATTCTGGTGCTCATTCTGCTGAAGTCCATCACAGTCATTCCCATGGCCATTGGCATACTGAAGATCAAGGCATTCAATGCACTCGCCCTCGGTTTCTTCTCCTTCATTGTCTCGGTTGGTTTGGCCATTTTCCAATTGTGCAAAAAGGTAAGACCAAACGATTATTAAAACACATTTCTATTGTCTTTTAGGCATTCGCGGGATGTGGTAATTAGATGGTCGTTGTTGTGAGTTGTGAGTTGAAGGTTGAAAGTTGAGAGTTTGAGAGGGCGACGGGTATAAATAGTTACAATTCCTTTTCACGTATGTATATAGAGCTTCCGCGCTGGGGTAAGTCAAGTAAATACCCTCGCCCCCACAATCAAATCCAAACCCAACACCACACTCACCCTACAAAAATAAAAAAAAAAACCAATTAAAAACAACACCACCGATTCCAAATATGCCAATATATATATTACAAGTCATGAAATCGAAACGATTTTAATGCTTTTACAATTTTTATATCTATCTTGAACGATTTAGATTGCCCATGATCATCATCATACCGCACACATCACCGCCCACGGTCCCTGGGACGGACGCAGCTTTGGCTCGGTTCCCGTTCCCGTTGTGGAGCAACCCCAAGATTTGGCCCAGAAGCTGGCATATCAGGCCTATGCCTAAGTCCTAAGAAACACCAAACGAACAGAGCACAAAATGATTTGTTAATTGTTAAAAGATTTTTGTGACTTGTTTCACCTATACTATTCATGGAGCATCCCTAATGGACCAGAGCGAGGCTGCCCTGCATTCTTTAGACCCTATTTATAATAACTTATTATTTATATATTATTTATTGATAAAAACAAACAGACAAGCAAAAAAAAAAAGAACAAAGCAAAACAAGCATAATGCAAAACAAAATCAAATAAAATGACATGCAAAGAAAGCAAATAAATTTGCATAATCAATTGTATATTAATGAAGTCAATTAATTAATGAAATGCGAAATACATACAACAAAGATTTCACTACTCGTACTTGTAATTAACTTGGCCAACGCTTAAATGCGGCTTAGATCGACTTCACTGAGCCTAAAATATTTATAAGCCATCACTTGTCTGTCCTAATTAGCCAAATTTAAGCGCCTCAAATTCTTATGCTCACAATCTAATTAAATATTCCAGTCAAATGCGATACGTCTGCCCCGTACACCTCCCCCCATCAACCCATCAGTGGGTTGGTTACTCGATTAAAATGATGAACAGTGTACAATTTTAATTTTTAAGCTTCTGCTTTTCACTTGCGCGAAAGTTGACAAATCGAGCGAAGGCGAGAGTGAAAGTCTTTAAGCATTCTTATCGAGGGTGTCACAACAGGCGAAATGTGGAGTTTATGTGGCCCACGACATGCAATGAACCTTAAGCAATGTCCCAAGGTCCCAGAGCACTGTTTAAAACCAAATCCCGCTCCAATTTCTACTTAAATCCACCGGAATGTTTCGCAATTCGTAGAAGCATTTGACCGCATCTGAATTTCATTTAAAACGCAATCAAAATGTGTCTTTGCAACATGGCCATGACCAGGACTTTTCACATACTTGATGTAAACACATTCCAATGGCCAATAAAGTATCTATCCATTCCCAAACAAATGACAGCATTCTACAGCAAAGGGGAATTTACTTGGCTCACTGCGTTCGCTTTCATAACAATTTTGGCATTTAGTAGTAAGACGGACGTCGCGTCGGGACAACCACAAAAGTAGCATATGAAAATTTGGTATTATAGTGTGACCGAACATGTCTCGTTTCGTTTCATTTCGTTTTCTTTTCATTTTGATTTGAATTTTTCTCTTTTATTTTTTTTTTGATGTGGTTTTCGACACTTTATTTTGGCACGATTGGAACCAACAAGTGTGTGGCGCTTGTGAAATAAACATGAAGACGTTGAAAATTTCTTTTATTGCTTGATAACAGATCGTGTGACGGCAACACAGACCACGACACCTGATGCATTATTCACACCATTCAGTATCAAGTTAGATAATCTATTTGAATTTTCAATCACTTTGAGATTTGGCAATCATTTGTATGAACTCTATTTTTAACAGATATGAGGGTACAAGTAGGAGGATATATGGAGATATGCATTATGTTTGCCAGTGCGATGGTATATTAGTCGTTAAAAGATGGTTAATAAATAGATAAGTTTATGAAAAAATGTATTTTTAATAAAACATGTTATTAGCAAATTCGAATTGATAACAAATAAATTGATATAAATTGTTCTAAACATAGTTAGAGCTGCATTAAATTCGGATTAATTTTGTGTTCAGAATTCAACATTTAGTAAATGTCTTTACATTAATAATTATAAATATAATCAAGTAATGCTCATGAGTATTTATTGTGTTTCTTATAATTTATGAATCCAATTTAGTTTATCGAATAAAGCTGCTTAAAAGATTGTAAAATAAAAATGTTAAATAATGCATAAAAGGTAATTAAACAATAGCACTTAAAATAAGTAGCAACAATTTTCTTTTAAAGCTACAGCCAATTAAATTGCTAATATTCCTATTACTTACACTAAGTTATTGTAAGTAAAATTATATATTATATATAATGTTGACATTTGTTTATGAATATCTAATTATTTTCATTGCACAACCAGATAAATGATACGACACAATTAGTTATTCAAAGTTTCATAGAAAATATTGAAAAGCTACACATAACTAAGCTGAACATATTCTAATTATATTCATATAATTATTATTAGAGTTAAAAATAGCTATTTAAGTTAATAAATAAAATTGTTCTACAGAACACTCATTAAACAACAGGATACCCAATTCGACCCATTAATTTATAAATGTTTCAATAAAAATATGTAAAATCAAAGCTTATTGCAAATGTAAGACCAATCATAATTAAACTATATACATTTTTTACATTAATTTGTATTTCCTAACAGAACATTTATAGCTATACTAATCTGACCCACTTATTCAGTCAAAGTATCCTATATTCACAACAAATACTAATTGAAAACTGAGCTGATGCTAGCTGAAAATATCCTAATTAGATAAATTGCTAGTCAAATTTAACTAAAATATCTAAAGCATTGTGATTTACGACTTCAGTTGACCCACATTTGAAGTAAACAACAAACAGTTTGGAATATCATTAGCTGCTCTAACGAAATCGTGTCAGGAAAGAAAATATATGTCAGAAATAGCAGTAGCAGTAGCAGTAGCAGAAATCTGTGTTTCGTAATCCCATGAAACAAGGCAAATAATATTAAGTGAACAAACAGTTCCGCATACAAGTGACATATACAAAATACAAAAAACAAATGGCCTAATCCAATCAAGTGGTCAATACCAAAGCGTAGACAAGTTCCGTACTGATTTCTTGTATCGAAATTTGACACAATACGTTGAAAAATGTACGTGCCCTGGACCTAGGCTCCGTTGAGGGCACTCTTTTTGCTTTGCTTTGGGTCTGGGTCTGTCTCTGGCTTTCTTGTGTTCGCGTAAGAGTTGAGGGGCTGCATACTAATTGCTAAGCAAAAGTTATTTTCATCGGACGTCGAAGTGTTGTCGATAATGCAACTCGGACTCTGAGTATCGGAGCGGGGGTAACTCCGGTATATGGGAAAGCGAGAAAGCGTATAGCGTAAAGTAGCTCGTTTGTTAGGGAGCCGAACAAACGGGTGAAGCCAGGCAACCCAGATATCAAAAGACAAAACGCAAGTGTGTGTTTTTTATGGTGAAAAACTTTGGACACTACGTAGAGTTGGCTAAGGTTCGGCTTCGTAGCTGTCCAAAAACAAATTGTGCGCTCCAAAACTTGGAATGCATTGGTCACTGTCTCAACATTTTGAAGTCTCTTTTTTTGGTGTCCGAGGAGCGGCAGTATAAAATCGTCGGTACTCGAACAATTGTTCAACATTGTCGTCGCATCGGCATCGCAGTTAACACTACGCGCTCTGTAGTGGTATTCAAATTTAAGCGGATAGATCAAGTATCTATATCTTTAACTCTATATATGAAAATGGCATTCCGTTACACGTCCTTTATCGCGGTCGGGTGTTTGCTCATGCTGACGTCGGCTGTTCAGGGTGCTGCCATAGATAATGCGGTCACTCCCCGCATTCATAGCTCCGATGAGTTAATCTCAACTATTGTGGATAAGTGCTTCCATGCCAATGCCATGCATTGTCTCAAGGAGAAGGTGCTGACCTATCTGGACACAGTGGCCAATGTGGAGGAGGAGGTCAGTGGACGTGCCTTCAACGATGATGTCATCGACAAGGTCATCGTAGATCGTCTCGGTCGCATTCTGACCACCAACGAGGTGCGCGTCCAGCTGCCCGAGACCTTCTTTGCCAGCTCCGTGGTGACCTATCGTGCGGATCGTGGTTTCGACTTGGAGTTGCCCAAAGAGGAAGGTTAGTAGTCGTCGCATCTACACCCACACACCTCAGAGAGTAGCTTACTTAACCCTCATCATCTAACAGGTCGTGCTGAGAAGAAGAACAAGGACAAACTGTTCCTGCCTCTGTTGCTGCTGATGAAGCTCAAGCTGAAGGTTGTCATGCCCATCCTTTTGGCCCTGGTCAGTCTAAAGGCCACCAAGGCTTTGATCTTGTCCAAGATTGCCATTAAGCTGGTGCTCGGCTTCCTCATCTACAATCTGATCCAGAAATTGGGTGGCATGAAGATGAACATGGTGCCAATGCCAGCTCCCATGCCTGCTGCCGAATATGGTGTGCCCAGCACCACCGCCTCCTCTTACGATCCCAGCAGCTGGGAGCCAATGAGCGGTGGCCCATATGCCCGCTGGGACTCTCAGAATCTGGCCTATAGCTCATACCATCCCAGCAGCTCTTCGTCTTACTCCTCGTCGTCGTCCCCCTCTTCGGGTTCGTCCTCGTCCAGCTACAGCTCCTCTTCTTAAGTGGAATGCTAAGCACTCGTATTGCCGTTGTTAATGTACATACCATGGAACTGAGTGTCCCAGCCTCCCAAAATGGGGGCGTGGCACTCGAAAGTAAGCAGATCAAATGGAACCGGAACATGCCAAGGCCATATAATTAGTTGTTAAGTTTAAGCGAGCGACTTTTAGCCATCTCTATTAATCTCTATTTTCCACTCACTTTTCTCTTTCGACTATCCTTTACTGCTTTGCCTTCTCTCTCTCTCTCTTTCCATCCGCAATTTCCCGCTAACGCCATTCTCTTATTAGTTACCGACCAAAAAACAACGCTATTTAATTGAATTTATTTATTTAATTTATTAAAAATTGCAAATTATTTAAATTAAATTGAAATTAATCACAGTCTTTTATTGCCCACGCTGTACGTTCTCGCGTTTAGTAGTTTGTAATAACAGTGCACAGCTGCACTTGACTCAATCACGGTCAAGTAATATTATAATAAAATACTTATATGGCACACTAGTAGAACTACATATAGTACCGACTGGAATACTCTTTAATTAATATTGCTAAAGAACAATGGTGTGTGTTCATAGTTATAAGCTAAAATAACGCATTCAGAAGACTTTCTAAGAACTTTAGTAGAAGACTTTCTAAGAATTTTAGTAAGATATGCAACT
This sequence comes from Drosophila tripunctata, assembly GCA_035047385.1. NCBI lineage: Eukaryota > Metazoa > Arthropoda > Insecta > Diptera > Drosophilidae > Drosophila > Drosophila tripunctata. Next base: position 188,000 of record JAWNPS010000017.1, read on the forward strand.
GCTGTTTCTAAAACTTCTTAAATAAGTCCTCTTAGTTCCAGAATATGAAGTAACTCAAAGTTTATTTGAATTACTTTTAGCTGACATTGTAAGAACTTTTGTAAGATATGCAACTGCTGTTTCTAAAGCTTCTTAAGAAGGAAAAACGGTCTTAACTTCCAAATATGAAGCAAAAAGTTTATTTAAATCAGAAGACTTTCTAAGAATTTTAGTAGGATATACAACTGCTGTTCCTAAAACTTCTTAAATAAGTCCTCTTATTTCCAGAATATGAAGTACTACTCTAAGTTTATTTGAATTACATTTAGCTGTTCTTTTAAAGATCAGAAAAAACTCTCTACATTTTTTTAAAGTCACATAATGTAAATGTTAATTCAACACAAACTAACCAGTCCATCTACTGTAAGTAACGAATTCAACACAAACCTCCTAGAATGTCTCGAACCTCTCACCAAAAATTGTGTTCGTTTCGGAATTCGATTCTTATACCCTCTGTACCTAAGGTTCAGTTTCGAACCTTGACTCAATTTCATATAAAAACCATTGAAGTTTTCGACTATACTCATTCAAAATAGAATTAAATTTCAAATTTGATTCTGTTTGGGTTCAGGCTTAAGGCATTTTCAAGCTCCCGTTTAGGGACCTTAAATACCAAAGAGAACTGATTCAGAGGGGTTCTGATTTGAAGCGGTTTGTAGCCTAAATAAAATGTATGTTGTTCTTTTTAAAGTGGAAACAAATTTAACATTCTGTAACATTGCCAAGCGAACCGGTTCAGCGGGGTCCAGTTCTCAGCCGGCTTGCAGCCCTAGTAAAGTGTGCGTTATTCTCCTTTAAAGTGGCTGCAAATTTTACATTATTATTCTGAAACTCTTCTTTTCATTTACTATTTTATATGTATACACATACAAAAAATACCCCAAATCGGTGCAAGTTAACACATTAACACATTATAACGAAAAATGTATCATGTTCTAAAATTAGCGACAATTTCCTAAACAGTTTTCAGCTAAACGAGCTACTAACATGTTTGAAGTCCGCTGCAAGTCACGCAATCTCCGGCGTAGTACAAATTGATTTGTCGCACGGCATGTGAGTTAAGTGATAAAAGAAAATAGGGTATATTAAAGGGTAACAGCAGCTTGAAAGGCTTGGCAAACAGCTGTTTCAACCAAGACCGGCCCGAGCAGCCGACTGAGCCAGCAGACCTAGACCGAGATAGCCGGTTTTTGGACCCGTTTCGGTCCGAGTCTGTGGCGAGCTACTTAAGACGCTGTTAAAGCCAAATCATAAGTCAGTTGAATGTTGAAAACGAAATGCAGATCAAGTGTTTGAGTTGGCTCTGTTTGAGTCTCTGGCTGAGCCAGTGCATTGCAGCTGACGGAGAGACTGATGTGTCCAAATTCATGCGACACTTGGATATTATACCGGATGTGATTGAAACGGGACCTCAAGAGTTTCTTAATGTAAGCGGCACTGATGCAATTGAATCAACAGAGTTTTTATATTAATTTTGCGCGCAAATTAGGTTACTTACAGTGGAAACATTCCCGCTGATCGTGGTGTGGAGCTGCAGGCAATGCAGGTGCGTGATGTGCCCGCAGTTAGCTGGATTGCCCAGAAGGATACCTACTACACACTGCTGATGATCGATCCGGATGTGCCCAGCCGAAAGCATCCGAATTTTAAAGAATATCTACACTGGCTGGTTGTCAACATACCCGGCAATCAACTGCAGCTAGGGGATGTTCGTGCTGCTTATGTGGGTGCCATGCCACTGCCGGATACAGGATTGCATCGCTATGTTCTGCTGCTCTACAAGCAAAGCGATGTAATCAAATTCGATATAGAGAAGTTACCACAACAAAACGATGAGGGTCGCATCAAATTCAACACCAAGGAGTTTGTGGCACAGTATAAACTAGGAGTTCCTCTAGCTGGCAATTTCTTCACCAGCGAGTGGAGAAAAGATGCTGCAGCGCTGTCCAAAACACTCTTTCGAAGCCCCGTCGAATAATTGGAAATTTAGGTAATCTGTGTCGTCAGCAGCCGGTTTTTGATCAGTTGGATTGCCAAAGAAATGCATAAATTAAAGTTATACACGATTCCGGCTGTCTACACTGTAAACAATTTAGGCTTAAGTTAAATGTCAAGTTGTAAACTGTGAAATGAATCCCATAAGCCTTGCATTTTAAGACTCCAAATCTGTCCAAACATGTCTAATCCGTCTGAGGCTTTTGCCAAGCATAAAATTGTGCCCGATATACTGGATGCAGCGCCAGAGCAGCTGCTCAAGGTAGGTACGATCATGCTAGCTATCCAATATTCATATATACAGGACAGGTAACATATTCGACTGGCTTGGAGGTCAATGTTGGCAATGAGCTGACACCCACACAGGTCAAGAGTCAGCCACAACTGGAATGGAGCAGCGAAACAGCTGCTTTGTATACAGTGCTGCTAACCGATCCGGATGCGCCGAGTCGCAAGGCGCCAAAGTTTCGTGAATGGCATCACTGGCTGGTGGTGAATGTGCCCGGCAATCAGCTGGACAAAGGTGACGTGCTCACCGCCTATGTGGGTGCAGGTCCGCCTCAAGGCACTGGCCTGCATCGCTATGTCTTTCTGGTCTTCAAGCAGCCCCAAAAGCTCTCCTGCACTGAGCCACGCATACCCAAGACTAGCGGCGAGGGGCGTGGCAAATTCAGCACAGCCAAATTTATAGCCAAATACAAATTGGGCAACTGTGTGGCTGGTAACTTCTTTCAAGCGCAGTACGATGACTATGTGCCCAAATTGTACAAGCAGCTGTCTGGCAAAAAGTGATCTTATATATTACATAGTATATTGTTAATGCATAATTATACAATTAGAATTCTCGTGCTGCAGTTAATTATATGCGTTGCCCCCACATTGTTTTCCCAGCTTCGTTAGTTGACGAAGCGTAGACGGTCGCTTAAAAGCGCAACGTCATGGCAAACTGGTTTCAGTTGTGCTCGGACCTCGTTAGCGAGAAGGTCTTAAAGTTGACTTAAACACATCGCCTTAACTCAGTTAACAATGTTGTTGTTTCCTTTGGTCTTAATTGCCAGCATCATCTTGGCTGTGCAGTGCGAGTCTGTGGAGGATTCATTTAAAACACATGGCGTTGTGCCAGACGTATTGCCCATAGCACCAAACCAGTTACTCAAGGTGTGTGTGTGTGCGAGAGAGAAACGAGAAATTAAATCAACACTAACTTGAAAACTTTCCGTTCAAAGGTCACCTATCCGAATGGACTAGTTGCCAAAAATGGTGTGGAACTCACACCCACACAGGTCAAAGATCAGCCACTTGTAGAGTGGAATGCCGAAGCCACAGACTACTACACGCTCATTATGACCGATCCGGATGCACCCAGTCGTGCAGATCCCAAGGTGCGTGAGTTTAAGCACTGGGTTGTGGTCAACATTGCTGGTAACGATGTGTCCAGCGGTGAAGCGCTGGCCGAGTACGTTGGCTCTGGTCCGCCCAAGGATACGGGTCTGCATCGCTATGTATTCCTGCTGTACAAACAGCCGGGTAAACTGCAATTCGATGGCGCACGCGTTAGCAACAAATCACGTAAAAATAGACCAAAGTTTCATGCGGCCAGATTCGCAGAACATCATCAGCTGGGAAACCCAGTGGCTGGCACCTTCTATCAGGCACAATACGATGACTATGTGCCCACTGTGCACAAGCAGCTGTCAGAGGAATGAGTTTTTTTCACATTGTTTGAATTATAAAAGATTTCTTTTGGTTTTATTGTTGATTGTTGAATGTTATTTTGTTGAGTGGTTTTATGCGTGTACTCTAATCTACTTGCCCGCTGCTGTGGCCAGCGGATTGCGCAGCACCAGTATAACCGAATCGCCACGCAGAAACATTTTCGATATGAAACGATCCTTGTTCACCGGTTTCACCTTCTTCTTGCCCTTGCCCGTGCGCGGCAGTTCCGTCCACATCTCCTTCACGTTCTCCAGCACCATGTTGCAATGGCGGTCGAACGCCTTGACGCGACCCAGCAGCTTTTTGTTGTTGCGGCAGTTGATGAGTACTTGTGTATTGTTTTTCACCGATTGTGTCAACACTGACAGCGGTCCCGTATTGAACTCTTCCTCTTCTTGGCGTGCCAGCTCCTCCGGCGTCAGTTCAGATTTCGGTTTCACGAGAGCCCTGCCAAAAAAACAAAATGTACATGAGTTTAGTTGTTTACAAAAGAACTGTCACTGCTGCTACTTTTACATTGCACACACCACTAATTACTTACATATTAATAACTATTTAACTATAGCAAGTCTTTAAATTCACTTAGTTTTATTTATTTATTAAGGAAACGTTTGCTCCTCGCGGCTTTTTTCGTCGTACAGAGTTGTTTAGTTTTTGTTTGGATTGTGTTCAAGTGAACCAAGTGCGCATGGAACTTGTTCAGCAATTGTGTTGAACTTTACACATATGTAAACTTAATAAAAGCTATATTTAAATAATACGCTAAGTAGCTAATTTAGTTAACATTTTTTTCAGACACTTGCAGACATGCGGTCTAGCTGCAAAATTAAAACTAAACTAAACCGGCTTAACTTTTGGAGCTAGTTCGGCAACTATCGATGTTATGTTAACTATCGATAGAAGCGCAACGCAATATTTGACTCCCGTGAAGTTGGCTGCGCATGGCGCTTAACATTTTTGCATGGAAATGCAATGTTGTTTGTTAATATAAACATTTAAGTGGTTTTTATAACTTAAAATAGTGCATTTATTTAGCTAGCAAGCTTAATTTATTGTTAACAGCGTTAACAAATTAAACCACTGTTATCGCGCTGTATGTAAACTACGCTATACGGACTTGTTCTTGTTTACAAGCACGTGGAACAGCAGCTGTTTTCAGTTGCATTGGTAATGGACGATTCCAGTTCAGCTAAGAAACCCAAGATGACCACAGATATGGAATCGGTACCGCCGCCAACTGATAACTGTGCGCACTGGGTGCACCGCAAGAAGCGCTACTGCAAAATGACTGTAAACAAAGGCAGTTTGTACTGTGGAGCACATGAGCCGGCAACGGATAAATCTTTAGAGGATTCAGAAGCGGAACGCATTCCCTGTCCACTGGACCCCAAGCACACAATCTTCAAGCGCAAGCTGGCTAAACACTTGACCATATGCAATGCCCGTGAGCAGGCCAGCACAGTGCCCTATATTGTACGGGACATAAATGCTGGTGATCAATTGGAGGAAATGGAAAACTTTGACAAACTGAAACTGCACGAACTGAAAGATGCAGAGTTCTACGGGGTTATAGAGAAAGTACAACAGCTCTATGACGCGCACATAGCTGGCAAAATCGAGGAGTTGCATCTGCAGCATGCGTCGCTGGAGAAGCCCCTAAGTCACGAGGAGTACGGTCAGGAGACTCGCAAGCATTTAGTGCAGACATCTGCCTTGCTGGGCATCCTTGAGCAGGATAAACAGCTAAGCGAGCACACCAGCTACATTGAATTTGGTGCCGGAAAGGGACAGCTTGCCTTCTACCTGGCCACGGCTCTGGATGCCCAGCAGTTAAACAACTCGCAGGTGGTGCTCGTGGATCGCCTTTCGCTGCGCCACAAGAAGGACAACAAATTGACCAACAAGCAGCTGGTGCTACGCATTCGGGCGGACATTGCTGATCTCAAGATGTCTGAGCTGCCCGAGCTGCAGCGCACCCAACGCAATGTGGCGCTATCGAAGCATCTCTGTGGCGCAGCTACAGATCTTACACTGCGCTGCATTCTGGGCGACACTGCCTGTTCCGCCGATTATATTATGATAGCACTCTGTTGCCATCATCGCTGTTCCTGGCGTTCCTACGTGGGCAAGTCGTGGCTCCAGGCGGCTAACATAACTCCTCGCCAGTTTGCCATCATTACCAAAATGGTCAGCTGGGCGGTGTGCGGCACTGGACTCAGTCGGGAACGTCGAAAGGCCATGGAGGAGGCAGCGGAGGCTCTTCCGCAGCAAGAACAACCACCGCCGGAGCCAACTCAAAGACTAAGCCGTGAACAGCGCGAACTTATCGGTTATCAATGCAAGCGTGTCCTGGACTACGGTCGCCTGGAGCACCTCAAAGCCCATGGCTATGATGCCACGCTAAAGTTCTATGTGCCACGCGATGTCACCCTTGAGAATGTGATTCTATTGGCACGTCGCGTCAACAACACAAAGTGCAATAAAAATAATAGTTAATGCCAATAATTAATTTACTGTTTCAATTACATACAGGCATAACATAGAACAAGTTGATAACAACTAGAGCTTTGAAAAAATTGTTGTAAATTATAGAGTTCTACAATCTCATAGTCCCAAAAGTCTTCACAGTGAGCACCAATATGTTATTTGATTCTACCTAAATTTAATGAGAATATAATATATAATAGCCTGATTCCTGAAATCAATATAGATTAGTTGTAGATTTTATCCATGAAATATATTAAGGCGCCTATAAAATTAGTTCAAAATTTGTGCGAATGGCTATATAGGAAATTTTGTTTGGAAGAAATCTAGTAAAGTTATAAATATGAATGATTATTAAATATTTTAACCTCATGTGTTATCGATAGCTTTAATCGAACATCAAAAAGCTGACAGCACAACGCAATACCACTAACCATCTAAAAATCTTTGTAAGGATCATACATCAATTTAGTGTATGGTAAGTGGATCAGCGCTGTCGGCTTTTTGATGTTCGATTAAAGCTATCGATAACTCTTGGGGGTTCTATGAGAGCTGTAGCCACCAGGAACCGTAATTATTATGAGTTATATATTTAAAAAATCATAAAATAACGATTAAATTAAATTTTTTAACGATTTTCTTCGAAAATAATCATTATTTTTGAGTAATTTATGAAAAACTTAACTATAATGATTATATTTGATCGAAAAAAAAATAAAAATCAAAAATAATGATTAAAAATGATATTTATTTTTTTCGCTCAAAATAAAGCTCAGCAGTAACATACGGCTTCTGTAAAATACTTCTCCCCAATGTAATTGCATATTCTTTTTCTATCTAGAACCCCCGAAAATTATTTTTGAAGAATTCGATAAAAATCAGAAATTTAAAAATCATTTTAGAAATGGATAGATTATTTAATAATAATTATTTTGGTATACTAGATATATTTCTAGGTCCGTTGCAAGTGAATGATTTTTTATTAAAAATTAAAAAAATAATCATAATTTACGGTCCCTGGTAGCAACTGCTTAAAAATCTATGTTCGATCGTTCTAGAGCTTTGAATTTCAAGAACATGTGTATAAATAAATATAATTTTAACTACACACCTCTTTCAAAAATTTAAAACTACTGATAAAGAGAAAATAAACGAATGAGCGTTATCAACAGATATTGGGTCAAGCACCCAGAAAGAGTAGTAAAGTGTATAGAGAAGCTACAACACTTTGGCCGAAAGAGAACGCAGAAGAGCGTTAAACAATTACGTCACTAGGCACTTCAGCCTAAAATTATAAACAAAATTACTCTTATGAAGAAAAAGCTTCTTTTTGCCCTTTTATGGAAGTTTGTTTAACACTAATGCGTGGCAGTTGGTAACTATAAAAGCGGCAATTGGTATTTGTTTGATCATAGTATGCGGAATGAATCGTTGGGAGAATCGTGTTGCGGTGGTTACGGGTGCCAGTTCGGGCATTGGAGCAGCATGCTGCAAGGATTTGGTGAGCAAGGGCATGGTTGTGGTTGGGCTGGCCAGACGGGAGGCACATCTGCAGCAACTGAAGGAGTCCCTACCGGCAGAGCAGGCAGCACGCTTTCACGGACGTTGCTGTGATGTGAGTGTGGAGCAGCAGATTATCGATACCTTCGCCTGGGTGGATAGTTCGCTAGGTGGTGCCGATGTGCTGATCAACAATGCGGGAATAGTGAGACTGGATAATATTACGGATCCTGGCAATACGGACAATCTGCGTGCCACACTGGACACAAATGTGTTGGGCGTCTCCTGGTGTACACGTGAAGCTTTCCAGTCGCTGCAGCGACGCAAAGTCAACGATGGTCATGTGGTGATCATCAACAGTGTGGTGGGCCACAAGGTGCCAATGTACGGACTCAGCATGTACGCTCCCTCCAAGCATGCCGTCACCGCTCTCACAGAGGTGCTGCGTTGGGAGTTCCAGAAGAAGGGCACCAATACCAAGATCACGGTGAGTGGACGCAGATCAGTATCACACAAGTATTTTACTAACATTTTGCCTTACCGATTTGTGTAGAGCATCAGTCCAGGCGTTGTGGATACCGAAATACATGCCAATTCACAAGGTTTTGGTACTGCCATTCTGACAGCCGAGGATGTGGCCGATGCGGTCACCTATTGCATTCAGACACCGCCGCACGTGCAGATCCATGAACTCACTATTAAGCCGGTGGGGGAAAAGTTCTAGTCTGTAAAATGGGAGAGAATGCCAATTAATGCCCTGTTGAGCCATTAATCTAGGCACGAAAGTGTACATTTAACCGTTTGAAATTTTTGTTACCAATTTTGAAAATATTTACTCAAATGACAATAAATAGAAAAACTTTAGCGGGTTTTGGAAATATACACGGAGCATCTAAAGGTGTTATTCTAGTGACAAAAGCGTGTTTTGAAATTTCAATATATCTGGGGCTTACACGAAAAAGCTTTTGCTGGCTTGAAAATATTACCAGAGCATACAAAAGATACAATTTTCTTAAGGCATCTATCTAGTGACGAAAGCGTAGTTTTAACTCTACAAATTTCTTATTCTTATACAGAAAAAAATTCTTGAACGAGACATATTTTCAAAGTAAACAAACCATACAATTCCCCCTTACCACTTTATCAAACTAGTGACGAATGTGTTTTTCTAATTTTAAAAATTTGTAATATATGCACAGAAAATAATTTGCTTGTCTGAAATTATTTATAGAGTATCCAGAGCATTAAAAATTAAACTTAGAAATATGTCGAACTAGTGACAATAGTACATGTTTAACATTTCAAATTTTTTGATTTATTCTTTACACTACCAATGTTTTAAAAACTATTATTAAAATAGAAATTTCACCTTTAAAAAAATAATGTGGGTCAAAAAGTGTAATTTCCTAAAATTTTTAATTTAAAACTTTATTTTAGTTACAAATAATTTTTTTTTAAGTTACAAATGTTTGCCAAGTATTTAATTGAATGTGTTTTTGCTTTAAAAAGTTCAACTAAAGCAAACAACTTTACACTGCGAGTGTGCGAATAAATCTTGTGCTCACAGTGCTTTATATCTTCCACTGTTTTGTTGTTTTGCTCTCTTTCGACTTTCGCTCAGCTGTTCGCTTTTTGTTCGTTCCAATGCGAATGCGCTTCCAGTGTATACACCGAATATTGTTTTTTTCCGTTGCCAGGGCTGCACAACACAGCGAACAGCTGTTGGTGAGTCAGTATTTGGAAAACAAATTTCGCCTGGCTAATATTAAATTGCGCTTGAAAATTAAACATTGTCGATTGTGTGTGCTGCGAATTAGACAAACCGAAGTGAAATGGAGTACAAAATGAAAGCCATCAAGTGTCCAACGGACGAACTGTCGCTGACCAACAAGGCGATTGTCAACATTGGCGATTTCACCGAGGAAGTGAAGTCAGTTTCTCACAAATTTGTTTCGTTCATTTCCATTTAATACATTTGATTCATTGGTGCTAAAAAACGAGTGACGCCAGCACATCAGATGGGCGTCTTTCATGGCTAAGCTGTTAGTAATTTGCTGTTGTGTTTTAGATATGCGGAAATCTCACCTGGACCCGGACAGAATTATGTATTTGCGCTGGAGAAGATTGCGGAACTGCCACGTGGGCATGTGGGCTTCTCGCTGGTGCAGCGCAGATGGGCGAATCTGTCGATTAACCAGGAGATCGATGTGAGTCCATATCGATTCAATGCCAGCTCGGACATCATTACGCAGGTCTCCTTTGAGACGGATTTCCTGCAAAAGAAGACCATTACGCAGGAGCCCTACGATTCCGATGAAATGGCCAAGGAGTTCATCATGCAGTTCTCGGGCATGCCGCTCACTAAGAGCCAGACACTGGTCTTTCACTTCAAGGACAAGAAGCTGCTTGGTCTGGCGGTCAATAGCCTGGAGGCCATTGATCCCCGCACTGTGGGTGACGGCAAGGAGACAAAGACCCGGAACGTAGACTTTGGCCGCATCCTGGGCAACACGGTGGTGCAGTTCGAGAAGGCCGAGAACTCAGTACTCAATCTGCAGGGCAGATCCAAGGGTAAAATCGTACGGCAATCGATCATCAATCCCAATTGGGACTTTGGCAAAATGGGCATTGGTGGCCTGGACAATGAGTTCAATGCCATCTTTCGACGTGCCTTTGCCTCGCGCGTCTTTCCACCCGAGCTGGTCGAGCAGCTGGGCATTAAGCACGTCAAGGGCATACTGCTCTATGGACCACCTGGCACTGGCAAGACACTGATGGCCCGACAGATTGGCACCATGCTGAATGCCCGCGAGCCCAAGATTGTCAATGGACCACAGATTCTTGACAAATATGTGGGCGAGTCGGAGGCAAACATACGCCGCTTGTTCGCCGATGCCGAGGAGGAGGAGAAGCGCTTGGGACCCAACAGCGGCCTGCACATCATCATCTTTGACGAGATCGATGCCATTTGCAAGGCGCGTGGCTCTGTGGCGGGCAACAGCGGTGTACACGATACGGTGGTCAATCAATTGCTGGCCAAGATTGACGGTGTGGAACAGCTGAACAACATTCTGGTGATTGGCATGACGAATCGCAGGGATATGATCGATGAGGCGCTACTGCGTCCCGGTCGCTTGGAGGTGCAAATGGAAATCAGCCTGCCCAACGAGCAGGGACGTGTCCAGATCCTCAACATACATACGAAGCGGATGCGGGAGTTCAACAAGATTGCCAGCGATGTGGACAATGCGGAAATTGCATCACGTACCAAGAACTTTAGCGGTGCCGAGCTGGAGGGTCTTGTGCGTGCCGCACAGTCGACGGCCATGAATCGTCTGATCAAGGCCGATGCCAAGGTGCATGTGGATCCCGAGGCCATGGAGAAGCTTAAAGTGACGCGATCCGATTTCTTCCATGCCCTGGAGAACGACATAAAGCCCGCCTTTGGTACGGCTCAGGAGATGCTCGAGAATATGCTGGCACGCGGAGTCATTAACTGGGGACAGCCAGTGTCCAGTCTGCTGGAGGATGGTATGCTGTTTGTGCAACAGGCAAAGGCTGAGGAGGGCTCCGGATTGGTATCCGTACTCATCGAGGGTGCTCCCAACTCTGGCAAATCGGCGCTGGCCGCCAATCTGGCCAAGATGAGCGACTTTCCGTTCGTCAAGGTTTGTTCACCCGAAGACATGGTCGGATTCACTGAGTCCGCCAAGTGCCTGCAAATACGTAAGATTTTCGACGATGCCTATCGTTCCACACTCAGCTGCATTGTGGTGGACAATGTGGAGCGTCTGCTCGACTATGGACCCATTGGACCACGCTACTCCAATCTAACACTGCAGGCTCTGTTGGTGCTGCTCAAGAAGCAGCCGCCCAAGGGACGCAAACTACTCATCTTGTGCACGTCAAGTCGCCGCGAGGTTCTCGAGGAAATGGAAATGCTTTCGGCCTTCACCTCCGTCCTGCATGTGTCCAATCTGTCCAGCCCCGAACATGTCTTAACTGTGCTGGAGAACTCGGATCTCTTCAGTCCCGAGGAACTGCAAAATATTGCCAGAAATATGGCTGGCAAGCGGGTGTGCATTGGCATCAAGAAGCTACTGGCCCTCATCGATATGGTACGGCAATCGGATCCCCACTATCGGGTAATTAAGTTCCTCACCAAAATGGAGGAGGATGGGGGACTAGATTTGGTGGCGAGAACGCAGTAGCTACCGCCTCCCTTCGAGCTGAGAATGTCAGTTGTGGAGCTCAACGATGCTTTCTGAAGGAGCGTGTCCAAAACTACAAAATGCACCATTGAATTAGCTCAAATAGAGATATATACATATATATAAATATACCTATCTAAATACGATTATACAAACAAGGGCTAGAAATCACAGAAACAGAACCGACCAATATATAAGACAAGAATTATGTGAACCAACTTTATATATTTATATATACACACATTCCATATGAATCCCAGCGATTAGCGACATCGAAAACCTTGTCAAATTATTTGCCAAAAGTCTTGGCATATTCGTAACTATTATATAGCCAAATAGTTACTACCATATTTACATTTACCCTGTAGTTGTATTGACTTATGCGTTAACCAACGAACTCTTATATTCATGTGTATTAAATTTGTAATGTTTGTAAGCATAACAGTAATACGTTTCTATGGATGTACACTATTATATATACCTCGCTTTAATGCTCTGAGTTATGGACAAACTCTTTTTGGTTAGTGCAACATTATGAAACGCACATAACAATGACTTTAAAAAAGGTCTAGACTCTTATAAAGGTTTTCACTTCAATTTGTAGACTTTTTGACACACTAGCGCCGCTTAGGCAAGTCTGCGGCCAGTTTTACATTTAAATAACTAACAGCGCACAAAAGTAGACTTTATATTTTTTACAGGCAGACGGATGCGTAGCAGTTTTCGATAGACTTTTCGGAGTTTTCGGTTTTAGCATGTAATTAAATGCATATATGTTTATACAATATAAAAATATATAAACATGTGTGTGTGAGGTTAAGTGCACTAAAATAAAATATTGCATACGTTCGTGGGTCACAATATTCAAATTTTGTACTCGATATTAAACAGCTCCAACGGCAAATTTTGGAAAATTTTAAAAATATGTATGCAACAAAGCGTTTCAAAACGGTTTACAATTATTTTTAGAAAATTACAGTACTACTATTAAGAGGCCAGCATTTATTATATATATATAAAAATGAAATAGTAATTAATGTCATTAAGTGTTTATAAGAGTTTACAAACAAATACGTGTCTGTTACATGTTAAATGTTACACGGCTAAACTAATCAATTTAATGCAATTATTATGCATTTTTGTGTGAAAATGTACGCAATTAATACACATAAATAAATATGAATAGTATTATAAAAAGAAGTTGTTTTGCAATTGCCAGTAGTTCAGTGATGTCTTAACACTCTGGCGCCACTGGAGATCAGTCACAATTGCAGATATTCCCTTTTGCATCGATCAGCTGATTGGAGACGCCGCGCCGTTGTGGGGCGACAAGCAGACCCGCCACGCTGACCACACTGACCACTGACCACACACTTATGACTTATAACTGACCAATACAGTCCAAGTACCAGTCCAGAGCAATTTCATGTAATTTGAATAAATGATTTATAATGTAAACATTATAACTTTAACGGCTCGCGCGCGTCGTATTCAACATACATATGTACATATGTATTCCGACTTGATATTGATACCGATATTTATGTACTGTAATTGATATATGGCGCTAATTGCGCTCGACACCCATTTGTGCAGCACACTACTTACTTATACATATATAGTTTATAGCTATTGCATATATCTTGCTGAGCGCCGCTTTATCTAAGGAATCCTCGTCTGCGACGCGACATTGTCAGCTGCATAAGAGAACTGGGAACGTGGTTATTAACTAATTAAAACTGCATATTTGCCAAGATGCAAAATTGATACGCTCGATTGGTCTGAAAATCTGAAGTAATCAGAGCTACTCAATAGACTGAATTTGTAATTAGTTAACTGCTGCTGTTGCCTGCTGCCTGTTGCTGGAGCTGCATAAAGCAGGTGCCCCAATGCCTGTCGTCAGGCTTTTCATGTACATTTATTTATTTTTTTGGCGCGTCATCCCACACCCAAAACCACACAACACTAAGACCCACTAAAGCACCCAAAAGCCATCAAGTGCCGGCCGCGTCATCAGGCCACAGCCAAACCACCGCACCTCCCTACCACACCGCACATCCCAGCGCTTGTATGCAAATTTTCATGACGAAAGTCCAGTCGGACAAAGTTCAGTGACCGGATGCCAAAAAGCTGGCATGGAACGCAAAGCGAAACCAAAAAAACAAAAAAAGAAATGAAATTTTCATTCAGTGTCGCAGTTGCCACTTTAAAAATAAACTGCGAAACTTTTACAAAAGTTAAGTTAAGTTTGTGTAGCTGAGAGGGGGAAGGGGTGGAGGAGGAGATGGTGGAGGGAGGTGGTTGAAGCTTGGGCGCTGCTTTGCGGGGTGGGTGGGTGTCGGCAGTCCGTGATCGCACTTGTCAGACGCAGCAGCAGCAACAGCTTAAGGCAAAGCCAAAGCCAAAGCCGCCTCACTTACACTTACACCCCGCACACCGCACCCCAACCCGCTAAGTGCTTTCAAACCGGCTGCGCTTGTTGTTGCTGCCGTCGCTGCTGCTGCCTCTGCTGCTGCTGTTGTTGTTGTCAAAAGCGCAAACGCCGGCAGCAAAGGTTCGATTTCACTTTCGCACGCTGTCGCTGTCGCTGACGTCGATCGTTTGGTTGGTGGTGGCGCTACTACTAAAAGCGGCTCTTGCTCTGGCGGAGGGTGGCGCTGCAGCAAGGGGCATCTCTGCACTGGGGGGTCTGGTGCCGGCTGTTGTGTTTACAGGTTTACAGGTTTACGGCTTTCTTTCAAATGACACTCTCACACTAATCGCTCGCTGTGTGTGTTGCTCTCTCACCGGATCTGCTCAAGTTTTTCACGAGATCTGGAGAAATTTCGCATATGCGCAATGTACATCCCCAATCCACAGACAATTCTGCAGATAAACGAGTGAGCTTTAAAAGTTAACATTTGATGGATGCTGACAAAGCAGTGAATGATGAAATTGTACTACGAGCTTACATAGATACACACGAATACATGTGCATTAAGTACAAAACTCAAAAGCAAACATCATGCAAAATCTTCCTGCATTACACAAACGCGGAAGATTTTCTTTACATGCACACACACACTCGCACATTTCATTTGGATTTTCCAATGCTGAATGCATTTTCATGCCATTTTCATTGGGGGTTTTCATGAGTGCGAGTGTGTGAGTGTTTGTGTGTGAGTGTTTGTGTGTGGCATGCATGTGAAACTAACAGTTAAATTAGCTGTTTTTGTTTCATATGGCGCTTCACTGACGGCACTGACGCTACAATTTTACACTGTAGCTGAAGCATTTTTGGGTTTTTTTGTTGTTGTTGTTGTTGATATGACTGGTCTCTGTTTTGATACGCTCTCGTGGTAGGATAACTTGATTTTGTATGAGAGTTTGTCTACACTTTATTGGAAATATATACATATAGCTGTTCCTAAAGTTTACTGTAAATATGTTAAAAATATAAATTCTAGAGGTAAAAGATAATTTCCAACAGTTCGACTGGCTATCAGTGTGCTCAACAGTTCACGCTAGGTACTATAGCTTACCAAAATACTTATGTTTAAAAAATAACATTTTCTTAAAAAATATAGCGCATATTAACTGAAATATATTCAGGAGGAGTTACTCTCTAATAATACTAAAGAACAGTTTGAGAAAATGTGTATATACACTGCGCGTCATAGGTTAGAGGCACTCGTACTTGCATTCAAATTTGAGTTATAACGTTTTATTTTGAAAGAATTAAAAAAGAGTTGATATGCAAAAAAACTTGGATATTTAATGATACTTTAAGTATACTTTTTGAAGAAGTACACAAATTTGACAAAATAATGTTTTCAAATAGTTTCTTAAAGCTGTGTAAAATTAGGAACATTTTTATCTCTGGTCACTAGAATAGACGCACTAAAACAAATATATTATTTCCAGGAAAGTTACTTGTATTAATATTTAATTGTTAAATAATCTTATATTCATTAGAAATTGTACATAAAATATTTAATAAAAAATTTAAAATCTGTAAAAGTCTATTATTTTTATATCGAAATTACAATTGGCAAAAAATGAATGAGCTTTGTTCAATATGCTTAACAACTTTCAGACTAAGCTTTAAATGGAAAGACGTTTGTGCTTTTATCGTTACATCTCAAACTCTTGTAGTTTGCTGACTGATCAACGTCTATACAACACCATACAAGCTACAAACGTTTCATTTTCGTATATTATAACAGCCAACATGTGTAAGGGTATTACCAGATCGACTGTCCACAAATTAGGCAGTTCCTTCTGGTTTTGCTGTGATTTTTTTTATTTGCAATTTATAATTAAGTTGCAATTTGGCATGCGAGCCAAGAAGTTGATGATGGCGCTGCCTGCGCCTAAAACTATTCATGGTATGTCTGCAATTTTCCTGGAACTTGCATGCATATTAGTCATCAGCTTGAAATGGGAAAACTACATATTAAACTGATTGCAATACAATTATATTATATGGTTTACGAAAAAAAAAATGAAATATATCAAACGATTAACCCATTATAATATAGAAAAATTATTTAAGAATTATTTAAAATTAGCTGCTGAAACAATGAATTTGTGGTAACTCTTAATACTACAATTATTACATCTAAAGTGCTTAGATTTTGGCAATTTAGTACCCATTTTAGCAACACGGTTTAAACATATTCTTATGGGCAGGATCACAAAAACAAATGTATATATTTTCAGAAGACAAAAAGCGTTGCTGGATCCAGAAAAAAAAGATCCGTGGAAATGTTCGTCGCACGCGATCGAGACATTCGAATTCGCATTCGTATTCGCATTTCGATTCATTGATACACTCGGCAGGCACTCAAGCAAAAAAAAAACAACTGAAAAGAAAAGAGCGAAAAAACTCAAATTAAATAATACGAGCTCCCTGTTCGGTGTTCCTTGTTATTATTATATTGTATTCCACCCTTTTTTTTGCGTGATGTGCGTCGGTTTTTTGTGTGTGCCATATTCTTAGGAATTCCTTTGGCACAATCCAATCCAGTCGCAAGATCAATCAGTGTGCCATCAGTGTGGAATATGGGTCTGCGTGTCTCTCTGTCTCTTTCCTGCCTTTCTCTCTCTCTCATTAATTGAGGTATAAATGAAGTCAGTAGTTCACTTTCATTAGAGTCCTCGACAGCTGGTGGACAGCACGTGCCTAGCTCTGGCTTTCTTCACTTTTCCTGTGCTACTCGAGTTACCTAGTTTACCCCTTTTGATAAAGAGAGAGAAAGAGTGCGTGCCTGCCACGCCTACAAGTCATTAGGGCGCACACTTTTGGCCAAGGCGGATATTGATTTCGATAGCTGTGGCGCAATTTGTTGTCAACGTCTCTCGACATTTTCCAAGTGACAGGAGGCAGGAGGCAGGAGAGCAACAACATCTGCGACTATTGTGTGCTGTGTGTTTCACTTTTCATCAAACTTATTAATTTCTACGATCATAATTAAAGCGAATTTGATATTTCCGGCCAATCGTGTTGGTTCAATGAACCTAGGCCCCAGAATCCTTGAACTTTTGCTTCGTTCGCAGACAAAATACAAATATTTCTATACATACATATGTACATATGTATGTGCATATGTATCTTCTCTTCCATCATATTGGCAATAATCTATTTCAAACAAAGAGCCAAGTTGCGATCCAATGCGATGCGGCTGCCCTTTTGGCGGCACCCTCACAAAATTATTGACCAGCGTACCAGCCATCCAGCCAAAAGAAATGAATGACTAAAAACTAAAAGATATATAGAATGAAAATAAAAATAAAAACAAAAAAAAACAGTCCGATTTGATGTTCTGTCTGTCTCCTTAAATGCTACCTAAATATTTCGGTTAGACAGAAAAAAGGACTTTTTTGAGTTGTTTTGGGTTTTTTTTTTTGTTCCATCCATCGCATATTTGATTCTAATCAACGTTTTGCCACAAAACATATAATTCCATTTGATATTTGGGCCTGAACGCTACGTTTTGCTCAGAAAATTGCATTTAAACGCTTATTATGCGCTTTTTATTTGCAACCCATACTTTGCTGCCCCAATGCTCGATCAGTCATGCAATGCTTGGGTATATGTATATATATAGTTTAGGGTATATCATATATGGTATTTCTATGGTACAAGCGTGTTCCTGCTTTAATTTAATTAAATCGTAATATCGTTAGCAAATAAAATAAATTGTTTTCAATTATTGTACGTACATCAGCGGCAAGACAAGACGCTGCTGCTGCTGGTGGTTGACCTCTTTCAATGTGACATTCTTGAACTTCAGCAGCAGCAACAACAGTTGCCAGATAATGGCAATTACATCTGTATATAAGCTATAAGCATGATATATGTATGTACATATATATACAGATATGCATATACATATGTCCATTGCACTTAATCAAAAAAATACGACAAAATCAAAAGTAAACAAAACTGCAGCGCAGAACTGACTTAATCGCAATCCGCAACAGCAACAACAACTTTAAGATCGGGTGCACTGAACACATGAGCAGAAAAAAAAAACAAAACAGAAATGTAAATCTCAGATATACTACTGGCACTGGCACTACATATATATAAATACTATATATATATCTGCATTATTTACTTGTGCTGCACAAATAGTTGCCAACAGCAGCTGTAAATGTTTCAAAATTAAAAAACAAAAACAGAAACAAAAAACAACAAAAAACGCATTGTAAATACCCTGGCATCGAGAAATCGAGCGGTATTTTTCCGCTATAAATTCAAAATAGCTACAAAAAAGCTACAAAAAAAGCTACTGCATGTGGAAAATTTTGCTTTTCAGCAAAATGGAGTTAACGGTTGCCAGCGTACAACTATATAGGCGCCATATCATGAATCTTTAAAATGTTTCTTTGCTGGAAACTTCTATGTTTCTTAACATATGTATTTCCATCAAAGTAGCATAGTTGTTTGATGGTAGTAATAGCAATTATCTGCCTAACTTTGGTTGGAATCGAACAACTATAACATATAGATTCCATATTATAGATTTTTGAGTACCACACCCACTTAAAGTCTTATGTGTGTGGTATGTTTTCATATATTCTGGACCAATTTATTCTCGTTTGTACCTGATCTATGCACTGCTGTTCAGACTAGTGACAAAGCAAAGCCAAAACCACAAGTATTTGTTGCATATTTAAAAGCTAAAAATAGAAAAGTGTTCCGTTTAAGCTAAATAACTATTTTAAAATATTCTTTCCTCCAAAAAGTAGCACACACCAGACCGTCCATCAATCTTTATGCTATTTTCTCAGATTTAAGGAGTATAGGCTACGCCTACGTGCCAGTACAAACGTCACTTTTATCCTCGACTTCAGAGTGTTACATTTAGTATCATTTCTTCATATCACATAATAATTGTTTATATGACTTTAAAGCTACAATACAATCAACACTAAGAATGCGGTTTGAACGTCAGTTATGCATTAGATTTTTATGAAATCTTAAAACTACTTAGAGTTTCATAAAAACACGAATTTTAATTGAAATATTTAGCGCTTTAGTGACAAGACATTGAGTTGTTTTGAGTTCTATATTTTGTCGATGCACAAAACAATGTATTAGCATAATAAAATTTTAATTTTAAAACCAAATTAAGAATTAAATAATCGCTTCAAGCGGCCCACAAATATTGACCGCCTGTTTTGTCACCGACTTTTTCTGTTTTAATATTGTATATATATATATATATGTTTTTTTTTTGGAACTCGACTCTTCTAATGCGAGTGGTTGACCTTGATGTATTGTTGAAAGTTTATTGTCCTTTCAATAGAACACGCTAAATAACACAGACACACATTTAGCGGGCAAGTACATATGTATACCGATATACTGTATCTCACCATAAACGTGCATATTTAATTTTTATACCCTCTGAGGGGTATATTGGGTTTGTCAGAAGAGGAAAAGTATGTAACAGGCAGAAGGAGGCGTTTCCGACCCCATAAAGTATATATATTCTTGATCAGCATCACAAGCCGAGTCGATATAGCCATGTCCGTCTGTCCGTCTGTCCGTCTGTCCGTCTGTCCGTCTGTGCGTCTGTGCGTCTGTGCGTCTGTGCGTCTGTCCGTATGAACAAACAGATCTCAGAGATGGTAAGAGCTACAATATCCGTTTTAGTCAGTATCGACCACATATTTAGTCAGTCAATACAAGTTTGTTTCCTTTTTTTGATGCCACGCCCCATTCGCCCACAATAAGCGAAAAACCAGACATACCTCGGGAAAAATACATGTTTTTGGCAAATATCTCAGTTAATATAACACCTAGGGACTCCAATTTTGGCATGCAGGTTACTAGATGCAATATAAAGATAATGCCATCAACATTTCTTGGATGCCACGCCTCCTTCGCCCACAAAATGCACAACTTCCTTGTAACTTTGCAAGCGGCGGGCTCACTTATTTCTTATTGTATAGTGTTGTAACTCAGTATATATCTGCAGACAAATAATATCAAACGATTGTGAAAATTTTATCAAAATCGGATAATAATTAAAAAAGTTTTTCATACAACGCAAATCGTTCCTTTCAAGCGAGTCATAGCCACGTGCATTGCACTGAGCTCTGCACACAAGCAACGAAAACGAAAAACGTGTGAGCGAGATAGAAATACAAAATGTGTACATGTTAAGTTCTTGCAGCAGCTACTCCAATTGGAACTCATATAAATGAAAACGAAGCTCAGAGGGTATTACACGGTCGGCATGCCCGACTGACATTTTCTTTCTTGTTGTTGTTGTACATACATATATTTTTTATTTACTGCACTAAATAACAACAAGACGACGAACTAGTTTCTCCACAGACTCCCGATGCTAAAAACAAAGTGCAGTTAAAAAATAAGTGTTTATATAGACGCTGATACCGGCTGATATTGCTGTGATCCCAGCATCTGCGTCAGCTGACGACTATGAAGATGACAGTTGATGCTGATTCGGTTCGATCTGCATCTTGCCACTCGTATGGCTACTACTTGGGCGAGAGGTCAAAGGGGAGAGACTGGAGGAGGGGACATTATGCAAATTAAACAAGTTCGTTGCCAAAATAATAGCCGACTACAACAAGCAAATGCTGAGAATGTTGCTTAAATTTTGTACAAGTATTGTTTATTTTTTTAAATATTTAATTATTTATTTGCAGCAATTCACAATAATTTATTAATTACATAGGTTTTGCTGTAGTTGCTTTTGTTCTAACATGTTTTATGTTGCCAGAATGAGAGAGAAACAGTGAGAGAGAGAGCAAGAGAGCAGGGAGTTTTGTTTAGGCTGCCAGTTTTGATTAGCTAAATTGTTGTTAATTTGTTTGACTTTGAACTTGATTTAGAGCTTGTTTAGCTCTAAAACGGCAATGCATAGTCGTCACCCATAAATCTATGGATGTCTCTATTGTTAATATATAGTATGTAGTATACAAGAATTAAACTAAAAGTATATACATTTAAGAAATGACTAACTAATACATCATGCTGATTAACCTTGAACACCTTGAAATGATTGATTAAAACTTAAGCTTAGTAATTGCGTCTGGATATTTTGGGGAATTCCAGTATTTTCACTATTAGATATACTAATACTTGCAGTCTGTTTGTTTGCTCAAAAGTGCCACAGATTAGCCCCTATTCACAGTTATATTAAATGTCCCCTAAACAAAGCACTTCATGATCATGACTAAGGTCAGATTCATAAAAAGCGCATAAACTAGACCCAATTTAGCAGAACTACGGGCAAAAACATTTTAGAGAATGAAATTCGCCAAAGAAGAGAAATTAAATGGAATTGAAATGTTGTTTTTCTTTTGTGATTTATGATTCGTTGCAGCACAACGAGGTCGTTTTGTATGTTTGTCTGCTTGTCCGTATGTCCGTATGTTCGTATGTGTGTGTATGATGTGGTTTTGGGTGTCCGTATAGTCAGAATCATTGTTGCAGTTGCAGTTGCAGTTGCAGTTCAGATGACAATTCGAGTGCAGGCGCTTCCATTTTCAAGGGTTTGCCTTGTCTGGCGTCTCGCATTTGCAGTTTTGCATTGAACTTGAGCGCTCTATACGGGGTTTGATCTGCTAATGGGAAGGAGAGAGGCAGGGGAAGGGTGGGGTAAGTGAAGCATTGGGCGGCGTATGCAATCAGGTGCAGCCAATTGTTGCCGGATCTCGTAAATCATGCGATGCCAATACCGATGATATCACGTGTTATAATTAGAACGATGCATTTTCACTTTTCACCCGATATAGAGTAGTATCTATGTATGCTATATGTACGACATCCGCCTAACTGTTGACAGCTGAAAATCGTGATATTTGATGTTTATATAAAGGTAGTATCTTTCAATAAACATATGTACAACCGACATGTGTCTAACTATCGAGCGAGCCATCATGCTGCTTTGGTCTTTGGAACCGCCCGTAAAGTGTCGTTCATTATGACCAACTCTTGTTACAATGTAATCGCTGGCGACTCTTTAAAATATGCATTTCGTAACGTATCGAAACTGTCAGGTACCGAGCACTACACTGCACTCCAATCCAATCCAATCCAATCTATGTATGTAGCTATTTAGTATACATGGACTTCAGTTTGTGAACTGGCCAAAGCAGGTTGACCATGAGAACATGTTATTAAATTACTATAATAATGTATTAAGTATGTAAGAATGTTACAAATGTTAATATGTAGTAATAATTGTAATAGGTTCTTGCTATTTTGCGGCCCGTTGCTACATAAATTACTCAGACACGCCACTAAGATCGATCGATCCGACATTGATCGAGATCAACACTGACGATCGTTATCGATCGAGTTTGCATCCACTTCCGTTCTCGTCATGCTACGCACAAAGACCACCATTTGACATTTTCATTAATGCTTTTTCATTTCCAATTCATCGGAAAGTCTCGATGATTAATTTAGTGCTAAATATGCTCGTCATATCCATATCAATTGCAACTCTATAAATACTTACAAAGTACTAAGTACTCGGTGCTAAGCAAGTGCCTACCGGGCTCGTCACTTGCGTCTTTCCGGGGCTCGGCTTCGACTAAATTTGGAACAAATTGCACGGACCTTAAATTTAATAAGTGTGCCGAATTTACTTCGATAAACATTAAGTATATTTTCGTACTTTTGGCACACAGAACATGAGTACTTGTTTATGTATGTTGTTTTTTTCTTCTTCAAAGTTTATTTTTTGTATATATTATTTATAGCAGATTATTTAAATGAAATTAAGCGCTTTGTTCGATATTGCCCACATCCTTTTATAAGCATTGTATAGTATTAAATCGATGTGATAATTATCATTTTTATATAATTTGCTTTCTATACACCGCTGTGTTATGCAATCAATTCATTAATTTGAACAAATGTTTATTTAATATGCTGTTATTCACTTGCACAATTCAAAATCAATCCTGTTTTGTTTAGAACAAAAAAATATAATAAAATATTCCAAAATTCCCAATCGAGTTTAACATGTAAATAAATGTTATAGCCTCCAATTATGGACATTGGCTATATAAATTATCAAATTTTTCAAATTAATTGTCAGTGTTTGAATTTGACATAAAGTCGAGCAATTTATGGGCAATTCAGTTCGGTTTTCAGTTGTCAAAAGTTTGAAATGAAAAAAAATAACGTACTTTGACTTTGATTTGATATTTAAATTAGCATTTGACTTTTGTGGTTGATCTCTTTAACGTGTGTAGTACATATAGTACTTGGAAATTTGCATAAGTGCTGTAGCATTCAAATAGGTAATGTTGGGGTATACCCCATATATGCTTTGATACGCACTATTATTATTTAAACTTAAATTTTAAGCTTTACAGCAATTGTTTAATAGGTTTTAATTGTATTTAAATTTATTGTCTACAAATTTTAATAGCTAAATAAATTCCTTTAAAGTTTTTCTTCTGCTCTTAGTTTTGTTGAGCACGCAAAAAAATGTTGCCAGTTAATAGAGTGAGTTAATATACCCGCTAATGGTATGATAAAGTGTGCTAACTACACATGACGTCTACGTCATCGTCATGGTTTACACATATGCCACTATATATTTTAGATATCAAGTTGTTAAAAGATAAAAATCTAATGATTTTATTATGCTACGGCGCATAAAGTAGTAATAGTATATTAGTAATAGTATATTATTATTAATAGTAGTATATACAAACCAAAACCGTTTGTTTTTTGTCAAAGATTGGTATAAAAATATTCAACCATTAAAGAGAATGTGTTGTTAAGCAGATTACATACCAACTATAAATAGAGATAATATGTTAAATAATTACCATATACAGAAATATGGAACTGCGATACCATTTGCCTCTTAATGTTCCCTACACTTTTAGTGTACATTAGCCAATTCTAGTATATTTTAATGTTTATTATTATGATAGCGACATTGATCTGCATTTCAAAGATTTATATACTATTGCCAAAAGGGAGTGTTTTGGTAAAGTTATAAGTAATATTTTGATTTACGACAGTGACGTTTTAGTAATGCTTCCGCCTAAACTATATCTACATATCTTTTTATAATATACAAACTGACAAGCCCCATTTGATCTCAGAGATTTGATATTGAACTTGATTCTGGGTCTGGAGAACTGGGTCTCGATCTGACTTTGACTTTGGCGAGTGGCGCGTAAGCCTTGGATTTGCTTATGGTTATTAAATATTACATATTATGTAGTTCTATTTTAATTACAAAAATGTATTTATTTATTAATTTATTTATGTTGTCAACATTTATCGTTTGTTTCGTCGTCGGTTGTAGGCGTTTGTTGTGGCATTAAACGTGTTTACAGCAATTTGTATGCAATTGTTTTTTATTAGCCACCACACTTACTACCACTCATAAAAGTATTGTGCCGCTTAATGCGAAACATGAGCTGAAGTCAAAGTGGGCATTAGAACTTGAAGCGCATATTATTCTTGTTTCTGGATAAAAAAAAGTAATTCACAATGTTTTTTGGCAATATGTAGAAAGTTCTATTGCATAAATCTATTCAAAGTTTATTGTTCTAAAATTCAAAGAATCAGCAGCATTGCAATTATCATCATAACATACCGGCTGGTATCAAAAAATACTTGTTTTCTTTGCTTAAAATATATGCGATAATGAAATTCACTCCTCGATCTACTCGTAAGCCATGCAACAAAGAAGCAACCGATAGGGGTGTGTGTGAGGGAGGGCAAAGTAATCACGCAAGCGCAAAAAAAAAAACGCAATGAGCCAAAAATACAAATATAAATAAATAAGCATTAATTAAATGCATTTCTGTTTAGCAACAAGCAGTCGAGTTTAGTCGACTTTTTTGTGTCTTGTGTTGTGTTGTATTATTTTTTGACGTAAATACAAAAGTGTTTTTATTTTGTTTGACGATCGATGGGCAGGTTTGGCTTTTTTTTTTGTACCTGCTGATAATTTCAATAATAAAATCGTATCATATGCCACGATATTTAATTGAATTTAGAGTGCGTTAGTGTGTGTGTGTGTGTGTGTGTGTGTGTGTGAGTGTGTGGATTTATGACTTGCTAATCTCAAGGTCGTTTTTGGCATTGTCTTATTGTAATTGAATTGATTGTCTAGACAGGTTTAAACAACAGATTTAGTATTTGGTTTTAGCTGTTAATACACGTGCAACAAATGTATATTAAAAATATATAACTAATATTTATATATTCAGTTGTAAATTTATGCTTTTCTATGCCAAATGACTTGCATATTTACTCGAGACAGCTTTCTTCTCAAACTCTTTTATATACAAATGTATGCATATATCCATATGTATGTGTGTTTGTATAGCTACCAAAAAAATAGCCCTATCAATTTTGTATTTAATGATAAAAGTTTACCATTACACAGCAAACAAAGCAGAAACCCAAAACTCAAAAACCCAAAAAAAAAAGACACACACATGACACCTTCAAAAACCTTTGAAGAAGCTATGTATAGAAATGTATTGCTATGTATGTGCATACATTTATAGGTACATATGTGTAGGTACTATCCCATATGTTATATGCTATATGCTATATGCCTGGGCTATGATACCATAATCCACGAATAAAACTAAAGAAACCACAGCAAACACACACAAAAAATACAAAAAAAAGCTCACAAATAGTTCAATGAACTGTTTTTGTCTTCTGTATGTTGCTATGCTATTTGCTCTTCCTCTCTCTCTATCTATTACCGTCTCTCTTGCTCTCTCTGTTCCTCTCTGCATATCTCTGCCTCTCTCTGGCTCTCTCTCTCTTCATATGTATACAATGTATATCACTCTCTGTCCAACGCTCTTCGTGTTTCTATTTATGTTTATTTGTGTATTTGAATTAATTTTTGTATCTTTTAGATAGGTGTTAGTGGGTATTACTATACTACTTAGTTTGAGGTCTATTAACTTAAAATGCAACAAACAAAAAGCTACTAAAAATAGTCAACCGATTAGTATCTTTTGTGTATCTATATCTATAGCTAGTCTATATATACTATTCAGTTGTTTGTTTTTGGTTTTCCAAGTTTTTGTCACGTAGTCAGCAGCTAGTTTTTGAATGAATTTTGATAGCAGCGTGCAACTGGATTTTCACTCTAAAATTTCGTGTGCTACGAATCTTTTCACATGCCTGCAATGAAGTGTGAATAATGCCAATTTGGGTATCAGTAAGCCCAGCATTTAGGCTTAATTGTTATGCTGATAGAGGCGCTAGATGGATTGGTTTCAGCTTCAGACCATAGTCTCACCTGACAGGTGTACAGACACACATTAAGCTGGCCCCAAACTGTGTGTCTGTGTGCGTGTGTCTGTTTGTCCGTATGAGTGTGTCTGTTTGTCCGTATGTGTGTGTGTGTATGCCGGCTCACGTTTCATGCTTTTGTCTGGGAGTCTCCAAAACTTTATCGCTCTTTTTGGTCAAGTATTTTGGTATATTACATACTGAAGTTAACCAGGCACACAACGAAGCTTTTATACACTTTTAAATTTATGCAAAAGAGTATTGGAGTATGTAAATATTATATGTATGCTTAAAACATTCGATGGATCGATGGTGTCTCAGCAGCCTCAATTATTTAGTCTTCGTCTGATTGTACAAATCTCATGTAAAAACGGCTCCTACGATTTTTATGAAATTTATTGCGAATGTTAGCAAAACCTTAGAGTAGCTCGGAAAGTACCCGCTTTTCCCCCAAAAATTGATAGCGGAAGATATGTGTCATTAATCTCACAGGGAAATTTCAGCCAGGAATATTTAAGTTTGTGGTATTGCCTTTTTTTTATTTTAGAAACATATCATAGTAAATTTACAAACCTGTTGACATTGGCAATATACCCGCTTGTAAGTTCATTAAATAATAATAATAATAATAAATATGTAGTAATTGTTTTTTAATTGAATTGTTGCAAAAAGTGTGCGAGCTTCGTTTGTTTGTTGTGTCTATTGTGTTCGTGGGCGTGTGTCCATATAATCGATTGGCATTACACAATAATAACATCAATGAGTCGATATATCTATCATACGAGATGGGGAATTGAGGCTGATCTGCTTACGCAATGTGATCGACCAAAACATTGACAGTTTGCCAGAAGGTATTTTGGCTAAAATGTTGTTTTGCCACTGACGTCACTGGGCGTACAACAAAACACATTGTGTGGACTTGGTTGCAATTTGTGTGTTCACTTGGACTTGGCCAACAAGCTTAAAGTCAGTGCCAAGTAATGAAAATTGCAACGTGTTTTATTTTGGTATTTTGGCATTAGACGTGAAAGTGCGAGTTACACTCGACTGCGACGGCAACGGCGACAGCGACTGGCGGACGTGGGTGTGTAGGCAGCCAAAAGACCAGGGATACGGCATGGTATGTGTTGTGTTGTGGTGTGGAATGGCTTGGAGGCCCACATGGAACGTCAGTCAGTCAGTCACTTGCTTTTTATGGCACGTATGTAATTTGCAAAAAAGCCAAGTGACCATCGCAAATGTCCACTGGAGAGGCACAGACAAAGACGCGCTGCGCATTTGCTGGCAACTTTTCACTTTTCATTTTGCACTTTTCCAACAACTACAACAACAATAGCAGCAGCAGCAGCGAGTAGTTAAACTGTTTGGAGTTGGTAGTTGGTATTGCCTGTTGTGCATATTTTGCTGGCCCTATTGGCCTATTAAGTCTTTGGTTCTAGCCAATGACTTTGGCAGCTGGCCAAAAAAATGGCGCAGAAAAAACCCAAACACCTTTAGCAGCGACCCATTTAGCAGCATATATGCATATTGCGCATACGCCCCATTGGCTGTGAGTTAAGCAACAAATTGAGATGAAATGTTATGCGGATTAAGCTGACTAATTCACAGTTCAACAGAAATGTAACATACGTCACGTGAGTTGCTGTAAACTAACATAAGCTAAATTTGTTGTGCTCAAAATATTTTGCAAATTAGGAGAAACTTTTGCAAGCAGTTCATAATATTTTTGGCATGCAGAATTCAAAGATGGCACGAAAATGGAAGCCAAGCAGACGGCATAGGTATATATATCTATATATATATGTAACAAAAGGCACTTGTCTGGGTGAAATTTTCACTAGATATTCAAATGAACACAAGAGCTGCCTGACTGAACAAACAAAACAGTCAACAGTCGAACAGGCGAACAACAACAACAGCAAAATGGTAACCGTTAAACTCAAATAACAACAACTGGCAAAGCAGGCAACAACAAATGTTAGTTTTCAAATCGCTTTCAAATTGTACAAGTTGTTGTTGTTGCTCCCCTCTCTCTCGTCCCGCCGCCTTTTGTTAATGAGGCGTGCGCCGTTGTTGTCTTGACCCCCTTTCCCCCCTTAGAAAGATCAATGCGGCTATCGATGGCTTGGATAGCCAAGAGACCAGGTTACCAACCAAAAGTCCAAATGTTGTTATTGTCTACCACTTTCGTTGCTGTTACTGTTAACTGTTTACTGTTGTGCTGCCGCGCGGCTAAAGCTTTTGAGCGATTTTTCATTGGAATAGAAAGTGAATTGAATTTGTTGTTGTTGTTGTTGTTGTTGCTCTTGAGTCGTCACAGTCGTCTTCATTTTGTTGTTCACAATGAAAACAACATTAGCTGAAAAATTGGACCATGTCATTGACCTTTATGTGCCCCAGAGCAGTGAGAGTGTTTGTTTGGTTTTGGTTTTTCGATTTTTCGATTTTTGTTTATGTTTTGATTTTCTTTTAGGCCAACAACTAAAGCTTGGCAAGCTGTCCGGACTTTTCTCGAAGCTCGAAACTAAAGTTGCAGTTAATTTGGCTTATAAGTACTTTAGTTGGTCATATTTGCATTTTCCATCAGCTGCTAAAAATTCGCTGATTCAATTTCATTTTTTACAAAATGTGTAAATTAAAACTTCCCACCCAGCTCGTGCCAAAAAAAAACTAAGCAACAACAACGGCAGCAACTACAATACAACAACTTGCCAGTTAGTCTTACAGTTTGTTCACCTTTCGCCTAATTATCAAAATACATAAACGTACCGTACTACCAACAGCAACAACAACAAATGTATTCAGAAATTCATAAAAAATGAAACAACAACAAAAACTGAAACGGCGTCGACTACAACAACAACAACAATATTGAGCTACAAGACGCGTGCAAAGGCAACGTTGACTGCGACGCAGACTCAGAGTCGACAACTTCAATGAAATCAATTTTACGATAATAATTTTTTGAAAGCACAACAGCAACAACAACAACAACTATAGCTATCTGTTGCTGAGATACAGATACAACAACTGTGAAGCCCTGCCGCTTCCATCATAAACATTGAATCAGCGCCAGGCCCCGTTACCTTTGGAAATTTCTTGCTTTTTCTTTTCTCAAAACACATATCCATACATATGTATGTATTGTGTATTTGTTTGTGTTGTTGTCTTTTTCGTTGTTATTGTCTTGGCAAAAATGTAGGTCAAGTTATATGGTGAGTATCCTCTCTCTCTCTCTCTCTCTCTGTCTCTCACTGTATGTGTGTGTGTGGGAAGTTGGTTAGTCAGACAGACAGTCAGTCCGACAGCAAGTCAGTTGCAGCGCAGACTTTTCTAGTCGCTTCATCTGGAGTGGCAACTTTCACTTAGAAAGTTCTGCTTGCGGTTATATGGTGGCCGCTTGTTGCTGTTGTTTATGTGGATTTTTCGGTTTGCTTTGCTTTGCTTTGAGGGTGCCATAAATGACGAGTTAATATCTGTTTGCCTTCTTCTTAACTGGGTCAATACGTGGGCCTGGGAAACGAAGCGTTCAAATGCTGCAGCAGTCAAGTGATCAAGTGATCAAGTAATCAAAGTAATCACAATATGCATGTGCACTTCATCATATGTACTCGTATTAATTGCAGTTTTCAATGTAAAAACGCGAGAGCTTTCCGTTAGGCGGGCGGCATCGCAGCCATACCTTGGCAAAAAACAAAAAAAAAACAAAAACAGCTGCTTTGCCGATCTGCTCTCTCTCTCTCTCTCTGTCTCTCTTTGGCTGGTTCGCTCAGTAGATTTCCCTGAACTTCAACTACAGAAAAGCTAACACGTCTATTTATAGCCGCTAGCTGCATGGCACATCCGCGTTATGAGTGTGTGTGAACTTCCTGTTACTGCAACTTACAGAGAGCTTACATGTACATACATATGTACGGTGTGAGAGAGAGCTTTTGAACTGATGTTGTGCTCTTGTGCTTTGTGCGCTCTCTTGCAGCGCTGCTTGCGCTCAGAATGCAGTTCTCAGTTGCTGTTGCTGTTGCTGTAACTGAGCTGCTGCTGCTGCTGCTGCATATGTGTGTTGTTATTGTGTTTGGTGTTGCTGCTGCTGTTGCTATTGTTGTTGTTGTTATTATTGACCTAATCACTTGTGGAGCACAAACGAACATTGAACTTTTACTTCCGCATGCAATTTTAATGCACTCGTGTTGTTCGTGTTGCTGCCGCTGCTATTGCTGCTCATATATTCTATTGATCAATTTGCCATTTTTTAGCCGGCAGCAACGGAACGACCAACCGACCGCCCAGTGACATTAATTAATGCACACAGATTCATCAAATATGCGCTTCGCCGTTTGGAAATTATATTTTATGGCCCCAGCGGCAATTTGTCTGCGACACAGGCCCTAGGACAACCTGTAGCTGCGTGTCGCTGTCGCTGTCCCACTGTCTCCCTCTGTCTTGTGCCTGCAAAATCGTGTAATTAAATGCGACAATTTAGTGCGCTTCAGGGCAATAGAAACAGCTTTGGGATTATGTTTTTTTTTTTTTAAATAGGTTTTGTTTTTTTAATATAGTAATATTTGATGCATGTTTTTTGTGTGTGTTTGTTTTCATATAAATACACTTAAGTGCTAACAAAATATTTATGTCATTATCATTCTCACAATATTTACAAATAATCAAAAAAAGGTGTTGCGAAAAATGATTAAAAAAAAGAATTTTAAAAAATTATAAATGTTTATAAAATGTATAGAGCATAGGTTTCAACAAATCAAATTAAATATGACACTAAATTTAATACTTTTCTTTTGAAACAGTTATAAATATAAATATAATAATATATGTATGTTGAATGGATGTGCGTATGATAGGATATGCATTCTTTCTTGTTGTTGTGTTTTTGTGAACAATTTTTGTTGTTTTAAATTAATAATAATAGTAGTGGTAATAATAGTAATAATAATCATAATAATAATAATAAATAATTTATGTATATAGTAGTTATTTAGGCGTATTAAAAAAACTAAATACAAAAGTATCAGGCTCAGCTGAGAGTTAATAGAAAAAAAATTGGCAGATCGAATGCTACTTTCTTCGTCGCCGGCAGCTGGAAGTCTCCTCGCGTCCACGCAGTCGCAACCAACGTGCGCCACCAATCATGTCCAGAATTTTGGATAAGGCAAAGGGTATTCACTTCACTTCACACTATTTCGAACTGACCTCTGGCCTCTAGTACTGACCGGTGGGGTCCAATTCCAGGCTCGGCAGCTGCTCCCTCTGCTTGTGGCGTGTGTCACGCGTCTCGCGGGGACGTCGATAGGTGCCCGTGGGATCGAGATCGAGCATTTTGTTTGATTTTAGTCGTTTGTATTGGATTCTGATGAAATTAATTGTCGAAATTACAACGTATTACTACGTCAGTGTTTAATAGGTGCCAGTGGGATCCAAAGCAAGCGACATTTTGAATATAGTTTGATATAGTTTTGGGAATGATTTCAAAATAGAACGTTTTTAGATGTTTAGCTGCTAACTTAATATTGGCCAGTGGGATCCAAATAGGCTGCCATTGTATAAATTAATTTGATTAACACTCCAGACAGTAGAATAACTTGTGTGTGTGTGTGTTGTTGTCGTTGTTGGCTATATCTTTAGTATTGGCCAGTGGGATCCAGGTAGGCTGCCATTTGTATGCCGTGTAATTAGCCAAAAATACTTGTATGATTTCAGCACGATTCTTCTGCTGCTCCTTTGTTTAAATTTAATTCAATATATACACATAAATATATATATATTGAACTTTATACTGGTTCTTCTTGTGCTGCTGTCACACTCTTGCTGCTGCTGCTTGTGTTGTTCTTTTATTTGTTGTAAGTTCTTTTATTATCACCAGTTGTTATTGACTGATTATACAGAAGTTCACGTTTATATTTTTAGCTTTTGTTGCCAATGTTGCTTGTCGATAGTTTTGTGTGTGGTTGAAATATCGAGTCACTGACACTTAAAATCCATTAAATGCTTTTGTTGTACAAACTTGATTGTTTATTAAATTTAAGCGGCTGTATTTGCCTATTGTTCTTGTTTTGTTTGTTTTTGGGGTTTTCTGTTGTTTTTTGTTGTTTCTTGCTGATGAAACCGAAGTCACGTAAATCAAATAATACAAAAACTAAAAAAGTTCACAAGTTTTTACATTAACTTGTAGCGTTGAATGTGTGTTTTTTTTTCGCTATTATATTTGATCTGTACTCGTCGAACGTTGTCGATCTTATGATTCCAGTCATTCCCCATACGCTGCTATTTATATGAATCTGAGCGTGCAGAGTGTATTAGCAGCGAAGAGAGAGCCGAGTGCTCAGAGCAGAGAGCAGAAGCTTCGTCGGCTCGCCGTTCGTTGTGTTCGGCTGTGAAGAGCAAAAGAGAACGATAGGCGGCAGGCAGGTGTGTTGCTCTTAGCTGTTGCTCTTGAAATCCAGCCAATGCGGGACTGAGCACACGAGCTTCGGCATTTTCATTCATGTGATCAGCAGCTATCGCTCTCGTTCACTCTCTCGCACGCTCTCGCTCTGTTGCTCTCTGTGTTTGTAGCTGAGGGCATATGCTCACTCAAACAGACACACGCACACATGTACGCCTCCACCTGGGATTCATTCAAGAAACAGCTGTTTTTGCCAAACTACGACACGATCGAGTGCCCTCGATATGCTGCTGTCGCTCTGTGTGTGAGTGTGTGTGTGCGTATCTTAGGGCTAGTCAGGTAGACCGATCTTCCTATTGGTGCTTTACCATTCTGATCCTGCGGCGAGACTCCACCTACATTTTGTAGCCGCAGCTATTGCATTGATCGCTTTATCTCTTGAACGCGCATGACTTGGCTAAAATGCAAATAGACTGGCAAATACACATGTTAACTGTTTGTGTCGCCGTTGCTCAAACAATAATCCTGGCAATGTAATGTCTCTTTAGTGTGCCATAAGTCCCAAAATTAATGATCTTTGCGACGGCGACACTGCCCACTTTGCGTGACATTTGCAGTGGCCTAATCCACCGTAAAGACAAAGGATGCAAAGGCTTAAGCCACAAAGCAGCTAAAGGCAGCTCATAAAAAGGATAAATACTTGGCATGAGTCAGCAGCAAACGAATCGAATGCTTCCGCGAAATGTGACACCCGAACAATCCCAAAAAAAAAGAGTCGGCAAAAAAATGAAGGAGTTCATTATCGACAGTTTTTGGCAAAAAAATAAGAAAAACCAAAAAGATAAAGAAACAGAAGTTGTATGTGGATAAGTCAGCTGGCGCACAAGATTACAAGATATGCAATTTACGGCACAATAGGAAATATAAATCCTTTCGTTTTATTACAACAAGCAACTCTAGCCAAAGGCGTAGCCTGTCACCGAGCCAAGATCATAAAGGGACTTCCGTTTTCAGTGTTGGAGCGGCTGCTGCCAGGCACGAGACAACCGATCAACCCTTTGGCACGATTCAACACCAACTCGCTCTGTCTCTCTATCTTGCTCTCTTTGAAGGGGTTCCCCAAAAACTGTACGTTATGCAGTTAATGGAGTCGGCTAACCGAATGTGGCACAGCCTCCGTTCGCCGTTATTGTGTTTGTCCCCATTTAGACCTTCTGGCTGCTGTTGTTTGGGCCGGATATGCAGCAGCCGCGCATTGCACTTTGGCGCTTCCGTTTTTCACTTTTCAAATGGTTTTCCTTTCAGTTCCTTTATTTTTTAGCTATCAAATTCGTTATAGATCATTAAGGCTTTCAGTTTCGTTGCACCTTTTGTCTCAGCCACGTGCCACGCAAAGGTAAAAAAAAAACAAAAACATGAAATGGAAAACACATTAAACATTTGTTGGCACAACTGCTGTCTATCAGTTTTCCCCCTCCCACATTCATCACTTTCCTTCCACTTTCCCTGGCACATTTGTATTGTAATTCGATATAATTTGCTTGATTTTGCTTTTGTCTTGCTTTTGGGGGATTCCAGGTTCCAGATTCACTTTTAACGGCGGCTGTTTGGAAATCTTATGCAATGTTTGCACAATTCCAGCAAACATCCAAAATGATCTTGAGTTTTCGGTTTTAAAATAAAAAAAAATGTGGGTCAATGTTCCAACGTGTATTTTGTTTCATTTCATTCTATTTCTGCATACATAACAGTATTACTTTTTATCGTATTTTGCAATTTTTGCTGCTCTTGGACTTGGCCATGCAAATGCTGCACTTTATCTTCAAGACTTTTCCACACTTGGCGCTTTTTATCATCAATGCAACTGCAACTGCTGCTGTTGGCCATGTCAGAAACTTGTTGTTTGTTAATGGGATCCGCTAATGCAGCGTTGACAATTTGAGCGCACATGCACTTGGTTTTAGCCAACTTAACACTTTGGCAAGCAATGCTGCTGCATTTAACTGTTACTTAATGCAGCAAGTGCCCCAATTCAAGATCAATCAGTATTAAATAACATTCTCAAGTGGAAACTGTTAAGTAAATATTCATAAATTTTGTGACTATATGTTGTACACTGATAAAAAAGTACTCAGTTTTCGAATTAGAAATAGGAATCTTACAATTTGCTATCATGAACTCCGACTATTTAAAGAAACAAACGTTAAATTTAAGATAAGTTATCTGAAACAGCTATAGACTGTAATGTAAACAATTTTTCTCTTAATCTAAGGTACAAACTGTTTCCAGTCTGTTGTCAAATTTTAAAATAACAAAAGCACCTTTTATAAAACATTCCTGAAACTTTGAACTACGAGTATATTTGTTAAAAATGTAACCGAATTTCGGTTTTCGGAATTACAATTAAAGCTGTATTTTAGCCAATTATTAGTTTTGCATTTAAATTCAAAAATCATCAGCAGAAATAGTTAAAATAAGTTGATGTAAGGAACTCACCAAATTGGAATACGTCAGCTATACTGATAAACCTTGTTAAGATCTATAGTATACTATATACTTATACTTATATTCTATATAGTTTGAGGTATGGCATAAAGTAAGTTCTAATAAATTGTTAATTTTCTGACAATTATAATTTTCAATGTGGAAATTGGTTTTACGATTTGAGTAATCGAAAGGGGACTTGAGATAAATCGAAATAAGATGGGCGTGGTTAAATCGATTTAGCTTAAGAATATACATTTATATTTTACACAAAATGCTGCAGAAAACCCCAATAGACCACGGTACATTGTTTGAGTACATGTTCTAAAAACATTTTTGTATATTGTGTAAACCAAATTTTTGAAATGATTCATTGAAGCTTCAGATGCTGTCAAAAAAACAAAGAAGTCTGTGCAAGACAAGGGTGTGTGTTCTCAAGTAATTCTGCTTAAATCATATGACTAAGATTCCCTGCTTATACAAGCTCCAACTGATAACAACAAGAAATACAATACAAACTGCAGTCAGTGCAGATCAGTCAGTGCAATCCACGTGGTTGGCAGTATAAATTATTTGGTGAACTTTTACTCTAGATATCGAGGGCCTAAGAATTAAATCAAATAAAACGTGATAGCGTCTTATATGGTGATGGAACTTTTCCTCGATTTCCACACAAACCGCAAACAAATTGTTTCACAACGCGAGCAATGAATCAGGTTGGACACGGACTTCGATCGAGCTACTCAGAGACGCCTTTGGGTCTTTTTTTGTGTAATGACAGGCAAATATGTTAAATGCTCGACAATTGAATACGTGTACATATGCTAAACCGACAAAATGTCCAATCCACTACACAACAGGCGCAACAAGATTGATGCTAAATGCAAATCACAAATTCGTTGCCTTTTCATTGTTGTTGTTGTTGTTGTTACTCTTGTTGTTGTGGCGGTTGTCTTTCGCTTAGCGGCATTTGCCAAAACTCAATGAAAGGAAATTAGATAAGGTTTAAATTTTAAGTCCAATTCCACCTCCCCTAATGCCCCGCTTTCACTCATGGCGGAAAATCCGTTAACTGAATCTGCATACGAGCTTCAGTCAATGATTGCGAATCCACAAAACAGATACATTTTCAGATACAGATACAGATACATATGTTGTATATAAATAGAGATCATTACACAGCGGTCAAACGGTCATTGGCCTGCTTCTGCTTCAGCTTCTGCTGCTTGCGCATCGTGTCCAGCGTTTCATGTAAGTATCTGTATCTGTATTTGTAGTTGAAAATGTATCTGTATCTATATCTGTGTAGCTGCCGCTGCTGCTGCTGCTGTTGCTCACTGACTGGCACGTAAGCAGCCTCGGCATCTTTCAGCTTTTCAGCATGTGTTGGCGCAGCTTACGCAAAATTATTTATGAAAACAGCAGCAACGATTTTGATTCTTCTCGTCGTTGTCGTCGATCGCTTTGAAAATTTTCGTATCCATTTGCATATGCGACAAATTGCCAGTTTTCCCTTCCGACATGCCCCTTATCATGCTGCCACTATAATTATAGAACATGCGAATGAATAACACTATATAACATCAGATTAAGCTTGCATTTTGTAAACTAAGAACCTTGTCAGTGATTAGAGCATTCTTATTGATTTCATAATTATTGACAGTCAATGTCCACTAGATGAATGCACTGCAGAGACAGACAGAGAAATGGTAGAGAGATGGTAAGAAATGCATAACTCAACGTAAAACTTGCATAAAGTCCAGTCCAGAGTTGCAACAATCATGGCAAATTGCTAACAAATGACAAATCAATCTGTTGGCAATCAAAAATGACTTCCCTGTGGCGTTTTGGAGCGCTGCTGCCTCGATTTTCACCCAATAAGGAAGCAAAACATTCACAGCAGCAGCAGCAGCAGCAGCAACAACAACCAGAAACTGCAGCCAAGCAAAACAAACCGAGCTAAAACTAAAACTGAGACAGAGACTGAGACAGCGACTGAGACAGCGACTGCGACTGCGTCTACGGCAGCAGCAGGCCCTATAAATCTGCAAAAGAAAGAGACTTAAAGCCAGCAAACAGAGATTGAAGATCACAGACTCAAACTCAGACTCAGACTCAGTATCAGACTCAGAGTCAGAGTCAGAGCTACATAGAGTCAAGCTTCTTTGCTTCTACTGGCTTGAGCTTGAGAGCTCTCTTTGGACATGGCCCAGACCAGACCGGGCTAGACCAGTTGCTCTGCCAGCAAACTAGAAGAGCTCTGACTGCATGGTAGACGGAGAGAGCGGCAGGGTGTATGGGGGAAAAAGCAGAAATTTCTTGCTTGGAAGTAAAAATAACCTCAGCTAAGTTCACTGGGGCGAGGTTGAATGAACTCCATGGCAATGTGTTCAATGTGGGGGAAAAATGCTAAAAAAAAAAAGAGATATTAGTAGGATGGGCTACAGTCTGCAGAGATCGACTGTTAAAGACCCTGGGCTGCCCTTGTATTTTTAGGAGCTGACAATGAAGAAAATTAAAGATATTCAGTTTGCTACATAATGATTTTATCATTACTAATTTAAACTAGATTTAGTCCGAGTCTAAGAAATCTAAACAAATCTAAGTTATAGATATTCAGTGAATATTGTACAATTCCAAACAAAATTAATAAATTTTGTTTAGAATTCTTCATGTTTAGTTAAGCCTTTAGAAATTTTAAGGAACCTACGTTTCAAGTTTGGTAGCTCTAGCTCTTAAAATCAACTAAAACCTTATAAGAAACCTACAAATCATGTTTGCGTGGATTTGCTAAGTTGAGTCAAGAATTTTTCTTGCGTTTGTAACACTTTAAGGAACTTACACTTTAAGTTTTAGAGGTCTAAAATAATTTAAGGAACCTACAAATCACGTTTAGTGGCTCTAGCTCTTGAAATCTAAACTCAGCTATTGATGCAAGCCACGAACATGTTTATAATTAGGCAGTACGCAGCTGTCTACTTACTTACAAACTTAATCAACCCTTTGTGCTCTATAAGTACAGGGTCTAAGCATTAAAAAATCACAAAATAATAGGTTACATGTCGTGCGGATGTGTGTGTGTGGCATGCAACTTGTTGCAACAGCCGCCCAGTTACGTCTGTACATACGCAGATTATTGCTGCACATGATATTGGGGAACTAACATAAACTGAACGGATATATCAATGAAGTGCCCTTTTGCTAATTCAATCTGCGACTTGCAGTTTACAGTTTTCATTTCCCTCAATTAAACATTTGCCAAATTGCCGAGACAGACTGAGACTGAGAAGAGACACTGAGAGACTCAGTTACAGATGATAAGCAATTAACTTATCGCTTAAAAAGTTTCCGGAAACTGACTGCCCACACAATTGTCACTAAGAAAAGCATCGCATTGCAGTTGCACAGTTGTCTGAAAGGGGGGAAGGGGTGTGCGGTAAGAGACGCGGGGACAGAGAGAGATATAGAGAAGAGGTTTTTTGCGAATTTAATATGTTTGTTGACATCCAATTAGAGCGATTTCCTTCCTCATTAACAAACACACACAGACAGTTGTGGAAAGTCAGACGTTTTTGAAATTTAACTCAAGCGTCAACGAAATTATAGGAAACACTCAAACACACACAGATACACACACACACACACACACACTCACTTGTTGCAAATCTGAGCTGCACGACAAACAATTAGAGCTGCTGTGGACATTGTTAGTGATGGATGCATTTTCATATAGACATCATGCCATCATCATTATCATCATCATCATCATCATCATCATCCACATCATGATAGCCAAAGCTCTACCTCACACACATATACACTCGGATATAGTCGGAACTCATACCATTACAATTAGAGTACAATAAACCCAACAATAATACTACTTAGCAGCAGTCGTGGGGTTTTTGAACTTGCATCAAGTCTTAGGGTCTCTTGATCGGAGTCTTCACGTCGCTCTGCTTGGCTTGGCTTGTCTTTGACTTTGATATTTGCCCGTAAGTGTATAAGTGTGTGTGTGTGTCTTGGTTGGTTGTTACTCTTAAGCCTGATTTTTGCTTTGGAGCCAGCGCCGGAACCAAGTTTATTGCAAAACATTTAGCGCTGCATTTAGCAGCTGAATGGCTTTATTTCACTCTTATTTGCCACAAACTGCGGAAAGTGAAAGTTGCAATCAGCTGAGCGTAGCTGCAAATATGCTTGGAAGAAGTGCGGAAGTGGGGAATTCTACACGGGAGCAGCTATCCATCAAAAATATATATAGGTAATGCAAGCGCAATTCGATGCTGCTACACTGCTAAAAAAGAAGATTGTAATCTACTTAAACGACACTTTTTAATTGTTATGCTATTTAAACTAAGGCAAAAATTCTTATTAATAAGATGACAAGTTTGTACGTGTTAAAGTTTATTGATATGTAATTACATACATGTATGCATAAAATTAAATTGATTTATATAAATAAATACTACATTTTTTTTTACCCAAAATGTAATATATGCTAGAGAAAAATTATATAAAATGTAACTCAATTACTTTGGTCTATTAATCCTAGTTCATTTTATTAAACTTTCAACATCAGATATGACAAAAGTTTCAGTGAATTTTACTTTGAAATTGTATTCAATTAATTGGTTATATCAAGTATCTAGTTATTAATTCATTTTAAAATTTTTTATATTTTCCTTTAAACGTTTTATTTAACGTTTTACCGATTGACAATGAAAAACATTGATAGAAAGAACATTTTTAAAATAATTTGCGATTCTGTGGATAAAAAACATTATATTCTAAATTTAAACAGCATTTTGGAATAAAACTTATGAGATACACATTTGTGAGTTTACAAACTGAACTTGAAAATATATTGAAAATTTCCGAAACATATAGAGTGAAAAACTTTTCTGTTAATTGAGTTAATATTTTATAATTATAATTGAGAACTTATTCAAACCGATTATAGCAACGTTGAATAGTGACAACGAATTTTGCTATAACTATTTACATATCTTATTTAATCTCTTTACTTATTGAGTGACTTGTTGTGTTCTTAAATCAAAAAAATGGTTTCCTAGATTTAAGTCAAATCGATCAGCTGAAAACTGATAGAAAATTTTGCAAGAATATCAAGATAACATTGTTTTCTAGTTTTTCATGTGTTGAACACACATTTAAGAAGATTTGTTTAAAGTGAAACAAATTATAACTAAAGAACTAATGACAGATGTAACTCTCTACATAAAGTCTCCCGGTAAACAATCCATCTCTTCAGTTACCCTATTGATTTCTTTGAACTTGGCAAAGTCTCGACTTTAACTCCCTCCAACTGTTCACTGCTAAGCCAATTCCATAATGTTGTGACGACTGCCAACACTGGGGAGAGTATGTAATAATCGTGTATATAAGTGCACAGCGATTAGTTGAGCTCCGTATCATCCAGTTGAAAGCATGTATCGCTCTTATATAATGTCATCTCTGTTTCACATGGGGCTGTGAATGGCAAATCTAAACATATGTATTACAAATACACACAGTATACACAGTGCCAGACAGAAAGGAAGGGGAACATGGGGGAAAACTGCCCAGAAATGCAAAAAAATAACAAGTAAAATGTAGGCAAAAGGGAGCGAGGGGTGAAAAGGACGCACTGGCACATGACACGGGGGGCACATGCCACAGACAGAGGCACAGATACAGCTACAAATACAGATACAGAGATGGCAGGCTCGTTTTGGCACGTAGAACAATGTTATACAACAGTCGGAACACGACAGGAGGAGGGTTGTTGCCACCCCTCCCCCGAATAGCCTGCTACCCCGCTACCCCCCTCAGCAGTTGTTGTTGCTGATGATGATGTTGATAATACGACACATAAAAGCTTTGCAACTTGCGCTCATATCCTGCGAACCTATTCGCATTTCATATACTTACATCATTTGCGCTTGTGTTTGTGTTGTTTGCCCCTCATGTGTGTGCGACAGAGATAGAGCGAGTATCCCTCTGTGTGCTTGAGTATGTGTATGAGTGTGTGTGTGAGTGTGGCAAAAAAGAATTACATTTAAATACATTAAATTGTGTAAATAATATGCTACACATGTTGCCAGTTCATTAAATACATGCCACAGATACATGCCCCAACATATGAGTATGTGTCACACACAGCTATACTGTCTCACTGTCTCTCCCCCCCTCCACCCTCTGCCACTGCCTGTTCTGTATTTATTTCTGCTCTGTTTACATGTGTGTGCTCACTGGAG
The DNA here is from genome assembly GCA_035047385.1 of Drosophila tripunctata. Lineage (NCBI taxonomy): Eukaryota > Metazoa > Arthropoda > Insecta > Diptera > Drosophilidae > Drosophila > Drosophila tripunctata. The sequence goes on from JAWNPS010000017.1 coordinate 229,844, forward strand.
TATCCTTGTGCCGTGTGTTTCTCTCCTGTGGCGCTGTTCATTTGACCAGCGATTTATTTATGGTATTTTTGCCTGCTGTTTTTTCTCTTTTTTTCTCATTTCTTTTTCACTGTTTTCGTTTTTTTGTGTGTCGTGTATGCTCCACTTTGTTTGGTATTAATTTTATGCTCCCGCTCTCGCTTGTCCTGCTGTGTCCTGCTGGTGCTGTTCGCCTGTTGGCGTATCCTTTAAATACAACTTGTGCGACATTGTGCCGGCTTCGGGCACCTTTTGATCCTCTTAAGCTAATTAATTGTTGCGAGTTTTGTGACTTGAAAGTGCTCCACAAGCACTCAACATCAAAGCGCCACTTAAGTGAGTTTGCAATCTTCAAAGCTCCAGAATTTCATATGGAACAGGAACACAGTTGAATGCAGTTAGCAGCTGCATTCCTCTACCGGGGGTCAAAAAGGTTCCCTCACTGTTTATTGGCTGTGTGTTTTTTACATTTTTAACTTCATGTATATATATATATATATATATATATTATATGGAATAGAATTTAGTTTTGTTTCGCCCGCTTGAATTTCATTTAACGTTCGGGTCACAGAACCTGCTGGTTGGTCGCACACTCCCATATGGGTGTGTGTGTCGAGTCACCCCTTGACAGTGGGTGTCATGCGCATAGCAGCGCCACTTTGTGGCGACTGTGCTAATGCATACCAGAGCTTACTGTGGCATTATGTGCGCCTAATGCCTTCTAATATTCAAATTCTCGGCACGCGCAAAAGATTAGAAATTTCTAATACACGTGTGTGTATAGTATGTGTATGTGTATGTGTGTGTGTGTGTGTTAGGTTGTTAAGGTATTTGAAATACCTTAGCTTTTATTTAACATTTGAATTTGTGTCACCTGCGGGAGTTGGCGCCAGAAAGTATGCTATGCTTTTTGCTGTGTGCCTGTTGAGCACAGGTAAATTATGCAATCCTTGGCCATATAATACGGCAATGCCATTAGCGACAGGTGAGGCAATACCTTGAAACACACACAGAGACAGAGAGACACACAGACACTCGGACAAGCAGACACTGAGACAGACAGCTGCTTAGCTTGGCGCTCATAATAATGGATTTTTCATATATTACAACAAGGCGCACAGCATTTTTTGTTGTTGCCACACACCAAACACTTTGCCACAGCATGTAACAAGCTAGAGAGAGCGAGAGAGAGCGTGTAAGTAAGAGAGAGATAGCGCATAAAAGAGAGTGTTGGCACATATGTGTATGCTTGTAATATATCAGATTTTATTTGATATTAAGTCGCTAGTTAAACTAAAGCCACACACACACAGTCACACACACACTCACACACATCCACACACACATGTGTAGTTACTGTTATAACTAAAACTATGAAAACTATTGTGTTTCAAAACTAACAGTATTACCATACCAGCCTAACAGGTGAACAGCGTGCGTGAACAGCACGACAAACTATCTCAGTGACCAAATAGTTATGTGCTCTCACTAACCATTCCATTCTCTCTCACTCTCTGTCTCTCTATTTTGATTTTTCTCTATAACATGCATATGTATATATTTTTACACACATGAGCGAAAAGGAAAGTGTCCTGCGCTCTTGGCACACAAAAACTACACATGTGAGGAAAATAAGATGTCCCAAGAAGCTGCCCACACACTTAGTTGTGCGAGAGAGAATAGCGAATGGCCACGAAAGAGAGAAGATATCTGACAGAAGTTGCTACACATTCCTAAACAAGCAGTTGCCCCAACATTCTCTATAGCAACAGCTACAAGGATTTCCCCAACTGGCATGCCTGGCATTTCTCTAAGTAGCTTCAGCATTAGACAGAGAGAGTGAGAGGAAGTGGCAGAAAAATGTCTAGAAAAAATGCCTCGAATTCCAAGCTAAGCAGTTTTCCCCAACTCTGTACACTTCTGCTCTAGCTTCAGAGAGAGACAGAGAGAGATACTCCCCCTTAGCTACTCTAACACATTCCAATCTCTGGAGTTAACACTTTGCCATAGCATACAACTGAGCGCAAAAACTAACCCCCAATTCAGGAATTTACAAACACAACACATTAGGGGTCGCAATAGGCGTGTACGTGTGTGTGCGCGTGTGTGTGTGAGTGAAAGTAACCCTTGGCGTGCCAGAGAGTCGGGCGCATAGAATCCATCAATAGGTGGCGCATAACTTGCCACTGAAACAGAAACATTCCAAAAATGGCTAAAGAATTTTTGGAGCCAGTAGAAAAATACCGTCATTAGGCCAGCAGCCGAACCAGCAGACGGACAGCGCGACAAATAGCCGCATTCCAAACTGATGACGTAGCCCCAAAAAAATGTGTAAAACAAAAAAACAGAAAACACGGAAACATTCGAAAAATGTGGAGCCCCATTGGCATTTGGGGCATATCAGTATTTGTGTATTTGTGTATTTGTATTTGTATCGGCCCCATGGCAACATTGGCCAAGGCGAAAGTTTAGAACGCATCGTTCACAGGGGAACAGTGAGTGCAGCAAGAGTACGCATGGCTCTACGGTTTGGTTTTCCGTGTCCGGAAGTACGTGAAGGAATTCACTTCCGGTTATGCGATAGCTGGCAATGCTGCCAGCCTGGTAAGTGAAAATGCATCAGTTCCGCATGTGTGGCAACATTGGCGATTTGCCATCGAGCCATGTAAACGGGCGTGGCGCGCCAGCTATTGATCCGTTGCATGTGCCACATGCGGCAATCAGCAAATGTAGCAACACGCACATTTTTGCAACAAATTCCAACACGTCTTAAACTGAAGCTCGGAGCCGGAGTTCATGGGAATTTTCCAAAATGGCGCCGCTTCTTAAAGTGCCAACTTGTGGCTTTAAGCGAACAGGCCAACAGCCCAAACAGGTTGGGAACATAACTGCTCGGACACAGTGTGTCCCAAACACAAACATGACACAAAAGTCAAGCGATTTTAAAAAAATACTTTCGAGCTGCTGCGAGCAGGCAAACAGCTTCATACGAAAGTGTTGAAATAAAAAGAAAAATACTTGAAATATAAAAAGACAAAAGAAAATCAAATCAAGAGTGTGTATCATTATGTGTGTGTGTGGGGCAATTGTCAGTGACTTTTATGGGCACATTTAGCACATCATTAAAACGTCAAGTCATCAATCTTCTTACACATTCGAACAGGCTCGCAGGCAAAAGCAAAGACGACGAAACACACACAACTTGGCCAAGAAATGTGCCTCATATGCTGGCCGGAAGCAAAACTAAAGCACCGCCGCCTGTGGTTACAATTTTTGGCTACTTTTTTTTGGGAGGCGGGGGACGGTACTAACTGTTTTGCAGCCTAAACAGCCATTAGAAAATTTCCATTTTCGTCACACGGTGTCAGGGCAACAGGCAAACAAGCAGCCGAGCAGATGAGCAACCGAGCAGCGGAGTAACCCAGCAAAACTAATGCTAATGGTTGCCGCATTCCAATCTCCATCTGTGGCATCCTTGGCGCCTGTCTCACAGATGTTTGCATTGAAATGTTAGAAAAAAGGCAATGCCGCATTTCGAGTATTCGAGCATGGCTTAGAAATTGCTTAGAAATGGCCATAAATTTCACATTTTAATGTGAAAACAGTCAACTTAGCGACGTCGATTTGCAGCAGGCGAACAGCAAAGCGCAGGACATCCCAATGGGACGGTGCATGCGCAGTGAAACAAACATAGGCCACGCCCACGCCCACACACACAACCCCACAGGCAAAACACCCACGCCACCCTGTAATATAGCTATATGGCATCCATTACGGACCCGACTTACTGGCCAACTTTGGGTGCCTATTACCCCTACGATAATGATAAGAAATTTTTATGCTCGCTCACATTCCAAACTAACCAATACAAACAGTATCTCTAAACAGCATACACACATACATATATAGTACGACTATATGTGTATAAATTATCAATGTAAAACCAATGTAGCATTTTGGCGCCAAAAACTTGCAGTGCATTCCATTTGCGTGGGCGTTGCGAGTCAACGGAGAAAAAGAAATATTGTAGATTCTGTTAGCAGGAGAACAGCAATCACAAGACATAGGTCCTGCGAATTCCATTGAATGGGTGGCAAACGGGCAGAGAAAATATGTATTATTCTAAGGACTACTACTGCGCAGCTGCAGAGAGCGAGAGATATTTAAGGACTCAAAAGTGCCCTATGTCTCTCTCAGCTGCACACGCCGCAATGCACAATGGTTAAATTACTTCAAACTATAGTTTGATAGAAGTTTTATAAATTCATTTAAATTATTCGTTTTTATAGTTTAAATATTTAACTGAATTAAATTGAAGATTTTGGTGTATAAAGTATTAATAACAGGAAATCAAATACTATAAATTTTATATTTTTATTGTCTTTAAAAAATAGTTCTTCAAAATATAGTTCGATATAGGTTTTTTTTTTATATATTTTTAGCTTTTATATTTTGAATATTCTATATTTTCAAACATATCTTAACAACATTTAGGAAATTTTTAAAATTCTTGAAACAGAAAATTGCTACATACAATTTTTTTTAAAATAAATTAATATCAATATGTGAATAGTTTTAGAATATTTTATCTATATTTACAAATAAAGTTCCATTAAAAAGTGTTTAAAAATACTAACATTTATGTCATTTATTTAAAATTTGCTTATGGTATTGAAATTTCTTTTGAGTTTTTATAAATTTGCCTAATGTAGCACTTAAAATAATGACAATCATCTTAATTGTAATAATCTTTATAAGCACTAACGGATTCTAGTCGCTATTTTCGTTTTCGCTTTGGTATCTGGCGTTAACTGATTTTAAATATCTCATTTATTTACTGTACAAAACAGTTCCCTCACTTTCCGCCTGTCAATTTACACAAATAACACACAAATTGCAAATAACTTACAAAAATGTCTTACAATATTTTGACAATTTGTTCCACAGTGCCATTACTATGTTGCGACCCTCTGGCTGAGCTCCAACTTTGTAAGCGCTGCCTGTAACACTTGATACATTGTTGCTGAGTCAGTGTCCCTGCAAGCCTAATACCTTTTACAGGAATTTGTACTACGAATACGCCAAAAATTTCCATGACACGCCATTTTTGGGGGCGCAACCCTTACAATTTACTGCATACAAAACACACAACTCCAAAAGTATATCACGTGTACACGTGTGTTTGATATATTTTTGTATGCATATGTTAGTTGTAAGTACATGTTGTACATACATATGTGATGCAGAATGTAATTGCTTTGACGTTACGTATGCCTTTAGCTTGGCTTTCTTGATTCGCTGGGTTCCTAGTACAAGTTTGCATATTTCTAAATTCTAAGCGCATCTGTTGAGCAGAGCAGAGCCAAGCAAAGCAGAGCAGAGCAGCAGCAGCGAAACTTCCCTTCCAGGTTTTCGAACTAAAATCGAGAGTAAAATGCCGAGAAAGACGCTGCTGCAGACGCACCCTCAACACATTAAACGATGTTTAGCATACCACAAAAGGGCCGAGAAGGACTTTCAGAATGCTAGACTTTGTAATGCTCTGTAGCAGCAATTGCTAAAAGAATGAAGTAGGTTTGTTTCCCACATGAGCCATAACTAATACACCTCACTAGTGAGGCATGTGGCACAAACCAATCATAAGAAAAAAAGAGGAAAGAACAAAATCATTTCCTCGATAACATCAACAACACACAATCTCATAGAAGTTGTAGGCGCTGCAGACAATCGGAGCACCCCGACCGCAGCACTCAAAAGGATCTTTTCACTTTTTCTTCGGGTTTTTTTGTATTCAGTTTTTTATTCGCGGCTGCCACACTTCCTGGCCACAAGATGCTGCAATTTGAGGGTGCCTCTGGCATCTTTCACTTTCAATAGAAAAGCAAAAAAACCACGAAACACAAAGAAATTGTAGAAAAAAATGAATAGAGAATAATGTAAAATAAAAAAAGGAAAAAAAAACATGAGCCTCTCAGTTTTTTATGCAAAAGATATGCGAGGAGACGACAACATCGTCATCTGAGGGCGCCATGTGGTAAGTGTGTGTGCCACGGGAGTTTTTGTTTTTTATGCCAAGCGGATATGCGATCTGTTTGGGCGTAACAAGGCAGCAATCTTTCTATGGCCATATTCCAAATTCCCTATCAAGTCAATGGCTTTTGTGGTCTGTCTCTTAGCACGCGTCCCAGTGGCAGCTGTTGGCCAGCTTCGTCGTCGTGGCCCTTTTGCATATGTTGCAGCTGTCCGGACTCCGGATGGATTTAGCAGCAGCAGACAACTCCCCCACCGTTCCAAACGCTCCCAATCTCCAACTGCAGCACAACTCAATCAGTTGTCCACTTGAATGAAGGCAGTCTGTCTGTCTATATGGATGGCTTTATCCTACCTGCGCACACCTTTTCAGCCACAATTGAAATTGTAATTGTTGTCAACGCATTCGTCACACTTTTGCCCAGAACTGGACAATGGACAATGGACAATGGCCGAGAGGTCCGACAGGCTGATCAACCAATGTCTGCGTTAATAATGCGATTTGCATTTCCCTTTCCATTTCTATTGATATTACTATGCCTTGTCCTTGGCCTTGTTTCGTTTCTGTTTAGCCTGCTGTTTGATTGAGCTGTTCACATTATTCCGTCTAATCCACACCTTTCGCATTAAGGTCCGGCTTTCTTCTTGCCCTGCACGTCATTTGCTGCGCCGGCTTAGCTCAATTTGCTGTGTGCATCTTTTGATTGACAGGCAAATGCCACTGGACAGTTGCAAAAAATTCAATACCAATTGAATTTCAGCTGCATAATTAATTCCGGGTCAAATCGAATCGAAAAGTTTTAGAAGACTAAATTTTAATGAAATTCTTGTGTTTCGATTATGATAATCTCTGTTTTTTTTTTTTAAATATAATTATTTATGTATTTATTTAATTCAGCATAAAAATGCAATGGGTCCGTGTGTGTAAAAAGAAAGAACCAGTCAACTGCCGAAACCCGGGATTGAACCGGGGACATTTAGATCTTCAGTCTAACGCTCTCCCAACTGAGCTATTTCGGCGCTGTGTGATACCGTTTTCTAAATACGTTTCGAAAGTTTCCTAAGTACTATAAAATCTTTCATTTTAGCATTTTATTACTAACTAACATTGTTGGTCTTTATCTGATAGGACTTATAATGATTTTGCCCAATCATTTTAGCAAATGTGCCACCAATATACTAAATAATATTTAGCTCCAGAATATAATATTATTTAAATTTAATTTGATAATTTTACTTTTAAGTTCAATATAATACTAACATAATTTTAAAAATGCAAAAAAAAAAAATGTAAAAAAGTTAAAAAAGAAAGAATTTACTAAATAACATTCTTTGTTTTTATTTTAGAATTTTTCTGGATTTTTCTCAAATGTTTCACCAATATAAAGACAATATTCGCTTCACCACACTTTTATTACTTATTTTTAAACATAAAATGATCATTTAATTTAAACTTGAGCTGTTAAATTTAATTTTAAATACATTATAATATTAAAATGAATTTAAAAATGCAAATAAAAATTAGAAAAAGTGAAAAAAAGAAACATCCAGTTAACTGCCGAAACCCGGGATTGAACCGGGGACATTTAGATCTTCAGTCTAACGCTCTCCCAACTGAGCTATTTCGGCGCTGTGCATGTTGTTTGACCAAACGCCACCTAGACGTACAAGCATGGAAATTTACAGATTGTGGCCTTATCTAATCGCCAGCAGAAAATAAATTTATTTAATTTTAAATAGAACTTTGCTCAGCTAAATAGAAAGAGATGGCAACAGATGATGGGCAAAGGCAAAGAAGACGCTGTTTTGTATGTATGTATGTACATATAGAGATATATTTGTAGTTGAACCTTTTTGCTATTTTTTATCTGTTTGGTTTGCACAGTGTTGGTAACTATGGCTTGGTGCAAGTCCAAGACAATTCAAAGTCTCAGTGTCAGGCTCAGTGTGCTGCTGCTGCTGCTGCCAAATCATGTTTGTTCCGCCATGATAGCACATGGCATCTAATGAACTGTTGGGGGTGGGGAAGGCGTGTGCGGTTAACAACAGATAGGTGAGTGGAGAGGTGGGAAGGTGATAAGGGGGCCGGGTGTGTTGTGTGTGTCGCACACAGCTTTACTCTGTGGGCAACAAATCAGCCAGCGACCAAACCAGAAATGTAGCTGAAGCTGTAGCAGATACAACAGCAGCAGCAGCAGCGGCAGCGGCAGCAGCAGAGACTTGGAGCTTCGTGTTGTCGTTGTAAAAAATGTTTGCTTGCACGCTTTCCAATGGTTGCTGCTGTTGCTGTTGCTGGTCGTGCTTTGCGGTCGTTGCCCTGCTGTGACGTCACCGGTTCAATGGCAAAATGTGACCCAGATTGTCTGAGCTGCACAACTAAGCTTTGGCTCATAGCACCTTTTATTGTATTTGTGTGTGTGACTTGCTGTCTCTTTAGAACAAAGAGAGCTAGACAAAAAGAGAGTCTATGCGGTTAAGAGTAGACTTTGACGCTGCCCTTGGATGTAACCCTTTGATATTTGGATAGTACTCAGATTTTCTTGCTCTTCCTCTCTCTGTCTCTCTCTCTGACTCTGTCTCTGTTTTTGAGACTCTTTCTCTATTTGCTTCCTACTGCTTTCTGCGAAATGGGGCCACACGATTGTCCACCACTCCCCACTCCCTACGTCAGCGTCTACGCTAGCTGTCAGCGTCGGCGGCTATTCAATTGTTTTTGTTGTTGTTGCCGTGTCTGTGTAATTATCGGACAGCGTGCATGTGCCAGGCATAGCCCTAAGCTAGAGCGAGATAGCAACAGACTGTCCCAGGCGGCAGTGTTGCGTGTAATTTGTTATTTTATTTTATTGTTATTATTACCGCATGCGACGTGCACTTTATTTTCATTACCAGTTTGGATTCTTTTCCATGCATACGAGTATGTACGTACTACGTACATACGTACACCCGAACCCAAATCTAAGCCCAAACTTGAATACAACTTTGTATGGTGTAGCCAACACACCGCTCCCATCCCTAAGCATCGCCATCGTTTGATACCTGTGAATATTGCACGTGTGAATGTTGCAGTTGGCACTGGGGATGTACATTGATAGAAATGAGTATGGAGTTAGAGGTGGAGAACTATCGATAGTCGGCAGCATCGATAATGGACGATAGTTTTTTACTAAATGAATACATATCATATTCATATTCGTTGACCTAATAGGATAACGATAAATATTTTGTTTTATTAAATTTTATTTAAATTTAATTATATATCCTTTTATCCAAAGCAGTAAAGCATTAACTAAAGACAATCGAATACCATCGATAGTGACGAGCTACTATCGATGTTGCCTCGATAGTGCCATCGATAGTTTTTCACCTCTAATAGTAATGTCTATGGGGCAGGCAGAAAGACTGATATTGGTAGAGGGGAGTCTAGTCTATTGGATATGCATAAATTCAAAGTTTAAATGCTACACCCAAGCTCAACACCCGCATACATAATAATTCCGTTCCCATTCCTAAGGTATCAAAGTTTTAGCTTAAGAAAAATCTTCCCATTTGATAACAACTAAAAAAAATTATGACTAAATACTCAGTTCATTTGAAATTCGTAAGTACTAAATAAATTTCCCAAACCAGCATTTCCATCATTCCATACATACCGTTCCCACTTTTAAGGAATCAAAGTTTTAGCTTAAGAAAAATCCCATTTATGAATAATCCCATTTGATAACAACTAAAAACCGATTTATATCTACTAAGTCATTTGAAATACGTACATAAGTACCAAATAAATTTCCCCAAACCAGCATTTCCATCAGTCCATATACATATTACACTAAAATTCCCAGCCTCCACAACCCCACACATTAATACACTCAGCGAAACAAAACCAATCTCAGCATAAAGTCAACCAAGTGACCAAATGTCAATTGAATCAAATAACGTTCGCAGTTTAAATGCGGCGGCAATCTGTGAGCAATATACAATTTTCTGCAATTCATTAAAACGATTTTGATTCTGATTTGATATTGTTACTGAGCAGTTAATTGTGCTTTTAACGATCGGCTCGCAGCTCTGCCTCTCTCACTCTCTTTCTCTCTCTCTGTTGCGCTCTCTTGAAAAAAGCCTACTCCACACGTTATTGGCATGTACAGTAAGAGCACACACAGTGTGTGTGCGAGAGTGCCAAAGAGCGGCGGCACTAAAGAGAGTCAGAGACAACTTGCCGGCAGGAGTTTAGCTGTTTGGAGTGGGTCGGTAGAGGCGAAGGGGAGAGGAATGTAACCACTCACACAAAATTAACAATATTTATATAAACAAGTTATAAACAATGTTTGTCTAAACAGTGACAAACACTCACCTATACACACAGACTGACAAACAGACAGACAGAGAGACAGACAGACATGTTCTCACACACGCACTTCCACTCGTTGAAAACCAGTTCGCGGCTGGCGCTCAGTTGCGCTCCCACAAAGTCACATGGCGCTGGCTCCAAATGCACATTACATGAACGTCGATCGCAACGTTGACGCTTACGTCGACGCTGACGCAGGCGACGGCATCAACATCATCGCTATACTTCCGCATTACTGCAGCTTGCATTGCTTTGTTGTTGTTGTTGCTGCTGTTGCTGTTCGCTCGTTCTCTCGCTCGCTCTCTTTGTTTGGCGCTCTCTTTGCGTGCGCGCCTCTCTCACAGTCAGCTGATTTTGTTTTGCTTGAACTTTTGCCGGTTGCTTGTTTGCTTGATGCTTGTGCGGTCGTAATAGCGCTCCCTCTCCCACTCTCTCTCTCTCTCTCTTAATTCGAGTTGTTTGTTTTGAAGCTGAAACTAAAATCAGTTTACTCTTTACACATTAGCATGTCAGTTATTGCTGCCGACGTTGCTGTTGACGTCGACGTCGACCCTGCCCAATGTCAATCACAACACTGGCCCTGGCCCCAGAGCACGAGTTGGCTTACAAAGAAGCAGGCCAAAAAGCAGCAGCAGCAGCAGCAGCAGGAACGTGTTTCCAAAGCCATTACAACAAGCTCCTCAGCGTTGCGCTCTCCCTGTGTGTCTGTGTTAGTGTGCTTATGAGTGAGCTTTAGTGCTGCCCCCTTGCCGCTCCTCACCCCGTCCGCCCTCTTGCATTCTTGTTGCAGGGTTACACTGACAATGAAACCCAAATACATATAATACAACCGCCAAAAAAAAAAAGCAGGGAATAAAGAAAGAGTCGAGCACGTCCGACCGTGTAATACCCTCTGCTTCTTATTTCCGATTATTACAATTATTTATGTATCCTATAAGCGAAGGGGGCGTGGCATCACAAAAATGCTGATGACATTGTCTTTATATTGCATTTAGGAATATGCGTGCCAAAATTGGTATTCCTAGGTGCCGTAGTTACTATCTTACCATCTATGAAATCTGTTTGTTCATACGGACAAACGGACATGGCTTAATCAACTCGGCTGCTGATCTTGATTAAGAATTCATAATCTTTATGGGGTCTGCCAGGCCTTCTTCTGCCTGTTACATACTTTTAACAAACCCAATATACCCCACAGAGGGTATAAAAACGAGTACGCACATAGAATGGAAACGCATTAAACTTCAAGCCATTGTGTACATGTAAGTGGTGTGTGTGTGTGTGTGCTTTGTGCCTTGCCTCCAACTAGTGACCACAAACTTGGTTACAGCAGCAAGATGGTATTGTGGCTGTTACACGCTGCATACAAACATACACACATACACACAAGACTACTCATATGGTTTTTTGTTTTTTTTGGGAGGTGAATGGCCGCAACTGTCGTTGCCACTTTGGTAACACCGTGGCGCATTAAACGTAGCAGCCGCGGCGGCCAAAGCCCAAAGCCAAAAGCCAAAAGAAGCCACAGCCATCGTCATCAGCCCAGTCGAAAGAGAGAGAGAGAGACAGAGACACAGAGGGCTTTTTGGCAGGCGATAGAAAGAGACACTGCGAAAGGCTGATAGCGCGAGGGAGGGTGCGGCATGGGGGCAGTGGGAGGTAGTAGGGAGTAGGGAGTAGGGAGAAGGGGGATGAGCCAATGTTTAATTTACTTTGCATTTGTTTGGCCAAACTCCAGCCAGAACTCTTTTGGGCTTATGATGATGACGCTCAACGACTGTCCAACTGACTGACTGACTAAATAAATGACTGACTGACTGACTGACTGACTGAATGAGTGAGTTGGCTGACGGAGACGTAACTCACGCGTTTTTATGGCCACACAAAAGTCGGTTTTGGCTGTTTTTAGGGTTTTTCTTTTACTTCCCACACTCTGATTCCCACTGATTCCCACTCTGATCCTCGTCCAAAGTTATGGTTCTGCATGTAGTATTTCTGGCCAACTGCCTGTGTGTGTGTGTGTGTATGTAAGTAAATTGAATATCCAACAAAAATGTTATATACAAAGTATTACTTCTGATATATACATATAGTAGTTGCTACTACGGTACCAATAATTAATAATGAATAGAAAATTTGAGCAGATTAAATACTTGAAATTTTTAGCATAGTAGAAATTTTATTTACTAAATATTTTCAAATTGAAAACAATGATATAATTTACTTAGTTATATCTTTTCCATTATTTATTATAAGATATTATGTTTTCTTGATTTATAACACTGCACTTTGAGATTACTTGAAGCAAAAGGAGATTATTATAAAGTTTAGATGGTAGTTACTATGGGAACATGTTTAGTTTTTTAATGAAAATGTATGTAACCACTGAATTTTTCGTTGGAAGTTTTGATTATATACACCTATTTCTACTATTTATCTATATTAGATAGTTGTAAAATTAATATTTTAGAAATTTGTTCTTATTATAAATTTAGAATAGTTAGTTGTATGACTTTTTGGTTTGCAAATATTTACACTTCCATTCTCGATTTTATGGTTCTATAGCTTCTTTATAGAATGATCTTAATTTTAAGAAGCTCTAAAGCATAAAGCAAACTTTTAATTTCACTACAAAAATCTAAAATTTACATAGTTTGTTATCAGTTTGTATTATTTCTTTAAGATTTTAATGTTAGCATGTTAGAATGAATGTTGTAATAGAATATGTAGTTACAATAAATCAAATTAGCCAACTGCTTACAGTCTAACACATTGAGATAGTTTGCAACCCATGATGCCAAGAAAGAGACAGATACAGATACAGATACATATACTTATATGTAGTAGCATAGAGATGGAGCGTGTAAAGTAAAACTAATTTTGTTTTAATTTCTCCTTTCAACACATGTTCTCGGTTCGCGTGTAATTTTTAGCTCGCCTAGAGGTATTTGACCCTTTGGCTCACAGCTGATTTATGGGAATTCATACGTGTCCATGACTCTCCATCTCCATTTCCATCTCCATTCCCATTTCTATCTCCATCTCCGTCTACGTCTATGGCCACTCCCGGTCTTTTTCTGGACTCTGGATTTTGCTTTTGTCTTCTCTATATATCTAACTGCCTAGAATTGGAGTTGAATGTACGTTTTGCGTGAAAGTTTGTAAGTTTCATGTGCTTTGTGTTTTCTTTTTTTTTTTTTTTGTGTGTGTGATTTGTGCTTCGCTTTTTTTTTTGTTTGTTTGTTGCTTTGTGGCCAGAAGACTGTAGAAGACCGTCTTGCAGCGCTAGCGAACATTGAAGATACCAAACTCATGACATGCTGACCATATTAATTTATCTTCATTGTGCAAAATTTCGTGCATGATTTGACCATTACCATCACCAGCTATTGCCATAATGCTACAGCTAAAGCTATCGGTATCACTGTGTGATCAGTTGAATGAACTCACAATGCGTAAAATGTTTAAACTTTTCTTAACGAGATCATTGACACTTTAACGCGAAATGCAATAAGTTTGTTACCATGTCAAGCCCTCCTATTCCCATTCCCTTTTCCCGATTCCCTATTCCAGATTCCGTAACCAATTTTCAGCTACGCTTTTATTGGCATGATCGTGCACTTTTGTTGATAACAAAATTCGTAGAAATATCGAAAGAGTCATCGCTAGAAGCTTATGTTCAAGATGGTCAGATAGTCTCTTTATCATATTACACGTGGGGTAATTTATTGTACTCCACAAAGTTGAGAACATGACTGATGTAAAGTAAAGCTTATCAAGATATTGTAAAAATATTAAAAAAACTAACAAATTTTACTACAAAAACCAAGATTTCTTGAATTAAAATATAGCAAAAACTTGTCGTTTTTTCATAATTAAATTCAACAAATTCTGTGAGAAAACTTTTGCTGATTGTTGTAGAATAGCAGAGCTAAAAAGCGAGCATCATTTAAATAATTCTCACATTCTTAAGACCTTTCATAGAAATTAGCATCAATAATGATATGAAAAACTGAAATATCATGACAAATACTTAATCAGTTGGCGGGTTCAGTGACTTCTTATCAAAGCAACGATGCGATTGGAGTATTATAGTGTAGTGTGGTGTGTCTCTGTAGACCTTAAGTAAGATAGACAGCAATTGTTGAAACTGAAATCAAATCAGTGCAAAATTCTTGACAATACTCGTAATACAGCACGTAATTACTTCATTATAATGGCGGCAAGAACTGACTCAAGAGATCCCAAGTGCCACAGCATACAAGAGTGAGTTAATGATAATGGTTTCAATTACTTCAACTGACTGTAGACTGCAGAGGGACACTGAGGTAGGTGCCTCCTCTCGCTCGTTCGGTATGAAGAACACATGTAGAAGCAAACAAACGATGCGAGAATCGAACAAACGGCCCACAACAAAAGAGTAAACAAACAATTTTTTGACTTTTTAGTGGTGTAAAATATGCGGAAATGCATTTCTATGGTCTTACATACACTCACTCATGTATGTATGTTTATACGTACACACAGTAATACACACAAGTCAAACACCACAAGTCATTGCAGCTTCAGTCGACAAAACTTGCATGGGAACAGTGCAGAGAGTGTAGAGTTGGGGAAGACAACGTTGTAAGCGCGTATCGATAGTTTCGATATTTTTACGTTAAAAATCGATTTTTAAGAAAACACTGCTGCTTAGAGTAAAAACATTGTTTAATTAAATTTAATTTAATTTACTACACTTTAAATTAAATGTTGTTTTTTTAATTTAATTTAATTTATAAATTTGTTTTAATTTTAATTAACAATTCCTTAATTAATTTTTAATTACTCTATTATTAATTTTACCCTTTTTTTAATTCTAATTAATTAGTTTATAATTTACTAAATTTAATTATATCTCATATGATTTATATTTCATTTCTATTCTTAATTTATTTTACTAAAACTTTATTATATTATTTTTTTAAATAATTTCATAACAAAGTGCTATATAATTTATTAGAGTTCTACAATTAAGAAGCGTTTAAAAATTATGTATAAAATTAATATTATTTGATTAATTATAATATAATAAAGTGGTTATCTATTTCTTCTGTTTTCGCTTCTTCTCATTACAAACTATTTAGTATTAATTAATTAATTTTTACACAAAAATCGATTAATCGATGTTTTTGCCAACTCTAGAGAACAGAGCAAGAGTGCTTGAGTGTATGTATGTGTGTGTTGGCCTGAAGATGACGATATTAATGTGGCTGCAGAGGTAATGATGATCATGATAATCACGTGAAAACCAAACCAAACCAAACCAAGCAAAGCTCAGCAGCAGAGGGCAACAAGCAGAAGGGAGAGGGAGGGTGGACCTGTTTGCAAGGCACATAATAAGAACACACTGCAATGCAATGCAGCTGCTGCTGCACTGCACTGCAACTCAAGCGGGTGGCAAAAGGGGAGCAGCGGGTGCAAGGTGGGTGCCACTCAGTTGGCTGCAGAGCCGTGCAACAAGCAACAACAAAACTGGGCTAGGGCATACTCAGAGGGTGGTGCTGTAGGGGGGGCAGGGGAGGTGTCTGGCAGTTAGGTGTCCAGCAGGATGCATAAACGAAACAAGACGAGACGAGACGTACCGAGCGGCTCAGTCAGTTGCTGACGACGATCAACCCATAGCCCAAGTAAATTACGACTGCAAGTCAACCAGTCAAGTTAGTCAAGACAACAACAAGTCTCTCGCTCTCGCTCGCTCGCTCTCTCTCTCTCTCTCTCTCTCTCTCTTTCTCACTTGCTCTCTGTGAGAAATGCTGAGAAAGAAAGCAAGTCGCAAGTCGTAAGCAAGCTAAGAGGCAGCAGAGCAGCAGCAGCAGAAGCAGCAGCAGCAGCATCCTCCATTTCGCCTCGTCGTTTGTGCTTTTCTTTTTCTTTTATATTTACAAACGGGCCGAAAGGTTCGTTGACCGTACAAATAGTGACCCACTAACATCTGCGAGGTACGTTCACCCTAGTGACGTATTACTTCCATGATCGAAACCGAGGCAACGCCAACAGCAGCAGCAGCCGAAGCCGAAGCTTAGACGACAAGCCCGAGACTGAAACGAACCCGGCTCGAACCATTTGGGCCTGGTTCGCTTTGGTTTGAAGCGAACCAAAAGCTGTTAGTGGCCTAAGAGCGCAGCTTTCCAGCTTTAAGAGTCCGTCAACGATGCGGAAATGTTGCAAGTACACTTATGTATACAAGCATACATACGTACATATTTATACTGATACAAATTCTCTGCAAATTTTGTCAGTAAAACTCTTAACTGGTTGTGATAGCGCTTAATTAACATAGAACTTGGCTCAGTCTTGGCTAAAACTGGCGCTAAGCACAACAAAATTATGCCATTTGCATGCAAATTATTTTAAAGAATTTGTTTTGCATACCTAAAAAGTTTATGGGCTATAGGAATAATTTATTTCTAAAAATATTTAGGTAGTTAAGCCGATTCTCCTAGGAAGCTAGAGAAGTTTTGCTCTATTTAATAAGAGCTTTGGCTAAATTGAGGTGGTGTTTGAAACATTTCGAGCGCTGTGTGCTGACTCTAGTAGTCAATATAACTCTATTAGTTTTGATTCCTTTTGGAATGCAGCTAAAACTTTCTTTTTAACGTACATAACTACTTAACAAAACAAACTAACTAACTGCTCTACGGTTCTAATTTGGTATTTCTAGGGTTTCCCCCAATCATTTACCTAATGTTCCAGCCAATTTTATGGCTTTGTTTCCCAGTTTGGTTTTAAAATTATTATTATCTGTATTTTGAAAAAACTGGTTGAGTTTCAATTTATTGCCTTTGCTTTGACTTCCAAAATTTCAGAAGTTTAAGTAGTAGTGGTAATTAATTTTCAATTAGTTTTACAAAAATCGACTAGAACCTAATAAAATGTCCATGTTTTTGCCTTTGCTTTTGCTTAGACTTCCCCAATTTCAGAAGTTAAAGTAATAATCATAGTCGAATTTTCAAAAAGTCGACTTTTGTAAGTTGAACATTCCGCTGTTTTATATGGATCATTCAACATTCACAATGTTTTCTGTTAAAACTTGTAATTCATTTAATTTTCGTAGTGTAACTCTTCTTCCGGCTAAAGCAATAATTATTTCTAGGCAGTTTTTCAAAAGTCGAAGCAAAAAAAGTCGAAAGTATCGCCAATTTTGACTGTCGGTTTACAAACACTGATTATTATTATTCATTGAAATTTATAATTGAAATTTTTAGCATTTGTTCATATCATTTATAAAATAAATTTTACAGATTTTTAGTTTAATTCAACACCTTTCTTTAAACAGTCTTTCTATTTATTTGTAGAAATGTAATCAATGCAAAACATCTTTATTAGCACAATGAACGCTGTATTACTGCTCAACTGCTACATAAACCGATGCGACTCTATATGGGCTGTCGGGCTTATCGGGTGGACCACACCTGGGAACTAACCTTTGGCAGCAGCCTTGACAATCGCAAATCGCCGACAACGACGACGGCGACGACGACTCAAGTTCAAATTCAGGCGAAAAACCTGAACACAAAAATCCCACATGCGGTGAAAGTAAAAATTCATAATTTTTTTTTTGCCTCTTTTCTCTCTTTTGTTGTTGTTGTTGTTGTTGTTGTTTTGTTCATTTTACTTCAAAGAGGCCAACACATAAAAATGGCTAAGCAACGGCGCTGAGCACAGCATTTGGTTTGCAGCCCCTTTCTTACCACTTCATTAGAGGCGGCCAAGACGGAGTTGCTGTTTGGGTTTGAGGCTGTGAGACTGTGAGGCCTGGACCTGCATTTTTTATATGTATGTGTATCTTTTCTTTTACTTTCATTTGCTTTTCCAAATAATTTGGCCACCGCAACCCGCACGCTGCATGCCGCAGCACTCGGTACTCGACACTCTGCAACGTGCCACAGGCAACGTTGGCAAAATCAGCGTTCAAACTCAATGCCGCTGATCATGAACATGACACAATATTATGGATTATGAGCCGCCTGTTGTGTGCCACAGTCTATGTGTATGTGTGTGTGAGTGTGTGTGTGTGTGTGTGGTGTTGCAAGGAAAATTGGTGTGGCAATTGCATATCAGTTATCTCGTTTTGTAGTTCATAATTCACAGTTTATTTATGAGTTGTCAAGCTGTTTGCATTGTCAAGTTCAAGGTGTTTTGGATTGTTGTTGGGACACTGGCGCCTGGCGCTGTGTTTAGATCACAATTTGATATTTATGAGTTTATGCAGAAAATTGTCTCAGCAGAGACCACACACACACACACACACAAAGACACCCACACACCCTGTATAGAGAGTGGCATGAGAGTTTCACACGTTATGAATGAATGAAGTGCTTTGTCAATTGCACAGGGACATTCAATACTGCATCCTTGAACCTGATTTTGAGAGCAGCTGGATTTTCCGGCTGATTGGGCACATGAGAAAAAGGCCAGAGCCAAGTTTTTGGGCCAAGCTTTCTGCCAGGATTCTGGCAATTTGGCTATCAAATAACTTTTTCCAGCAGCAACAGCAGCAGCAGCAGCTGCCTCTGTTCATGTTGCTGCTGTTGCTGTTGCTGTTTGGCTGCTCATGGATTCATGAATTCACACGCTCCGAGGCGCATCCTATACCACTTTGTTGCCATTTGAGGCTGGCCAAATTGGCTAACAATTTTTTGTTGCTGCTGCTGCTGTTGTTGCCACTTTTTGCAAGTGGCGGCTGCTGCAATCATTGGATTAATTTTAATATGTCCATGGCTATAAAGCGTTCACATCGGACTCAATCTCCAGCTCGACTTTGCTGCATCTATGATTATGGACTCACGGCAATCGACTTGATGTTGCCCACAAATACACATGGCTAACACATACATGTATAAATGTAGCAACGTTTGGTTGCCAGCTTGGCTGCGATTGCTGGCTGCTTGCCACTGGAATTGCGACCTCTTTGGGAGCGTTGCTGCTGCTGCTGCTGTTGTTGTTGCTGCTGCTGTTGTTGTTGCTGTTGTTGTTGCTGCTGCTGCTGCCATGTAGCTGGTTACGAAACCCCAAGAAAAACTTCCGCATTCATTTAAGATCATTTCTGTCGTTGCTGCTCCAAGTGGTTGTTGCTGCTGCCGGTGCAGATTTGCAACAGTTTCCCCTACCATCTACCCCACCCTTCCCTCTTTCCCATCCCTCTCATTTGGTGTTGCTTGTGTGTTGTTTACTATTATTAATGCCACCGCCACCGCCGTCTGCCGCTCAACCAGCTGCTATTATTGTTGCTGCTGCTGCTGCCATGCGAAGCGCGTCGCAAGTTTTGCAAAATTTATGGATCAACGTTGCATACCGCACGGACAAGGCAGCATCAGCCTCAGCAGCAGCAGCTGTGGCAGCCAACTGTGGCAAGTGACAAGTCCACTTGTGGGTGTCGGGCATTCATAATCCTTTTGTAGATTTGCAGCTAACCGCTTCTTCGCGCTTCCCAGTGGCATCTCATTATCTTTGCATCTTTACAAATCGTCGTCCATCTGTTTTGGAGCCGTTGTTTTGTCCGTAAACCAGTCCTACCATAATCAGGTCATGCCTTGCCTTGCGGCCAGCAATGAACGGTACCAAGCAATACGGAGAGAAAGAGAGAGAGAGACGGAGAGAAAACAAGCAAGAAAGTTCTGTTGAGCTTACACGATCGTTAAATACTCAGTTGTGAGAGCGAGATCGAAAGCGCGAGCTGCATTGCATGCTCTGAACCGCTCACACACTACTATGTACAATTATGTACATATACTTCATGAATATTATTATTTGCGAATTACTTCTTTATATTTTAACCGATCCAGCTGAAATTTTCAGGATAGTTTCCTGATAATATTTTACAGGCTTATGCTAAGATTGTATAGAATACAGTTAAGTTTACTGGTTAATATTACGAAATATAGGCGAAGGAGGCGCGCTATTAAAAATTGGAACTAAGTTATACTGCCTGCAGATATACATATATAGAGCCTATATGAAAAAATCCTTTATTTCTAGCATTGAGTTATGTTTGTTCATACGGACAGACAGACGCACATTGCTGTATCGACTCCGCTGCTGGTGCTGATCAAGAATATATATTTTTAATAAAATCGAAAACACTTTCAACTGCCTGTTACACAGTTTAAACTAACTTATTATACCCTCGATGGGTTACAAAGACTTGCAAACTCTTTTGGACTCTTTAAAAAGAAATGCTTATTTTTTTAACATTTGCCGCGCATCAATAATGAATACCGTTAGCTTTGGAGGAACACCATGGGGAGGCGTCTCCCCTCTCTCTCTCGCTGTCTGCCTCTCGTTTGGCATGATGACCAAATGCAACTGGTTGTCATTGTCAAATGTGGAGGCATGCGTCAATAAATTACCTAGAAGCGCACCCAAGAGCGCTGTCAAGACCAAAGCCAAGAACAACATAAAGAAGAAAAGCGGACAATGGGAATGGGAGTGGGAATGGCCAATGGATAACTAACTGGTGGAGAGCAGGGAGGTAGGCAGGCAGGCTGGCAACTTGCAACTGGCAACTCGTAACTGGCAAAGTTGCAACTTGTACAACGGTACATTATGCAATCACGGCATGAATGAGACACTCTTGACCGAGTTTCCAAAGCCAGGCAATACTCGTGTAACGGTATCGCAACGTAAGCGACAGCTGACAACAACAACAACACCAACAACTGGCCAAGCAGCGAAGACGCCACACTCTGACTAACGGGTTCTCAAAGCCCCAGCAACTAAGCGAAATAGAAGATACAGAAAGAATCGCAAAAAGAGTAACAAGAACTTTTTAAATGCAGGCCAATTGCCAGTTATGCTAAATAAGCTATTAAATTAATCTACATTAAATGGTTTTGTGAATATTTAAAAAACAAATTTAAAAGAAGAAAAAGCTGTGAAAATGTTATCTCTGAATTCCACACTGACTGATCATCATACATGTGGAGTGTTAAGATTTGCAAGCTTGAAATTTTCTGTATAACTTTCTTTCTTTGTTTTGTCACACTGCTAGACTGATCAGCGTAAGGGCGAAAGATTAAGACCTACGAACTTCACTTTTAACACACAACAGAAACATAAACTCTTAAATAAGTCTGTGTTGTTTACTCAATCATATTGAAAAAGAAAGGAATTTGGTAGTCATAAACAAATTATCTTCTCAAAGAAATATAACTCGGTCCAGTTGTTAGTTGTTGTTAGTCCACGAAAATATATGATAAAATGTTGGAAAATTTTGTACACTGATTCTACACGATGCTGAGAGCGATTAGGAAAATGTTTTTGGTTCAGCTGATATTTTAAAGATATTTTAATAAGATATTATATAGTTAGTTTAGTAAAATATACTGTCCATCTTCAAACTTAAGAGCTTTTTGAAATATTTGAAAATCTAAAAACTTGAAATATTATTAAATCTATCTTCCTAAGGAAAGAAGTTTATGTTAAGGGTTTAAGAGTGAATTAATCTGATTGACAGCAGTTGGGATATATATAAGAAATAATATAATAAGATTCCGAAATAAGTCACTAATTTATGTATATTATACAGAAGTAAAGAAAAACTAAACTAAATTAATAAGAAAATACACAAACATTTTATTTAAAAACAAAGTTCAAGCTCTGATCTCATCCTTTATTTTGTAACTATGAAAGTTAAGCATAGTTATCAGAAAACACTTTTAAAAAGATAACCTGCTAGGGATTACTGTTATAGCTTTTTATATATTCAGTTTATTCACATTTTGTTTAAGATCGTGATGCATACAGTGGTGATATCTTTATTAAGGTATATTTATGTTCATGTAAGTACGGCTCGTGGATTACCATTAATCTTCTTAATCGATCAAATGGGTCTTGGCCAGGGCAACAATTGGGGCAGCTGTGGGCATAACTGGATACTCGCCAGCACTGCCAGCGATATCCAGATGGGTATACCTAATCGGTTTGCTAGAGTCCAGACCGTGCTTGTCCAGACCGGTGACCTTGATCATAAATGCAGCGGGCACTTGATGGCCACGTGGTGTACGTATCGATGGCAAATTGTTGGACTGGACCACATCTTCGCCAATGACACGGCCAGCATTGAATTCAAAGTCACATTGGCGCAACACAGAGACTTCGAAGGGTTCGCCATAGACCTGGCCAGCTGCTTGGAGTTTGCGAGCATGATCAGCCTTATGGGCGACGCTATTGTCCACAATGATGGACTGACCCTCGCCAGCGGACATGAAGGCGTGACCTGTCAACGTGGCAATGCTGAAGATATGGGGATTTGGCAGATTTCCCTCCAGCACCAGTTCCTTCATGCGGCACAGCACATCCGACATGCACATTCGACCCTCGGCGTCAGTGTTGCCCACGCGCACACGTACACCGGCACGAGATGTGATGATCTCGTCAGACACATAGCACTCCTCTCCCACGGAATTGCGAACCAAGCAGAGGGCGCCAATGACATGAATGTCCTTTGGCTGCTGCTCGGCAACCACCTGCATGAAGCCAGCAACTGCAGCGGCTCCACACTTGTCGCGCGACATGCCAGCCATAATACCACCGGCCTTGATGTCAGCACCACCAGTATCATAGGTGACACCCTTGCCGACAAGCATTAGGGTCTTGCGTGCTGGTTTTGGTGGCACGTATTCCAGATAGATGATGCGACCCTGATGCCGCTTCACACAATTGGCAGCACGATTGACGGCGCCAAAGAGCGGATACTCCTTGTTGATCACATCGATATCGTCCACAACCGTAACCTTAAGACTCTTAAACATGGGCTTTATGTACTCCTCAACCGACGATGGCGCCATGCGTTCCGGATCACCCACGCCAATGTCACGTGCAATGCGACGACCAGATTCCAGCAGCAAGGCATCCTTAAAGATATCCTCGGCATTTGGATGGTTAATCATAATCGATAGAGAACTCAGGCGTTGCTTCTTCTCTGGAACATCCTCGCGCAATTGAATTGGCTAAAAAGCAGAGCAGTTAAGCTTACAAGTTGTAACCTATTTGTTGTCTAGTAGACTTACCACATAGAGTCCTTCCAGGGCACCCAGCACAGTGCACAGCTCGGCTTGGCTAAAGCGTTTGCTCTGTGGCACAACCAACAACGGCGATTGGAAACCGGACTGTTAAATGGGGGTGGGGGAGTCGGTTAAAGGATCAGCCTATATTTCTATATGTACGTCTTACCTTAATGGCACGCTCTAGTGAAGTAGCAGCCGCCTTTTGATAGCAACGCACATCAGCATAGTCCGTTAGCTCTGCAACAGGTGCGTAGATAATGGGCACTTCTAGGCGTGGCGACTTGAAGCAGGAGACGACACTATCGAAGGCCTTGTCGTAGCTACGATGCTCCTCAAACGTATCGGCCAGCTCGGCGGGCACAGCGCGATCAATTACGCAGAGCACATCATGTCCAGCATTGGCCAAAATCTTGGACAGCTTAACCGAACACGGCAGTAGTCTAAATTGAGCAGGAGTAAAGAACATGTAAAATTTTTAGAAATAGCACTAAAATTGAGTTGATCTTTAATACAAGAAAAAAATGGGAACGAGACCACAAAAAATTAATGATTTTTGTCTTTATATAACTAGGCAAAAGTATGATAAATTTGGTATCCCTAAGTCGCATGGTTATAAGTATAGTTACTGCGAAGTTCGCCAGCAAACTTAGATTTTCTCGTGGTATGTCTAATTGTTTTTCTTATAGTGTGTGATTGGAGTGTGTCTTCAAAGAAATAAAACATACTTATATTGACTGACTAAATATAGGGTCTACATACCAAATTTGGCTGTTGTAGCACCTACCATCTCAAAAATCTGGTTTGTAATGCTGATCATGAAAATATAAACTTTATAGTGTCTAACTCGTCTTCTAAGGTCTTTTACTATTTTTTAACAAACTTATAAGAGAATATATTTATAAATATTCCAATTTACCTTAATATATATTATGGTCCGATTCTAGAAACAGATGCACATTAATTTTAGATTAATTTTAGAGTAAGCCCATAAAATTTGTTTAAACTCGAGAAAAATATGATAAAATGTTATGAACAAACTGTAAATTTTGAGTGGATGATATCTACAACTAATCTGTATGAGTTTCAGGAATCGGAATAATATACCTTCATACACTTACATACGAAGAACTTTATACATATATTTTCTAGAAATTTGCTAACAAATCGATTCTGTTATACAACTGTTATATTGCTCTAGCAAACATATGGAAATACATAAGCACTTAGTAACTTGTTGTTAACTGGGCTTAATTACGCTAGTTTGTGTTAAAATGCAATTAAATGAAATGTAATTTAAACACAGCTGCTTTGGGAGTTTCACAATAATTGAAACAACCCAAATAAGTAAATAAATTTAGTATATAGCTCAGTTCAGTGCTAATAACGGCGATTATCTAAAGTTTAAAGTGTACTGTAAATAACTGCGATTGTAACCAAGAGATAAGCTACAAATTGAAGCAAGCAGTCAGTAGTGTACATAAATATTGATTGCTGTACTGGGAAAGTACAATATTGCGATAGATGTATGTAGGTATCTACATGGTATATGACAGATGCCGATTGCATTACAAATTGATAGAATTGTACTTACTTCTCGATGAGACTCATGTCGATGGAGCTTCAATGTGGATAACGAAACGGCAATGAGAACTGCAGTCAACGGCAATCGGAGACTCACTGACTGGAGACGAGGCTGGATCGAAGCTGATATGAGGGAATACTGTGGAAGTGGAATGAGAATTGGCGATAAGACGACAATTGTATACTGATTGCTAGTTGTTTTTGTTGTGGGCGACACGATACGCAACAAATGGTAATTGTTTTGTGTATGAAGTTCGTGGCGCTCATGGCGACGCTTTTATAGAGCGCGTTTTTGTTTTTGCAAACAAACAAACAACAACAGCAACAACAAAAAGCAGCCACGATCTATGATTAATTGCAAATGAAACTTGCACTCGACTGCTGCTACTCACGTCGTTGTTGTTATGTACTACTACTGTGTTATACGAAGCCGCGTAAAATGCAAATGCAAATGCACAAAAAACACTTGCCAATTGAATGGGTTTTCTCTTTTTTCTTGCTAGTCACGTTCACGGTTTGTGCTCACTGTGCGGCAAAAAACGAAAAACAGCTGACTGTCCTAAAACAAAAGCCGGTCAGCTGTTGTGGCTGCCACTGTTGCCAACTATTTCAAATAGCAAACAAACTCATATTTTTCAAACACGAAAAATGCAAAGTGAACTTCGTTTTTATTTAAGTCCAATTTATTCACCATTTATATAGCTCTGTACATCTTTAATTAGCTGTGGCAACTGCTTCGCTTCCAAAACCAAGAGTTTTCTATATGGCGTCATCACCGCATCACCCTCCAGCCAATCCCCAGCCATGCCCGAGTCGCATTCGGAGGCCACCGAGTACTCGAAACTGTACTTGGCACGCTCCGAGAGCAGTTCCTCCTCGGCATTGGTATAATGATCCTCGGCTGGTTTGCCCTTCTTGGCCTCCTTGCGATACAGCTTGACCAGCAGTAGCAACGAACCAAAGTCAAATTTCATTTTCTTCGCCTTGGCCGCCTCGATTTCTTGCTGCAGATTCTGCAGCAGCGGCACCGAAATCTGTGCTGGAATATTTATGAAGCGCTCGTTGATCAGAAAGCCCACGTGACGCTGTTCACTGTCCAGCAGTTCACGCAGCTGCTGCTGCACCTCCGCCGTCGCATGCAACTGGGCGCGTTCCAGCAGATAGCTGCGCAGTTGTGCAATGCTCGGCTGATCCTTCTTGGCCGTCAGATTCAGCACTGAGGTGATGCCAAAGATGGTGCCATCCTCCACCATGTTCTCATCGTCCGTTTCGCTCTCGGCGCCATCCTCATCGCACTGGCAAATCACGCTGCCCACATAGTTTTGTGCTGTAACAAAGGGAGTTTAGTTTGGAGATACCCTAGAATTTTTAGCTAGTTTACCTACATATGAGCAATTCAGCCATTTGATTGCTGTTGATGTGTGCACGCAGAAAGAGTCGCTGCAGCAGCTGTGAAATGCCCTGTGCATCCGGATCCACAGGTGCGCGTCCCTCAAACTCTATTTGTACTTCCTAGGGAGTAAAGTTTTTACGGCTAATTAGCAAACATTTTTCTAATTTCGGCGTCTATTTAAATACCTCGTTGCCCCTGTACGCTTCCGGATGCTCCTCGTCGTCGTCTTCATCGTCGCTGGAACTCGACTCGTCTTTGTTTTTGTCCACCTCCATATTGCTTAAATTCTTGCGCTTATTTGCAGACATTTTATTTTATTTAAAGAAAATTAAATACGAATTAAACAAACACTGCGCTTGGCTTGCAAAACAGCTGTTTGAATTACACACGTGTTGCACTGCGTTGCCAACTAAAGCAATGCTGTACCAGTTCAAGTACAACCTTGTGAGTTTTGACGTCACACGTTGTGCTAGCAGCACACCACTGTCTGGCCACTCTGTGCTATGTTTAAAGATATGGCAACATTAAGTAAATTGGAAAACCGAAAATTTTACATTTAAACAAACATTTATTTATTGTGGTAATTCAGTGCTTGACTGCTCTGCAGTTTTCTCGCTTTGTACATGCTCCTCATACTGTTGTTGTGTGAGCAGGCTGGCCTTAATGCCATCACAATTGTCAATCTTGGGCAGCAATATGGCAAAGTATCCTGCTCCCTCGGCTGCGCGTTCCATCAACTTGGGATCCGTGATAAGTGCCGTGTTTACCTCCACCAACTTGCCACGAATGCAACTAGGTATTTTGTAGGTTTTTCCACACGTTGTCTTAAGCAGTGCCAGCGTTGTTTCCGCCTGCAAAATCATGCCGCCCTTCTTGGCCTTGCCCTTGACCACATTCTGGCTGCGATCCACGTTGCCCACATCGAAGCTAACCGACTCAATGCCCTCGCTGTATGCCGGATGTGAGGGTGCCAGGCAAACGAGGCAGATGCGATTGGAGTGATAGAGCACTTGGTAGGCAGCCTGGGCTTTAATGTAGTAGTAGCGGGTAAAGAAGCGATCCACAACGCTGGGATAATGCTCATCATAGTCGTCAGTGATGGAACTGACCGCTTTGCCACACAGCTGCTGCTCCTCGTGCTGAAAGTAGTAGGGCTCAAAGGGATCCTCCATTTCGTAGTGCTAGTTTGCCTCTCCTTGCAGTATTTTCTCCTTGTACTTGGACTGGCGCTCCCGAGCCTTGGCACGATTGGCAGCACTACGAGCGATGCGTTCCGACTTCAAGCACTTAATCACCTGATCGTCCAGGGAGTTGCAAATGCCAACGAATTTGGAAAAGGCGTGCTGCAGGAGGAGATTGGCATATCAATTGGAATCAAGCTGCAAGCGTTTCACTTACGTTCTCGTGGCAGGCTTTGAGCTCTTCGATTAGTTTATTGCAAGCCGGTGTGTGCAAATGTGCCGACAAATCGGTGTGCATCTTCAAATTCACCAATAATATAAATATTTATTTACTTTTTTTTCGTTACTCTTACGCAAAATGTGTCTAGTGCCCGTGTGCTTATCGTTATCGATTTACCGGCGATAAATTTAACGAAGCCAGCTGTTTTGAAAAATACCAAAAATACCCGTGGGGAATTTATCGCTTAACGAAACTTGGGCAACTTGACAGTTGACATTTGAAAAACTGTTATGCAGCATTTTATGCAGAACAAAAAGTAATAAGACTATAGTTTTTTTTTGTTTTTTCTTTTATTTACCCGCTCTCACAATTGTTTTTATATATGTTCTCAGATATATTATATATATATGTATAAATGATTATCAATTTCATTAACATATTGTTATCATATATCTCTCACATGCCTTTTTCAAAGTATTATTTGGTTTAGAAAAAATTGATTTAACGTCTTCACTGTTTACTTTTTTAGCAAAAAGCCTTATCAACTACCGACATCGAAAATGGGGATTTCCTCACAAAATATATAAATAAAATAACTAACTTTGTGTATTGTTCTTTAAAAAAAAACACAAGCTGAACTCTCAAAAAATCTCAAAATTGTGCGCTGTTGTAACAACTAAACTTTGGTAATTGCCGGAAAAGTTGCCAATAAGGGGTTTTTGGAAAGGGGTTATGGTAATAGTATACTGTAGTATATGATTAGATATCGTCAATAGTTCGTTTGCATTCAATTTGTCTCTGTTTGATCGTTAAATTAAGTTAGCTACGCTCAGTTTTTTTTATTAGTTATTAAGTTTCTAGGGTTGATTTTACTCTGCAATTTAGGCTCAATGTTATCTCTCTGCTAAATACGTGTATGTGTGAGTGTGAGTTTGAGTGTATGTGTGTGTGTGTATGTGTGTGTGTGTTTATGCTCTCTAGGTTTTCTCTCATAAAGCTCTCAGTTCGGTTATAGGTATTATAGGTATTGAAAATAAAAGATTTCTAATTATAAGATACATATATGTATGTATATATGTATCAGATAACAAAACACTCTCCAAATAAATTACTATTATTGCTCTCTCTCTCTCTCTTTCTGTTTGTCTTACGCTGTTGTTGTTGTTGTTGTCGTCATTCAGTACGTTAACAATAGTTTGCTCTCTTTCTTGGCTCAGGATGTGTCTTTCTCTCTCACTCTGTCTGTCTCTCTCACTCACGCTCTCTCTTTCTCCATCTCTCTCTCTCTCTCCGTATTGCTGCAGTTAATTGTCGGTTAAACGATAAGCGATTAACGTTTATCGATAACCGATGCCGATGCCATTGCCGATGTCACATTCTCTCTATCTCTCATTAAAACAAACTAAATGGCAGGTTTACTCCGTTAACGGAGTCAACACCTCATCTCGTCTTTTTGGGCTCAGACTGCACGGAGCTCGGAGCCTCTGACTCGGAACCGGACTCGGACTTTTGTGCCTCTGCCTCAATGCTGGCCAATGCGGCATCGGACATTTTCTTGTTTTTGCCCGCCAATTCGGGCAACTCGTAGGCAATGGCCAGGTCCAGTTTGGTGATGGGACAACCACGGAAATAGGTGCACGTCTCGGAGAGTTTCTTGAACTCGTACAGCGGATTCAGACGGAAGAAGTCGCGATAGACCTCTGGATCGGGCAAGTCGTAACGCGATATGTTGGTCAGGGTCGAGAGACCCTCGTAGATGTGATAGTTCTGTGGATGATCGACAATATCATCCGCAATGCGCTTCTTGTTGCCAAACAAGGTCTTGTGGTTGTAGTAAGTGTTCAAATAGCAGTCAACCATCTTGGCATGGTTACGTACACGCACCTGCAAAGATCAAATGAAATTACTATTATGAATACATTCGATTGGATTCACTTGAATCACTCACGGCAAAGCGACGAGCGCTGGCAATCTTGTGCTCAATACGCTTATCGATGGCGGTACGTAGGTCTCGCAGGAAGGCACGCTCCTGGGCCAAGAGCAGACGGGCCGGAGCACCATCCTGATAGGGATGCGTCCACAACGAGGTGGTGTACATCAGTGGCGGCTGAGCGGACGACATCAGGGGCGAGATGTTCCAAATGAGGGCACCCTGTACGCGCAGCAATTCTTCGGGCTTCACCGTGTCCGCCTTGTTGAGTATGATGCGTGTCTGGTACTCGCGCCCCTTCAGCTGATCGAGTATGGCCTCGGTCTCTGGGCCGACATCCAACTTGGCTGGGTCGTAAACCAGAAAGATGATGTCGGCACGATCGATAAACCACTGGCAGGCATCGTTGAAGGGGAAGACCCGGGAGACTTGTTTGCGTACCTCGAGTATGCCAGGTATTTCAACGATGTTGACCTGAAAAATTCATCTGCTGTAGTTATATGCTCTCGTACTGTATTAATTTCTCTATTGTCTTGCTATTTTCGACACTCATTTTGTTAATAACCAAATACTATAAATTTATCTTGGGCAATTTGCCAGCATCAGATATAAGTATCACAAAACTGTTTCCCAATCGACGAGCTGCCTTGCCAAAAACTATTTGAGCGACAAGTTAATGCACTTAATAACTAGCTACATATAGGCTATAATATCTAGAACTTGTGCACATGACATGACCTACTACTAGACCTACCAGACCCCCTAAAAAAAAACATACCTTCTCGAGCAGCTTGCTCTTCATTTTCAAGCCACGCAGACGCTCCTCAAGACCCTGTCCGAACTTCTGCAGACCGGCAAAGGTATAATCCGCAGCCAGTTGAGTGCCATCCAAAACCTCGGTCTCATTGCCCCACATCAGAATGTTGAAATAAGCCGGAGAAGGTTCCGCTCCTAAATCAATTCCCAAGATTAAAAATCTTCCGCATTAACTTTTGTCTTCAAATCTCTTACCGGTTCTCAACGAGTTGGGCGTGTATTCGTTATCGGTCAAATAGTTGAGTATAGACGATTTACCGCCCGACCATGGTCCCATAAATAGAATCAAGGGTTTCGAGAAGATTTCGGGATCGCTAAAGTGGCGATTGCTCAAGTCACGGTACTTGTACAGTGTCTCCAAAGGCTTGACGGCATTCTCGTAGATCTTCTTAATGTCGCGTAGGATTATCTCGGCTACATTATCGGTGGCCTTCTCCCGAGCATTGAATTCATCGTCCAGCTGCAAAAGCTCCGAGATATGTTGGCGGCTACGACGGTTCCTTGGGATTTCACCCTCCTGAAATAGTATACAAATTATTTAGAGCGGTTTTAGCCATTTGAACCTGGTTTGGTACTCACCCAGAGCAAATCATCCTCGGGCATTGTGTCATCCTCTTCGTCCGCCTTGTCTTCAGCAGCAACTGCCTTGTCTTCTGCTTGGGGCTCTTCGTGAGCTTCTTCGCTCTCTTCGGCTGCCTTAACTTCGGGCTCTGCGACTTCCTCAACGGATTTGTCCTCTTCTACCTCCTTTGCTACTGCCTCAACATGTGCTGGCTCTTCTTCTTTCACTTCTTCCTCCTTCTCCTCCTCACTGACTGCGGCTTTGGGCTCAGCTTCAGCTTCAGCCGCAGCTGCTACTTCAGGTTCAGCTTCCGCTTCCACTTCTGCTGAGGCAGCTTCCTCTTCAGCAGCAGGTTCTTCCTCAACTGGGAATTCCTCGGCGGGAGATGAGGGAGGGGCCACCTCAGCAATTGGAGCAGCATCAACCTCACGTTTGCTGCGCTTCTTAACTTCCTCCTCATCATCATCATCGTCGTCGTCTTCGTGACTATCGTCATGCACATTAGGAATACCATCGCCATCCATATCGTTGTCACGTTCATTTGGAATACCATCACCGTCCATATCCTCATCCTTTTCGTTGACCTTATTGTCGCCATCGATATCATCGTCCAAGCCATTTGGCACACCATCACCATCGATATCCATGCTTTGAGGCTCCTCGGAATTGGTTAGACCATCTCCATCGACATCGGGATCCTTATCGTTGTGCACTCCATCGCCATCAATGTCACTGTCCTCTGAAATTATATAGCACAAGTTCTGCTATTAGAAATCTATTTAATTTAGAGTCCAACGCAAAGCATATATACCATGATTCAGAGTTCCATCACCATCGATGTCCTCATCCTCTGCAGAAATCATTTAAGAATATAGCGTAGCTATTAGCATTAAATTCGTAAGGACTTACCGTGGTTTGCTTTGCCATCTCCATCCAAATCTTCATCCTTATCGTTAGGCAAACCATCGCCATCCAAATCACTGTCCTCTATAGTAACGAAAACATTGTTAGTTTTGTTTTTTTAAGGTGATCAAATGGGATTTATAAAACAAACTGAGGAGCGTTGAGATATAGGGACACTGTACATACCATGGTTCAGAGTACCGTCCCCATCGATATCATCATCCTCTACATTAGTATAACAACCTTGTAGAATTGCTCATAATTTGTTATCTCTATCTACTTACCATGATTCGCTTTTCCATCGCCATCCAAATCAGCGTCTCTTTCGTTGGACAAACCATCGCCATCCAAGTCGTTGTCATCTATAGTACAGGAATATATAACATAATATATATATTTCATGCAGTTATTTACTTAGACTTACCCTGATTTAGAATACCATCACCATCGATGTCCTTGTCCTTTTCATTGGGCGTGCCATCGCCATCGATATCGTCATCGTCCTCATTCGGTATACCATCGCCGTCGATGTCGTCATCCTTGTCATTTGGTATACCATCACCATCGATATCATCATCCTCATCATTGGGTATGCCATCACCATCGATATCATCGTCCTGCTCATTGGGTATGCCATCGCCATCGATATCGTCGTCATCCTCATTCGGTATACCATCGCCATCGATGTCGTCATCCTTGTCATTGGGTATGCCATCCCCATCTATGTCATCGTCCTCATCATTTGGTATGCCATCTCCATCAATGTCGTCGTCTTCATCGTCTGGTATGCCGTCGCCGTCAATGTCGTTGGCGCTTTTCGCGTCCTCTGTGGAATCCACATCAGTAATTTCAACAGTTTCTTTTTCATCAAGCCCACCATCATCATCATCATCGTCGTCATCGTCCCTACCCGGCTGATCGGATTGCAATTCTCCAGAACCATCTTTACTCGTGACACCATCTGTATAAACCCAATGTTACGATTACTTACTTCACTCCAGTGTCTATGTTAGACCCGATCTTACCTGTTTTCAGTTCATTTATAGCCTTCTCAATGTAGGGTCGACATTCTGATTCGCTTGGTCCGACCTCGGCATTGGCAAACCCAACTGCAATCCAATAGAATTATAACAACTTTCGATTCAAGTGGAGTGTATATAGTATGTATAGATTTCATGATCCTTGCACGATTGCGGTAATTTCTTGCCGCCTCCGTGTTTTTAATGTCAGTTGCTCGAGGTCATTTTATCTTTTCTTTTCAAACTTGACATTATTTATTGAATGTACCAGCGTACAGTGAAATATATTCGGCAATTTATGAATTTTATTTTTAAAAGATGAGAACTCAACACAGACAACAACTAAGTTTCAGTGTTATTTTTTTTTTTTTTTTGGTTTTTGCTAATGTGAATGGATGTTGAATTTTTGTTGGCTGCTCGCCCACTAAATCTTTGCTCTTTTTAAGTATTTTCAGTATTTTTTAAGAATTGACTGTTTAGTGACGTGAGTGCATATATGTATGTATATACAGATATCTAAATGTATAGTATTATCTTTATATTTACTGTTCCTGTAAGGTCGTGGTTTCTACTATTTGAGTGACAGGCTCGTTTAAGGTCGTTCGCTAATTACTTTCGCAATTGCGGCGACAATTCTGACAGCCACCTGGTATTTTTATGGAAAATAGAAACCTTCTAACACATAATACCGCATCCAATTAGGAATTGATGGAATTCATTTGTCTACAATCGAACTAGTGAAATATTTTTACATTTCACGATATGCCATGTAGCTGTCAACAGGTCATTCTAATGATTTATCTCAATTGCAATAGTGTGGGCAGCAAAGCTATTCAAAATATGCAGATTGGGATACAGTTTTAGATTTAGATTTTGATTTGGATTTGCATAAACAGAAATTATATTTATACGAAATTTGTTGTGGGGTCTGTCTGCATATTGTGTTTATGTTGGTTGGACTGTAACCATCTACTTATATTATACGACTATTCGTTGATCTTTTTTGCGCCATTTATATTTCAAATACACTTCTCTTGTTTTTTTTTTTTTTTGCAAACTTTTGCAAGCTAAACATACATTTTGAGATACAAATATATAAATGCGATACAGAGACACAGACACAGACACAGATATAGCGACAGCTACAGATACTTGCTCAATACATAAAATAACTTAAAAAGTCTAAATTTAAAAATATTACAAACGATGACAACGAAGAGCGACCAAACTGGCGATCGTTTGCGGCGTTTCAGCGAACAGAAAATTTGAAAAGCCAACAACAACAACAGCACATTGAAGAAGAAAATGAGGAAAATGACCAACAAAAGTGAATGTATTTGTATTTGCGTAGCTATAGCTGTAGCTGTATCTGTATTATCCAACTAGTGTACAAATGCGCGTATATAATGCTAGCCTAAAATTTTAGATAGTATTCTCAAAGTGTCGTTGCTGACGTTTGCACACACAGATACACACACATACACACACACGCACAGCTCGGGCAAATATTTTTAAATATATGCTTAGATATATTGTACACACATACATACACACATATTTATTCTTATTTTTCAAATTCTGTTGGCTTTCTTTTTGTTATAAAAATTGCATAATGCCCAACGTATGAGATATGATCGCTCTAGGGAAATTGAGAAATTGGGCTGTCGCTGTAACTGTAACTGTATCTTCCGCATCTATCTGTTACTTATATAAGTTATCCTTCCTTGGCTTTTATAAAAATTACCACACACACTCACCATTATTGGAAACGGCGATTAACGTCAGTCCCAAAAGGAACCAAATTGTTAGCCGCCCCATAATAATCAAATCAACAAAGTTTCCTTGAGTTTCCCAGTTTGGTTAGTACGTTAGCCACGTCATAAATTTTCCTTTTATTCTTTCGAACTTTTCCGTAATTATGAATAATTAGGAAAAATTATTTAAAACACTTGCTCGTATTCCGCATATATATCCAAAATATATGGGCTCGTTTAAATGCACTGCGTGAAAGGTACAAAAAATGTAATAAATTTAAAATAACTAGGTTGCATATTATATATGTATATATATATATATAGATGTTGGTATATGCATATATATAAATATAACTAATTAGGCTCGTACAAATTTTGGTTCACACTTTTTGTGGGCTTTGAATTTTGCACTTGTTCGTTTTGTTCACTTTTACAATTCGTTAAATTCAATTTATTTTATATTCAGTCGCGTTATAATTATTATTTTTAATTAAAAACAATTTTTGTAATATTTTATTGCTAGCCAGTTTTTTGCAATTTTAACCAACAATCGTCGGCTGGGTAATCCTTTGTGTCCCTTTCGACGATTGTCAGCTAAATAATTTGCTTATTTTTGGCTCGTCGTCTGTGCACGCCGTGTGCGATTCGTTTTTTGAGCGCAAGCAGAACGCAACGAATTTAGCTATATCTATTTTCTGGCTTTTCTACAATTTGTCTAAAAAACAGAATAGAAAATTCTGAAAAAAAATTGTATGTTGCTTGCGTACACGAGTATACGAGACGATCTCTCCCGGTCCAAAACCAATTCGTAACTCAACATGCATATACCATGAATTTACCTTGTGACCGCGAAAATAATTTCATTTTTATATTTTTGTAGCAAAAAATTTTTTGACAAAAGCACACAGTGTTGAGTAAAATTATCTCATTTCTCTCGATCTCTCTCTCAGAGAAACCATAGAGAAATTATTGGGGAAATTCATGTCGAAAGCCGGAAAAAAATATATATGTGTTTGCCAGGAACTATGGGGAAATGTTCAAAATACTAATAGAAAGTAGATCCTGTTTTACTACTTATTATGACTACTAAACTTAAACTACATATGTAGATAGTTTAAACATTTTATGCTCTTAATCTCCATAGTGTTTGCATTTTGGAACAATGTTTAAATTTAGACAAATTTTGCTCAATTTTAAGCACACTCAGTTCAGTTCTTATAAGCTGCAGCAGTTCACTCATCTCCTAGTTTGAGAAATAAAATAAACAAGAAAGTGACAAACCGATGGGTTAATACACTACAAAAGTGCTTATTAATGAAGCTAAAAACTCAAGTGTATATAGCTGCTGTCACAATCATAATACTCTCTTCTAGTTAGGGTATTTCAAATAGCAAAGCAAGCTGTGAGCTATGCGATTTGTTTCATGTCACAAATGATTTAATTTGATTCTAGTAGCATCTCTCTTCGGTTGCTGCTTTCTGTTTGAATTCGAATGTAAAATATGAAATCAAAACGAAATGAAATGAAATGAAATTTTCATGTTGCATTTATCACCGTTCATTAGTATGCTTGATTGCACGAACAGCTGTTGGTTCTTGGGCTCCAAGGCAAACGAATCATCGTCACAGACTAGTGCAAAATGTTGCGAGTCTTTAGCATTATACTGTTGCATAACCTGAATGATATTACCATGGAATATATACCAAACATTATATTTAACATAAAAATACTTTTCTCTTAAAATTTAATGCTTCGTTTAACTTAAATTTTATGTTATTTGAGTTGCTTTTTATTGCTTTCGTCTGGCAAAATAATATATAATACGTTGACGTTAATAAATAAAATTGAAACTTAAAAGCTAAGTCTAAGCAGTGTCCTAAAATAGCTAACTTAACTTAATTTATGCATTATAAAAATTGGTTTTTGAATAGATTCAGTGGGCCTCATTGCCAAGTTGCTTGTTCTTCATGCGAGTGCAATAGTAGCGATCACTGTTCTCAATCCAATCGCAGACATTGAGCACTGTATGAAAGGCTGTGCCTTCTTTGCACTCAAATTCCACGGGTTTGCCATGTACGCAACGGAGGTACTATAACAATTTGAGAGTTATTATAATATAGATTATATTTTAAAGAATTACTACTCTACCTTGCGACAGTTTGGATGCGGCACATAGTCACGATTGGTGCAATCGATTTCGCTAACATCGAAATCTATTTCGGGCGTCACAGTCTCTTCGGGATCTATAACTGCCTCGGGCTCTTCGGTAACCTTGGGCGCCACTGTAGTCGTTGTAGTTGTGGTTGTCGTTGTCTTCTTAGGCTTCTTGGGTTTCTATATAAGTGTATTAGTTAAATTTTCTAAGATTTAGATACTTCTATTACCTTTGTGGTGGATTTTTTGGTGGTGCTGCTGCTAGCTGGCATTGGCGCTGATGTAGGACTGATCTGCGTAGGTTTCGGCTTCGGCTTCGGTTTACGAGTCGTCGTTGACGTAGGTTGCTGCAGCACGACTTCGCCTTCATCGGGATTGGGAGGCGTGGCTGGTGGCTTAGCCCAGTCGGGCTGTAAGAGCAAATGCTTATTAGATTTCCGCATAGGTTTTATCCCCACTTACCCTTGGCGTAGTCTCACGTGTAGGCTCCGGCACCTGGTAGTCCTTCATGTTGTTGTGTAGTATCTTCATTAGACCATTCTTGGGTCCGCATAGTCCATGGAAATCATCCATATCAATGGCCCAGGTCATAGCGCCTGCATAACCCTTGGACTTGATAAAGTCCATTTTGA
Source organism: Drosophila tripunctata (assembly GCA_035047385.1). Classification (NCBI taxonomy): domain Eukaryota; kingdom Metazoa; phylum Arthropoda; class Insecta; order Diptera; family Drosophilidae; genus Drosophila; species Drosophila tripunctata. Next base: position 267,434 of record JAWNPS010000017.1, read on the forward strand.
TTTGAACCGAAGCCTCGTTCTCATAGCCCACCCACTGGGTGTCCTTGTAGGTGTAGGGCACCATGCCGGACTCATCCCATTCCACAGTCCAGCCCTTGGACTTGTCCATAACCTCTGTGCATATCTCGTAGTAGGCCAAGAAGCCACTGGCATTCGTATAGGGGCCAGGAGCACCGCCACCCGCCTCCTTGTTGATGTAGGTGCCCATGTTGTAGTTCTTATTCGAATTGCTGAGTGTGTAGGTGCGTCCATAGAATGGTATGCCCACCACAAGCTTGTTAGCCGGACAACCCATTTCTTCCCATAAAGCCAAGCCATCATTCTAGCCAGAATATTAGAGATTTTTAACCAAAGTTCCTCTATGAATCCGCTGCTATCCGCTATACTTACCACATTGAGCCGCTCGTAGGCATACTGATCGTGTTTGCGTTTATAGAGCGGACTATGTACATCCGCAAAACCAGCCCAATTGCCGCGCAGGTCATAGGTCATGGCGTGAATGGCATCTAGGAGTCTATAAAGTACGGATACTTGAAATGACATTGATAGTCTACTGCTTCTACTCTACTCACTCGCACAACTCGGGCACATGATAGCCCTCTTGGAGCCTAAACTTGGCCACCGGCACTGCCATTGTTATCTCCCAGCCACGCCCTTCACGATCAAAGGCGCGTCGCAGTTCCTGCACAAAATATAGAAACTTATCCTTGTCGCCATAGCTTCCACCGCGATCTGTAGCGCCCGGATATTCCCAATCCAGATCGAAGCCATCGAAATTATACTGCTTCATGAACTGAACAATGCTGCGTATAAAGCTCTGGCGACGCTCTCGTACCGCCGACATCTGGGAGTACTTGGAACCGCCTTCCGCCCAGCCACCAACCGCAATTTGCAACTTGAGCTTGGGATGGGTTTGACGGAGTTGTGTAAACTTGCGGAAACCCTCTTGGTCCACATCCAATTCCTCATCAATCACTAGCACATCCCAGTTCTTGTCATCCAAACCAATGAAGGAGTAAACCAGATGCGTACACAGATCCGCCGGCACATCCTCGAGGCCATATCTTCCAATTCCGGGACGATAAACTGCCCAATTGCTGAAGTAGCAAACAATGCGTGCAGGTTGCTCATTGCCCAGTATTGCAGTTGGCCAACAGCTAAGGAGACCTAAGAGCAGCAGCAGCTGCATGTGTTGCACTGGGAACAGAACAAAGTTCTCACTGTTAATACAAAGCATTTAAATCGTGCGATTCTTGGAATCTCTGGAAAAATTTACTACCACTACTGGTTTGTCAAGATCCACGCGACTTGCATACGTAAGTGTTTTTGATAAAATGCGTACATGACGAAACCTTTGAATGCAACTGGCAACTGGTAGGCCTCCTCGTGGCTTTTAATTTGTTTTTTTTTTTTTTTTGGGTGTGCTAAGGTTTTGTGTCCATAATGTGCGTCGCGTCAAGCTTGAATTCGAATTCGATAACGAGTTCGTTCACCGATTATTTCGCTTAGATCGAGAGAGTCGCACTTAATATGCAAGACCAGGCTTACCCATTTCTAAATGCTCGAAGCTCGCTGTGGGCGCTGTGGGAAGACGATGTTTGTCCGACGCTCGTTTGGCGTCAAATGACAGTCAAAGTATCGGCTAGCGTTGCTTTTATAGTCGGGGGAGTTACCGATTCTTGGTCCGGTTCTTGGAGCGCGCCTTTGTTCCTGTTCAAAGTGCGTGAGACGAGCGATCTGTTGTTTTGATACTGTCGCTTGTGCTCAATTCCAGATCTTGCGACTTTCTTTCCTCACTTTTTTTTTTTTTTTGCATCTCGTTTTCGTTCTCTTTCTTTTTTTGCTTTGCTTTGTTTTGTTTTGTTTCGTTTTTTTGCTGCTTCGTGTTTTTATGTTCTGAGCCACAAAAGCGATTTTGTTTATGCTCTAAAATAACCATACATAACCCGTTTAGGGTTACACTTCCGCTGCTCATCCTGGCATGAAAATGCTTATGGATCCCAGTCTCGGACTGAAACCCATCTTAAGCGAAGCAGTTCGTTGGCCTTTGCTTAATGGACCGATATAGACGGGCAGTTGATTAAAGTGTCATTTTTAATGCAGTTTATTGAGATTATTTTAAGGCTTAGAACTAATCAGTGCCAATGCGTATATCAATGCCCAGTGTGGGGTCCTCAGTGGTGGTGCTAATGGTGCTGGTGGTGGCTTTTTACTGGTTGTTGTTGTTCTAGCTGTAGTTGTTGAGCTTGTTGTCTTGACCTCCTCCTTGGGCATTTCTTCTGAACTCTGATTGTTTTCTATAAATGGACAAGTGTTATTTGAGTTTATAATAAGCAGTTGCCTGAACACACCTTCACTAGAGTTATTTGCATATGGATCCACGTTAAATCCATGATGGCCAAAGTCTGGCTGATAATGCCCAAAACCATGTCCATGTCCATGCCCATGACCACGTCCATGACCATGACCATGCCTGTGGTCGGGTCCAGGTCCAGGTCCAGGTCCATAACCAAAACCATGACCATGCCTGTGGTCGGGTCCTGGTCCAGGTCCATAGCCAAAACCATGTCCATGCCCAAATCCATGATCATATCTTCTATGATGACTGTGTCTACGAAAGAACGAAAACTGCCGACGTTGACGTTCTACAGGATTCAAATCCTCCAATTGCGTCGACGCTACTGGGTCTGACTCGTCAGCCAATAAATCCGAACTGGTGTATGCTCTACAAGTAGCAAAAAGTTCAGTACAAAACTCTAACTGCTATAAAACACTGAATACTAACGCATTCTCTATGGCGGGAGCAGCGCACAGCATGCTTATCACTGCCAGCAGCGTCAACTGTGTGCAAAAAAACTGATTTTTATCAAGTGAATAGGAAATTGGTAAAATGGTAAACTTACAATGGCTACAGTGCACGACAGAGCAGACATTGTCTTCTCGTGGCTTGAATTGAATGAACTTCACACCTTGAACAGATGATGCCAACTGAAGCTGTCCGAGTCGCTTTATTACTCACAATTAATGCGTCGACAACACGGGTTTTTTACTATCTGTTTCACTCAGAGTTTTGAGTTCTTTATAAAAAAAAGTACTATGTGCGCATCAACAGCAGTATCAGCAGCAACAACAATGATTCGATAAGCCAATCAGGTTTAATGTTGTTTCAGGTTTTTTTGTTGACATGTCTCTGTATTGTTCATATACAACATTTACTATATAGTCTATGTTATGCATGTATTGCCATTCAACAACCATTAAGCTTATGGTAATTAAGTCAACTTAAAGGGCGGGAAACATTGAGTAAAGACTCAGTCTCAGTAATTGCTACAACTATCTAAAATTGCATATATCATATTCCCGATTTTCAGAGTTGACAAGAAATATGAACGTATGTATGTAGGTGAGTGTTATTTTTGATTCTGTGATCTCTTGGTCACGATTATGCTAATGTGATATCACAGTTTGATAACGTAGCTTTAGAAAGTTATGGAATGCTCCAAATTTTACGCAGCTTGTTTGCCACTCCCCCCCAAAACAGATGGGGCTCTTTACGCCCACACACGCAACTTTTGCAGCGGCTTTTTCTTTTTAGCTCGTGCGTCCACAGTGTATCATGTCCAAAGTGTTGTTTTGTAGACCATGTTCGTTAAAATGGCACAGTGGTCTATTAGGTTTGTTAGAAGAGTCGATATAGGTACATATATATGTATGTCCATCTATCCGTCTGTCTGTATATGAACTTAGCGGTAGATCCATCAAATCTGTCTTGAAAGTTCGTCAAGTCTAGCTCGAAACTTCGTTTCTGAAATCATTATACAAGAAAAGTTTCCGAATTATACTTATCAAACTGATACATTATAGTATATCATTAGAATAATTTTCTATCACCTAATCATATCATATAACTGTTGAAGAGACAGCTTGTTAATAATCGCTTTTTAGTATAAAAGACTCAAACAATATGCGTTGAAACCTATATTATATTGAAGAATCGGCTCAAAATCGAACCCTACGTACCTCATATCAATATAATACGAACTTAATATACATGGTATTTGTTGGCAAAAACCACAGTTACTATGAAATCAATATTGTTTTCAAAAATTTTTGTATAATGTACTTGCTATTATTGTACCTGATTGTTCCAGAACAAGTACATGGTCACTCACAGTCGGCTTGTTTAGCTATAGTCTTTCCTACTACATGTTTATATTGTATATTTGCTTTCTGCTCCGATGTGCCAGATGGGTTTGTCACAACGCGTTGCTGTACATTGTTGTTGCTTAAAAATATATTATGAACTGGTTGAGTAGCGCACGTATTCATTGTATTCATTTGTGATTCATGCGGGGGCCGCCTTAATATTTTGAATAGACTCAACATTGATCTTGAAATTCGCTGCCAATTGACGCACAATCCGCATAACTACTGATGTCCAGTGTAAACACACACAATGCGTCGTGTGCTGGACAGTGTATGTTAGTATGTCTTCCTGTTCCGCAGTCTTTGTCCAACAACCTTCGACTGTAAATTGGAAAAATAAAAATATACGCAGGGTTGAATTTGAATTTTCAACTATATTCTTTATTGATAACATTTATCTCGTCTTTTCGCAGTTTTCATTTGTGTGTTTAAACATTTTTCATATTCTGTGTCATACAATATGTATAGAGAGTGTATGTATGTATGTTTGTATGTTTTTATGTAATTATGTATTTATGCAATAAATATTTTTGTGTGTGTTTATGTTTTTAGCGATATTTGGAGAGTAATCATATAACTCAGTGCAATTCATAAGCCTGTTATATATATACGTATTCATTGATAATTTAATTGCCAGTACTAGCACATAAATTGACTTGGCTGTGAACTAAGGGCAATATTAACATATACATATACTTAACATACACACATACTATATATGTATGTATGTGTACATATAGCACCGCGAAATGTATAATTAATTTGTGTAATTTAATTGGTATAATAATTAAACATTTACGAGTGCAAATCAAAAAATTACAGCAGCAAACTAATTCATAAACTTAGCAATAAATAAAACTTAAAAATCGTAACAACTAAAAGCTAATAACTTGGCATTAACTTAAAATACATTTTGTACAATTTGCTGGATTTTTCTTTTTTTGTTTTTGTGTATTTATTTATATATAGCATACATATATTTATATATATTTAACAATTTATCGTTGTTTTGTGTTTACATTATGCATATTTGCGATATTCATTTTTTGTTTTGTATAATTAAATTTTCAATAACTTTAAAAGTTATACAGACATCAACTGTGAATTGCATACTTAGTTAAGATCATTGATATAGCATTGTTTAAAAACACTCATGAATATGTTGCGTATGTTAATTGTTATTTGTTTAATAGTTTCATCTTCATTCTAGTATCGCTTGCTCTATAATTGCCTCACTAATTGACCTACATATAATTAATTGTGTATATATTTATTATTATTATGCTTTTCTTCAATCTTTGCTTAGTAATTTAAAATTAATATATGCATGTTTAAACTTCACACTCATCATCTGCTCATCTCTTGCTTCATTTTAATACAATTTAATTATATTAAGTTGTTAAATTTCATGTAATAGGTACATTTTGAAATATATATTGCCATTGGCCGAAATGCCTCAAGAGTGCGCTTTAGAAATGCAGTTAGTTAGTTGAGCTATCCTATAGATAGGACTGTTGACTGTTAGATGTTTCTAACTACCATATACATACATGTATGTTTTGTATTTATTGATTTTGATTTGTATTTTTGATGGCTCTTGTCTAAGCATAAAATTTGTATTCTATCAAATGCAATAAATTGGCTTCAAAATTGTTGTCATTTATGTTGTGGCTATTGGAACACCGAGGGGAAAAATGCGCTACTCTTCAAAAGTCTGTTGTAAAAGTCTTCAAAGTTATTGTTTATAGTTACCATATGTATATAGGTTTACTTGTTCTTGTCATTTTATCATTTTAATATTAATAATTGTAAGAGCCTTGCACAGGAACGTGTACACACTGTTTTTTATTTTCATTACTTTTCTTTAACTATACAACAAGTATTGATGTCGAAGTTAGGGATACATATAGTATGTATATAGTAGCGATATGAATGCTATGTTACTATACTATAAACGACGACAGTCAATAAACTGTTAGCTACACTGTAAGAGAACGTTGCAATAACATTTGATGTAATTATCATCGTTTTAAATTGATTTTTTAACACGCTTATTGATATGTTGCATCTTTTTTCATTATATGAATATATATACTATATATACATATATTCAGTATGTATATATATATATGTACGATTGTGTGTCATAGAGTGTATGTCTTTCTGTGTGTATATATATAATAGATTCGAGTATGTATGCATTTAACAGTTTTCATTTTCCTTTCGCTCCTATAAAAATTCGTTAATTTAAGATTCAATAGTGATTTGATATTGTTACTTTTGAAAATTGTTGTTGTTTACACATCAGTCACTTAACAATTGATATTGATTACCAGTTAGTAAATTGTTGCAAAATTACTATAGTTTGATTTTGAAGATAAATGCAGCTGTTATTGTGCTTAATTTTTAATCGCTTGTTATCGGTGTGTTTGTTGTAATCGTAAATCGCGTTTAACTATAAAAATTATCGCGTTGCTGGTATAACGGCAGTGGATCGCTTGGAGATTCCGATTGTCTCTCCTCATCGCTGCCCTGATTCGATGTGCCGTTGGCCGTCTTCGACATGGCTTTCTCTGTGGGTTAACAGAAAAGATAGAAAATACGTCAAATTAGTTGAAATACTTGCAAAAGAAAAGCTAAAAAAATGCAGGCCAAAACCTTCCCAAGCGTGCTGTAAAAGTTGGAGATAAAAGTTGATGGGAATACCTTTTGATATAATGAGTTAATTAATAATAAATATGAATATATACATAATATATATATGTCTGTCTGTTTGTTTATTTGTTTGTGTTTGTTAGTGTTACTCTAAACTCTTTGAGCTTATACTTACTCGTCTTTTGAGCGATTCTGCGCATTTCGGACTGTTTTAATTGCTTTTTACGCAGTTTTTCATTTGCAAAGTGCAGAAATTTTGTTAAAGCGCTGGCAAATTATGAAAGTTTTTATATATATTGCTAACTTGAATCATTATAGATTTTGTTTACAATCTTATGTTACAACCAACATCACTCTCAATATCTTTGCGCTTTTGCCATTGCCAATTGAATTGCACTATTTGGTGCTTTTTATATCAACTTAGGTGCTGCCTTTTATTTTTAGTAGTGTACATTTTTGTTAAGTGTATGGTGAGTGAGGTGTTATCGGTATAGCTTTTGTTAAATTATTATTAAAAGCGCGTGCTATTAGTACTGCCAATTTGTAGCTAATAAACTATACATTGCTTTTTTTTGAAATTCAATACTTGGCTATAATTAATGATTGCAAGCTACTAAAGTCGTATAATTGTATATAAGGTAGTAGTATAATGAAAATGTGTACAAACCTTGACTTACGCATTTTGTTTAACTGTTGTTTAACTTGTGCTTGTTGTTGTTGTTGTTGTTGTAGTTGTTCTTGTTGTTGTTGTAGTAGTAGTAGTTGTAGTTGTTGCAATTGCGTTGATGTTTTTGTTTTTCGTTTAGTATTTTTGTGATTGCATTGAACTGATTTTTAAACTGTGAGCTTAGCATGCGATAATCTCAACGTTCTTTCTGTGCTGTTGCTGTTGTTGTTGTGGTTGTACTTGTTGTTGTTTTTGTGGTGTGTTTGTGTGAGTGTACAGTAGTTAAGTGTAGCAGAATATGCATGTAAATTTCACAAATTTACACTACATACTTAAACCTCTTGAACAATTTATGATTTTCTCAACTCAATGTGAACAAATAGAACACAAAAGTGTGAACAAAAAACATAAACAACACGACAAGCTAATTTTGAGTTAGTTTTGACTAGTGGGATTGCCTAAAAGAATGCAAAAATAAAACGAAAAAAATCATAAATATAAAATAATGCATAATAAACAAATATTTGTAAAAATAATAAACATACATATATATTTTTTATGTAATTAAATTATTCTTCTGCTGTACAATAAACAATTCAGTAACTGTAGAACGCGGCGTATGCGCAATATGTCGAACTCATTATGAAATATTTGAAAATTCATTGATACTTATACATAAATATGTGATATGTTTGTATGCATGATAGGGAAATGTGGATTTTAAGTAGTATATTGATATGGTTGTATGTCTGAGGAGTGTGAAGTTGACTGTATTGGAATACGTGTGTGAATATGAGTGTTAATTGAATACGGACGCCTCTGATGAACTCGCATTGAGGTGAGAATGATTCGGGGGGATTTTTTTATCGAATTAAAAATTGTCGTAACACTTTTGATTGGATGGTATGCATATGATAAATGTATTCATTAATCGTCTAGAAAATTAGAAAGAGTTGAGAGAAGATATATATATATATAAGTATAGATTAGAAGAGAGTATAGAGACAGTTTTGAATTGAGGACACATGAAGTTTGTATGGAATACGCTGACACATGGATTAGATTACATCAAACAAAACGCTATATATATATGTAAACAAAAAAAACGTTTTGGAGCACTTAATTATTAGTAAAGAAAAACATAAACATTTAACGAAAATTCAACTTGCAAGCCATTGCATACATTCGAATTGCTTTTGGACATTGATCGATTTGGAACTCAACTCAAATGATTAAATGGTATAAACAGAAACTTAGTTATTTATGCATTTACGTACCAGCCACAATTTTGCTGACTTGCATGACTTGTTGGGCCAAGATTTGATTGAGCTGCAGTAAATGCTCTCGTTGTTTCTTTTCCGCATTCAGTTTGCTGGCCGGAATGGTCTCGTTTTCCTAGAAGTATCAGAATTAATTTAATACAAAACTATTGTAAATAGTTTGCAAAGTAGTGAAACTTACATTGCTGCTAATGGGTGCTTCCGAGAGCATCTTTTTGATGGATTCAACCTTCTCCTGGCGACGCTTCTTCTCCTCAGGCGACAGTTCGGGCGTCTGTGTGAAGCATTGGAAAAGTTGTAAGTATTTAATGCGGTTTCATGTAGTTAAAATATTATGCTGAGTGCACACAGTGTCACAAAGTTATGTTATAAACTCATATACTGATTCTGTGTAGCATATAAAGCAACGGAATCTTACAAATTCTAATGTATTGTATTACAATTAATATTCGAAACTATTGGACTCCTCATAGCTCACACTGTGACACAGTGTGGTCCTAGCACTACTTACTGTTTCTGGTATATAACGCTCGGGTATGACTATTTTGTTTGGAGCCAACAGCAAGTTATCAATGGTATTCTCAGATATCTTCTCTCCCTGGCCCAAAGCAGAGCGCACTACGTCAGGTGCATTAATGCGTGGACGCAATGCCACCTCCATGTCCAGATCATCACGAGCACGCCAGTTTGTATTCTATAATGTATTAAACAGTTGATTAAATCTAAACACAATAGTTTGAATAGTTTGTCAATTTACATTGCGATTCATATCGTTCTCTGCCTGCACTTTCTCCATGGCCTTCTGGTTGACATTGTTGGGTGCAGTGTAGTGGCGTCTCTTCTCCCGTGGCACAGCACGTCGATGCTTGTGTGGTGGTGGCACACGTTCCACAATCTTTTCAGTGTCCTCTGATGCTGAACCAGCGGACATTTCATTGATGATCTGGCGTGCTGCAACGCTTTGGAACACTGGCTCAGGACTGATGTCGGTTAGACTCTTGTTCAGACTCTGCAAGGATTCGGTTTTGGTGCGCAGAGCAACACGTGCGCTGTCCCTAGCGGGATGTGCCTGTTGTTGCAGTTGCTTGGCAAAGTAGGCATTGGCCAAGGGATTCAGATGCTCCTTCTGCTGCTGATGATGATGGCCATTGCTGTGAGGTGCTGGCGGTGGTGGAGCTTGATGTTCGTAGTTGCTATTTCTATCAAAGTCTCCGTTGCTGCCATTGAAGTGATGACCATTGTGCTGCTTGCCATTCTGGTGTCTGCTGTGCCTGAGCTTTGGTGGATCATTGTAGCTACGTGGCAGTGACTTGGATCTGCTGTGATGACCATTGGTCAGTGGCTCCTCCATGCTCTGTGCATATTGCTGCTGTTGTGCATACTGCTCCTCCTCCATAACCTGATCCAGGTTTTGTGTAGAATTACTCAAACCTCGTTCGCTTCTATCTCGATGACGTCGTTCCGATTCCCGCTTCACAATGCGCACCGTTTTGATCTCCTGTTTCTCCAGATTGCTCAGATTGGCAAAGGGATTGCTGTCGAGAAAACCATCGCTATCGACACCACTCATCTCCAGAGCATCGCTGCTGCCATTGTAGCGATTATAGTCGCTCAACTTGGCCGAACTATTGGTGTCCACATACAGCGGAGTAGACAGATTCAAAGTGGAGTCATTGAGGTGCTGCTGACTGCCGCTGTGCAGCATATTGGCATCCAGATCAGTTTCTGTCCAGCAGGTGGAGTTGCTGCGCTTCTTCAGGCTGCCATTTGAGGTGGCCGCAGTCAATTCCTTATTGCCAATTTCCTGATACAAACGCGTCGAGTTCTCCGTCAATTGTCTTACGGCCGAGCCGAGCTCATGCCGCTGGCGTTGCATGTCTCCCACCAAGGACTGGACACGTTCCAGCTCTGACTGTAGTACAGCTGCCGTCTGATTGCCGTTCACCTGGGAAAGATCCGCATTGGCCTCACTGCTGCGTGTTGCCTGCACCTTCTGGCGTAGAGTGAGCAGTTCCTGCTCCAGACGCGCATTGCCCGCCACTGTCTGCTCTAGTTTCTGTAAGTCAAGATTAGATAATTGGTTTAGATTTGGAGTTCCAAAGTCTGGTTCTATGACACATGCAGCGCCTGCGGCAGTTACAATCGAATGTTGAAACGTAGAAGCCTTTTGCATTCTGTATACATAATATGCTCTGAGACAACATTAATGAGAACTACAGTTTAGTAGTACTATAGTTAGTGAGATATTGGAAATGGGGTTTCTCATTAGTTACATAAAGCGACATGCGAAGCTCAAAGCAGACAATAGACATCTGACACAATAATATGCAAAAAACTTCTACTAGGCACCTGAGCTACCTTTGAGTTCTCGGCCAACAGTTGATGGACCCGAGATAGCTCTCGTTCCAGTATATGTTGTTGTTTCTTGGCCGCCTCCAGGGCCATGGGCGTGGCATTGTTATCGTGTATGCGCGCCCGCAAACCGCCCAAAGCACGCTCCAGATCCTCTTTGTCGCGCTGCAGACTCTGCAGTATGCCAGACTCCTCCTGCAGCAGCTGATCCAACTGATACAACTCACGCACCTTGGCCTAAAGCATTTAAAGAAAACATATGTAAAGCTTGATCTTGTTTACTGTTTGGCACAGCATCTATTTACCTGTAACTCTGCCTGGTTGGGACTCAAACGATCCCATTGCTTTTGCTCCTCCTGCAACATTTGACGCTCCTGCATGCGCTGATTGACCTCCAAGCGATCCAAAGTCGCCGGCTGTGCTCTGCCATTGGCATCGTTGCGATAGAGTGAACCCAACTTGACCATATTATCCACTAGGTTAACCAGCGGTTTGCTCTTCTCATACTGCCGCTCCAAGTCCAGCAAATGTTGCTTCAAATAATCCAAACGTTGAATGCTCTCCGCACGTGTTAAACCCTCTGCACCACGTAGACGATTCTAGTTACAGAAAACCAAAAGCAAATATTAATACAAATTGAATTGTCAGGGGCATAACAGTTAGCAGAGTTACATACATATACGTATATAGTATTTTAGTCACGCAAAACCAGAAAACCACAACCAAAACCAACACCAACACCAACACTTAGTTAATAACCAGCACCGAAAAAAAAAGAGTTCACAATTGTTAACAACCTGCACATTGTGAATGTCGCTGCAACACTGCTCGATGGCACGTGCCGTGTGACTGCTCTGCCTTCGCAATTGTATCAGCAGCAGGACAAGTTCCTCGTGTGTGCGACTCAACAAATCGCCAGCGGATACATCCAGATTCTAAAGTGTTGTTAAACAATCAATCAATGTGTGTGTGTATTTTTTTTCAAAAAATAATATCGTTGTTTTCTTAGGACATCAACAGCTAAAGGTCTGAAATTAAAGTTTCTATTTTGCATCGAGTTGAAATTAAATTTATTAAACAATTAAAAACATGATAACTATTTAATATTAAATTAATTGTGTTCTAGAACTAAATTTCTTTTACAATTAAAAAGCTATTCAAATATTAATTTTAAATTAAGAGTTTTACATTGCATCAATTTGTAATTGAACTCATTAAACAATTGAAAACACGAAAACTATTTAATATTAATAATTTATTTATGTCACTCGCGTTCTAAAAATAAAACATTGTTACCTACAATTAATTTCCCTTAACAAATAAAAATATAAATAAGTATTTATTTATTCCATGAAATTTGTGATTTTTTTTGTATCTTTAAATAAAATATTTTAAAAGTTCTGTATTGAAATGTTTTCAGTTATTTTAACAAGCTGAATTTTTTTGTGTTCTGACTAACCATTAGTAAATAACTTGGTAGGTTTCTTTATCTAAAGTTATAGTTGCATATAACTCTGACATTACTGCTCAAATAACTCTGACAGTACTCGTTCAATTTTCCCTAGAAAAGTACATAAATATTTATAAATTTTCCCAACCCAAAACTTACCCGTATTTGAGAGCTTGTCTCACGTTCCAACATATCGATTTCGGCTCGACTGCCTGCACGTCTCATGCCAAACTGCAGCTGATGCTGTGGTGTAGATGTAGCCAAACCCACCGACTTGCCATAGAGACCACGATCCGTTAATACGGTGGACTTGGCGTATTTGGCTTCCTGGGCATTGCCATAGTAGGGATCGTATTGGGCAAATGCTGACTCGTGCTGCAAATGCTGAGCATCTGAAGGATCCGGTTTAACCGTGAGATTTCCTTTGGGCAAATTGTTCACATTGCGCACTGATATGGAGGCTGCAAGAGTTGAGAAGTTGGGTTAGTATATGAAGCCAGTTTGAGGCTAGGGACATGTAATTATAATGCGTGCGCGAAATAATTAGAAAAAGCATTTAAAAATACAGTTGTACAGCCTTTACTTTTCTCTTCTCTCTCTCTCTCTTTCTCTTTCACTCTCTTTGTTGCTCTTCGTTTTGGTATTAGCTGTCGGGGAAAAGTAGACTAAATACAAAGTGTAAAGCAGCGTCTAGGGAATTCTTTGGTCAATTTGATTGCAGGACGAGTCGAATTCGTTGCCCGCTAAAGTATGCTACGGTATTTATTTTTTGTAGTCTTTAACAACAGTTATACAAGAATGCAGGTGTGTGTGTGTAATGGGTGATTGTATAGGTGAATGTGTATGTGTATTTACAAGCGCATTAATAATTACATAAAGTAGGACAAGTGTTTAATATAAACAAAAAATTGCTTACCATATTTGGTTAACTAAACAAAACATCACAACAATTATGACAACAACAATAACAAATAACAACAAGCAAAAACAAGTAATTAACAATGAAAAACTCAATCTCTTTCGCTCTCTTCCTCTCTTCCTCATTCTCTGCTTATCTCTTTCTCTCACACATTACTACAGACATATCAAAATTGCACACAAAAAACATGACAAACTGAAAGACAATGTTTCATATTTTTGCGAGTTAATTGTGCGTAAGCTGTGCTATCCCTCTCTCACTATAGCTGTCTCTGTTTTGCATGGTAGTAGCTGCCTCAGTTGTTCCTTGTGTGCTGCATTTGGGCAACGGACACAATGGGATTACCACTGGCATTAGCTTCATTGTTGTTGCTGTTGCTGCCATTGAGCTGTTGAATTATGGAGCGCACATTGCTGGTCAGCGGCAACATTGGAGCATTGGATGTGGCAGCTCTGGCTATTGTTGGCGTTGTCGTTGGGGGCATGGCTGTGACTGTGGCTGTGGGGGTGGAGGGAGTATCGGCATTATTGTTACTCTTCATGAGGCCACTTGACATGGCATCCCATTGCCGTATGTTTTCGCGATCCAACTCATTGGATTTATGTGATAAATTTGAGCCAGTTTCCTCGCGCAACACTTCATATAGATCTGTATCGGTTTGGGCCTGGTTAACACTGCCTACACTGTTGGCCAACAACTGTACATAGACATCATGCTCATCGCTCGCTGGCAGCGTGTTGTTTGCGTTTAGCAGATCACTGAGACGCGGCTTTAGACAATCATTCACATATGTCACATCACGACTGAGTTTCGTCTTGGTGGCATGGCTGATGGGCGTGGTAATGGGGGCGGGTGTGGGTATTGGTAGTGGTGCAGGTGTTGTTACTGTTGCTGCTGTCGGTGCTGCAACTGCAATGCGATCGAGATCATCCAAGGAGCGTGCATGACGCTGCGAAACACGACGCAAACTCTCACGCCACAATGCATCCTCCTCCCAGAGCAGCTCTCCACCTAGAACTGAGAGTTGATTGGCATTATTGCTTGCAGCTGCCGCTCTCTTAACATCATCATTATCATCATCATCATTATTATCACCATCATCATTACCAACACCATGCTCAACCAACAGGCTACCACCGGTCAGTTTACTAGCGAGATTTGTATTTTTAGTAGTTGTAAGATATGAATGTGATTGGTTTTGGTTTTGATTTTGGTTTAGTGATTGATGATTCTCATCATCGCCCATCTCGGCGGGCAGTTGCTCCAATGCATCGAGTTGCATGTTGTTGAGCTTCAGATTCTTATTGCAACTATAGCTCAACTTCTCATTGTTGGCCTTGACACTGTACAGATTCTTGCTATCGATACTCTGATCCTTGTCCACCAATGCATCCATATTGAACTGCTGCAACCGATCGATGGGATTATGTATGTGTGCTATATTCAAACCATGTGCATGTATATCCCGCTGATTGTTCAGCGGTGGAGCTGGCAGCTCCGAGTAGTAGTACGGTGCAGACTGCGTGGAAATATTGCTGTTGTTGCGACTGTGGAGGGGCGTGAGGTAGGCTGCACCCTCGGCAACACTGCCCAGTTGCTGTATGGAGTCCGTGGAGGATAGGAAATGAATATTGCCGTAAAAGTGCTGCTCATCCTCGTCCGCATTGCGAAATGTCTTTGGCGGCTTGATCAGATTGATGGCCATATCGCTTTGCAAATGTGGGCGGGTGGGCGTGACTTGCGGATAGGGACGCAAATCACCGCCGCCTTGCAAATGACTGAGATACGTATCGAGTTCGTGACTACTAAGTGTTTCCTCAAAGTGTTCGCTCATCGATTCAATCTCACTAATGGACTCTTGGGAGAGCGGGCGGCGGGAACGTTGACGCTCCAGTTCCGAGTCGGAGCGCTGACGAAACTCTACGGATTCACTTTCACTGCTGTCGCCCACAGATCTCATGGGCAGCGAATTGTTGCTGGGACAACGCCCCGGAGACGGAGATGGTCGCTGCTGCAGCTTGCGATACAATTCCAAATCGGAGGAGGTGCGTGAGGAGCTCTTGTCGGTCTGACAACTGTAGTTGGAATCAGAGAGAGTTCGTGCATGTTGCTGTTGCAGCAAAGCAACGCCAGGGTTGCCAGCTGCCGCTGCTGCTGCCAGGGCTGTTGCTGCTCGGCGCTGCTGCTGTTCCGGTGTGCCACGCACCTTGGCAAAGTGATCGGGCAGCGAGAGGCGACTGCTCTTCAATGTGGTGCTGGGCAGATTCAGAGAAGTGTTGCTGGCGTGCATTTTGGGCAATTGCTCGTAGGATAAATGCACTTTGCTGCCGCTACTGTCGCGCCTCTTCACCGTATCGTAGTGCTCTGAGGAGAATATTTCCTCAGTCTTCAGCTCCTCCATGGGTGGCGGAGAGTCGGGTATGGGCGGTGGTGGCAATATCTCACTGTCCGAGCTCTCCGCAAAGTTGTTGAGCGGCGTCGAAGCGCCCAGGTAATAGGATGCGGGTCTGAATGTATCCGACAGACTGAAACGTGTGCGAGAGCGTAATCTTTTGGCCTCTAGCTGCTGTTTGCTGCTCTCATCATCCGCATCGGAGCTGTCACTGGCCAGTGCACTTTTCGCTGCCTTCAGTATATCCGGCATATCCTTGCCCTGACGTTTCTTTGACTTCTTTTTCAACGTTTCTGTGCCACACTTCTTGGTCTTCTTCAGCGTGGAGCGTCCCGATGAGCAGTGTGCCTCCTCAGCAGCTGCAGCTGCTGCTGCAGCAGCTCTTACACCTGCCAGTTCCATGTAGACAGGCTCCGGGTTATTCGCTTTAATGCTGGTGCTGTTGCTGTTGCTGTTGCAGCTGCTGCTGCCTGCAATGTTGCTGGAAATGCACATAATCTCATAGTTGCTACGGTTGTCATCATCGTTCAGTCCCTTGGTCATTTCCACATAATGATTCTCCTCCTCCTCCTGCTTGGTATAGCTATCGTGTGTTGCTACTAGACTCAATGTGCCCGGTTGTCCTAATTCCACCTTCTTGGGTGTCATGGGCAGGTAATGACTCTCGTCCAACTGCTGATCTGTGGGTGTTATGGGTTCATTTACATACAACTGCTGCAGTTCCTTGTCGCTGGGCATATTAGCATCCTCTGTTTGCTCCAACTGGGCATTAGATTCAGCATCGTTATCATCATCGTCTTGGGCCAAAGCCTCATCAATGTCATCATCTGTATATTCCTCACAAGCGGTGCTCTCATCCTCATCCTCCTCCTCATGTTCCTCCTCATCAACTTCAACTGCATCTTCATCATCATCTTGAGCTTGTTTGCCTGCAGTTGTTGCAGCTTCTATGTATTCGCCTAGACCAGGTTTAGATTCAGCTGTGGGTGTTAAATCCTCCTCGGCTTGTTGCTGCTGCTGTTGCTCCTGCTTCTGCTGCTGCTGTTGCTGCTCTTTGTACAGTTTTAGTTGCATCAGCATGGGTGTCTCCTCGGCATTGTTAATCGTGCCGCCTCCCTGTGACCCTTTTGAATACTCAATGTTCTCATAGTTACTGCTGCTGTTGCTGTTGCTGCTGCTGCTGACCAGCTTGTTGCTGTAGACTGGCACATAGTTTGCATTCTGCGGTGACTTGGGCGCTTTTTTCTTTGGCAAAATGGGCACAGGTTGCTCCGTTGCACTCTCATCTCCTACATTCTCATCATTATCATCATCATGTTCATGCTGTTTGCTGCTGGGCAATGGCAAATGTAGTTTGAGTTTAGGTTTCGCTGCAAGTTCTTTTTTGCTTTGTTGCTGCTTTGGTTGCACCTGAATAATTGGTGTTCTGCTTGCCTCATGCACTTTTAGTATTGGTTTCAACTGAAAATTGTTGCTGCTGGAGACTGTTGTTGTTGCTGCTGCTGTTGTTGTTGTTGTTGTTGTTGCCTGTCTCACAGGATTTGGCATTGATGTGGTGCTTATGTTGCTCAAACTTCTGCTATGACAAATTGTTGCTGCTGTTTTAGTTGCTGTTGCTGTTGCTATTGTTATTGTTGTCGTTGCTGTTGTTGTTGTTGTTGCTGTGTTTTGTGTGCTTGTTGCTGTTCTTGTTGTTGTTGTTGTGGTTGTTTTTGTCGACCTTCCTGCCGTCACACTTATGTTATCATCCACAGACCCAGCAGCGCTTTGTGCGTCTTCTTTTTTTATTCAAACATTTACAAAATTTACATAGTTTTTTTTGTTGTTGTTTTTTTTTTGTGTAAGACACCACAAACGTATACACAAAAATGGAATAGAAAGAAATATAAAATGTTTTTTGTTCTGTGTGTGTGTTTTTTTTTTTTTTTGATTTGGTTTTTGTTTTTAAATTCTATATGCATTAAAATCAATCAAATGGGTTTTGTTGTTGTGATTGAGTTTTTATATTTTTCTTTGCCCATGAATTGAGGTTGAGTTTGTGGTTTTAGTGCGAAATTTACAGCGGCTTTTTTTTAGTAGACGAAACACCAAGCACCCATTTTTGCTATGATTGAAATTTAAACTACTACTCAAAGAAATTACTTTTGAATAATTTTACACCGTTTTGAGAATAAAGTAGAGAGCGAGAGAACACGCCAACACATAAACAAAAAATAATAATAATATAAACAAAAAAAAAATAAATAAATAAAAAATATAAATAACAAAATGAAGCCAACAATTTTAATATCTGTAAATTGTTTTTATTGAAATTCTACTCTTCTCATTTTATTGCCTACTTTTGGGCTTTAACTGCACACAAAGAGCGAAACAGATAGACAGAGAGAGTGCGTCAGAGAGGGAGGGAGAGTGGGAGAGCAGCTTTGGGTTTTATTTATTTATTTTATATTACTTAATTGGCATTTATCAAATATTTAATAGGCCTGTTGAATTCTCGCAATCGCATTGTGTGTGCGCACGGCAGGAAGGTAGGTTATTGTTATTATTGATTGTTCATACTATATATAAAGTATATATTGTTGTTTGGTTTTATTTTTTTTTTTTTTTTGGTTTTTGATTGCATTCTTTGTAAATTGCATTTTGCCATTGTTTGTGTGCATAATGCAATTTAATAAAAATAAACACCTCAACAAAACAATGCTTAACTATGGTTTGTTTAGTTTGATGGCTAATTAGTAAGTGAAAAATTGTTGTGTTAATATAATAACTAATTACAATTTAGTAAAGGTAACTATAACTAACTACGGTACTCAAAATGATAGACTAACTACTAAAGTCAACAGAGGTCTGCAGCAAAAGCTAAAGAGCTAACAAAAAAAAACAAAGACAAGGAATAAGTATTAAGTAGAGCACAGCAAAGGCAAACTGCAATATGAGATAGATACAGGGCGAAACATATAGATAGAGACTGATAGAGATAGATATAGTAATAGTGATAGTTATAGTGAGTGAGTCGATAGCTCAAAGACTTTAAGCAAAGCAAAATGAGGAACATGTGCATTAACAGAATGGGGAGTCAGGTACTTACCCTCATCGTCCGATGAGTAATTGTTATACGCTCCAACCGGTCCGACATTGGCCTGAGTTTCCGATCTGGAACGTTGTATGCCCGAGTTGGCAGGACTGGATGTTGCTGCTGTTGCTATGCTTGCTGTTGCAGCTGTTGCTGCCCCATTGCCCACCAGACCCGTTTTGCCGGCATGCGGTGCATAGCGTGCCCCACTTGCCACGGCCGTGGAGGCAAGCAGTATGTTGGGATTGCTGCCCAGCTTGGACATGGCCGACATGTTGCTGCCACCTTGCTGTATGCCCTTGCGTGTCAATGGCGATTGCAGCATGCGCTGTTTCCATTCCAGCAATCGTTTCATAGACTCCTCCCGCTTGCGTTCGCCATCCTGCGGATTGTGGGGCGATGGTGCCGCCGATGTGGGTGATGTGGCCACCGAATTGTCGGCCGAGTAATCGTCATCGATGCCACCGTTACGTTTGGGCAGTCGTGCACTTGCTGACCGCAGAAATTGCTCGTTCTTGCTGATGATTTCCTGTGTGGACATCGAGGGTGGAAATATGGAACCAGGATGTACGTTTAATGGTGGCAAGTCCTCATCATGTGCCAGCTGCTGTTGCTGCTGCTGCTGTGCAGACTGGGAGACGGATCGTGCCGAGGCACCACCACCTGCACCCTGACTGGCTGATCGACTCATGCGTGGCATGCTACAAGCCGCGCTGCCTTGTGCCTGTGCCTCGGCGAGTAGTTCCTGCCGCTTGTAGGCACGCTCATAGGGATTCTCATAGCCAATAGTGTGCACGCCATTGCCAAATTCGGCAGCCACACCACCAGTGGTGCGATAGCTACCCGCCTGCTGTGGCTGTGCAGCTGCACCACCGCCACCACCGCTTTGCAAATACAAAGCACTCTTGCGCATCTTGTCCGCATAGCTAGCTTCCGAATAGTAAAAGCTGTCCGGTGTGCGATTAATGTCCAAACTTGATTTGGGTCGTGGTGCACGGCCCGTCTCATGTTTACTTTGGGCAACAGCGGCAGCAGCTGCAGCAGCGGCTGCCTCGGCACGCGCCTCATACTCCAGAAAGTCCGCCGAATGGGGACGTACAATTGCTGCCGCGGAACGAGCACGCAAATCCATGGTATTGATTAGTTGATCGGCAGCCGACGGCTGTGGGCAATAGAAAGAAAAGGGTTGCACATCAGTTAGTTGCATAAGTTGGGGTCTAAACTAAATTGCTATGGCCCATAACGTGCTTGCCACAGCTGCCTTCAACAGGCCAGGCATACACACACATAAATCATGCACGCAACTCATTTCCCAACTGACCCACAAAGGCAGCTGCAACTCCTGCTGCTGCTCCTGCTGCTGCTGCCACGACTTCTTCTGCAAGCCACAAGCAAAAGGGCGAGCAGGCCATAAAGTTGCACTTTAGCGGCACTTGGCAGCTGGCAGCAGTTTGTGCAACACACAAATGTCTGCAATTTAGCAACCCACTGACACACTAAAGTCTAATTAGTGGGCGCCGTAAATGGCGAGGATTCTAAACCGAGTCTATGAAAGTCGCAAACTTTAGCAAATGTTAAAGAATGAAGCTCAGGCTTACCAAGAAAGCTTCTAATTGCAATGCTCCACTTCAAATACCTTTTGTGAATGAATTATTAATAGTAAAATTCTTGGTAAATATGTTTTCCAACTGACTGAAAATGATAGCAAGTTGAATACTTTTATACATTCAAAAGACAAGTTTCGTTTACGCGACAAACTTCAGTGTTCAATTTGCGTTTAGAGACCAATTTTATGCCGCAATAAAAACTTCAATAAAACCAATTTATACATAAGTTTGTTGGTACTTCAAACTGCAAAAACTGTCACATGTCTTTGAAAGATTTATTAGTTCTCTTGATGCGCATTAGGTAATACGATTAATGTTGAACGAGAGTAGTTGCTAAAACTCGTTAAGAGTTTTAGTATTTAGCTATGTTTTAATGCCGGCTGCTTAGGGTATATAGTAGTATATAGTAAAGTAATGCAATAAGCGGAAGGCGGTAGACCCCATACTTTATCAGCATCACAAGCCGAGTCGAGCTCCTCAGAACAACTTTGTTTTATATTTTTGAAGACAAGGCCTAAATGTTTTAAAGACTAGACAGGACTGGACAAGCCCGGCAAATATCTTAGCTTCTTCCTATTAGAAACAAAAACAATTGAAAATTTGCGCGCCTCTAACTCATGTATTTCTTAATGTAACTTCACCTTCGTTTAGAAACAAACAATATCAAACTATCCTTAAATTCGCATCATGATCGGATAATATTCAAGCAAGTTATTATACATTGAAAAACGTAAATTTTAATCAGAGACGCTGCAATGCATTATACTTTCTTGTTCAAACATGTGCAGTTTTAAAAGGCTCAATTCGTTTAATTAGTTGTGAACGGCAAAAGGGCATTAAACAGCTTGGAGTGCTCCATAGTACTTTTCACTCCTGTTACACAACAATTGCAATATACGACAAAGCATTCTTGGTTTTCAAACCTGGACTATTGTAGTTTTTCTTTAAAGTGTAGTTAAAGTTATGCTTTAAGCTTTTCAAATAGCTCGTGTCTTTGTGTGCAACTTAAATTGGCTAACAAGTGAAAGGCTATTTACTTGTTGAGCTAAACTTTTGCCAAGTTTATAGTAGTTTAGTTGCCTGCGGTGATGGTGTTGGCCTATATGGGTCAGAGGTTGAGGTAGACTATGTCCTAGATTTCATGCAGCTGTACCAACTTTTTACGTTTATTAACTAAAGTTGTTGGCTGAAGTGAAGCTGTATGCATTCCTTTGATTAGCCTACGCTGTTGCGCAGTGCGTATGCGCAATATTTAAACTTACCTCTAGATGATTAGGTGTATAGCGTTGTGGCATCGCCGGCAGATGCTTGTTGCCATCGTAGCTGGGCGGACTGAGGGGCCGCCTATAGCTAGCTGCCTCCTGCAGCAATGCCTCGTGGGCAGACATTGCACCACCGCCTGCGGCAGCCAGTTGTGACATATTGTAGATATCCTCGTAGTCGGCAGCTGCAGCAGCCGCAGCAGCCGCAAACATGCGTTGCTTGGAACGTCCATAGGCATCGGGAGTGCGTCGTTCGGCCTGCAATTGCTGTTGACTTGGATAACCGGTGACAGCTCCACGTTGCATTAACTTGGCCATATAGAGATCTCGCTCGCCATACAGCTCCTCGACAGCACGTTGCTGCTGCAGACGCGCTATCTGCTCCTCCATGTCCAAGTGTTGCTGCTGGAACTGTGCCTCCATGTGGTCCAGTGAATACTGCTGCTGTGCCTGCTGCAACTGCAGCGCTGTAGACACATGCCCCGTGCGTGTATCGTAGATGGCATGATGCTGTTGCGGCTGCTGAGATCGTTGCTGGTAGAGTTGCTGTGTGGGTGACATTACGCCACCGCTGCGGCGACTAGGAGGCGCTGGCTGCTGCTCATTATGCTCGGGCGAGGGTGACGAATAGCCACCGTCATTGATGCGTCGTGGTTTTGGTGGTGCATTCGCATACAACGGCTGTGCAGCTCCCGCATTGTCCGATGCTGGCGTCAGCTGTCCCTTACCCGGTTGCGACTGCAGTGTATGTATGCCCGAGTCGGAGTTCTCGCCGCTATGATTCAGCGAGGAATTAACACTGGGCTCTGACTCGCCGCTGCTGGGTGCCTGCATCATGCTGGCCGCTGAGAGGGCACGCACCCACTGCATCATGGCATCCGCATTGTCCGCGGCCAGCCAATAGGTGCGCATATTCTGATGCTCGCACTTGAAGGCAAACTTGCGATAGATCTTGTCCTCGGGCAGACAGGCGGATACGCGATACGAGGGCAGCAGCACCGAACCCAACAGTTTCTCCTCCTCGGGTCCCTTGTAGTAGTACAGACAGTACTCGGCCAGGACAAACCAACGTTTGCGCCACACCTTAAGCCCATCTGAGCCCTGTTTGTGCAGCCAACCGGAGAGTGTTACGGGCGTTGTGGGTGGTCGCTTCGTAATCGGTGACTTTAGTGCCTGTATGGAACCTATGCTCTTCTTGCGATCGAGTGGCGCGTGTGTCGGACTTCGAGTTGACGCCGATGAGGATTCTTCGGAGCTGGGCGTGGGTTTGGGTTTCACGGCCGATATCTGCGTCTGACACGCCTGATTCACCACATGATTAGGATGATTCTGTTGTATGTACACGGGTCCATGCTCACTGCCGGGTGTCTGCAAGTCGGGCTTATGACGTTGCTGCTGCTGTTGCTGCAGTTGTTGCTGTAACTGCTGCTGTTGCTGATGCTGCAGCTGTAGCTGCAATTGCTGTTGCTGCTGCGCATACAGTTGCTCCTGATAGTGTTTGGGCATCTGCTGTTGCAGCTTTAAAGGTCCCGCAGCAACTTGATATTGATTTGATATATTTAAAGTTGATGGCGGCGCTCTTTGCTGCTGTTGCTGCTGCTGCTGTTGTTGCAGTTGCTGCTGCTGCTGTTGTTGTTGTTGTTGCTGCTGCATTGTGATATTGGACACCATGCTGGGTGATTGACTCAAGTGATAATGACTCGTAGGTGGATTCATGGCCTGACGCATGGCGAATGTACGCTGCTGCTGCTGAGCTGCCTCACTCTGTGTGGCCAACTGTGCCTGCATCTTGGCCTGCTGCAACTGCTGATACTGTGCCTGCAGCGCCGATATCGGATGGTGTCCGGCCGTAGCATTACTGGCCTGCAAACGCCCCGCAGCAGCCAGATATGTGCGTTCTGTGGGCGACTGATAGATCTGTTCCCCCGTGCCGGCACTGCTCGAATACGACTGATGATACGGCGAACTGTGGGAGCTGCTCGAATTGCCGCCGTGTCCGCCGTGCTTGAGCAGACCGTGCTTGGCCTGCGGCTGCATGTCGATCGGCGAGAGTGGACCACCGCCACTAGAAGAAGTGGCTGTGGGGGATTGCTGATAGAGAGCCTGCGGCGGCAGATGATAGCCCGCCGGAGAGTGTGTAGCCGTGCGATAGTCAATCAGATTGGTCTGATAGGCCAGCGGCAATTTCTTCTGTTGCTGTGCTGTTACCGCCTGCAGTTGTTGCAGCTTCTTGGCGTCCATGGTGCCGGCGGTGAAGAGTGGTGGAGCCTCCAACCTGCAATTAAGATAGAGAAAAATGTTCAGTTTCTTCTGCTTTAAGTGACAACTCATTTATCAAAGGTCGCGAGAACTTAATTCAATTGCGTGAGAAGCCGTTTAAGCTTTCCACGCAACGGAGCGAAACATTTTCAATTTGGTCAGTGAATGGCACTAAATCTGCGTCACTGGACTGAGGCTGATTGGATGAGCTGGGGATGCACTGGCTCAGCTCGGTAATTGACGCTAATTGATTGAGTGCAGCTCGGCCAAGCCCCATTGACCCCGTTGACCCGCCCCATGCCAAATTTACATGTGGATTTCGTCGCAATTTTACCACAACAGCACACTGTGCACTCTACGCTTACTTACCAGTCCCATAGCTGATAAATGCAACCAAACATGATGCACTTTTTGTTGTTGTCGTATGTATGTGTTAATTAATTTATAATTTAATTGGGCTTAGCAATAATTTAATTGCGCGAATTATCCAATTTGATTCGATTCACTTTTGTTATTTGATCATTGAATGCGAAAACTCAATTACGTTTTTCATTCTCATTTTCTCGAAAATTGAAATGTTATTGATTTGGTTTTTTTTTTTTTGCTTTCTTTGTTGTTGCTTTTTGTATTAATTTCTGTGTTGCAGTTTATTTTTGATATGTTTTGGGCTGTTTCGGTCCCATCACAGCGAAAATGAATAAATATATTGCGCTGGCCCAGTTGCACTGAAACTACAGAAACTGTGTCTATTTTTATTGAGGACAACCGCCGATTTCTATATGCACTAAGCGAAAGAGATAATGAGAGAGAGAGAGAGAGAGAGAGAGAGAGAGAGAGAGCGCGATATGAAGAGAAACTGGCAGAGAGCTATAGAAAACATGTCTGCAGAAATTGATATTCTGGCATAAATATGCCTCATTTGAATTATTATTTTAAGAATTTGCACTCAAAAACTAGAAATTGCATTGCAAATCATTCATCATGTGTAGATTTAATTATAATTTTCATTTTCATTTAAATAGTGTTATGATTAACGACCAGCAACCAACTTAAGTACACTAAACCTCAATTAAATACGACGGACTCAGGTGGAATTATACCAGAACAATATGCTAAATGCTATATACAGCAAAGCCACAGAGACCCAATAGCAGCACAGATAGATACATATGTATATGCACACAGAACTGTCAGATGAGATGTAGTTGATAACGAAGTCAGAGGGTTAAATTCGTTTAATGCAATTGACCGTCGCTTTCCAATTATTTGACACAAATGAAATGAAAGGCACACACACACACACTTACTCACTCACACACACACTCACAAACACACACACACACACACACTCAGTGATGTGGGTATAACCAGCAGCATATGAAATAAGTTGCATGCGAATGCATTTGCCAAATGAATAATTAATTGCAAATCATATATTCAACTCAAATCTCAATCGATTTAAAAATATGCTGCATACTTTGAGGCGCAGACACAGTCGCTGTATGTATGTGTGTGTGTGTACAATTTCTGGTATGAATTTATCGTTGTTTGAGAGCGTAAGAGCCCTGTTTAGTATGCCAGCCAGTAGCAGAGGCAGAGGCACAATAAAACTTGGCACAAATGTCGACGTTTATGTATTAAAAGCAAAATCCTGTTGAAAATGTAGCGCAATAAATAAACAATTGATCCAGGCATTTACAGCAAAAGCTCCAATTGTATTTGTGTGTGTATGTTTGGACTATGTGTTTGTGTTTTTCTAGGGTATGTGTGTATTGTGTGATGTTAAATCACAGTATTAGCTGCTGCTGCTGGCATGGCTATTTCATGCTAAAATCAACACACAGGCAACACTAACCCGGCCAACAGGGCAACCAGGGAAACAAGACGACGTCGCAAAGTCTACGTGAACCATTTTATAATTGCCTTCAAGCCGCTGCACAATTTGTATGGCTTTCAATTAACGCCTCAACCGTAGAGTACGTAGAAACACATGGCAAACGTACAAATAAAATATGGCCAGCAGAGCAATAAAATCGATGGCGACAATACACAATACACACACACACACGCAGCTGTCTGACGAGGACTTGGCTGAAACTCCATCTGATACCGAGTCTTAAGCACATGGCTGGAAATGGAATTATAGTCCGGTTACCCAACAGTAATTGCCATGCTCTTCTTCTTCGCCACATGATGGACGTTGCTAATTTGAGCATGAAATATGGATCGTAATATTTATTTCACCAAAAAGATATGTGCATATAAATGCGAATCGAAATGTGTGTGTGTATGAGTCCATTCATGGAATTATGCATGAAATGCGCATTCACATTGTAATATGCTTATGTGTTCAACGTATTACAATGCTGCTGATTAGAGGTCACTGAATTGATGTGCTCTCAGTTCGTGTGCGTTTATATTTGCATTGAACTCAAATTTTGGTGGCATTAAAAACATTTTGGCTGGACGGACTATTTGCATTCTGGTTCTGGATTTCAAATCATATGCGTGTGTGTGGTCATGTTAGGATATTTGAAAATGATAAAGACAAAGCTAGCTGCTATATGATTCGTATATTGCGCATACGCAATGTGGACAGTGCGTAGATTAGCTCTGCTATAAATAGATTAAGTAAACAAAGCGCAGTACAGTATTCCAGCAGCAGGATAAAAATACACACACACACACCCACACACACTCTCACACCACACAGTGTTGTAGTGTACTCGTAATTGTGTGTCCTGTCAGCAGCAGCAGCAGCAGGCATTAAAATGAAATGTCAACAAGTTAAGACAAACAGTTGGCAGTTGGTTGTTGGTTTGTTGGTCTGTTGGTCTGTTGTGTGGCCTGCAATCATAGTTGGCAACTTTAGAGCACACACTGTGGCACAAGTGGCACCTTTAAAATCGCTTTAATTGTGTCTACACATGCAACAGCAATGCTTATTAAAACATAGAGTATCCTAGTATACTATACTATATGTATATTTGTCGTGCTGGCAATCGAAAGAACCACAATGACGTCATTACCATTGGCAGCAAATGACACTCGCTAAAGTGGACAGTAATGGAGGAGACGAAGAAAACCACTGCGGCTGTGGCTACCACTGCCAATGGGGCACTTAACGAGGCATTTCACTTGAAACCGTGTTGCAGGCTCAAGTAGCCATCGGGCCAAAAAGAGAGTAGTTGGCCAACTTAATTAATATTGCGAAACCAAAGAGTGGCAGCAGCAAGTTGCAAGTCGCTCTCTCTGTCTCTCTCTCTATCATTCTTGACTCTTGAAATACGTTGAGTGCAGTTATAACTACTCATCAGGCAGATTTTAAGAGGAAACGGAAGAGCAACAAATAATTTGAAATATATATATGTATATATATGTATATCAGAACTTGCCAACAAAAGGAAAAATCAATATACGAGTTGAGTGAAAGGCAAAGCCCACAAATACTTTTGAGACGTTTGTTGAGTTTCGGATAGCTTTCAGAATTGTAACACACACACACACACATACACAGGCACACACACACACAAGTACATTGTTGTGCTGCTCTGCGGGTTGACAGATAAAACCTTTTACTATTTTTTCCATCTCAACATTTCTTAAGCGCCTCTGGGCTATTGGCACATGACCTTGCTCCGACAAACCGTAAGACAGACCGACAAACAGACAGCAGCTTTGATGAGTTCTCAACGTATGTGTGTGTGTATGTGTGCATGTGTAAGTTCCCCTTTGGGCCATAGCATACTTATTGGGGCGAAAAGTGTTGCATAATATTTGCGCTGGCAAACGGCTAACAATTTACAACGACACCAAAACCATTTGGCACGCCATTGGCAGCAAAATAAAATACAATTAGCTTACAGCTTCCAATTGTTACAGTCAGCACTCTCTACAATGCACTGGAATTCAAATGTATTAATAAGAAAACAAAGTTCTGTACAGTTGAAAGTTGAGAGTTGAAATTCAGCCGTGTCATAAATTTACAATTGCAAACAATTGAATGCAATCAAACGCATTTCAATCAAACTAGTTGCATATGTATGTATTGAATATGCATGGCTAATGATAGTGGATGGCAATCTGTTATCGCTGACAATCGATTATATTGAAATCGAGTCAAGTGTGTAAGCGAAGCTGCTATAAATCAGCTATATTACATGTCATATTAATTATTGCCGCCTTACTCGCTCACTCTCTATCTATCTCCCTCTACCTCCCTCTATCTCTCTCTCTGCACGCACCTGTTATTTGGGTTGAAATGTCTGGCTAAATGGTTTAACAAACAGCAGTTGAGAGAAATTGCATTCAACTAAATGCAAAATCAGCAAATTGCGAAGCTTAACAACATTATGAAATGTATGTTGGAAAATTGTTGAAATGTAATCAAATTTATATATGTACGTAGAATGCTCGACTTATCTTGCATATCACATCTAATGTAATATATAACGCAATTTATGACCTCTTCATACTGTTAAATACTTTATATGTCGCTCTTTAACCTATTTGCTGAGTTGTTCTATTCAAATATCATTTTGCAGACTGACAGCAATTCAAACTAACACACTTGATTTGGCCGACAGTGCACTTCAATTCGTTGGCAACACAGTTAACCCAAAGGCAGAGAGGGGTTGCTTATGCAGCAGGGTTGAGAGGGGGAGTAGAGAGGGAGATAGAGTAAGGGTAGATAGCAGTACTCTTGAAAGCTTTGCTTTATAGTCTGGCAGTTGGTATACAAAACAAAACATGAGGCCAACAACAAACATAAATATTCATAGTGAGATACAGAGCTAGAAAGAACACACACATAGATACAGATGTGTGTGTGTGTGTGTGTGTGTGTGTGTGTGAGTGTGTGGTTGGGTATGTAGCTGTGTTGTTGAGTGCATGCCAACTTCCGCCCAGAATGACACTTGATGATGAAGATTTTGTTGCTTTCACTTTTTGTTGCCATTGTGCTGATGTGGTCGCCTGGCCTGATTGGCTGACGAGCAGTGAATACCGTTTGATGCCAGCCAGTGTATCCTTATATGAGAGCGACAAGCATATCCTTGCCAACTGCCAGTTGCCAAACTGATGTATTGACAGGGAACAGCTGCCAAGCAAAACTGGGCTGGCTATTAAGCAAAATGCTTTTAATGCTGCTGCTGCTGCCGTCTGCCAGCTGCTGATTATCGAGTACACAGCTACGAAATTGAGTAAACTGACTGAATAAGTCATTGCTAGATTACATAACGATGACATTGCCCCCTCACGCCCCCTTGGTAGTAAGATCCAACTGCTGTCTAGGCACGCGCTAATACTCGCATTCATTTGCAGCCGTCAAAAGTGAAAAATTCAAATCAAGGCACGGCAAGGACACGAGGCTTAAGCCCATACAGAACTTTAACACACACACAAACATGAGCAACGGTGGCTGTCATTCATGTTGCATACCAATTTAAATACTTTCCACACGCACACACCCATGCCACATGAGAGGGCAGGGATGGGCAGATGGGGAGGGAAACGCTCTGGTGCTGTTACCCATTTCCGCTTTTGGCAGCACAAAAGCCACTCGGGTCTGGCTTGTGCCTGCAGGATGTATGCCATGTTTATGCCGCACCTCTATGCCACTCTGCCACTGCCTCTCCCTGCCTTATGCATGGGAACAAAAGGCAAGTAAAAATATTTTCCTCTAATAGTTGTCGCTAAAGTTTGCTGTACATACACGTACGTATTCATGTAAATGTATGTGTGCCTTTTGTTTATGGTATATTTGTTTTGGCCTTCTGTGGACAGCTTGTCCAAAACTGAAGCGAGAGTCGAGTCGAGAATTGAATTAAAACGCAAGTGAACAAAGGACTAAAAAGATGAATGCACACAACTGAATTGCTTTTACCAACAATAAGTCCCAAAAAAAAAAAACAAAATACAAAATAGAAAAGATGGCTCAGAAAAAAACTATGATAATTGAGTTTACATACTGATGCGCAGACTATATAGACAATAGCATATAGACTCACTGACTACTGCCATGAATACTAAAGCTGATATTGCAAAAGCTTAAAAAGTATCGATATTTCTTAGGTACATTTTATTTCATGTCTTGGTACTTTTCAAACCACCCACGTTTAACAACAACAGCTGCGATACATTGTTATTTTTATGTGCCATTTTGTTCTGTGCCATTTCCTTCATTTTCTTTTGGGCTACGAATTCATTTGGCTTTTGATATTTGTGCTTTTTCTTCATTTTTTGTTAAATTTACATTTTAGCTTCAGCTCGACATTTGTAGATTTCTTTACTTTTGTAAAGAAATGCAAATTGTTATTGATTATGTAGCACATAAAACTGAAATATAAGCAAACATTGTAACCCTTCGAGTAGTCTGGTTTATTTTCTTAAAACGAACTTAAACAAAGTACGCATTAAGCTCAGCAAAAACTATTTTAATTTGCTCGATAGTTTTGTGAGATGAAATATTACACATACGGCACGTTGAACTGCTTGCTAGGATAGTGCAAGTAAATACCTACTAAAATGCACATTGACTGCCTGACTTTGGGCTTAGAAGTTTGTCTTAAAGTCGAAGCTTTAGTTGAAGTTGCCGTTGCCGTAGAAGTTGAAGCCTTTCATGCAGAGTTTGGCAAACAGTTTGCCTGCGGCTGCAAAAACCGAAAACAGTTCAACAAAAAACTTTTCTTGCATGTGTTTCCAAAAGTCAGCAGAAGACAAGTACAGTGGGGCTACATACAGATGATGCTCGCCGTGTACAGGGGAAGACATAATGAGTTTTGTAATTATACGGCATGTCCTGTAAACCGATGTCCTGTTGTCCTGCTGTCCTAATGCCTTGACGCTTGCAATTACCTGCAGAAACGTGAGTTTAACTTTTAATTGCTGATGCATGTGAAATAAATGCGAAGACAGCAGTTAATGCAGTAGAGAAATCCGCTTGGGAAAAAGAAAAACCATCAACACAAAACGCACTGCAAATCAGTGGAGAGTTCATGATAAAGTCGATGCCTGCAATTGCTTACAAGTACAAGTACAAGTATATTCGTTGTAATTTACGAGTAGTTTCGCGCATTCAAATCTAATTTTAGAGCTCAAGAACATAAGAGCACGCTGTCAATGTAAATGAGCATTGCTACGTGACAAGAACAACAGCAGCAACGACAACAACAACATCTAAAACTATTGCTGCGGTTTGGCGTCTGATTAAAATTAGGCAAGGCCATTATGAAATTATGAAAATGTGAGTGGAAATTGAAATGGAAATTGAAGTGAACATGATGTGACGTGAGATGCCGCAACATTTCAGAAATTATTACAAGCCAAGAAATCTCAAACAAATGTGTGTTTGTATTTCCATTAACTAAAACGATTTAGAAGCTATAAAAACTAAATGTTCTCTTAGCTAAATCTAGAGCATCTTATAATTAAATCACTGTAATTAAATTAGATTTTAAAACACATTAACACATGATTTTAAGTAAGCAACACAAAGTGATTGAATTATAAGTTCAAAGCATACTTTAGCAGGTGTTTATTTAGTTATAAATAAAAATAATTCTTCAATTTGTTGACAATGAGTGTTAACATGAATTGGCTTTAATGCTATGGCATCAGGTGCAACATCGATAATGTTTCAACTGCAAAGGAAAAAAGGCGAAAAACTTCAGACTGCCGACTTCTACAGAGCACTGTTGGAAGTTGTCGACATGGCTTGATATGCAAATGTGTATGTAGATTCTGTTTTGAATAACTTATTCATTAGAAGCGAGACATGTGTGTGTCTGTGTGTGTGTGTGTGTAAATAATGCGCTGCTAGGCATAATAAATTGCTTTAAAAGCGGCCAAAGATGGCGGCAGACAGACAAAAAGTTGGCAACAATTTAGTTTCTTATATGGCAGTGTCAGTGTCCTTGTTGTGCCTGTAGTTACTTTTTCACATGCTGTTTTGTGTGGTGTTCACACATACACCCACAAGACTCAGACAAAAATAAACGCAAAGAGACAAGACGTTAGCAAAAGGAGCGCCAAAGAAGGCCAACACCTGAACTGATACACTTTTCTCAAACGAGGAAAAGCGGGAAGAGAGAGAGGTTTGGCGGAGGTTTGAGCAGATAGCGAATGTGAGATGTGAGTTTTGGGGCGCTTTCACTCGCAACAGTCGCTAAACTTTTGTGTTGTGTCGTGGTCTTGGCTCTGTGAATGTGAATGTGGAAGTAGACATGGACATGGACATGGATATGGACAGTGCTCGGCAATACGACGAAGTCAAGGCTCGTCTCGTTGGCTGGCACATAATAATTTACATAATATACGTGTGCGCAATCAGCAACAGCAACAACAAACAACGTCAGGAGCAGCAGCAGCAGCAGCAGCAACGATATCAACGATTCAGTATAGCACACATTTTCATTTTGCCAGGATATTTTCACTCTCACAGGACGTGCTTTCGTTTTTGACTCTCGAATCGTTGACGCTTTACATAACACCGTTCGCACCGCAACAATTTTCTAATTCATTTTCGTTTTACTTTCATATTATTCGCGCAGTGTTGGAGTTGAAAGACTAGAAAACACACACACACGCACACGCACACACACACAGCTAAAACCACCGCCCACCGCCTACCGCCCAACCGCCTAACGCCTATCGTCTATCGCCCACCGCAAAACGGGCCCAACTCCAAAAAACGCCCACGGTAGTTTATTCCTTTTATTTCTGCTTAATTTTTATTTTTATTTATTTTCTGGTATTATTGAGTTGCCAACCAAACACGCGCGTTGCCAACCGACCGCTTGTCTGCTTATGGGCAGCCGTTGCTGGCGAAATTCGTGAAGAGACTGCTGGAAAATCGTTTCGTTTTGCTGCTCGGCAAAGGACTCTCACTGGAGTAGGAGCAAAAACGAGTGAAAGCTTGTCGAGTGAAAGCTCTAGCAAAGTATGTGGAAAAAAAGCTGCATGGGTTGCTACTGTAGTTACGCAAATTGCGCATACGATATGTTGGCGGCCAGAAAAATACTAACTCAAACACGACAAAAACTTGAGTTGAAGTTTGTGTTTGTTGAGCGCGCAGGCTTCAACTTTAGCTGTGTTAATGTATGTGTGTGTGTGAGTGTGTGTGTGTGTGTGTATGTTTTGTGTTTATGCATTAAGGAAAGAGCTTTTATTTCTAATTTGTCCCCAGCAGCTAGCAAAAACACCGGCAGCATGAAAATATCACGACAGAAACAAAAAAAAAATAAATTGATGAAGCTGCTGCTAATTTTGATGTATTTTATAGTATTATTGTTGTTGTTGCTTTTGTTGTTTCGGTTGCTGATTAAGGGCAAAGCTCAGTGCTGCAATCCATTTGATGTACTCAACCAAAATGCTTAGCTAATGAAACTGGCTTTAAGGCATTAACGCTTTAAGTCAATAGCTCGGCAACGCGTGCAAGGCCATCAAATCTATGCTAATATGCTATAATCTATGGTGATAGTATATTTGTTGTTGCCAATTAACATTGGCAGGCATGCGAGACCAATTATCTAAACTTAGCACATCAATAACTCAAGTCAACTCACCTTTGGGGCCAATACTCAAACGTGTGGTATTCAATGTGGAGCCAATAAATTTAGGCGCATCGCAAGCTTCAAAACAGATGGCTACAAAAATAGAGAAAGAGAGAGAGAGAAAGGTAGTGATTAGTATGCAGTTGGTATAGACAAAGGGAGAAGTCAACTGAGAAATCGTGTAAGCGACGCGTATGTCAATTAAAAGCCTATAACACAACAAACAGTACAACAGTACAACACTACACAACACGGATATGGGTAAAAAGGCAAACAACAGAAATCAACTTGGGCTTCCAGTTACACAGAAATCGTTGCACGCAAATGCAAAACAATAGCCAGTGGCATATGCCGAAGGCGTGGCAGTAGGCAGCAGAGGCGCACAACACACAGTCGAGGCAATATTGGACACACAAGTCACGTGCAACCAAAAGGCAGAAACGACAAAACGCGTTTCAAAAGTGCCGCACATGAAATCGAATCACATTCGAATTTTGAATCGAATCGACTGATGGAACTGACATGGATGGAATGGCATTCAAATATTCACAGCACACATTGGAAACTGTAGCGCATTTGTTGTTATTGCCATGGAAGTGCAACTCAGTTAAACTAACTTTATGCATATACAAATCTATGTGGTAGAAAGGGCTATGGCCGGTAGAACCAAACTGACAAAAACGCCGTAACTGTTGT
Source organism: Drosophila tripunctata (assembly GCA_035047385.1). Lineage (NCBI taxonomy): Eukaryota > Metazoa > Arthropoda > Insecta > Diptera > Drosophilidae > Drosophila > Drosophila tripunctata. Next base: position 301,803 of record JAWNPS010000017.1, read on the forward strand.
GAAACAAAACGTGGTAAAGACTTTGTAATCGAGAAGATTAGTTGTGGCTTCGATTTAGGACTTGATATACAATTCCACAAGTTGGATTTGGTACAGACTTTTAGGCGATTTTTCTTACATCAGCTGCATGAAATAGATATAAAAATTAATTTTGTTTTCTTATGATAGAGAAGATAATACCATTTGTCTATATGTTGGATATATCAATATTAGTAACTAAATTTATTATACCAAATTCTGACTTGTCAATGATTATTCCGTTGACAGCTGTTTGAAATAGTGAACCGATTGTAGTGCAAATAAATTTAGATACAGGATAGATCATCTAGAGTTTTTCATGTAAGTTTACTGATTATCTCCACTGCTAGTTTAAAATAGATTTCAGAGTAGATTAAATAACAGTTTTTTTCAAAATTTATCAGAATATAGAAGACGTCACTAGAATCATATCTTAATGCAGAATTCGACATACGAAGTTAGTTAATTGTCTCTGAAATCGGAATCCAAGCTTATACAATTAAACGAACCGACTTTGTAGTTTTCAAGTTCAGTTTCTAAACAGTTATGCTTTTTGTATAATAACAATTAAGTAATTTGGACAACTGATGGCATTAGAGCAACTATGGACAACAGTTTTGCAATTGAAATAGTATTTAGCAAAGTGAGCTCATTGCTAATTAGCCTGGAGCCTAAGCCTCATCAAAGAGCAATTACTTTTTCTACATGAGAGTGCGTGTGTGTGTGTGGAGGGTGTGTGTTTGTGTGTGTGCAATTGAAAACAATTAGCAAAGTGTGCAGGAGATTTAGAGCGGAATGTCATAGCCCTAATTGCCCAAAAGCACACACACATTCGCCAACACACAATGAGGCGCAAATTTAATGCCGGAGACATGCAAAAATTACATCCTCAATTGCAGTGAGATCTCTGACTTTGTGAATGTGGATGTGGCAGTTGCAGTTGTCGTTTGCCGCTTGCTGTTGCAGTTGTCACTGGCAGCGCACAAATTCAATAAACAAGGCGCTCGTGCGGCACAGGACACTCTGTCTTTCTGTCTATCTCTATTTCTCTAAAGCTCTATTGCTCCCAGTGTGTTTGCAGCGAGGCGTACAGTCTCTAGAGTTTGTTGGCTGACAGAGACAATGTTGTTGCTGCTGCTCAAAACCCAAAACAAAATCAATTGCAGGCAGCAAACTGCAAACTCCAAACTCCTGCAGCCTGTCTGCCCTTAAATGTAGGCAATATAAATTTTGGCAAACCGTTTTGAGAACGCACACACATACCCACACACACACACACACATTGAGCCATTACACATTGCGGACAGTTGAGCAGAACGGCAATAAATTCAATTGAATTCCACATACATTCTACACAAACACAACTCTCTGGCCACATGCGTGGGTTCAGCCTATTCTCAACCCCCTCGCCACTCTGCTACCACCCACCATCGACAACTCCCCTCTGCTGCGGTGCACTCAAGTGAAGCCGTTGGCCAGTTTGCCCCTTTTGCTTACTGTACGCTTCATTGGCGCACCACATTTGCAGCGAGCGTACACTGATAAAAACGAATGTACATAATACATTATTTAGAGTGTAAACTAGTATTTCATCAGCTATTTATTATCAGCAAATTGGGTTGTGGAACTTATGATTTCGTTTGTATATTGATAACCTCTTTAAATATTTTTTATTTGATTAATTAAGCTGATAGATTGTCTACTTTAGAAAACATTATTAAAAGAATAGTGTCTAATTTATTTAAGAGCATATTTATGTAATAAAATCAATATAAGAACATGCGAACAAAAAAAGCAAACATAATTTGTATAATGTGGAAATTTTGTATAGTATTACTGGAACTTTGAACAAGATACTAGAATGGAAGTACTCAACAGTACTGACTCAGTATTGGCAATCCAAAAATTTTGGAACTCTTTACAAATTTTAAACGCTTTTTTTATGGAAATACTTTATTTTTAAATTTAAAAAAAATATGTGACTCTAGTAACTATTTACTCATTTAAAAAAGCATGTCTGTTTTTTTTTTTTTTGCAGTGTATAACTTCGCCAATTACATAGTCGATGCCTTCGACCATCGAGTTCCAGCTTGAGTTGTAGTTGTAGGTGGCATGCCACGTGTGGTGGTCGTTTAAAGGTGGCAATTGATTGTCGTTTGGCTTAATGAAGACAACCAAACGGTTCCGGCTGCCCAAAGTGTGGCCGGGTTGTAGACCGCGAAACCAATACACACACATAAACACACACATAATCCTCTAAACTGTACTCAGTGTGCACTCGCAGTCGTTTTGGCCGGGTTAACAGGGTTCCTTGAACTCCTTACAGCCATACCCACATATACATACCCATGTACATGAATGTCAAACCGGCTGCCTAATGCATAATTAAGTGTATAAAGCTAGAAAGTGTGTGTGTGTGTGTGTGTATAATGTGTGTGTGTGATGCACTGCACTTGTGTTTAACTATGCGTAAAATATGCTTCAGTGCTTACACTTTACACTCTGCCTACAGTGATGTCCCTCTTGAATGTACACAGCTGACATACTTAAAGTTTGCAGCCACTGAGACAGACGACGCATTTAAAGCTCTTGGCCAAATGCATAAGTCACGTTCCAAGTTGGCCAGAATGCCGCAAAACGATTTCGCATTTGACATTTACCATTTACCGTGCGGTGTCAACATTAAGCCGTTGGCGGTAAATAGTAAACTGTTCGATTTATGCTCACAAATTGCGCTTGACTTCCGTTTGCTGTTTGCCGTTTTGCCGTTGATTTTCCCATTTTCGCATTTTCCCCCCACCGCCTCAGGCACAAAACCAAAAGAAACACAGTCACATCACAGTCACACAATCACATCTCACTGGTGGTGATGTTGCGCTATTGATTTGTCGCAAGTTGTGGTTGCGAATTTTGTTTTCTATTCTGCATCAATCAGCGGCAACATCATTTTCACATTATGCACAAACAACACGAAGCGACAGATAGACAGAGATAGAGACAGAGAGAGAGAGAGGGAGAGAGAGTGAGAGAGGGAGGAAGATGAAGAGTGAGGATGCTACTATTGAGTTGTTGAGGTCTATAAAGTGGGTCAAAAGGTGATTTTACCCGCTAGACAGTTTTTGTGTGCTCCTCTTTGGCAAATTGCCAACCGCATCAAGGTTTCTTCTATGTACTTTGCATTTGTCTCCCTCTCTCTCTCCCTCGGACTGCCTGCCATTTAACCCACTAGCTGGCACCTTTTGTGAAAATGCCAAACCTGAGTTTCCCATCCATTCGATGGCATTTATGCAGTTTGATGTTGATTTGATTCAAGTAGTACAGTAGTACCTGCTTCAGCTCGACTGCAAACACCTTGTACTAGCAGCATAAATCATGGCATGCAGCTAAACTTGAACTTGATCTTGAAATTATTATTATTACTATTACAGTTCCGTTTGTGTAGCCATGCATCAACTCAAACTCAACTCAACACAACTTAACTCCCGCCTATTCTCTGTTTACTGATTATATCATACATTTTCCTACGCATTTCCACTTCACTTAATAGCAAATTACATCTAAAATACATATGTTTGTGTACGAATTTTGTAGAGAGTCACTTGACTTTAAAATTCTTTTCGTAGTTTACTATAGAAAATTTATTTAAATTCTACATTTCTTTATAGAAGAATAGGTGAACAACTGGACTTTGGTAACGAACACTAACGAAAAACTATATAAAATTTCGATATGGCTGTGAAAGAAAATAGATATTATTGTAGTACATAATCTTTTATCGAACAAGAAATATCTATGAAGATGATACTTAACGATAAAGGAAATAAAGTTAACTAAGTAATGTATTTACTATTGGATAGTTACAGCCCCAATCCGAAATTTTAAATAGTTTGTCTTAAACAATTTAACAAAATGATCTGTTTCCCCTTTTCTAGTTATGCATCTCCCCCTCATAAATATTTTTAGTTGACTTATAAGAAAAGTGTATTCAGTTTTCGTTTTGCCAAATATAACTCGATTCTTTTGTGCTTTTGCAGCTTTGTTAAACGTTCAACGCCTGTGCGCTGTTGCATGTCGCACTGTTGTTGTTTTTGTTGTTATCTCTGCCACTGTAATACTGTTGTTGTTGTTATAAATGCACATATGTATTTGTTTATAAGCGAGACAAGCGCACAATTAGAGCGTTCAAAGTCGCGTAACACTCGCAAAATGCCGGCAACTTGGCAAATGAGCAATTGTTGCTGCTGTCGCTGTCACTGTTGCTATGTTGTGCTGTTGTTGTTCTGTTTAGAATTTTTGCATTTGCAATTAAGTTTAGTCTTTTTTTTTTCGTTTTTTGTTCGTGGTATCTAGAATTTAGTGAATGTGTCGCATGCTGTGCTAGTTTAAGCTTTTAACTTTCAATTTCAATGCATACATGACATTATTTATAGGGTGACAACATGGCGCATACGTAATGTGCAATAAAAACACAAACTATTTTGTTGTAGAGGTTTTTCCTTTAAATTTTTTTTGATCACTTGAGTTGCCTGTACCAGTTTTTCTTGCACAATTTATTGGCTTTGCACCTGCAGCTGATCGATTTGAACGATTGCTTTTGTGCACCTCGTGAAATGTTGTAATGTCGCAATTTTAATGTTGCTGTGGGAAAGAGGAAGAGGAGAAGGAGGTAGCAGACTAGTGGGACTACATTTAACTTGAGTACGTCAACAGTTTTGTTGTGTTGTTTTTTTGTTTTTGCTATGCAGGTCCGTTATTTCCATGCGCCACGCTTCATTAAGCAATTTCATGCTTGATCAGCACATTTTGTCTGAGCTTTGAATTACGTTAAGTTTAATGGAGACAACAGTACCTTGGCAATAAGTAACAACAGTTTTGCAAGTAATCAGCATATTCTGTATATACCACAAACACCATTTCCCCCAAACCACAATCACATACAAATCACATCTTAATTGGAAATAAAGCTATTAAAAATATCTATGCGAATTAAGCAGGAAAATCATTGCAGAGAACAAAAAAATTTAAGTATTTGCTACTTAAATTAAGTTTGTAAACAAAAAAGAAAATCAGCTCCTTAAAAAAATTAAAAAAATTACAACTTTTATGTCAAAACAATACAATTTATAAAAGTTACCAAATAAAATTGAGTTTTTCTATATCTGTGACAGACCCAAATCACTAATATATTTTCATTTCCTTTGATATTTTAGAAAGAAAATATATAAAGTTGGTTTTGAATCATATCAACAAATTGAATTCCAAATTTCATCTTAATATTTTATAATAAACTTATGATTTAGTTCGTGCTATCGAGATAGTAGTAGTTGTAGGCTAATAATGCAGTTGAGCAAACCAAAAGAAAAGTAAAAGTTGAAGGCGTCGAAAAAAAATTGGTTGAGGGTGTCTGAGGTTGTTGCTGAAGTTGCAGCCACTTGTCTGGTGAGTCATTTGTCATGCGATGCCGACAGTCTGGGGACTGTAAACTCCGTCACCGACAACGACTCTGACACGGACATCCACTTCAACACAGATTCCGAGACAATAACAAGCGGCGCCTGCAAGAATTGGCGGCAATTTGGCATAAAATTGCCAAGCTCAACAACAACAACAACAGCAACAACAACAGTTGGCTGACTGGCTATTTAGCAATCTAAGGCACATTGCTGTCAGCATTTTCAGAGCTTGCAACATGCGATGCGGCACACTTAGTTATCAGCACACTGCAACTGCAACTGAAACTGAAACTGAAATTGTGTCAAGCTGATAAGCAACAAAAAAAATACAACATTTATTTGAAATGTGGAGCGGGAGACATGATCTGACGATAGAATTTAGTGTGTATGTATAAATGTATGCGTTAGTTCAATTTAATGCCAACAACTTAATAATTTAAATGGGTTGGAAATGGGGAGAATCGGCAGTGACGAGTGACATTTCCGACCACAAAACAGTTCCGACATTTCAACTAAGCGACCCAACCGATGTGTATTTGTGTGTGTGTGCCCCTCCCAGGCTTTATGTTTGCCCAGTGGAGCAATGAATAACAACCCGCCCCTCTTCGATACGGCCAAACAAACCGGAGCAACCACAACTACAACTACAGTTTGTGGAAAGTATCAACTGCTAGAAATTGATCAAACTTCACAAACATCAGAAGCAGAAGCAGCAGAATAGCAGCAGCAATTGCAGCAATGTTTGCAATTTTAATATGCTATATAGAAACTGATATCTGTAGAGAGGGGGTGGAGATGTGGAGTGTAGGGAGTATAGAGCAAAAGGGACTAGACTGAAATAAACTGAAATCCCATTTGTGATACGCAAACGCCAAATACTATGGAGATGAATTTTTATACGTGGCGTTCACAATATTGAATTCCCCAAACGTGAAATGTGGAAATGAAAATCTGTGCAAATGGAAAGTCGCAGCGCACACACACATACACTGTCGCATACCCAAGCAGCAGCAGCAGCAGCTGTGTGTGTGTAGATATATGACATTCCCATGTGTGCTCAAGGGTTTTGGCCTAAACTCGTTGTAAAAACTTAAGTAGAAAAGGGGAAGGGAGAGCTTAAAGTGTAGCCCCAAATCTCAGTTATATGAAAACAAGTTTTATACTCGTTTAAGCCCCAAATCAATGCATGAGCAGCAGGGGGGGAGTTAGGGGAGTGCACGATTCTCGCTGCAGTTCGATGTTGCGTCGCAACAAACTCAAACAAATAATTCGTGTATATATTTTGGTGACCCAATTTATGACAACAAAAGCAACAAATTGACGCAGTGCGTTGCGTGGCTGTGCCACGCCCACATTTAAGAGTTATAGCCACGCCTCGAGTGCGCATTTTTTGAGGCGTGTTTCTTATTGATTTTGTCGCGCTTGAAGTTGAAGTTTTCCCGCACTGCGGTTGTTAAAGTTTTCATTTCCATTCATTTTAAGTTAAGCAAAGTGGCCAGCGGACAGCGGCTAGTGTAGGCCAATAACTTTCAAATGGCCCAATGAAATGGCCAAGTTTGAAAGTTGCCAATGGACAGCGAAGTTCATATATGTACGTGTCTGTTGTTGTTCAACACTGGTCAGGCCAGGGAGATTCAATTAAACTTTGGCTTCACGCTTTCGATCAAGCATACGACGTGTTGGACCGCATTTCCAGCAGCAACAGCAGCAGCAGCTACAGTGAAAGTGCCGAGTGGCCACTCACCAGGTCTTATAAACTGGTAATTGTGTACTACCACAAGTTGCAACCAGTTAATGTTGCACTATCAATGCCAATTGTGATTCCAATTCCGATTCCAATTCCAGTTCCAGTGTCAAGTGCAATGCCAATTGCGACCATTGAACCGTCAACAAGGCGATGCCTTTCAATTTCCATTGGTCCAAGCGATTGATTTTCACCAACACTTGCATCTTCTGCTTGACCTCCAAGTTCAACGGCACTTGGGGCAACCTGAGATGCTCGACAATCAAACGCTGCAGCACCAATGTTTCTATGAATTATATATATGGCCACCATGCTGCTGGCAATTAAACCGAAACATCCGCCTCAAATTGAAATCGAAACCTTCATTGTGAGAAAGAGAGGGGTGAGGGAGAGAGAAGATGCTCTCATTTTTCCCTGCTCTCATCTCAGCTGGGTCTGGTATGGTCTGGCCTGGTCTGGTCTGGTCTCGTCTCTCTGTACATTAATCTGGCACAAGCACGAGCTGCCAGAACAATAGTGTGCAGTTTACAGTCGCGTCCAAGCGGGACGTGGATGCCATGCCGCTGGCTCTGTTGCCGCTTAGTTGCATTTTGCAGCAACAGCCACTGCAACAACAACTTGCCTCACGCTTGGCCAACGCTGCGTGATGAAGTGGCCGTGTCTCTTGTTTGCTCGTTCTTTAGATGCATATAAATTGCATTTACAGCATGTACAAAATTGGCACATTTTACTCTCGTTTCCAACAAGTTGAGAGTAACGAAATGGAACGCACTCCAATGCCCGAGGACAGGAAATAATAAAAAATCAATATGCAATATATACTTATATATAAAATACATATAATTCTACTTGTATTAATTGGTGCAATGTTAAACACATGATATACTGTCGTTGCTATCGAGATTGTAGTTGCCATTCATAGCATACACTGTTAAAAACCAGAATAGCTACTAAAAAATAATACGCTTTAATGTAATAAATCTTGTATAAGCTGTCAAAAGGCAGAGATCAGCATTACCTCCAGACTTATCATATTTATAGAACGTATTTCTATACTTGAAACTGTTTCTCAATTATAATGGAAACTCAACTTGTTCATATTTTTACAGTCTTGAATAAATTATGCATATTTATAGACAAATTCATAAGAGTTTCTTATTCAAAATAGACCCTAAATACAATTCCGATCTATCCTCTTTTGCTAAGAAATTGTCTATAACTCAGTTATATACATTCAACTATTTGATTCTTAAGTTTACTGCCTTGAAATTACCACAATTTATAGTAAAATTCATAAGAAAGACACTCTTTTTATTTAAGCTAGGCCTGGCCTACAATCCTCTTTTGTTCATAAACTATCTATAAGCTGATTTTTGTGTTCTAAATCTCAATTTTACTACAGTTTTTTTGTTAGTGTAGCCATTCTAGGTGCTTTAAAGTGTCTCTTGATTAAACAAAGCGTTACACTACACAAGTTCTAGATCCGTAACGGCAAACTAAACATAAACTAAATCGCATCTTAACCTCAATTCTGCACTATCATCTGTGGGCTATTTGGGCCAAACATAATCAGCTATTACTGGGCAAACCACTTAATGGGTGCGCACCTGACAGCGACACCTCAATTGCTTCAATCTGCAGATCTATCTAAAGATCTCAACTTTTAAAAGGCTAAACAAAAAAAAGAGTAACTGAATGTTTACCTAAGACACAACTCAAGGGAACAGATATTAGTGTTGATTTCCGCCCAACTGTTATTTTTATGACTTCTTCAAGACATTCCCACAGGGCTTACGAGACGAGGTCGAAACTGAGACGCTGTCGGAGTCGGAGTTGGAGTTGAAGACCTCGTGCTCTCAACACTGTTTGCTGCGTCACATGCAAAACAATGAAATGAAAGCAACGGGTCAGTTTTGAATAATTTATAGGTAAGCAACTCCGATCTATGTCCACAATTTTGTTGTTATTTTCATAGAAATGCTAATTTGAAAACGAAACTGAGATGCGATTTGTGAGACAAGTTGTATGAAGCGTTGTCAAAAGAAAGTTAATTAGGCAGCGAGTCCCAAAACAAACCTGCGCCCCAAGGCACTGTTGCACAAGGGGGAAACACAGACAGCTGCAACTGCCCCGAGGAGGCAATGTCAAGGGTTTCGGCTTAGACTTTTAATTGTTCGAAACAGGTGAGGCAGCCGTGTCTTGCAATGCTCCACTGACTTTACCGAGAGCGGGGAGGGGGTGGGGCACAACGAATGAGGCACAAATGCAAATGCAAATACGATGTCGGTAATTGTGTGAATAAAAGCCAACAATTTGTGGCCGATGCTTTGTGGCACGCTAAACAAATCTTGACAACAAGTGTTGTCTCTCTCTCTCTCTGTCTTTCTTTCTTTCTCTCTTATTCCTACTCTATGTAACCCTTCCGTGAGTGGTTTTGTTGTTGCTAATGAAAATGAATTCATTTCATAAAGTTGATGCCGCTGGGAAACCAGAAGTCAAAGAAATTAGCATAGTTTCTGCTTTAAAGGCCAAGTTTGCTTCCTGTTCCAAGATTCGCAAAACTAAACTAAGTAAAGTAGTATATACTATATATGTAAGTGAGTGAGTAACTATGTGGCTCTGACTATGGCACAGTTCATTAACTTGCAATCTCTGAACTGAAAGTGAATTTCACTTTTCGCTCGCGCAATTTGAAGTTCAACGAGCGCGCTATAAAAATTCAAAACCTCAACCCATCACTTAGTTTGTGTGTGTAGAGTTTTGTGGAGTGTAATGCATCTTTGGCATACTAAGAAACCAGTTGAATAATAACCAACTGAGCCATGGCTCTCCCACACCATCTACCCATCTCTCTTTCTCTCTACCTCTCTCCGGGGCTTCTCGACAGGGAAATTGCAAATTACCAGCACATAACCTGCGGGTCTCTCTAAATGCCCAACAGACCCTTTTTTCCCGTCACTGACTTTTCGAATATACTTTCACTGACTGTTTACAGACACTACGGGCAACTGATTGCTGTTTTATAATTATGAAAAACTAATTTATACACGATATCACGTTGACAAATAATTGCTTAGTTATTGAATGTGGAGAAACTCACTCGTAAAATTTGTAATAATTTCAATTGAAGCTGTGCAACAATAACACTCATAATTGTGCATTATGCGTGAGTTACAACAAAACTAAAAAATATTTAATAATAAAAAATAAAATAAAAAAAAAAGCAAAGCCGTGCCACGTAATTAAATGTAAAGACTGTGCTATTATGGCCTCTGCTCCCAATGCGCCTCGGCGCACAATAAACATTTAACTTTTAACAGACTAAAACTCAAAAAAAAAGCTATAAGTTGAGGTTCAGCAAAAGTTGAAAACGCTTTTCGCAGGCAAACGTGCTGTCATTAAATTTAATAAGCACTTTTTAGGCCAAGCTTGGATTTTTCAAGCCCGCCCGAAGAAAAGCAAAACAAAAAATAAACAAGAAAAAAATAAATAAAAATAAAACAGATAATGCGATAACAACAAAAGCGACAAGCAAAGCATTTTTAAAATGAAATGAAATGGTCTGACAAAATATGAAAACAAATACAGAGCAAAAGCAAAGAAATACAATGCAAACAGCAATTGTCAGTTCTTCTTAGTTTTCCTATAAACTTTTCTTCGAAAAGTAAATGAACTTTAAGCACGTTGTGTTCGTCGTCAGTCGTCTAACGGCCCTTTTCGACTCATTTGGCTTACTTTTTGGTCTATTGACTAGCTGCTGCAGCTGTTACGAAACACTGGGGAATGCTGTTGTTGTTGATGTTCATTACGAAAACCCGTTAAAGCACAAATTGAGTTATTAACTACTCGGGCAAACAAAGTCCAACTGACTCAAAAAAAAAACCCAGCACAAATGCGCCTTTAAACGCAGCTCCACAATTCTATTGTGGCTCTGTTGACGGAAACACTCATTACGTACCGCACCAACGTATATAGTACTATAGTTCTTTGTTTGCTTCTACCGATCTAGATCTCATTGCAACTGCAACTGCAACTGCAACAGCAATTCAATGCAGCTCACGATGCTGCGCTTCTGGCACTTGGCTTGGCCAAAAAGGTAATCGCGTCCGTTTTATTGTCATTTTTTATGACAACAACAACAAAAAAAGAAGTAAAAATAATAATTATAATGCACACCACAGGCAGCAGGTAGCAGTAAAGCGACCAATAGATACCCTTCTCACATTTAACTACTTTACTTTAAAATTCTTCTTTAGTAAGTGCCTGTTTAATATACCCTTTTCCTTGTGTTTATAGCCATAGATCATTAAAAAGAACGACTACAATATCGCATGGCAGTGCAAAACTGCAGAATTTTTTTATTCGCATTCAGTGCACATGAGTGCACAACACCATGCTCTTCAACTTCAACTGCAACTGCAGCAGCGACTCCGACACCGACACCGACACCGACCCGTAGTCCAACTCCCACTCTCAGTCGCACTTCAACTTCTGTTACTGTACTCCAGCTCCAGTTCCAAGTTTAGCAAACTCAGTGCTGCGACTGTATCTCCCTCTCTCCCTCCCTCCCTCCTTCCCTCTCTGGCAAATGGACTATACTGCATTTGATAGCCGCGAGCAGCAACAGCAGCAGCGACTTCGACTGCGACTGCGAACTCAATTATAAAATGCCAAAACGCATAAAAATACATTAAAACTGAAACTGCACGTGGAAAAGGTTTTCTGTTGCATTTTCATTTAGTATTGCCAGCAGTTTATTTAGTTCACTTTTTTTTGCATTTCTTGCAACTAAATTTAATTAAAACATGCCAAATTATGAAATAACTTTTGAGCTGAACAGAAGTAGCTAGATCTAGCTAGTTTTGTTTTGAGTTAAGTCTAAAAAAGTAACTTAATTTCTTCAATCTATAGAATCTTCAGACTAGCGTAAATATGAATAGAAAATAGAAACTGCCTCTGACAAACCCAATATACTACTAGTACTTCGCACTGCATAATATAAACGAGCAGAAAATGTTGTTAAATTTAACATAATTTTAGATTTTATTGAAAGTCAGTTTAGAAAACTTCATTGTTGTATTGATTGAAAACCTCCTAAAAGGGTTTAATCTAAGCTGCTGAGTAGTTAATAACGAATTTCTGAATTTGTTTTAAAAAATCGAAGTTAAAATTAAGAAATCTTTACTATAAATTTGTAGCATAAATGTACAAATAAATTGCTTACTAATAAATAATTATACAAACAAATAATTATGCAGAACTGAGAGCCAACAATTTGTTTACTTTAAATTAATGAGCAACTTTTAAAAGTCATAACAAATTAGGTTAACCAATGTGCAGCAGCTGTTGCAAGCAGTAGTTACCTGTGTCTGACAGAAAATACATTCTAGACACCACCAAAATATGAAACTACAGTCCTTACTACTTAGCATGCTATATAAAAGAAAGAATCCAGAGATAGAGCGAGAGTAAGAGAGTGAGTGAGAGAGAGAGCAAATCCAATTGATCGCCGCCGGCAGCTGTTCGATGAGCCGTTAGCAACATGAGCAAGCAATTTGAGGCACGCAGCGTGGGCAAACAACAGTGACGCTTGAATGATGCACCTGCCAGCCAAAAACTGATATATATATATAGTACATATACCTACTATATATACAATACCAAAAAAACAACCAGTTCAAGAGCGTGGGCTGTGTGACCGGTAAAAGTTTGCGTGTTGCCGGAAATGCAATTGTCACATAAGCAAGCAACAACAATCGCCCACTAACAGGCAACGGCATTAACCAGCATGATAACAACATGTATTCGTGTGGGTGCATTAATGATTATTATATGAAAATCAATTTAACAAAATGCAGGCAATGCAGTCAATGCCATATTATCACTTGATCGTGCGACACTCTAACGAAATGGAATTGAAATTGAAAAATTGGAATGTGAATGGGAATGGAAATGGAAATATGAGTTCTATGTGCAACATTGCCTGTCGGCGCGTGTGGTTCTCAAATGTTGCACATTGTTTATAATTTGTTGTTGGCTTGTGCCAGCAGCAACAACATGTGGCACTTAAATGGGCATGCCACGGGTTGTCAGAGCAGCAGCAGCAGCAACAACAACCACGACAGCTGTCAGTCTTATGTTGTTGCAACCAAAAACATGTTTAGTAAGTACAGATACTCGAGCAATTCACACATGTGTGTGAGTCTGTAAAATTGGAATTACTCTCGAATCTAGTGAGTTTCCACTAGTGCTACGTTCTTCATTGTCAATTCTCAGTTCTATGCTCGATCATGTGAGATCTGGACACATGTTGCTGCTGCTTGTGGCATTTGAAACGCAACATTTGCCAGGTAAATATTATTAGTTTTTTTTTTTTATATTTGTGGAAACTGCACACATGCAAAGCTCATGGAATTTGTGAAAATTGCAACATGAAAAACTTGAAAAACCGGCAATGGGAAACGGCAAACTGCAAATGGCCCAAGTGGCAAACTGGCTAAAAGACATTAACAATTCACACATTTGTGGCTGCATAATTTCAGTTAGCAATACTTGTATAGATAAGAAAGAGTATAGGGTATAGAGTACATCCCCCCCTTTCCATAAAAGAGTAGTTGGAAAAGCGGTTGCAAATTCCAAATGCCAGCAGCAATGAAAATGCAATTGGCAAAAAAAAACAAAAAAAAAAAGAAACAGTGAAAACGGTTGAGCATGAGAAATGGAAGAGAATGAGATACAAATGTGGTACTATATGGTACTGTATGCTGCATGCAGTTAGGGCAATTCGCCAAAGAGTCTGGGCCAACAATTGTACGCAATTACGAAATGCCAAAAGGCAGCAAAAACAGTTGCCACACATTGTGGCAACATTCATAATTTAAATGTGCACAACAACAACAACAACAGAAGCGAATGAAGATGTTTTGCAGTGCAGCATTTGTTTTGTTTGGTTTTCTACCAACTATGTATCTCACACTCGCATTGGCAAAAACAAGTTAATCCAATTTCGAGTAACATACATACATAACTGTGAAATGTTTCCTCTGAGCAAACTGTGTCTGTCTTGTCTGTCTGTCTTACCAAAAACACTTTCAAATCAAACTACTGTCAATGCTTGTTGGCCGTAGCGTTCAGCGTAGCTCAGCACAGAACAAAAATTCCGAAAAAAAAAAGAAAAACAACAACTGAAAATCGAGAATTTTGTACAAAATTGCAGTAAGTTGGCTACAGTTAGACCCATATATAAGGAACCAACAACAACAACAACAGTTTGTCAATTAATTAGCCATGTCTGAAGTTCAAGCATCGCTGTTGCTGAAGCGTCAACTTGCTGAATTGCATCGCAATCCCGTCGAAGGCTTCTCGGCGGGTCTCATCAACGACGAGGATATCTTTAAGTGGGAGGTGGTAATCATTGGGCCACAGGATACACTGTATGAAAGCGGTTGCTTTAAGGCACATTTAATATTTCCCAAAGAGTATCCATTGCGTCCGCCACGCATGAAATTCGTTACGGAAATCTGGCATCCGAATATTGAGAAGAATGGCGATGTTTGCATCTCAATTCTGCACGAACCCGGCGACGATAAGTGGGGCTATGAGAAGGCCGAGGAACGTTGGCTGCCAGTGCATACGGTGGAGACGATTCTGCTATCGGTTATATCCATGCTGACCGATCCAAATGATGAGTCAGCCGCCAATGTGGATGCGGCCAAAGAGTGGCGTGAGGATTATGCGGAATTTAAGCGCAAAGTGGCACGTTGTGTGCGTCGCAGTCAGGAGGAGGTCTAGTCTGCCAGTCTGTCTCTCTCCCAATCTCTCTCCCTCTTCTTCTCCCTCTCTAACTCTATAGTTAGCTGTACAATCAAACGGTCAACATTCAAAAAATAAATAGCAAATAGAAAAGCAAAAAGTTCTCTTACCCAAAACTTTTGATGCAGCTGCACGGCGAAAGTGTGAATCTTTGTGGCTTTAATTAGCGCGATTCTCTAATTAAGCATAAACCCCCGCTACCACTTACTCCCCACCACATTTACTTTATGCCCGTGTGCTAATTCTGTGTCGTCATTAATTGAACTTAATCGCTGCAAGATCGCACTTGTGGACGCACAGCTCTGGGTCAATCTTAAGCCGTGTGCTTAATAGGCTTACGCTCTGGCTCTGACACACTTGCCAAGATTTGTGCTAACATTTTGCCTTGGCTATAAACCAGCCAGCCAGTTAGCCAGTCAGCCAGTCAGCCACTTGGCTTTATTTACCTCACAGCAGCAAAAATATGCTGGACTCCAGTTGAGTCTCTCAGTCTCTCAGTCTCTTAGCCAAGGCACATGGCAGCCAAACGACTCTAAAATGTGTTTGCTGAAAGCATTTTTGCGGTTAACTGAAATGCTCGTTGCTGTTGTTGTTGTTTGTAGCAACAAGTTTTGCATTTTGATTTTTGCATTGTTCCGGCCATAATGCGGTCATACAGCACTCCGTTTTTATGCTGGTCACATTGTTTAGCTATGACTCAAGTGCTCGTAATGAACATTTTAGATTGGTTATACAACGGTATTTCAGGGTGTGACATGCCCCCTATATCCCATACCCTCTCTCTTAACCAGTTCGATTAAGAATGTCTGTGGCAAAAATATTCAAACGTATAACATTATGAATCAGCACAAAAATGAGTTGATTCGCTGAATGATTTAAAAACTGGGTAAATAAGGCCATGCACCTACTTAAGAGTTACTTGAACGACAAAAAACAAAAACAAACTAAAAGAAACCAGTGAAAAATCAGCAAAATATGTGTACAAGTATTGTGATAAAAAGTAAAACAAAAAAAAAAAACGAAAACGAAAAGCTGAAGAAAAGAGCACAAAAACCTGCTTGAAAGATGGAACGAAAGACGCGCTTAAGTCGTCGATGCTCCAATGATGCTTTGCTGCTGCTGTGGTTCTTCATCACCGCAAAACTCACTCGGCCAGTAGAAATTGAATTGCTGAGAGTCTTAAAAACCGGCTCTGAACGTGTCTTGGCTTGTCTTGTCTTGTCTGTGGCCAACAGAAACGCACAAGCGTAAGCCGACTGGATGGGTGTGTATAGCTGGAAACTGGGATTGGGAATGGCTTTGGGAGCTACAGAGCGATCGTGCGAGGCCACAGTGTATAAAGTTTATAAATAGCAATCAATATGCAGTAAAAAATCTTTCAACTGCAGCAGCCGTTAATGTTTAAAGGGAGAGCGTAGAGTGCACTCTATCTCACACTCTCCCACTCTACCTCTCTCTATCTATTTATCTCTCTCGCTGTTCGTCAAAGCGCAGCACAGGTAGCGACATGCAGGTCAGAATCATTAGTCGAGGGTGGAAAACGCGGCTTACAAAAGTTGGACTGGTGCTGCGGGTTCGATTTGTTTTGTTTTCTGGGAAAAGGGCGCCGTCTGTTTGTGTGTACTCACCTGTATATGTATGTGTGTAGCTCCAATAGACCACAATGAACGTGTCTGTGCGTGTGCGTGCGTGTTTGTGCATGCGTGAGTCGCATACACTTTAAGTAAATTCCAATATGCGCTGGGGCTGTGTGGTGTATCTTACAGATACATTGGCTCCGATACTGGTTTTGATTTCGTAAAGTTAGTCTTAGTCTGTGTGTGAGCGAGACAAACGATCGTGGGGAGAGAGCAAAACCGCGACGACAGTGAAATGTCGCTATTGGGACTCCTGGTCGTTGCTCCTGCGCTGTTTGTTGCTGCTGCTGCTGCTGCTGCTGATGATGATGATGAGTAATCCAACGTTTTTGTTTTTTAACACTTTAAATTTCTGTAGAATCGGCTAGCAAAACTATTGTTGTTGTTTATCTTTTGTATGTATGTATGTAGTTGTTAACAACATTTACACGCTTGATGATTTTGTCAGATATTAACATTCACTAACAAAAAGAACAACCAAATCGAAGAAACTACCTGACACGACCGCCGCGTCATAAAACCAAACGCAAACACACACCGCTGCCACTTTTCCTCTCTTCTGCTTCTACCCTTTGTATACAAATGTGTATGTGTGTGTATTTAAAAACACGCTACGTTTCGTTTCGTTTCGTTCTCGTATTCGTTTCGACCGCTGGCTCTGCACTCTCATGTACATACACGTCCACCTGCGATGCCGTCTCAAAGTAAACTAAACCCAACTACGTTGAAAACAAGTTTCTGAACCACTGTCGCTGCCAGCGTCGCTGCTGACGTCGCCGTCACTGACGCTGTCGCTGCTGCTGCTGCTGCTGCCGCTGTCAGCGCATACAGGCAGCCAAACAGTCAGTCGGGCAACATAACAAGTCGATGCGAGATAAATGCACGCAGACACATGCACACTGCGCTAGCCAAATACCAGGGGCGGATTCAACTCAAGTGGGCCCAAGTGAGCAATTATGAGAGCGTTAGGCGATTTGTAGAGGTTTCTTTAGATAAGTATACGATTTTACACATGTATTTTTATAGCAAATGTGCTAAAAATTATGAATAAGCTGGTGTATCTACATAATTAAAATCTATTTATAATAATTTTATCTGGTATTATATTCGTTTAGGAACAATTTAATGCACTTTTAGAGCCAACTTAGCTTTAAGCAGAGTAATTAGTTCGCAGTAACTTTTAAAACATTTATTTGATTTGCGAGAAAAAGCATATGAATAATAACACCAAATTTTGCGTTACTATAATACTCTCACGAAAGTATTATAAAGATATACAAATTGTGTAGAAGGGTTTTATTAAGCATGCTGATGATAAAATGATTAGACACATTTCTACAGAATTACTTTCCGAAAATACAATGTTTTTTATTGTAATTGTTTGACAACAATTAACGATTATTCATTAAAATCTTAATATCGGAAAATACGACACACGATACTTTCACGGCAATGCATCGATATAGTAATTTATATATTTAAAGTAGCTTTAATATTATTTATTACGATTATTTTAAGACTTTAGCAATGGAATCTTATTTGTAAATAGTTGGTATTTAGATATTAAATTCTCTATTTATATTTCGTAGACAGACTTTAGTTATGTTTAGGTAACTGAAAGTGTTTCCTTGTTCAATATAGTGCGCTCCTGTGAAGAGTTGCAGCAACAATGTTGCTGGCATCTGGTTTGTTGCTGCCGTTGCTGTTGCCGTTGCTGACGCTTGTTGTTGCCGGCTTTTTGGCTGTGTGATGCTTTTGTTGTTGGTCGTTGGCACCGCTGCACACCCACAAAAACACACATCCACATCCACACCCACATCCAGGCATCAAAGAGCATCGCAGGGTAGTTTGTCTCTCACATACTACTTACAAATGAACATACATAAGTACATATATTCCACCACTTCGACGTCCGTTTCGTATTTACATTTTACGATATGTACAATGCCTGGCGCTAAATATTTGATGAAGCAACTAGACAGCGGGACAGTTAGACAGACAGTCAAACAGACAAACAGACAGACCAGATAAATAGAAAGACTTGCCAGTCGTGCCAGTTAGTGCAGTTAGGGCTTTTTACGCTTTTCCCGCTTTTCATTTGTAGACGTAGTATCTACAAAATGGCTGCATATCTGCTTCAGCCATATTTGCAAACAATTTGCCATTTTGCCCATAACTGACAGTTGTATGCTTTGGCTTTATCAGTTAACAGTTGTTGTTGCTGTTGCTGCTGTTGTTGCTGCTGCCTCATTTGCACTTGAAAAATTGCTTTGACCTAAGGTTTGTTTATCTGCCGGTACACTCGTATTTGCACTGACTGTTTGCTGCTTGCTTGATAATGCAGCTGACATCCTTTATCTTATCTAAGCAGACGTCGTACTTGTCAGATAGCAATGTCAACGCCTACAACCAACACCGCTCAACGCATATGAATGAGATCTTACTCTTGCTGTTGCTGTTGCTGTTTGTTATTGTTATTGTTGATGTTGTTGATGTCTCTGCATTTCCATTTGCATTTTCAACAATTGTCAATTGTTGAGAACGCATTGCAGCAACGCCTGCCATTCAATTTGCATACACATACTTTGCATTCGCATGTAAGACGAGTGCGATACGAGTTGTTGCTACATTTGTCTGCACCACGACAAGCTCACTTTGATGCCACATCAGGAAAGCCAAGTTCCAGCCATCCCACCCCACTCCAGCACCCCCTTTCCCCACTCAGACTCAACAACAACAACAACGACAAGCGCAAAACTTGGCAAATTTTATGTATGTATGTACGTCTGGCTTTTGTTTGTCTTCGTGCTGTGTGTGAAATTTGCATAAAACTTAGTTTCTTTCCTTCCTCCACAACCCCTGCCTGTAGTCCCCCCAACCTGGTCAACGACTTTAAGAGCAATCTGCACTTTGACCGCTTACTAACAGTCCTCCCAGACCATGACCAAAAAGATGTCAACGGTGTCGTCAGCCTGAAAGTCATTAAAAATTTGAGAATCTGTCGCTCTTTGTGAGGTCCTGCACCTGCACAGTCAGCCAAAGGACTCTCTCCCACCAAGAGGACACCCAAGAGGCTGCTGCTGCATATTCATTGCACAAAAGTTTACAGAGCTTATGGTAATGGAAATAATTTGGTTGGTAGCTTAACTCAACTTTAATTTAATGTTAATAGTCTCAACCTATGTGAAATGTTCGTGAACGGTAAAATTCAGTCGTATAAAAATAATTGTGTGTTTAGCAGCACTTCCGTTTTGTTACTTCCGAAGGCTTTACAAACTCTGCGACAAAAACTGTTTACCCTCTGTAAGACTACACCTAAAGACTTCATAGTAGAACCTAATGCACTTTTCTCTAAGGATTTAACATACTGCACTTTCGACTTCACGATTCAACTGCAAAATGACTCACTTGACAGTATCTAACTTGAGACCAACGTCAATCGGAACAAGCAAGAAAGTGTGATACCATCTGAGATTCGTTTACCACTTATATGCGTTCCAATTGGTGTAGCTCTGCAAATGCACACGTATTTGTAAGACTATCTCGAGCACACGTTAGTTCACATTCGAGGCATGACGGACGGACGTGACTGCTGAAGTAACGATATTAGTTGCAATATCGAACCTTGTTGTCGATAGTCGATTCAAGAAAATATACGAACCGTTTGATATGGTTTCCCTGCAAATAAATTCTACGTTACAAAGCTTTACGTTAAAATAGGTGAGCCCGCCGCTTGCAAAGTTACAATCCAATTTTACTTGGGGCAGGCGAAGGAGGCGTGGCATACAAAAGAACTCTAATGGCCTTATCGTTATTTGCATTAGCAATCTGCAAACAATAATTGGTGTCCCTAGGTGCTATAAATACCGAGATATTCGCACTCCTGTAAGTAGCTACCTTAACGCACTTCAGACGTCCTATTTACCAAACATCCACCAAATGATAACTAAGGAACCAATTCTTAAAAAAGAACAAAATAGGTTTCCTTTACTCTTCACGCCCTTGACAGTATCTAAAAATAATTGTGTTTAATTGAACGTTTTTTTCTATAAGGATCTACTTTACAAACCATACGACTTCCGATTTAAAATATATTTACCCAATGATTACTTAGGACCCACCTAAATTTGAAGAAAAGAAAATCTAAACCTTGAAGCAGTTCCGACTTCCGATTTACGAAATGTTTACTTGAGACACACCTATGTATGTACTACAACCCTATGAACATTTTGTAACTTTCTAGTTAACATAGACATTTTGTATACACATGTCATTCGTTACATAAGTAATCTACATACAATGTTAGTGACTTATTTATAGAACAAATTAAATATTGTTGAAAGCTAAGTAAATACAATTTATCATCATTGAGAATAATGGGTAAATCTCGTGAACCAAAGAGTGTTTTAATGGTGTGCGTGGGTGAGAAAATGTCTGTTAAGTAAATATGCGCTCTTTAAACATATAATTCAACTCACCCGTAGATAATATAAGTCGCTCTCCCATTGCGGAGGCTGTTCTCCATGATGTCATACGTAAGTTGGGCCTGCAAAACGAGTGGCGAGTGGACAGCGCCGCTATCGAGGGCTGGAATTTGGGTGCCAAGCCCGATCCCAGAGCTTTACGTGTGCTTAGACAGCACAGAATTGAGCATTATAGTTGCGCACGTCGTTTAGAAGTCGAAGATTTTGCGAAATTCGATTATATTCTGGGCATGGATCAGAGTAATATGGCTTCTTTAAAGCTGATGATGCCGAATTATTCCAAGGCTAAATTGCTGTTGTTAAGTGACTTTTTATTTGGTTTCATGTCCAACAATCGCGCTATAGAGGATCCCTATTATGTACGTTAAAATTTGATTAAATATATATTTATTTATTCGTATATTTACAGGATATGGGCGAGGCACCGTTTGAGAAAATATACGAGCAATGCTCCTATGCCTGCAACAACTTTTTAAAACAAGCGCGTCTTAATAAAATCGTAGTCTAGCATCTATGACGCCGCACCACTGCAGGGTTAACAACGGTTAACAGCTGATTGGCGGCGCTGTCCACTCGCCAGTGTTGAAAATCGCTAGTTTAATAGCAAAGTCAATAAACATAAAATTCAGCGTACAAATTTTGTTAACTCTAAAATGACAAAGAAAATATTAATGATTTGTTTGGGTAATAAATTGTATATAAAAAATTGTAATGTCTTGTTAACCTAAAGTATTTTAAATGCAGGCAACATTTGCCGTTCGCCCATTGCCGAAGTGGTAATGGTCGATGTCTTGGCCAAGGCGAAGGTCGATAATGTTGTTGTGGATAGCGCCGCCCTCGGTTCCTGGCACGTGGGCAATCGTGCAGATCCACGAGCTCTGAGCACACTGCAGCAGCATGGACTCAAGAGCACACACACTGTGCGACAGATAACGAAGCGAGACTTTGAGGATTTTGACTATATATTCGGCATGGATGAGGAAAACATGAGCGAATTGCGGCGACTGGCGCCAAACGGTTCCAAGGCGGAGCTGTTGATGCTCGGGGATTTTGGCTTAAGCAAGGAGAAGCGCATTATCGAGGATCCCTACTATGTAAGTGAGAGCTTAAACTATAAGTAGTTTATTTGCGTAACTAAATTTTATTTCAAACTTGCAGCAAAGAGGCGCCGAAGGATTTGAGGTTGCCTACCAGCAGTGTGTGGTGGCCTGCAAGGCATTTATGAATGAGAGGCTTGTTAAATGAGTGTATAGGTAATTAAATATTCAAATAAACACTACTTCAAAAGCGCATGACAACCGGTTTTCATATATAGTATAGTCTGATATATATAGTATGCAATCAGTTGATTTGTAGTTGTGGTGAAATTCAGTTGGTGCGTAGCAGTGAAAAATCCCCGTATTATCATCAGTTGGCTTTTAAGCATTGTCTGCAGCAGTTTATTTTAGCCATCATGAAAGTATTGTTTGTTTGCCTGGGTAAATATTTAAGAATTATTATATAATTAACAATAAATATAAATATTTGTGCAGGCAACAC
This sequence comes from Drosophila tripunctata, assembly GCA_035047385.1. NCBI lineage: Eukaryota > Metazoa > Arthropoda > Insecta > Diptera > Drosophilidae > Drosophila > Drosophila tripunctata. Next base: position 324,490 of record JAWNPS010000017.1, read on the forward strand.
CTGCCGCTCACCGTGGGCTATGAGGCGCAGGGACGAGCTCAGCAGCTGTTGCAACAGCATGGCTTAAAGACAAAACATCGCAGTCGTATTGTATGTAATCATATAGTTTTCTATGCGTACATTATAACTCTAATTCACTTGTATTTGTATGTAGATAACTCCAGAGGATTTCTATGAATTCGATTATATATTTGGCATGGACAACAGCAATTTAATGGAACTACAGCAAATGGCTTTGGAATTGCAACCGCCGCCACAATGTCGCCTTCAGCTGTTGGGCAGTTACATCGGTCGCAAAGAGGATGAGATCATAGAAGATCCCTACTTTGTAAATATTTTATATTAATTTGCTGAATTATTTCCCCGTTAACTTTTTTGAATTTATTGCAGAGTCGTGGCATGGGCAGCTTTCATGCGGCGTATGCACAGATACTGGAGAGCTGTCAAAATTTTGTGCAGCAACACTGCAAAGCGGTTTAAATACTATTGTTATTTATCATAGGCTATTATTTATATTATTACAATAAGCCTTTTTTTTGTTAGATTAAATTTTGAGCTAAACGTTTGTTGTGCTTGTGAACAGCTGTTTGCTGCTGACGATAGGCTGGTATGTTGCAGGCCAGCGATAACTATCGATAAGTTTCATAAAAAATACCAAAACACAATCTATGCGAATATGAAACTCTCCACACTACAAACCAAAAAATTATCAATTAGAAATAAATTTGTGTAAATAAAAATGCTATATAATTTAATAGTTGAGTATTTATTTTGAAATTTAATAATACCATAGCACATAAACATAGAGAACAATCAGCACAAGGAGCAAGTGTATGAGAAACAACTCAATGGCCAGTGTTAACAGTGCCAGAGGATTAACAGGCGAATATATTATCAAGGCGAACATTTTGGCACCAAAATACTACAACGTGCCCAGTGGGAATTCCGCTCTACTCCTGCACGGTGAATGTTAGCTGCTTGTTGCGAGAGCTCTCGAAGCGGTTGGGTGTATGCATGCTGAGCATGGCGGTGATGCCCAGCCCAAGAATGCCCAGTAGAAAAGCCACCACAAGCAGACCGGCTAGAATGGGAGCCGTGATGAAGCCAACACAATCGTAGACATCACCGAACTGTTTGCTACCATCTAACCAGGGTTGCACTTGATAATCACTTAGCAGCAGATATATCTGTGAGTCATTCTTGTTGGGATTGCTGAATGTCAGATTCTGAGAGGAGCAGCGGTAAGAGAAGCCAAGCGGTGCCGAGGGCAGTGTGTACTCATTGCCACGAGCCGGCAGCACTGTCTTGATATCCCGGCATTCCACATCCACGTTGCTCAGATACCACGTGCCAATCGACAGTGAGAACTTAAAGCGTAATGTGCACTTTTCACCACTGTGCATAAATGTGATGCTCAGGCGACCATAACCCTTATTCCGCTGATCATCGAAAGTGATGAGTTTGTTGTGCTCCTGCAGGTACAGGGTTTCATTGCTCAAGTGCAGCTCTGGAGATTTGCTCAGAGCTAGAGCAGCCTTGTTGCCTTCGGCAACGAAGGTCAGCACCTCCTCGGTCTCGGTGGCTCCAGTGGGTGTTGCTTGAGTGGTGGTAACCGCTGCTGTTTCCTCCTTAGTTTCTGTTTTTTCCTCTGCCTTGGTGTCGCGTTTAACCAAGAAATGTGGCTCCTCCTCGCGATTGGCCAAGATGCCCAACACTTCACCCTGACCGTAGATGGTCAATGCATCTGTGTAGCCCGTTAATAGCTCACTGTCGTCCTCCTCGTTTTGACCCGACAGATTTATGACCTACACAAGAGATCGGGAGGGTTAGGGGTTAGAATTCAAAATATATGTATGTGTATTTGCGTATACACACCTCAATGTTGGCATTGTAGCTGTAGGGCTCTGTGGCAAGACTGCGCTGTGGCAGATACGACCAGGCGTTGTTCTTCACCAAACTCTGGAACTTTGGATACTTGATGCCCTCCAGTCGATTCGTAGAGTTGCGCACGAAAATTATAATCGCTTTGACATCTTTGAAAAGTTGCATCAACGGCTGCTCCTGGGTTGTGGCATCGACTAATGCTTGGGGTTGCAAGTTGAACACCTTGTCATGACCCCAAAACAGATATGGCCCACTTATGGCAGCACTGCAGCCACTGAGCGCCAGACTTAAGAATAATCCCAATGCAATTAACTGCATTATTTACTTGTCCTACGTTCACAAATCTCAATTCTTTAGCAACTACTCAGCAACACTCTCTGCTACTCTTTCTGCACTTCACTCGAAACTGTTTCGAAGAAAAGTGTCCAAGAGAAAAATCGATGACCTTAGGGGTAAGTAATGCGCATGCTCACTTCACATACCAATTTTTATGTCTCTGTTGGTGGTGGTGGTGGACTCCGCTGCTATACTGAGTTGAAATTTCCTAACGTGTTCCTAAGCACCATAAATATGTTACATTAATTGTTATAATGGTAAACAAATTTATGCACTATATTATCATATATTGATTTGAAAATGATAAAAGATTTGATTCTTTATATAGATCAGCGAGTATTATCTGTGAGCCATTTGGCAAGATTTCTCTCGCTTTGTTAAACATATGTATTTTAATGAGTCTGCTATAAATAGACGATATCTTTTATACTCTAACAGAGAGTATATTGTATTTATAATGCTGTATTTACGCATTAAAAAAATCGTGGCAGTTGGCATAAAGTATATATGTATATTCTTGATCAGCATCAACTACAGAGTGAATACAGCATTGTCTATGTTTTTCGCTTGATACATAGCAGTAGATTGGATCCCTACATCATACTTTTAGCTATCATTAAAATAGTCGCATCAAAATATGTGTTTAGTACGATAATAAGTTAGTTAACTTCTTAAGCAATTCAAACAGTTTGAACGTTAAGATCACAAAGATCGGTTCACTATATCAAAAATCTTTTATAACCAATATCAAATGGAAATATATGTTTAGTTCGGTAGTAGATTAGTTGATTTTTGAGCAAATTCAAACACACTACCACTAAATACTAAAATTCTATGCTTAGAGCACAAATTTTTTGCACAAAAATACTTATGTATATTGTAATCTTTTAAACAATCGGTTGGAAATAAATGGCATGAAATACTTGGAACTGTCTTAAGTTGAGACTTTCAGCCAACATGCCCTTAGCTAACATTGAGGAGAACAGTTCACGTTTAAGACGAAAGCATATTCCATGCCGACTATTTTGAACGTACTACCTTATCATGTTTATACATATTATAGAAAGAAACAGCCGTAGATTGCTAAGTGTATTTAATGTTTGGCGTGCCTAAAATAACATATTCTTATATACATATATTTATCTCTCTTGTATTTATAATAATGCTTTGTTTTCGTTTTTCTCCGAGACTTTTCGCATCTTAACAAATCTATCTATTTGCAAAACAAAGTAAATGTTATCTAAAAAGCAAAACTATGCCTACAAGATCATTTATTCATTAATATATATACAAATTTATATATATTTAGTATTTACAAAAGTTTACTTAAAACTAAACCGATGACTGTCACAGCGAATATGTAAAACTTTGGCTGACTTGATGCAGCTAAACTACGTGAGAAACTGCCTTTAAAGATTTTGGTGCCTATAGAAAGAAAAGTTATTTTAATAAGAGAAATTATATATAACTTTTAAACCTACGTTTTTCATTGTGATCCCTGACGCCACAGGTGCGATAGGATATGGTGGCCTTGCGTTTTTGATTCACATATCCCGGTATAAACAGACTTGGTGCATCGAGGCGACCAGCTGCGATGAGTCTGGACATATCCAGCTCCAGACGATGGGCAATGGGTCCCTTGAAGTGAATGATCATTTGAATGCAGGCACCGCTATGCAGTTCCTTTGTCTTGCGTGCATCCACATCCAGCATCCATTCCGGAATGCCCATCACCGAACGCAGCTCCTCCAGAAACTGTGCGCTGCAAAAGAGTAAGAAGTATTTAGTGGTAAAGAGTATTAAGAATGTCAAAAAAAAATACCTACACAACAAAACGTGGTGGCTTTTGTATATTAATATACTTGATGACATTATGATCCGGTTCGATGTTGGCGCAGGCAAAACGTTCGTGCGAAAGTTCCGGTCCGAAAATGACAATGGATCTGCCAATGGCGCCCACGGGTGCCTCCAGCGGAAAGTTGGTATCCGTGAGCACGACGCGCTCACCACCGAGATCTAAAGGCATTCTTGATGAGAATCAAAGTCAGCTAATAATTGGAGAGTTTTACCTATGGGTCCCTAAGCGTGCGCCTACATCGCCCACATAACACCTAAGCGGATTATCCGGTCCACATTCCTGTTGATACAGATCAAGCTAAAACCAAGATATAAATTAGTTTCCAACCTTAATTAGTTATAACTATACACCAACTTACATTCAGGGGATCTGCTAGCTGTGTGTAAAATGGATTCCAGACATAACCACCCGCCACACAGCGTGTATCCGTTGGCTTGACAGCGGCATCCACACCCACCGGATTCACAAAGATTTTCCAGTTATGATTACGCGTAGAGTTGCGATCATTTTTGCCCGGATAACGTAGCTTCACCTCAATAACTGTCTCCGACTGGCTGCCATCATTGTGAATCAGCTGTGTCATCTTGATATAGCCATAGGCATAACCCGTTGGATGATGAAATGAGGCTATGCCACGTAACTCCCTCGCCTCACTGGGACTATAGCCACGCTCTAGGGTGCTGTATGGGATAGGAAGTTAGGATTTGGAAGAGACAGATCCCTCGTAGTTCCTTTACTAACCTGCAGGCCCAGCGTGCATTCTTCTGCTGCTTCTTAATGATCACCGATCGTCCTATAATACTATTATAGCCAAAGAGCGGCAGATTGGTGTCATTGTAGGCATCCTCATAGTGGGTTAGTCCATTTAGGCGTCCAAATTTACCGCTAAGATCACCCATTTCATACTGATCGCTGGTGCCCTGCTTGGGCGGTGGTATGGACTTGTGATTGACTTCAAAAGGATTCCATAGACCATACAGCGTGGATGCCTCGCAGGGAAATGCCAGATTCGCCTCAACTGGTGTCTAGCAAAGGTAAAATATGATATGGATTCAAGTATATATTCAATTCCTAACACCTACCTGGTGTATTTGATAGCCACTGTTGTCCTGTAGACCCTTCAGCTGCACCTCAACATTAGTCATGTCGTACTCCGACTGCTGTGTAATCTCCAACTTGCCACTCACTGTCAGTTCATCCCCATTGGCATACCAATCCTTGGCAACCACTTTGCGACGATAGTGTCCAATCAGACTGGAGCAGGCCAAGCGTTCACCTCTCGCCTTGGGTCCATGATCATCGTAGATAACCAAGGACTTGCCCAGAATGCTATGAGCACCAGACAACGGCAAATTGCCATCGCTAAACATGCGACGACTCAGCTCTCTGGCCTTGTGTTTGCCACCAGCTACCGTTAACCTTCCCAGACGTGCATCGAGTGCACCCAAGCGGCACATTGCCGGCAATTGAGGTCGGCAATAATCGTCGGCACTGCGATTGCCCCAATCAACCTTGTAGGGATTATAAATATCACCAGCGGAGAGGCAACGCTGCTGCCAGTCATAGAAGTCCTTGCCCGGCGGATTACTGTGCACTCCCCAGCGATGCTCAAAGGTGCTGTTCTGCGTGGAACCATCTGCCTGGATCAGGTACTCGAAGAGCACTGTGGTGTCCAGCCAGGGTTGCTCCGCAGCCTGGCGAAAGATGACACGTCCCACCACCGGATAGCGGAATAGCACCTACAAGTAACACAAAGCATAAACAAATAAGAAATTCAGTCGAGTATCCCGACCGCGTAATACCCTCTGAGTTTAATTTCCATTAATATGAGTTTATTTCGAACTGCTGACAAGCAGTGCACTGCGTAAACTTTACAACTACACAAGCAGTGCACTGCTATTGCGTTAAAAATTTACGTTGTATGACAAACTTTTTTTATGGTCCAATTTTTGATGAAATTTTCACAATCGTTTGATATTTTTTGTCCCCAAGTGTATGCTAAGTTACAAAACTATACATTAAGAAATAAGTGAGCCAGCGGCATGCAAAGCTACAAAGAAATTGTACTTTTGGTGGGCGAAGGAGGCGTGGTATCCAAAAAATTTTGATTGCATTATCTTTATATTGCATCTAGTAACCTGCATGCCAAAATTGGAGTCCCTAGGTATTATATTAACTGAGATATATTGCCAAAGACAAATATTTTTTCCGAGGTATGTCTAGTTTTTCGCTTATTGTGGGCGAATGGGGCGTGGCATCAAAAAAAGGAAACAAGCTTGTATTGACTGACTAAATATGTGGTCGATACTGACCAAGTTTGAACTCGTAGCTCTTACCATCTCTGAGATCCTTTCGTTCATACGGACAGACGGACAGGCGGACATGGCTATTGATGCTGAAAACCCCTCAGAGGGTATAATAATGCTCTACTCTTTCAAATTCCATAGAAGCATGACACTCACCTGGGCCGTAAACATGGGCTGCTGATAGATGCCATTGCGTTGATACTGATTCAGTGTGGAGCAACCCCAGATGTTCTGGGTTATGTTGTGCACTTCATGGCGATTGTAGGTGTAGATAACTAGACTGCGGTGGGCAATGCTGTGACGTCCCTGCAGCGGCAGATAGAGATCCCAGTAGAGACCACTCAGCTCGGAGCTGGTGCCGGGTAGCACGTACTGATGAAAGTATTTCTTGTTGCGACCCTGCAGCTTACCACTGAGATCACCCAGAGCATATTGCTCCTGAGTGCCATAGCCGGGCGGTGGCACATGTTCCTGTTGCACCTCCCGGGGATTGTGCAACTCACCCGTAGTCTCGCAGTAATCTGACTTTCCAATACGTTGCGGCGTAGGTGGCAGACTGTGAATGCGAAAAGCTGCCACATCCTCGGCAAACTTGCGACTCACGTGCTGGGCCAGCGGTGTGGAGAGGGTAAAGTTGAGAAAGGTGGGATCAAACTTGGAGCGCTGTGTGAAGGTGACTTCACCCTTAACGCCACCCGAATTAATAAATGATCTAAAAGATGAAAGTGTTGGAATAAAAATATATTCTATAAGGTATCCCAACTCCCTGCTCACTTGTAGATCAGTGTTTGCACGTGTCTGATCTGCGTGCAGGCCAAGAAGTTGTCCGGATGCTGATTGTCGTAGAGCACCAGGTACAGCGTGCGATGTGGAATTTTCAGATCCGAGGGCAGCAGCGCCAGTTTGGCATCCCGAAACACACTGCGCTGTGGCTTGCGTAGTGCATTCTTGGCCACACCAATCCTACCCAGACGTGCGTCCAAGTCTCCGATGCCTTTGCCCGCTCCGCTGCCATGTGGATCGAATACCAGCTGCAGGAAGTTGCAATTATCCTCGTTGCGATGATGATCATGCTTAAAGATATCCGTCACAAAGATCTTCCAATGGTGCTGCGTAAACTGACGCTGATCTTCGCCCACAGCGGCTGGCTGCTGCTGAATGTGGAACAGATCCGAGTAGATCAGTGTATCACCGCCAACGCCATCGGTCGGTGCCAGCCAGCGAAAGTGGACGGAGCCCGCAATCGGCGTATTGAAACGTGCCTCAGCCATATGCTCCATCGAGTTCTGCACAGTGGTGATCGTGGCACAAATGCGTGCATTTGAGCTCGAATCCGTCAGCACTAAGGACTTGCCCCAAATGCCACGATCTCCAATCAACTGCATCTTGTGCTGCCAGGTGGACGTCTCGTTGCCCGGCAACACCAAGTAATCGAGATCCTCGGTGAAGCTAAGCACTGTTGAACCCAAACGATCAAGTTCACAGCGCTCATCGGGATCGGTGTTGGTATAATCTACTGGAAAACGTCGCACCTCCCAGCTCCACTGCTGATCTGGATACTGGAGAGTGGTCTCCAAGCTCGACTGTATCTCCACAGTACTCTCATCGCTCTGTCGAAAGGTAATCTCGCCATGCAGACCATGTTGGGAGATATACGCGATCAGATGCTGAGCCACAGCTGTTCACAAAGCGGCCAAACAGTGCAAGAAAAAAAGAGTCAAAATAGTTGTATGACTCAATGAGAGTGGTGAATATTAAGCTGGTGGATTCACTTTCACCACCGCTTACGTGCACCATAATGAAAGTAAATTGCATTTTGCATACAATATCATTCCATTTGACGTGTGGGAATCGAAGGTAACAACTAATTGGCCAAAGAGCTTCCGCCTCAATTTATGTATTGTACTTACCAGTGTGTGTTGCAATCGCATAGACCAAAATGACGCATAACAACGTTTTGTTGGCCAACAGTTGAATGCGTAGTTTCATGTTTTAAGCCACTTCTTTCTGTCTTTCCAAAGTTCTCTTTTCTAGTTCCCGAAACAAGTACTAGTTTAATTATGTTCACAGTTACACTGTGTGTACTTTCATGTTACGCTGCGCATGCGTGCACTCTATGGGAAACTCAGCTGAAAACTGGTCGTGCGAAGGTCCAACAAGACAAAAACAAACCGCTCAAATCATTTGGCCAACTGTGGTGAGTTTTGTTGGCTGCTCAGCTTAACTGAGGTTTCGTCTTTTGTTTTGCTTCTCTCAACAGCCAGCCAACCGGCTATACTCTCAGCTGATATGGCTCTCGTACAGTGGAACATCGCTACAGCTTGCGTGGTAAATATTTTTAGACTTCGAGCTATAAAAAAGTGTATTGTGGTCTATGAGGTTTGTCGAAGAAGGAGACATCAAGAGCCGACATGCCTTTGCTAGCGTTTGTGTAGAGTACGCAGTATAAGAGCTAGAGCCATTAAATTTGGCATGTAGATTCGTCAATGCTGCAATCAAATAAAGTTTCAGAAATCGCATAACTGGAGAAGTTTTCAGATCACTCATTCAAACTCACATAGAAAGTATGTGGTAGTATTGCCTATATAATGACCACATTATAGACCGTTACTGTTCATACAATTGACGTTACATTTTATATGCTACCCGATACCCAATCAAACTCAAATTTCGACTTCCTTTTCTAGACGACTTGGTTATACTTTATTCCGTCAAAGTCATTGACATCATAATCATCATCATCATTTATTATATAAAAACAGTTCTTCATTTTGTATATAATTTCTTCATCGTTTTTTTTTTTTTGGTTTTTTTTTAATATATATATTTCTGACCGGGTTAAAAAAATGATTTTTTGTATTTATGTTTTCTTTCTTGCCATATATAACTTAATTTATACTGAAGTAAAGATTTTTTCTTGCATTTAACAACTTGTTGCATATTGAATTGATGTTTTGTAATTGTTTACTTTCATTTCTTTTTGTTGTTGTTTTTATTTTTGTTAATGGTAAAGTGTAGATTGATGGTACTGCTTATTGAAATAAGCCTAAGTACTAATGGTTGTGTAATGTGTTTTTGTCAAAACTACTAGATATTCATCTAAAAAAATAGCTTTTTCTTGCTTTCCATATATAAGTATTCACTTCTCTGGTACTGATGCACCCCCAAAATAGTTCTGTCACCGCCCGGGGGAAGATTGTTTGTTCTTGAAAATCATTTCGCATACATATATAAGAATAGTCGCTATATGCATTGTACAATAATGGTATTGTATCGAAATAAAATCGAGCTCGCCCGTTCACAAGACCTTAAGACCTTGTTGGATCGATATGGTGTTGGGTTTGGCGTAGGGCCGCCTCCGTTGTTAGTAAATCATAAACGTGAACTCTTTGAAAATAAATCAACTTTAGCATTTTTAATAACTTTTCGATACTTTTTAAACGCATAAACTAGAAACACTTTTTGTTAAAACGCTGATAGTTTAAAAGTAGAAAATTTGTGGGTGGGTTAAAAAATTATGTAAATTCGCATCAAACAATTTTTGTGAATGAACTAATTTTGTTTTTTTTTTTTTATTATTTAGGCTAACTCTCAATAACTTTGTGTATTGATATACATATGTGTTTAGAAATTGTTTAACGAACGATAGAGATATGCATAATAATTATTAAAGTATAATATAATAATAATAGATATTTTTTGTGTATTTAGAAAGATATTTCTATATATTTTGCTCTCAGATAAAATTACTCTTACGAAATCGTATGTCTCTCTCTCCTTAACCTCTGAAAAAAAATAACTAACAAATGTGGGCCAAGGCCTATTCTATCCATCTCTATATAGAAGCTACCCGCTGATCGCGACTGTGGTGCGATTACAACCACACACCGCATTTTCTGCTCATCTCTCTCTGTTTTTTTGTGGTTCTTCAACGAACAGCAATTAAAATAGACATGAAATTTTCGTTTTTAGTTGTTTTTCTTTTCTTTTTTTTTTGTAAATAAAATAGATTTCAATAATTTATAAATTTTACGTGTAAAATTTAATAGTATATCAACTAGAAAACTAGCTGCCAAGGTGACGTTTTGACATTTGGATTTAAAGTATCCCTAAAAATGATACGTGAAAACTTGGTAACATGATGATGTTTGCTACCAAGTTTGTTTTTGTTGTTGAAGAAGTTAAGAGTAGTATGATAATTTGGTGGTGTGTTGTGTGTTGGTGTTGTTGTTTGGTTAACAAAAAGAGTTTATATAAATATTTAAATTTACATATATAAAACGAGCATTTCTTTTAATTACGTTTATTATTTTTTTTGACGATTTTTAAAAGTTTTTGGTTGTAATATGGATGCTGAGTTAGAGTTAGGATGTGTTGTGGGTCTGCTGCTGCTTAAGCGGCTTCCTCTTCCTCCTCATCACCCTTGCCGGTGAGCATTTCAATCAGGGAGGCGGTATCGATTTGGTTCTTGTCATCAATGACCATCTGATCGAAGGCATCATCGACCTCCTTCATGGTGAATTTGTCACCGAAGCCCATGAGCATTTCGCGGAATTTATCACCATCGATGAGACCATCGTTATCGAATGTTTTGAAGGCAGCAATAACAACTTCGTCTTCATCGTTGGCACCAGAGGTGGCCATACGGTTGGCGAACAAGGTCAACAATTGGGTGAAGTTAATTGGACCAGAAGCCTCGCCCAGCATGGCGTCCAACTCCTTGTCGTTGGCGATCTTGCCGACGGAATCGAAGGCAGCGCGCAAATCGTTCTTGCCAATAATACCGTCCTTGTCGGCATCCATTAGTTGGAAGGCCTGATTGTGTACCGCACAGATTTAGAAAGAGAGAGAGAGAGAAAGAGACAGAGAGGTGGTTGGTGATTTGGTCGTTGACTTGTGCGTATAGATGCTACAGGTTATGGTTATATCGATCATGGTTGTATCATGGCATAGGCACTGGGTACATGTATGGACACAGGATCGGTTGGGGTTATGATTGTGCTTTTCATTTTCTGAACTTACTTCCTTGAACTCGGCAATCTGCTTCTGGGAGAAGACAGAGAACACCGAGGAGCCGGCGCGCTTCGATTTCTTCGAGCCACGCGAGCCGCCCGACGCTCTCTTCGAACCAGTAGCAGAAGCTGGGGCAGGAGTGGCAGCTGGTGCGGGGGTTGCTGCCTCAGACACAGCCTCAGAAGCGGTTTCGGAAGTACCACCCTCTTCCTTGGTCTTCTTCTTCTTAACCTTCTTCTTCTCATCCGCCTAGATTATCGAAGATTATGAAAAAAAAAAATTTCATTAATATTTTCAATGAAAATGTTTTCATTTCAATCAGCACTAAAAAATTCATATCAAGTCCTCAATACCATTGCGCAGTGAATTGTCTTTTAAAATGATTTCGAAAATATTTTCTTGAAAACTTTCTCCAATGCCCAAGGCTCTAAAAATATTCGACGCGTATTACGTAAGCTTCTTCTAGTCGTATAAATATATATATCCGTCTCGTTCTAGCTATCAGATTACGTTAGCGACGCGTAGCATTCCTGCGTTTCGACCGATCCATTTATAGAATTGTGTGTAGACATAGCATTTCGGAATGAAAACTTTTCACACAAAATTACTTAAGGTGTAAAAATAGTTTGGTTTGAGGTCCATAGTACAACTAGCACAATAATCCACATACAGGTGAGTCATTGAGGTCAGCACCGTAACTTTCATAGATATATTGTATATTGTATTTAAGTTAACAAATCACTTTATCTCATTAATTTACTTTAATTGTTATAACTTTCGATTGCAACTAATTCAATTCACTGCACAATTAAACGCGAGTCCTTTTTCCATTTCAGACATATGGTATTGGTATGTACTGGTACTGGTTGATCTGTATTATATGTATGTTATATTCCGAGGCTCCTTACCATGGTGCTGAACTTTGATGTGTTGTCTAATCGAGTCGAGCGGTCAGAGCACACTGAATCAATGGCTGATTTTATCGTCAAGACAATGATGTTTTAAGATCTTTTTCGACTTTTCTTCTTCATTCGATTTTAGCATTGCCGAACACGTATACCACCCGTTGAACGCCATTCGGCAGCATTCGGCTTTGGTTCGGCTGTTGGCGCTCGGGTCGCTTTCAGTGTATCTGTATCTACAATATTCGTGCTGCCTTTTTTAGTATCTGCGAGGCGAGGTACGCCCAGGCGCCCGGTGGGGATGCTGGGAGTGCGGGTGTGCTGCTGGTCAGGCAGCTAGTTTCTTGGTTGGTTCAAATGTTTACTCATCCTATGCTCCTCTAATCAAATTCTAATTTTAACGCCAAGAGAAACTGAGTTCTGTTTTATGGTTGTTGTTAGGAAATGCGTATATAAGTATACACATAAATACATATATCTACAATATATATGTTTTGAAATTCATTTGTGTTTTTTTTTCATGGGATATGAAAAGATTTCTGTATAACATACATATATTTTTCAACTCATAGCAATATCTTGTTTTGTATTATTCATCTTTGCTCTTGAGGCATCTTCGAAGGTGTCCTCTTGCTCTCAAATCACCTACATTTCCCTTGGTCAATCACATGCATATATATCGACAAATATATATGGAGTATAGACATGGCCTGGTCTATTGCGTATGCATATACATACATCTGTGTGTGTGTACGTATACCCCATAGACATAGACTAACTATATATAAGACGAACATTTTCGTATTTTACCTTGCTTGCCTATTTTCAACGACTGGCATTTTGTGTTTTAAAAATGTTTTGCATATTGTGCAATATAAAGAGAGCGCAAAGAATTCCAAAGTTGTATAGCTTATACAGATTTTGTGTCGCATATATAATATAAAGAAACCCGATTTATACAATATTCTCATAGCGTACAGAAGAATTTTCCATGTTCTGTTCTATTGCATAACAATCAGAAATATGAATAATAAAGTTAAATGAACTTTTGTTATGTATACGTGTGCATACTTACATATATATTATTTATGTTTTTATCAGATCTATCAGATAGTATCAGATTTTATTTGTTTAAACCATTATATATAATTTTAATTCATTGATTTATTATTTTCTGACATTGATTTATTTTATTATCTCGTCAAACTTTCGACACAGATATTACATGTTTATCAAACCAAAATTAGTTTATGCTCTACGAATTAGTAGATTTCAGAAAATTTATATGTTTCTTATAAGAAATTAGTTCTTGCAACTAACTTACAATCATTTTCCAGAAAACAATTTATTTCTCTTTGCGTCTGAAAATAGAACTGCAATGAAGATTTAAGCATTTTGTGTATTTAACAAATATTTAAAACACGATATTACTTTTATATAAACTTTTTCCTTAAACTTCTTTAGAGTCGCTACCCAAAATAATTATCCAGTAATAAGTACATCAAAATAATATTCATAGAATACATCAACGAGATTTTTTCTTAAAATGTCAAGTTAACTTATTTTCAACTGATGAAGAATATTTCATAATATTTTAAAATGATTTTTCCATCTTTTGGAATTCTCAAAAATGAATATGTTGACAATCCGGAAGTATAGGGAAAAAAGCTTAATAACTCCTGTTTCACTAAACTTAAATGTAGCTTTTTAATTACCAAATAAAATGCGTCTTATATAACTCAATTTCTGACAAACATATTGTGTTTCAGGATTTCATTTAAAACCACTATTCATTTTAAAAAAGGATTCCTTATTCCTTATCAAATTTATACCAATTGGCTTGAGAGCTTCTTTAATGAATACTCTGGAGTATGACCTGGATAGTTAATCAATCTACAATAAATTAGTTTTTAATTTGTCCCTTTAATATTGAAAACTTAAATATTCTAGAGAAATTCATTCATATGTAATTTTAATATAATATTTATGCAAATAATGTACTTGTGTAAACTGCATATTCAGAAATGACATTCAAATAGCATCGATTCAAAAATGAATTGATAAATCATCGAGTAGACATAATTGAAATTGAACTTTCTGCGGCTGTTCATATTATTCACAATATTGAAAGTGATTTTAATCGAATTTTCAAAGCGTTTGAAAATTTGGCATGTAACCAGGCGACATTTTGGCTGTAATCCAAGCTAAAACAGCCCACAACTGCAAGATGATTTTGCATTTGAAAACAATTTAAAAATAATACACAGTTGACAAAGAAAAACTAAAGGAAAATGTTGAAATCTATGGCAATCAAGTGTTTTATTGCCCACCAAGGCAAATTGTCGGATACAATTGCGCATATTTGACACCATTAACCAAGTGGAAAGGGAACACTTCCTTTACAAGTACAAGATTAATGGATTTTTCACAATAACAACATTAACAATATTGAAATACAATTCTACAGCTACATAACATCACAAATGTGGTAAAGAAGCCACAGCCTACGCATAACATTTGTTTATCTGAATATTGTCTAAATATAAAAGCCAAATCATTTTCAATATATGTATATATGTACATTTGTATGCTTTAACTGGTACACAAAAATAAGCTTATATACATCAATATATGGTACATAGACGAACATGGAAGAATTTCATTTGTTTTTCTCAGCTATTAGCTTGATTTTCCAACACGAACGTCATTGGGAAGCAACTGTATTAAGCATAAATGTTGTGCTAAAAATCTACATCTAGAGAAACTATAACAGCATTCAGAAACATCCCACGACGAGAGCGCTCTTTACACATTCTTTGAATTTACTCAATTTAGCGGGCCTCCAATTGCCTTGGGTCTTACGCCTTGGCAGCGCGATATCCAAAAATAGCTGTGCCGACGCGCACTATAGTGCTCCCCATTTCGATCTGCAAGAAAAATATATCATGAAACTATCAGACGATGCGCTGTGCTACTAAGAGTACGTACCGCTCGGTCATAGTCGTTGGACATTCCCATTGAGACCAAAACCGATTCAGCGGGCAGCTCGTTGGCTTCACAAATGGAATTGTGGACCTTCATAAGTGAAACAAAGTCCGGATTGGGACCATTGCCATAGTCAAAGCCATAGGCGCCAATTGTCATAACGCCAACTGCCTGTAGATTCTTCAAATTTGTCCTGATGTATTGGTACAGTGACGGCGCCTTCTCAGCCTCAACTCCGCTCTTTGCTGTGCAGAGTGTATACAAGTGGATAATGAATGCCGATTTGGAATCTAACTATATATATGCAATAGATATACCATCTTCTTCGCTTGTGTTGATTTGCACCAGTACACGCAGTGGTTCACTGGGCGCTGGCTGCAACTTTGACCAGGCGACATCCAGACTGTTTGCCAGTTTCTCGCTATCAACAGTTTGTATCATGTGCAGATTAGGTAGCTTTAGCACCTGTAACAAGTTGTTATCAAACATATGATTAGACAAACTAATGTTGTTGTTGTTGATGTCTGGCGAGTCTAACCTTGTTGATTTTATTGCTCTGTAGATGTCCAATTAAATGCCACTTGATCTCGGGGCATTGTGATAAGATATCCGGGTGCTGACTCTTCTCCACAAGTTCCTGCACATAGTTCTCTCCAAAATGCCGCTGACCAGCATTATATGCCTCTATAATGCACTCGGCGGGCTTTGTTTTGCTAACGGCCACTAGCAGCGGCTTCGTGGTTGTACTCAGTTCCTGATAACAACAAAATAGATTAGTAAAGGTGTTAAGTGAGATGAGCAGCCATCGAGCTGAGCTGTCAGGGTTTGACTTCGATTTTACGATTACGATTTTGCCTGCCTGATTACAGTCAAGCCGGGTCCCAAGTATTTTTTACCTTTGGTCGTTTTTGCAGCGCCAAC
This sequence comes from Drosophila tripunctata, assembly GCA_035047385.1. Classification (NCBI taxonomy): domain Eukaryota; kingdom Metazoa; phylum Arthropoda; class Insecta; order Diptera; family Drosophilidae; genus Drosophila; species Drosophila tripunctata. The sequence continues at coordinate 340,695 of JAWNPS010000017.1, forward strand.
TCGATTTGTTTCTTCACATGTTGTAGGCCGGCACTTATATCGAATTCGGCCATTGTGCGACGCAGCATTTAATTATAAATTATTAACAAGTCAAGTTTTTGTATATTATCAGCAATAATAGTAATTTTTGGCTTATTTATCGATAAGTTACTGTATATCGTTCGGTTTGTAGAGTGACCAGACTCACCCACTTATATATTTGTATTTGGTATTTTATGTATTTTCGAGAGTTATCACTTGAAAGCGGCTAACGAGAAATTTTAAATTTCGAATTTAGTCAAGTTGAGCAATATGTTGTCATCGCAGCAACACATGGCCTTAACACATAAAATTGTTTCCTCAATAGAGTCTCACAGATAATGGCTGAAGCTTTACAGTGGATTGGCGCTGCGGTAGGCACTGCAGTCGAGTATTTACAGTCTATCAAGATATCCGAAATACGCCAGACCCTTGATTTATTGGGTGTGCAGAATGTTGAGGTCGTGGTAGCGCTTTTATTTTTTGTATTGCTACAATTTACAAAATTCTCCGCTGTTCTTATGCTGGCTTGTATGATAGCTTATGGTATATTCTATATGGTAAGTAGAACTTGATTTAATAAACAGTTTGATTAGCTGATGGTGGTCTTATTAGTGGGACACTTGGTTTCCTGAGGTTAAGCAAGGTTTTACAGCATCAAAAGCTACGCAAAATGCTGACAATGGCAGTCTATATGGCAGTCCTGTTTGGACTAGTTATGGTCCTGGCTTTGGTACTAGCAATATCAGTGGAATTGGTAATGGGAGTGGCACTAACTCCAATTATGACTATACCTACACCGCTCCGTTCCCCAATTCATATCGTGATGCACGCACATCGGCGTTATTCCCCCCCTACTCAAATAGCGACACCGGAGAAACGTTACCAGGTCTGTGATCCAAAACCATACATATCTCTGTTCTTTATTTATTGTTAATAATGTTTTAGGAGACCATATGTACGATACGGAAGAGAAACACATCCACGTCAGAGAATATATGAAGCCCAGTCCGATGTCAACCATTAGTTTTACTCAGGATCAACAGAGGAAATTAGCGGCTTCCGGAGCTAATACACCCGTAGGTCACTACGTTTCCTCTACCAATGTGCGACCCCAGCGAAAACCGCTTAGCAGTCCGCATGAGGACAGTCCATATTCACGGCGGGAACCCTTAGCATTTCGAAGACTGATTGCCAATGATTATAGAATGTACCGACCAACTACTTCTAATGATGTCTACCAATACCACAATTATACAATTCCCGTACCAGAGGAGAGATCAAGAAGATTGCCAGGCTTATTTGATGAATATCGGATGAAAAACCGCCGTAATGCTGATCGCAGACCGTCAACACAAAAAAAGTTCAATGGTTCCGAACCATTTGATCGGTATCAAAAACCAACTTCTCAAGAAAATCTGTTGCATAGATCTCGCAATAATCCAGTAGGTTCGCCTATTCGCTCCAATGGTGTTCCTCAGGGTCGTTCCAATGCCAATAATTACTATAACTCTGATACTTCAAGAAGAAAAGGGCGAAAGTAAAGCCATTTACTAACCGGAAACAGACAACTGAATATAAAGAAGATGTTATTGCCTGCTATTCACCCGAAATTCCCATGCGCTATTAAAATTAAAAGTGAATCAAATATATAGTAAGCCTGTACATAGTTTTGCAAAGGAAAGAATGGAATTCGAGACATTCAACATTTTAATACGCAGAACTACTAACAGGGTTTAATCATTTACATATTAATCAGATATATAAATTTAAAGCTAATAAAATAATACAAACATTTGTATTGAGGAGACAAATTTTAATTTTTTTTATACATACATATATTAATTATTGGTTTAAAGCTGAATAATTCACAAATTAATACTTATTAACTTATGTTCAGTAAAACCTACAAGCAAAATAATAAAAATTTTCTTTTCAGACCAATCTAAAATTTGTAAAATATAGGTATACGATTTTTGCACAGTAAAGTTTCAACCATAAATTGCAAATCTTTATTTTTTTAACAAATTATTTAAATTTTAGTTTTAGAGTTTTCCAGCGAAATTTTATTCGACTTACAATTTACGTCACAAATTCTTCCACGACAGCAGATAAAAAATACCAAGATATTTTGGTATATTCGCGACTTTTATGCATTTCAGTATTTAGCTAATTTGGTCACACTGATCACAATTTGTTTATATTTGTTACAAGAAGAAATAAATGTCAAATTTACAGCTGACCCAGGAAAAACTGTAAGTGACAGTCACAAACTAATTAATGTAATTACAAATCGATTACAATGCAATTCACCTTTTCGCAGCGATGCCTTGCGCTCAGAGTACAGACCGCGCAGACCGTGCGCACTGCTGAAATATCCACGACCTAAAACGAAGCCAGAGTATCAGTCCATATATCCATGGATAATACTGGACGAAACCGATCCACACTTTGTGTTCTGCGCTGTCTGCGAGTGCCGTCTGAGTGCCAAACGCTCGGATCTGGGCAAGCACGAGGGCAGCATTAAACATTCGGAGAATGCACAGCGCAAGTCTGTGGTGAGCAAAGGGAAGCCCGAAACGGCAGTCGGTGTTAAGTGGGAGTACAATGATGAGGATGAGGCGCTGCTGCCGCTGCAGTTTGGTGCCGAGCCGCATCAGTGCAAGACAGAGCTAGACAATGAGGAGGAAGAGGCGGAAGCCGATGGTGAGGCTGATGCCGAAGAAGATGAGGCTGAGGCGGATGCTGACGCTGATGCAGACGACGATGAGGCTGAGGCGGATGCTGATGCTGATGCAGAAGCAGATGCCGATAACAATTCCGACTATGAACCCAAATCCAAGCGCCGTATATCGGACTCTGACTCTCAACATTCTGGCATGCTGGACTTTTTGCCGTTGCAGGTGACAATCAATGAATTACCTCATGTGCAGCTGACGCCAGCAGCCCAGCTAACATCACACTGTCAGCCTGCAACCACAACGCCACAGCCGTGTCGCATAACGATTAAGAAGGTCACCGCACCGCTGACCAAGTTAACAGTCCCAACCAGCGCCACGCCACTGAGTTCAGGCCAATCTCCAGAGATTACCACAAAGGCGACCATAACGCCCATAGCCACAGGTTGCTACACGCCAACTGCACGACAGCCACAGCTGCAGCAATCTTCGTATGCAGCCCGACAGCTGCAGTCCTATCAACTACAACACCTCACCCCCATCGAGCAGCCACCACGCGACTCCCTTGATCTCTTCTTCGACAGCATTTGTGCGACCGTCAAAAGTCTGCCGCCAAAACTAGCCACTGAAGGTAAAATTCGCGTAATGCAGCTCATTGGGGAACTGGAACTGCGTGCCATCAACGAACGTGAGGCACTGCCAACGGGTGCGGCAAATCCGACCAATACACCGGTGGACACATCACCCTCAGCGGGAGTTGGAGATGCACCCGGCAGTAGCCAGCAGAATGCAACAGTTGCATCGACTACCAAATGATCGTTGAGCAGACAAAGTTCCTGGAACCAGTTCAAAACATACTCTTATCATTAGCAAAAAGATTGTGTACAGTGTACACTGTATACTATATATAGTGTAATAATTGTTAATCTACATACATATTGTATATATAGTATATATATATACATATATATAGTATTAAGCTTCATTCACAACCGTTTGCGACTGCTTATCGGTTAGAGATTGATTAACTACCACTAAATAACATACAATTATTAATTAATTACAATTTATTATAAAAAAAGTCTGACAAAATCAATGTTTATAGTTATTGCACTTAAGATTAGATAATTAAATATGTTAGCCCTTAGATTCGTAAGTTTAGAACAACGGTTTGCAGTCCATCATGGCCTTGGCGCAATAATGCGGGAATTGTAGACCCTGCAGAAGAACGTCTGCTATGCTCTGTGCGGGTGGAAAGGGAAATAGTCAAGATTAATTTTTAAACCTTTTTTTTTTTTTGTATATAGTGTAATTAAGTTTTATGAAGGCTGTTGGGATTTTTTTCTTGTTTTTTGTGTGTTTTTATCATAATTCTAGTTGATGTTTGTATGAGTAATGCCAGCGATAAGCGCCCGCAGTCGACAACTACTATATAATGATGATGTCATCATTGGGGATTTTAAGCCACCCACTTACCGCCAGTCCGGGAACACAGACGACAATTGCATAGATGACAATGTAGAAGAATGCACAGAAGAATGCAACGGCAAAGGAAACGATCCAGAAGACCAGCAGCCAGAAGATGAACCAAACTGGATTACCCATGTTATAATACAATGGAACTGTTTGTTACGATTTTGATTTCGATTAAAGCTGCAAGATAAGAAATGAAAGCGAAATGTTTGCTGTACTAAAAAGTGGGTCACTTAAACCAAAGTTCACTGTAGAAATACTAACAAGTTCTGCCTCTAATTAATTGAAAGTTGGCTTTCAAAAAACCCGTGACAAAAACATTGGAACTACCTATTTGGTAGTGTTTTCGTACACGATAACCATAAATAGATATGACGATATATGTACATACCAGACAGACATTATGTATACATACGTAAGCCGAGATAAAGTAGCTCTAATACTTAAGTTAGCAACTAACGGCAAAAGTTATTTCAACTATATCAATGTCGATATCAAAGTTTAAAGTTTATCAGCTATGCACTGATATATCATAATTATATGTTAGTCTGCATATCTTGATTTTGAATGCCAAACTAATGAGTAATAGAGAGCATGCAAACATCGATTGCAGTTTTCGAAAATTTCAAAACAAACAACTGAGCAACTGTAAAGTTAAAGACCTTCCAGGTGTGAATCTAAAGCTTTGAGTAAACATGCAAACATGTGTTGTAAGAAATTAACTTGATTAAACATTGTAGAATGTGTGTAAATGATCATTACAATGACTTATGCAAATTAGTTGCTCAGCGTTTTTATTTTTTTGGGCGTGCCTACACTTCAAGTATACACATGTATGTCATCATAGTGAAATTTTCTATAGGTACGCGTACGTACGTGTATTTATAAACAAAACATTCTTAGAAGCATTAAGTATTCATTACTTTTGGGCATGCAAGTAATGCTCTTGCATTATCTATTGCATCAATAATTTCGGAACACATTGTTTTCGGATGCGTGCAATTTATAAATAACATTTTAACGCGCGCCTACGCCAAGTAATTAAATCAACAACAAGATCACAACAACAAGTTCAACGTTCAGGTAAAAAAAAAAGAAGACCCACCTTAAAGTGCAGTGGTCGGATCGTATGTGATCAGATCAGCAGCTGACGTTCGAGTACTACGAGCTGTAAATAGCAACTAAACCGAACTGGCGCAACAAGTTATATGAGAGCTCAAGCAAGGTTGCCACCTGTTCGATTTGAGCAGCTTTCGACAGCCGCAAAGTATGCTTCAGCAATATTATTCAGCAGCGTACTGTGATATTTGAAAAGCTTTTGGATCCACAGTGTGAGCTTTTGTTTTACTGGACAGGCTGAAGAAGTCGTGGCAGACCCCATAAAGTATGTGAATTCTTGATCAGCAACAACAGCCGAGTCGACAAGTGCGTCTGTTTGTCAGTCTGTCCGCATAAACGAAGAAAACTGAGAGATAGTAAGAGCTACAATCTCCAATTTAGTATCAGTATCATTTTAGATGTGTATTTAGTCAGTGTATATAAAAATCTTTTAGCGCCATATTCGAATATTAACTGTAAGTAAGTTGTAGCCTTTGGATAGGATAAAAGCTGTCGCTAGTTGAAAGCTTAAACAAACACATGGTACATACATTAATAGACATATTAAAAGGAATGCGCAGCTAACGCCGCTAGAGCTTTTCTTGCTCACAGCTGAAGACATAAGCTTAAGCGGCCGCCAAATGTTTTTATATATAAACTTTCGGGAGCCCCTTGACGAGGAATACTATTTGAAATTCTCTTTATGCCGCGAGTGCCGACGCCGACGACGCCGATGCCGACGCTGCTGCTGCTGCAGCTGTTGTTTTGGACTGTTACTGTCGGCGCCAGAGACCGTGTACGAGGCGCAGCGTTTGTTCGTCATTCTGTCGTGAGTCGTCGTCGTCCTCGTTTCTTGTTGTGTGCGGCAAATTTGTGAGGATTTTTGCTGGCGGTTTGTTGATTCGATACTAGATGGAATTGAGCAATGATATATTCCATCTATGTATGTAATATATAATGTATCGTATGTACTATATAACTGCACTTGTTATCTAAATTTAATATGTGTTATTAGTGTGTTTTAATGAGCGTCGATTAAATGAGCAACAGCTGATAATCAAAGCCAAATTGTGTAGCATAAATTAGCGGTATAAAAACAGCTGCCAAGGTATTTGTTTGTGTTAGCCAACAATTGTGAGTGTTTGTGTGTGTGTGTGTGTGTGCCTGTGCCTGTGCTTTTGTTGGTGGTTACATATGTATGTATATGAGTGTGCTAGTAATAAAACCGGACAACGTGCGATCGATTTTTGGGGGTCTTACAGTGGTACAAATACAGTCAAAATTTGTTCAAAAATTTGAACGTGTATTTATAAAACTTTCTTTTTGTATTGTATCCTTATTGTATACATATTGTATACTATATTCTCCTTAAAGCTTTAACAACATTCAATAAAAACTAAGTCATTTGGCTTGAGGTGTTATCAGTTCTTTTCTTTTCCCGTTGAACTCAAAATGCTTAACAAATAAATAAACAAACGGCCAATAGAGATAATGAAATTTTACACGGTACACAGCAGACAGAGCAAGAGAGCAATATCAACAACAAAACAGTAATAGCAGCAGTAGCAGTAGCAGCAACAACAAACAGCAAAAGCCGCAAAAAAAAATTGCAGGGGCAAAGCAGAGAGAGAGAGAGAGAAAGAGAGCGGCGCGCAAGCTGCCCAAAGTTGACAACACAAAAACAAACATGAAACACTCAAAGAGAGCATGTGAAAAAAAGCTTCTTGGTCGTAAAACTACATCACAACAACTACGTTCAGTGATTGTGGAGCCGAGAAAACGACGGCACAGCGACTTGACGTATAACAGTTTGAGAGTAGCGAGAACAAGAGACCAAGTGTCATAGCAACGGGGCTGAGTCTGCCAATAGGCATGAACGATGATGATGACCACTCGCTGCTACAGCGCACAGTGGCTAAAATGTTGTTCATTCAGTTGTAGTTTGCAATTTGTTAGAAAATAGTTTGTTTAAAGTGCTTGATGAGTGCAAATCGTTAACAATTTTGCTAATACTATATGATTGAGCTAAGTAACTATTGGTAATTAATTTTTACACATGTTCATTAATGCAATTCTAGACAAAAATTTACACTTGCGCGAAACTTAGTATTCATAGGCTTAATTGCAATTTATGATAGATAAATAGATATATAGTTTCAAACTGTTAATTAGCTGGTTTTCAATAAGAATATATTTTTAACATTGTAAATATTTGTCTGGCAATATTGTTCTCAAACAAATATCTGGTAGCACCGCAAATCGCAACCAAGTTCACATTTAAGAGAAGCGACGGAGAAGACAGAAGTGAAAACTTTAATCAAAAGCAACAAACTTGATCAATTACAATATCAAGCATTAAGTTCTCTTACTGAATTCTAGTTTCGAATTGAAAAAAAATCGAAACATACTTTCAAGCGTTAAAGCTTAACCCACTGTGCCGGACGCTGCTTAACTGAGAGACAATTGCGAGAGAGAGCAGAAAGCCGAGTGAAAAGAGAAATTCCGAGCGCACGTCGTAGTCCGTATGTTTTGTAGCACAGTTGAAAGTACGCATTGCGATGAATTTTCATTTTAGTTTAGCTAGAGACATCGTCGTGTTATGAACAGAAGCTCTGCGAGCAACTGCAACTCAGCGGCAAATCGACGGCAGAACAGTGCGCAAAAAAAAAACACTAAAATAAAAATTATAAAAACAACACACAAGCTTGTTTCAAAACAACGGTGTGTATAAAAAAATACTCCTTTTCACACTCACATCTAAAATCGTTTCTTATATTATATAAAGACATAACTTAATTTAGTAAGTGTCAGTGTAAGTTGGTAAAAAATTTTGTGGCAGCAAAAATATTGCTAAAAAAATTAAAAAAAAAAAAACAACAAAACCGAAATATAAATTGTTCTAAATTTATGTAATTTTTGCACAAAACAAAATTCAAACGGAATTCTTAAAAAATACAAATGTAAACAGTGACATGAAGAGAAAAGCTTCGGTTCTGAGTTTGTTTCAACGCACAAAGCTCAAGGTAAGTTTATCTTCTTGAATCTTCAATAAACAGGGGGCTGGTGCTGTTGCTTTAGCTTTAGCTTTAGCTGTTCCTGATCCTAACAAGTGGTGGGCTGTGACAGCCCAGTTATGAAACATCAATTTATGGTTTAAAGCCCAAACCCCGTTATAATGCTGCCGTTTTTTTTTTGCATTTAACGATTTTTGACGAGTTCCTTGATCCGTTAAGTCCATGTAAAAGTGTGCTACAAATTCATAATTTGGCTGTTTATGTACATACACTTTGGCAATATGTGTATGTATATGTAAGGACACACACACATACATATATATGTATATAAGAGTCTATCGAGTGGCGGCTGCCTCAATGTCTGCCCGCTTGAGCTGCTCACCTGTCGAAAAGCGAGAAAAATATCAGCCACAGAGAAAGCGAAATGTAGGATACACAAACAAACACACACACAAATACTATATACACAGACTGTACAGAGATATATATTTTCGTTTTTTTTTTTTTTTTGTTGTGCTGTTGTTGTTTAGCACGTAGGCTTCATAACTTCCGCTCGGTCGGCTCACGCGCACACCTGTACTCATCCTCAACATATGCATATATGTTAGGTATATAGTATATACATATGTTGAAAACATTTAAAATTCTGATGAAAAGACACTTTTTTTGTTGTTGTTGTGAATTCTGTATACATGTTTTTCACCGTTTATCTTTTACTTTTCACTTTTCCACCTCCAGTGGAAAGTATCACATTTAGTTGGTGTGCATAAATTTTAAACTCGTTTCGCTTAATTCAACTGTCGATTTATCACACTTAACTGAACCCACAAACAATGATGATAACAGAGCAAAGCACACACATAATAACTAGCACTAACACCAACACCAACACATCATCATTGTCATCATATCATAACTATGATCATCTCACTGATTACAGATTACGCTGATTAGTTGCCTAGACTCATGCGATTGCGTGTCTGTGTTTTGTTTCTATCCCATACTATTTTGTTCTATTCTGTTCTTCTGCGGTTCCAGTTGCAATTAGGGGTCTACATAGGTACATTTGTATATATGTACATACGTATACTCGATATATATGGTCACTCACAGATGCAAAGCATCAAGCCAGCTAATACCATGTGGTCAGACATTTGTTGGTTTTTTAACGATACCATCTTTCATATGTGGACTGCATTTTAGATTGAGATTTATGTGGATTTATGTGCACACACAATATATATAAATATATATATATATATATTTATATATATATAGTGTATATATATACTGTGTACTATTTTGATTTTCCCCAACTGAAATTCAGTTTTTATTTTGCTTTCATGCATACAAAATGCATTTGGATTAAATATATATTTTTGCTACAGTTTTTAATTGCCAGCAAAAAGAAGATGAGTTTGCATATGAAATGCATTTTTAATACTCCTTTTAAATATTCGTTTCATTCATTTATAAAGTTTTTACCTGTCAATTTTCAGTGACATAATAATACACAGACATGGCATACCCTTTGGCAAGAGGTTGGTTTTATTGAGAGTTTAATTTTCTACAATTTAATTTCATAACTCTAAAGATTTGCTTTTGGCTATGTACGGTTTTAAGTAAACTTTATAGAATGGTATCTAGTAGATTTCAACGATTATATTACCTAGCACCACTAATTATATCATCTTGGTCAGTCGATTCTGCATTCGGATCAAGTTTATTTTAAATTTTGTTCATCGCTTCATTCCAAAACAGCATAACTGGAGATTTTTACGAGTTATCTTTATCAAACTGATATATAGTTGTGGTAACATAAGTTACTTTGGCATCGAATAACTAAAGCATAAGCTGCTTTATAAAGTGTTTTTTCAAAAATATCTTTTCAGTGTGAATAATTCTTGTCTTTCTAGTAAACATACTTTATAGAGCATCTACATTCTAGACAAGATTTGAAAAGAAATCGTAAAATATACCTAATATTCCACTACAACAAGTACATGGTATTTTTCTGTTGTTTCACTTCATTGTTATACCTAACATATCTATCTGTTGATTTTGTAGTTCATCCTTAGCTAGATATGTATGTGTGTATGTATTTCTATAAGCCGGAAAGTGCTGCTCATTGTGGAGCCTGGGACTTGCCATAGGAAGATTGTGAATTTGTGCTTTGCATTGCTGAATCCCCTCAGTGGATTGGATGATCCAATAAGAGATGAATATGCGTTGAAATGATTGCTATTCATTTCTGGAATTGGACTGCAGTCGACTTCCGCTTAGCAACGCAACGGAATCTGTGAGAAATTCGCAATTCCAATGGCAATTCTGCAGCATGCCACAATTGCACAATGCAACGTTCATTTGTCCACAATAACCATTTGTTGCACCGCTCTGTCCATTTCATCAGAGCGACGATGCCATAGAAATGCGTGCAGACAAATGGACGTACGGACGTACAGACAGACAGACAGACAGACAGACGGACAGTCAGACAGAGAGACACATCATTTTGCTCATTGGAAGCGCACAAATTAAGCGGAGATTTGTTTGGGTGCAGGGTCTCCATTGTGGGTTGCTGGTGTTGAGACTTTAGTGTGGTGTAATGGCAGCTGCATTTTCAACTATAATGGCAGTCTGCCCATAACACCCCCAAAGTACCGCAAAGTGGGTGGGAGGGGGGTAATGGAATAACTGCAGGCACTAGCTAGTGCGTAGCCCCGTAAATGCTGATCCGACCGAGTTGTTGGATTTAATTGAATCAAATTTATAATATTAACTTACAAAGGAGAACTTAAGCGTGGGAGCTTAAGCTTTAAAAATAAAATAAGCAAATGCCAAAGACTTCTCTCCCCGTTGTTCCCCTCTCCATCTGAAGTCTGGCACTTGTACTCTGTCTATCATTTGCCCCTTTATCAGTTCTTTCAATGTTGAGAGCCACAAAAGCAAAGCACAAATCACACAAAATAAAGAACACAAAGGCACAAAGCTTAAAGCGTGAAACACTTGAGAATTGTTTTGCACTTTTATTTTTGTTTGCTTTTTTTCCCCATTTTTTTTCGCCGTCTTTTATTTTATTATTTTCTTGTATTTGTTGTATGGAAAATATTTTGCGCTTTGCGCTCGACTCAACGGGATTTCGTTGGCTCAAATATTATATTTTTCTTTCGCCTTCTTTTCGTCCCCATTGGGACACGAAGCGTGGTACTTGGCTATGGATGTTTGGCTGTGGCTGAGGATTTGTCCTTTTGCTTGGCGTGTTCTCAAAATCGAGCAACACACATAAAATTCATATTTGGCAAAGGCAGCACATAAAAAATATGCAAATAAAATGTCATTAAACAATGAAAAGGACAAACGAGCAGGCGAACCAAGAAGTAAACAATACTTAACCTCATTGTCTTTATACCCTAACCCATACTACTACGGAGTAGAGTTACTCTTTAAGTGCAGCTGTATTTAATAACTTGATTTAAAAAAAGTACTTTATAAAATGTTTGCTTGGCCGTTGAGTTTCATTTGGTTTATAGGGTATTGCGCCAGAACGTATCACTCGACAGTAAAACGCAATTTTATTGCATGTCCTTGGGGAAGATATTGGAATGGAATGGCGTTGCCATCATTGTCTTAAGGACAACAATGACGGCAGGCGACGACAGCAGCAACGCAGTTATGTACGTATGTACATATGTATGTGTGTATGGTAGACCCATCCAAGTCGAACTAAAAGGTCCGGGGCCAGACAACGGATCCGGGAAAAACCAAGAACTTTTGTTTAGCATTAGTTTTATGCTTTTTCCTTTTATTTGTCGCCGTACTAGCTACTGTTTTCTGTTTTTTTTTTTTTTCTGTTTTATTGTTTCTCAGTGCTGTGTTGTGTTGTGTTCTCTGAGGCCATTGCCTGGCGATAATAATACGATTTGTTGTCTACTGCAGGCTCATTAGATTTTATTGCTTTCTCTATTGAAATACAGTTGCAGTTTAGTGTGTAGAAAGCCCGAGTGTCTTAAAGTAGAGGGATTTAAGGAATTTCTGGAAATATCGTTGAAATAAGTCTGGTTAATCACAACACAGTTGCATTTCAGTTGAAAAAGTAGTTTAACCACAAAGTGCAAGGAAAATAATTCTTAGAATTGAATGGAAAAACACGACAGTTAGAAATTCCTCTTAAAAACAAAGAAAATGTTTGAAGTTTAAGCAGAATTTTTAGAGAATAACATAATTACTATTGCTTATCTGTGTTTTAATTAAACATATATGCTTTATATGCCAACTAGTAGAATAAGTATCTATTTAAATGAGCATCACTGTAACGACAAGCAAACACTCGCCTTTTGTAGGCTGCTTTACATACAGATAATCACTTACGAGTGTGTGTGTGTACAGGATGTACCTATATAGTATATATATTCGCGGGTCGTGTTGGTGTGCTGGGAATTAAATGTCTGCTTGGGTATAAAAAGTAGCCAAGGGTAAAATAAAAGCAAGTACCAAAGTACTGCCGCATGTGCCAGTCAAAAGAAGAATCCTGAAGTTCTGAAGTTCTGTTGCGTCGTTGGGAATACGCGGCGTATGCGCAATATTGAGCATTTCACTGCTACACATTTATTGCCATACACAGGTTTTAAAGTGGTTAGCTTGATCTATTAAACTAAGTTGTTGTTACGTGTTGCTAATAAAGTAATTTACTATCGCAAACATTTATTCATTTATTATAAAGCCATAATGCTGTAATTTTTTAATTTATTTTGTTGCTGTTGATTCTGTGGCGCAATTATGTGCGTCTGACTAATTGACAAGCGTAAAATAAATATAAATAATAGAGACCTAATTGTAATTATAGCAGCAAATCAAAAAAACGCAAAAAAGCAAAAAAATGTAAATAATTACAGCACATGCCAATTAAATTTCCATTTAAATGCCCACGCACTTGTTTTTTTTTCACTTTTCTGACTGAAATGCTCCCTTTTCCCGCTAGCCATAGATTCAATTGAATAAGTCAGGCGAATGCACACGAGCGAACGAGTCGATGATGAGTACCCGACTCGCTGCAACTGGGTTTCAATTTCAGTTCAGACTCCGACTCCGACTCCCTGACTGCATATGATGTCCCTTAATGCACTGATTATCGTAATAGGCAGCCCAATTAAAACCCTTATGCTGTTATGAACTTAATTATATCACAACAGCATCATTATCAGCATTAGCATCATCATCACCATCCACATCATTATGAAGCGGCAGCTGTTGTTGTTTTTGAGCTGGTAGTCAGTGATGCGTAATGTTGATAGTGCATTATTATGCATAACCATATACTAGCTATACTTGGAGTATGCTTGATATTACATCCATGCTGATGCTGATTCCGTGTGCTGATAGTTCTGGTAATTAGTCTTAAATAGTGCCTGAAGAACAAACGATGACATTTTGCATATTCTTTTGTTGATTTTATGGCCTGGAAGGGACACATCTTCTACAGCTTCCATGCACATTAAATTACAGATTTGCTCCTTTGCTTTTGCTTTTGTTTATGTTTATACTTTGTATTGAGTGTGTACGCCTTTTTGCTGTGACGTCACAGTTTTTGGGTCACACTTTCGGCTTTGTGTGGCTGCCCTTTAGCAGCTGCTGCTTTCATTTCTTGCGTCATTTCATATGAAAGCAGCTTTCACATTTGACATTTCACAGAATCACAAGAAAAACAACACAAAAGTAGCAGAAAGAAGAAGCAGAAGACAACCCCGATGGCGACACTTAATAATCGACTTGATGGGCAGGACATAATAGCAAAAAAAAAATAAAACACAAAAAATAAAACCACAACAAAATTATCTGTGGTCAACTTGACGTATACGTTATTTGTCGCTAGTTTCGTATACCTCAGGGAAAACGTGATTTTTCGTTGGTATTGTCGATTTAATAAATGATTGTAGAAATATATAATACTTAAACTTTATTATAAACTATTTTAAGCTAGCTTTCGACTTTTAATAAACGGAATTTTCTATCTGAAAGGTTTCCTTATTTTTAGGTTAACTCTTGAATTTCAAAATCTCGCTTTTATTGAACTATGGCTTTTGTATAGTATTTCATAAAGGAAGATATTGTTGCAAATATTTTTAAAAAAGAAAGCTAAAAATCAATATTTTAGACGTATACGTAAATTTAATTATACTACAAGGATTTTGTCCAAATCTTTTAGTTAAAATTTATATTTTTCTTGTAGCTTAAAATAATTTATTTTGTTTAATATTAACAATTGTTCATTTAATCCTTAATTTCAATGATATAAATAAACTATTTATAAGTTGCTTTTGTTCTTTCCCTTTAAATACATCTTCGTTAAATGAAAAAAAGATTTTTTAAAAATATTTGTGACTTGACGTATACGCTAATTTAACTTTTTTTTAATTTTTAGTATATTTAATTAAAAATTATATTATTATTGTGCTTTAAACTATTAAAACAAATTTTTGGCATCTTCTTTTTAAGCTTTAATTTAATAATTCATTTGAATAATTTATTATTTGCTTTAAAAAATTCTTTAACTAAATTTTTTTTAATAAAATCCACGCAATGTTTTTAATAGGACTTTAATGTTTGTTGCTAAAAGTCGATTGTACGTATACATAATTTTGTGCTACTGTTAATATATCAAATTAATAAATTACGATTAGATTTACCCCTTGCTGTTGATTGTTAAATAAAGTATGCTTTGTGTTAGGGTTTCTTTATTGGGTTAAACATTTTATTTGCCTTTTTAGGTTCGAAAAGCCACTGCAATGCATCATAATGCAACTATTCATTACCTATTCATCATATATATATGTACGTATACTTGTGTATATATAAATTTGGTGCACTTGAATGCCATAAAAGAAGCAACGTCGTTTATTCGAGTCAAGAGTTTGGCGCACGTTTTAGGGTCGTGCGTCGCTAATGTACGTGCTCGTTGCTCATGCCAGCGCATTTACTTAATAATGTAAAGTTGGGGCAGACATATTCGTCCTCTCGGTTAGGTATTAGGTAGGTTGGTTAGGTAGGATAGGTAGCTGGTAGGTAGCAGCTGTATAGTGCTGGGAGACGGGGTAGTGGGGCTGCCACGAGTCAAGAGACGCGGTCAAAAATGGCGGCTGCTGTTGGCAGTTGACTTGTTCACATTTATTTGATTATTGATTTTCACAGGCAGCTTAAAGTGCAGCAGCGGTATACCGCACACCCATGAGTAACTCGAGACTCGAATCGGTCGCACACACACACATATATATATACACTATATACTGATATAGGTGTTTTTTTGAGATTCGCATATGTCTTCGGCTCGGCTTAGCTTGAATTGGTGATATCATCAAGGTCAGCTCCGCAAATGAACCGAAAGCAAGCGGTGTGCAAAAAGCAGAAAAAACCGAAAACAAAATGCTGAATACCCCCACTCACGGGTCGCACTAAATTGAGCGTCTCAGCGTTAACGAGCGCCATCGGCGCCGGCAGTGTCGGCGTCAAGCCACTAAAGTCGTGGCCGGACGTAGCCACGCGGCACTTGTTTAATGATGGGTCACATTCCCTCTTGCTTCTACTGCCGCACCCGCCCCACCTCCTTACGATGTCGTCGTGTTGTCCACATCTGTACACATGCGATGTTCAGCAATAAATGCCAAGCGTCAAAGTAAATTTCAGCCCTCTGTCCTACAGTTTAACATTGCGGTGCTGGGTTTGGGGTTTATTCACCTCACCTCACCTCTCCGTGTTTGCATATTTCGCATCCTGTAAGATAATCTAGCATGTACACACTACATTAGGCATTCAATTTCGTACGATCATCGCTTAAATCATCAACTATTTAAGTTTGTTAAGTTTATTACACATTTATTAAGTAAGAGTAAGATTTAGTTGATTAAATTTAAAGTGTTGTCAGAAGTTGTCAGTTTGCTACTTTTTAATTTGCTTTAGTTAATCACGCATATTTAATTTAATATACTCTTCTCGTCATTAAATTATATTATCTAGTTGGCAGTTCAACGAATTTTTGGGATCAAATCAAAGTTAAGGACATTTTTTCTGACGAAAAATATAACACAAATATCGTTTCTTAAAAATGTATTTATATATAATATTTAAAGTCAGGAAGCAGTAGTCAATTGTCAAAATAAAAATTGATTTAAAACGATTTATTTATTTATTTAATTTAATTTCAGACTGTGAATAAGTCGAAATAACTATTTAAATTAATTTACAACTACAAATAAATCAATTAAATTAAGGTTTCAATATAAAAATATAAATAAAAATTGATAATTAGAATTGTAATCTGTTAAAAAGTAAAATAATGATCCAACATTCGTTTAAAACAGTTGGTGAAAATTGAAGAAAACCCAATCAGACCAGCTAGATTAGTTATATTGTTAGTTTGTTAAGTTAAGTTAATAGAACCATAGAACCATTGAAACTTAACGATCTGACAGATTGAATATTAAACTTAGTAATTTGTAAACTTTTTTAAACCCGATTTAAATAAATATATAAGGTTAACAAATTTTCAAAGCTCTTTGAACCATTAATTTTAAGTTTCATTCATTTTGTTTAAACACATATAAATTCTCTATATTGTATTGCATTCCATATGGCCAATTCAGGGTATTTAAACGCCTGTCATTTGAATTTGTTTTTCGGCTTTATGAAGCTTTATTTTATGAGCCGCTCAAAGCGAATAGAAACATTTGTTCCGTGTGCTCGTTTCGATTTGTGCCACGCCTGCGTATTTATTTTATAGTTCGCTTGGCGCCAGGCATTTGGCTAATGGCTGCAACTTGCTCAACTACCTCAAAAGGTCAACTGCATAAAAAAACAAATCTAACGCTAATCTCTGATACAATCAAATTTTGGGAGGTGTGATAAGATGAAAGCACTTAGCAAAAAGGGAATGGGAGAGACAGAGGGGTAGTAGAGTTTTAGTTACACAACAAATCACTTAAATTTAAACGAGACTGTGATTGGTGCAGCGACTGGCAATCAATTATTTTTGGAGTTTGGAAAAGTAAATGATTTCCGCTGAATTTTGTATGCAAGTTTTTCCCAAATATATTATGTATATATGTAAATGGCAACTGTCTGAGACACTTTATCGATAGAGTCGCTCCACCCGCGACAACCCTCTTCAACTCATCAATTAAAACTATAGACTTTTATACCAGCTGGGACAACAGAGAAAGGCAAACATGGTTATACCCTCTTTGCTTTTGCTTTTGCTCTGCCTTTATCATGGCATTCCCTTCACTCACTTTCCGCTAACACAATTGTTTTCGTTGCCAACGACTTTGTCGACGACGTTGCCTCGTTGCCTCGTTTACCCTTTGACTTTCAGAGTTCGTTTCTGGCTGTTGTGTATCTTTTTAGCAGGTGAAATTCGGCAAATTCGGAAAACGAAAGCAAACAAAACAAACAAATTGGCGGACAGGTGGAAGGGAGGACGGGGGGTGGCAGCGAAAAGCAGCCCAACCTTTATTCTGGTGACCTTTGCACACAGTTGAGCTGACACCCATTCACCGCACTACCCTTTCCATTCCCCGTCCACTGTGCAGCAGCGTCCTTGTCATCATCATCATCATCATTTTCATCATCATCGTCGTTCGTCCCTTGCCTTACAAACTTTATAAATTATAATTTCATTTGAATGTCATTAAAATTTGTGGAGCTTGAGCTTAACTCCCACCTGCCACAACTGCCACACTTTGTGGCTGATATTTGTGTGATTTCCCGCGATACAGAACTGTATCTGGATATTTACTAAATTTATGCTATGATACACGTCAAGCGGTCACAATTTAGCCAGAATTATGTTTCTTATCTGCGAGTAGCAGAAATTTAATAAAAACTTGTGTTGAGACAGCAAAAAAGTGTTGTTTTTCTGTTGCCATGAAAATTAAATAAAAATGCATAAAACTTAATTTCAACAAAAAAGAAAATTTCAGTCGGGAATGCCGACCGTGTAATACCCTCTGAGCTTTTTTTTTACCAATTATATGAGTTCAAATTGGAGTAGCTGCTGCAAGAACTTAATATATTTGTGTGTCTGTCTCGCTCGCACAATGTTTTTCGTTTTTACTGCTTGCGTGACGTTGCCGCTGTAGTAGAGCTCAGTGAAATGCACGTGGCTGTGCATCGCACAGCTCTAATGTATGTTAACTTTCTTGATTATAGTCCGATTTTGATGCAATTTTCAGAATCGTTTAATATTATTTGTCTTCAAAAACACGTTAAGTTACAAAACTGTACGTTAAGAAATACGTGATCCGCAAGCATGTGAACTTTCAATGAAGTTGTATTTTATTTGGGCAAAGGGGGCGTGGCATCCAATTAAAAATTGATTGCATTGTCTTTATATTGCATCTAGCAACCTGTATGCCAAAATTAGTGTACCTAGGTGCCGTAGTTACTTAGATATTCTACAAAAACATGTATTTTTTCCGAGGTATGTCTGGTTTTTCGCTTATTGTGGGCGAATGGGGCGTGGCATCAAAAAAAGGAAACAAACTTTTATTCACTAACTGAATATGTGGTCAAATCTGACCAACTCTGAACTTGTAGCTCTTACCATCTCTGAGATTCTTTCGTTCATACGGACAGACAGACAGGCAGACAGACGAACATGGCTATATCCACTCGGCGGTTGATGCTGACCAAGAATATATATACTCTATATAGTCTGCCACGCCGCCTTCTGCCTGTTACATACTTTTGACAAACCCAATATACCCCTCAGTGGGTATATAAAGTGATCCCCTCATCACTCAGTACTGTCTTCTTCTTCTTCTTCGTGGAAATGGAGAGCAAAGAAAAAAAGTTTTGTTGAGTGTTGGGCAAGTGGAAACAGGGAAAACAGCAAACGATGCTGAAAAACTGCTGCAACCGCAAGAAATTAAGAAAATATTCACTTAGACACTGTGTCTTATCTATGGACGACAGTCGTTCCACAACATGGCTAAAAGCACTGAAAAGTGGCAATAGAAAAGAAGGAAATTTCAGAGAGTTAGCTAAGGACTTTTCCACGAACAAAACAGTTGCTGACAAGTTTTCCTTTTATAAAATGCAAATGCAAAACAACTTTTTAATGCAAATATATCAAATAAATATTAAATAATAATATTTATGTTGCCGCCGCAAATGGGGATAGTCCGGACTTCGGACTCCGGACTCTAATTAGCTACAAGATGGTATGCAGCGGATGCCTGAAGACTTCTTTGATAATTGAGCTAAATTGGCTCAAAGAAATGCAGTAGCAGTAGCTGGAGCTGGAGTTGAAGCAGTGTCTTAATGCCGTTTTAATTGTACTGCAAAATAACATTTAAATTAGTGCGCCACGGCGCCAGGAAATACTAGACAGTGTGGCAAGGCGGCAAGTGGTGGCAAGTGGAGTTATTATGCCACACACACAGAGAGCAGTTTGAGGGGAAAGAGTCAAGTAAGTTGGCTAATGGGCTGCCATCATGCAAGGCAGTCATGTCCTTTGGGCTGCAACCAAGAGGACCTCAAGGACAAGGCATGGGAAACTAATAAAAATATATGTACTCGGATATGGCTAATGTTACTTGCCACGAAATAGCAAATAGCAAATAGCAAATGGTGAATAGCATTCAGCAAACAAATGCAGCTTCTTGGACAATTATAAACGGAATTAAAGTTTTGCAGGCTGTGTCGTCAAGCAAACTAAAAGTTAAAGTCATTAAATCATGAAATTTGTTTATGGACTTGAATTTGCTTTGATGTTTATAACTCTTGCTGTAATTGACAAGTCAAGAGAGACTCTAAAGCTCAAATATTGTATAAGAAAGTATGAAAATATATATATTTAACGATGTTGTTGCCTTTTAAAGGATGCAGAAACAGCAGCCTTAAGAAAACGATACTCTCGGTGCTTGAGTGCAACAGTGAGTGGCCCCGATATGAACATAAGCCTGTATGTGAGTGTATGTGTGTGTGTGTGTGTGAGTGAGTGAGTGGTTAGCTGTGAGATGTGGGCTAGGCACTCAAAACTTTGAATACAGACTCTGAGCTGGAACGAGAACGAGCACGAGTATGAAGCTGCTTGCAATTTTCTTTGCTTTTCACTATTGCATTTCTGCTCGAGTGGTAAACACGTACACACACACACACACACATACACATGCACACGTGCATAGAAACGCAAACACAGCTAAATATTGTAGCATACAAGCGGGGGCAACCAAGCCAACATGCACTTGTGAAAGCAACAGCAACAGCAAAAGCAACAGAACAAAAAATGGCAGAAATTAAGCTGCAACAGCAACAGCAGCACCAGCTGTGGCAACTGGGGAAACTAAGACAAATAACTTAATGCCTTTTCTATTTGCAGTTCAAACAATAGAGCGGCTGCGGGAACCAGCAGTAGTCGGAGGCTGCAGCAGTAAGTAGCGCACAGGAGACGCAACAAAAGTGCAACAGCTGCACAAAAACTTGAAACAAAAGCCCAAAAGTCAAAGTAAACCCAGACAGACAAACAGACACAGGACCTAAGAGAAAGCACATACACAAAAAGAGACAGAGCGACAGGGAGAGAAAGAGGGCAAGAGCGAGAAACAGAGAGATACAGAGATAGAGAGAGACAGAGAGCGACAGACAACATTGCGTGGAGTGCTGGAAGAATGTGTAGTGCAGAGTCCACACGGCAGCTTAAAGTGGCAACAGTAACAACAACAACAGCAGCAACAACCGGATAATCAGCATAAGGGGCAACAACAGCAACCACAACCACAACCGCGCAACTACAACTGCTGCAAGTCTTTGCGGCAGGCGGCAGGAAACGGAAGAAGCGTTGCGCAGACCGAGCCAAGCCGAGCTGAGTAACATTTGTAAAGCCGCCAAGATAAAGCAATAAGCGCACAAAACCTCCAGATTCGAAACAGAATCCAAAACCGAAACAGCACAACCAAGACCAAATTGCCAAGTGGCAAAGTGTGCAGGCTGAGTGACGTCACACGTCGCCGAAGTAGGACACTCGTGCCGCAACAGCAAATTTCGTTAGCAACACACATCCGCATCCGCAGCCGCATCGGCAACGGCAACGCGCATTCGCATTCCGCATCGCCATTCGCGACATGGTCTCTCAACTCAGTCTACATTCGCTGGCAGCGGCGTTGCTGGTGCTGTCACTGCGTCTGTCCTGCGTCTGTGGCGTCATTGATCGCCTGGTGGTGCAAACGAGCTCCGGTCCCGTGCGCGGTCGCTCTGTCACTGTGCAGGGCCGCGAGGTGCATGTCTACACGGGCATACCCTATGCCAAGCCGCCCGTTGACGATTTACGCTTTCGCAAGCCGGTTCCGGCGGAGCCTTGGCACGGCGTTTTGGATGCCACCCGCCTCTCGGCGACCTGCGTTCAAGAGCGGTAAGTGTAACAGCGATTGTGAGTGATGATGATGGTGGTGATGGAGATGGTGGTGTTGTGCAGGGAATTGCAGATGTAGTTGACCTAGAATACAGACCGGCCCCAGCCCCGGTTCCGAACTGGGACCGGATATGCTAGCTGTTGACCTAACTGTTGTGCCAGTGACGTCATATCGCGACATGCATGCAATGGTTACGCATGCAAAATGCCGGTCAACTGCAATTTGATAAGCCAATAAACTAAGGGATAAATATTTAATGTTAAAAAACGCGGACTCTTAATACTACTTTTGAGAAAAGAAAGAAATAAAAAACATTCGACAAAATAAAATAAAGTTATAGATGGGATAATAAAATGATATGTAAGCAATTGAATTAAGCAAATTAGGGATAAATGGGGAGTCCAAAACATGTTTCTTTTTTAAATCGAATACGTTTTAACAAAGTTAAGAGCATTTAAAGTTTTTTAAAAAAATATAAAAAAATAATAAGGAATATTATATTAATTCAAATTCATTTTCGAATCAATAAAATTTGTTTACAGTTACACAGGAAGTCCCAAAAGATTTATTTTTCCTTTTTTATGTATTTAGACAAAGTTGAAAGCTTTAAGAATTGTTAGAAAAAATTCTAAACAAATATTGAAAAATATTTTATTATTTTTTCGAATAAAATTTAATTACAGCAGATACACAGGGAGTTGTCGAGGTCGTCTCCGTTTAAACAAAGTTGTGGCCTTTACAAAAGAATAAAAAAGAAAATTCAAAAAATACTATTCATTGAATCAATAAAATTCGATTAAAGATACACAGGGTGTCCCAAAAAGGTTCCTTTTTCAAATCGTATGTGTTGTAACAAAGTTATTTCTGTTAATATGATAGCTGAAACAGACAAGTAAAATTATTAATTTATCATTAACATTTCTTGTTTAATTTATTATTTTATATATTTATACATATAACATCAAAATATCGGTAAACTTAAACGCATTCAAACTACACTCGATTGTTTAGTCGATATTTGCCGAATACTTAAGCGAGCGAAACTTTGATGAGTTTATTTCTTGAAAAAGAATGTCAACAGATTCAAATTCCGAATATGTCAGAGTTCATAGTTAAAAGAAGCTAGTGTTATTAAAGATACTAAATAGATTTAGCTAACCCAATATCTTTGCATCACATTAAGCAGAAAGTTTTCAATTCTTGTGTCTGAATACATTGTGGAAATATCTAATTTGCTAGACACTCAGAGATATCACACAAAGACATTAGTAACTGAGTGTGTGTGTGTGTGTGTTTGTGTATGTCAGTGTTATAGAACGGAAATTAGACAAATATAGAGATAGAGACAGAGGAAAATCGCCTTTTCCGGTTGGTTCTAAATTACTTTTATGCGAAGTGGCAAAGTTAATTTCAATTGACACGAAACCAAACACACCTACATAAAGGAACTAACGGATACTTTTATATTATATATGTACATATATATATATATATATATATATATATATACAAATGTTGTTGTGTCTCACAGTGTCACACACACATACAATCACATATTGAGCCATTGAAATGCGTATCTACAAGTTTCTATGTTTGTAGCATATCGATTCGAGGGATTCAACATTTATAGGGCAAATGAACTACGAGAATGTTGAATATGTAGGTGGATAGAGTAGTATATGGGGCTAACACACACACAAAACTTTATATATGTATGTGTGTGTGTGTGCAAAGTTTATGGGCTTGTGTGTCCTCGAAAAATGGCACAGCGAAAGTGAAACAGGCAAATCAGAAGAGGGCAAATAAAAATAAATAACACAGCTGGTTACTTTGTCGTAATTGGCACGACCCGTAATATTACCGGTGAAATAGAAACGTGGGGAAGGGGGAAGTGCGGGATTGGTGGAAAATTGAACAAAATGAATCCTCTAATTTGCATGTGTGTGTGAAAAATGTCACAACTTTGGCAACAAATAAAATGATTTTCTTTCTCATACCATGCCAGCTATGAATACTTTCCGGGCTTCTCGGGCGAAGAGATCTGGAATCCCAATACCAACGTATCCGAGGACTGTCTATATATAAATGTATGGGCGCCAGCGAAGGCGCGACTGCGTCATGGACGCGGCGCCAATGGCGGCGAGGTGAGTTCAAGCAACTTCCCAAATACCGAACTTAGTTTAGTATAAACTTTAAATTTGTTTGTTTTCTTAGCAGCATTCGGGAAATAAGCAGGCGGATACAGAGCATCTTATTCACAATGGTAATCCGCAGAATACGACCAATGGACTACCCGTACTGATTTGGATTTACGGCGGCGGTTTTATGACCGGTTCGGCTACACTGGATATCTATAATGCTGATATTATGGCGGCAGTGGGCAATGTGATCGTTGCCTCATTTCAATATCGCGTTGGTGCCTTTGGTTTTCTGCACTTGTCACCGGAAATGCCAAAAGAATTTGCCGAGGAGGCGCCCGGTAATGTGGGTTTGTGGGATCAGGCATTGGCCATACGCTGGCTGAAGGATAATGCACATGCCTTTGGCGGCAATCCCGAGTGGATGACACTGTTTGGTGAGTCCGCCGGATCGAGTTCAGTGAACGCACAGCTTGTGTCACCCGTTACCAAGGGTGTGGTCAAGCGTGCCATGATGCAGTCGGGCACTATGAATGCTCCCTGGAGCCACATGACATCCGAAAAGGCGGTGGAGATCGGCAAGTCGCTGATTAACGATTGCAACTGCAATGCATCCATGCTGAAGGTATGCGAAATACTGCTCTCTCAATGCCTGTAGTAGTAATCAAAGTTTCATATTATCAGACCAATCCATCGCATGTGATGAGCTGCATGCGTGCCGTGGATGCCAAGACCATTTCAGTGCAGCAATGGAACTCATACTCGGGCATACTCAGCTTCCCATCAGCACCCACCATCGATGGGGCATTCCTGCCAGCGGATCCCATGACACTAATGAAGACAGCGGATCTAAAGGATTACGACATTCTGATGGGCAACGTGAGAGATGAGGGTAAGTTCTGTGTGTTTTATTTTCTGTCATTATATAAATTAGTTTTGCAGAGTTATCCTTTCTCTCTCTCTCTTTCTCTCTCTCTCTGTGCGTTATCGTCTCTGTAGATTAATTAGTGAAGGTTTACTAGCATTTGTTTCATGCTTTTGAGTGAGATCCTTGGCTGTTTTGGTTCCCTGCTGCATTCATGGTGTGGACATCAACTTTATCAAACTTGGCTCGAGCTGTTGTCCAGTGCTTTTCGCATTTTGTTTTCTTTTACCCTTGTCCCCCTGCCTTCTTTCGTCCTAACAATGGTCCACTCTGCTCTGACTCTTCTCTCGTTCTCTCTCTCTCTCTGTCTCTCTCTTCTGTAGTTCTTGCTCTTTCATTGCATTCTCCTATCGTCCTATTGTTGCAGTTTTTATTTTTGGCATCGCCTCCAACGTTGACGTCAGCAGTGTGCCAAATTTTATAGTGGCAACTGAGCTTGGCCAAAATGTAGCTGCATACTTTATGCTATTTTTTTGCCTCTCCTTTCATTACCCCCCCCCCCCCCCCTTTCCCTCTGTCCATCGTTCGCTTTAACTGCTGTCAGCTTTGTTGCAGCTTGTGCAGCATCCATTTGTGATTTTATTACTTTTTGTAGCAAACAACGAATACTTTTTCTTTTCTGTTTTTTTTTTTTTTGTAGTTTTACTTAGTTGGCACACCAAAAGCATTTCATTGTTGTCGTTTTTATGGAACCTCTCGGCAGTGGGCGTGGTCGGACTGCAGGCGCTTAGCAGCTTATTCGGCTGCCTTTCAAATTTGGCTGAGCATAATGCACTACGACTCGTCCAGTTATTTTAATGCTTTATTACCCAGTCACATAGCTTACTGTATATTTGTGGCTTATACACATTTCTGCTAGTTAGCCTCTGGAAAATTTACTGGGCTTTGTGACTTCCACAAATCATGGCAGCTTTAAAATTTGGCCAGTAAAATTAGTAAGCATAGTTAAAAGTGTTAGTACAAAATTCGCCAGACACGTTTAGCAGAATGGATAAAATAATGTCAGGCGACGTTTAACTCAGCTGTTTGAGGCCACATCATAAATAATTTAAGCATAAGGCTAGAATGTGTGGTAGTAACACACACGTGCTGATGCCGCAATGAAGAGGGGGGTGGCGGCGAGGTAGCTTACTCTTTTGCAGTCTAAGCAATACCTTTTAATTAATTTAACAA
Organism: Drosophila tripunctata; assembly: GCA_035047385.1. Lineage (NCBI taxonomy): Eukaryota > Metazoa > Arthropoda > Insecta > Diptera > Drosophilidae > Drosophila > Drosophila tripunctata. The sequence continues at coordinate 366,612 of JAWNPS010000017.1, forward strand.
ACAAAAACGTGACTGAAGTTGCTTAATTTATTATAATTCACTGCTGAAAAGTATGCTATATTTATTTATATCAAATTTCACACTACATTTATTATTAGTTTAGCGAGCTATGCATATTTATGTGTACATGTAGGTAGAATATACATATGTTGTATAACCATCTCATTAGATTTTAAGCCGATTGCACATGCATAAGTGTCCACAGTCATTAGAAATGTTTGCACAACTTGCATACAAATATTCAATTGAAATTTTTGCTCATGCTGAAAAGTATGCTACGTTTATTCAGTTTGGCGCCTGCTGCTGTTGCCGTTGTCGTTGCTGCTGCCTCAGTTCTCAGCTGCTTGGCGGCGGCTGCTGCGTTTCCCATAATTTAGCGCGTCAACATTTGAATGTTGTCTTGTATGTGTGTGCGGGTGTATGTGTGTGTGTGGTAACGGTAATGCTAACGCTTTGTGTGCATTGTGTTCGCGCTATTCGTGCCATGCCGCGCGCCACTTAAAAAATTTCCTTTCGTTTCGCATTTCGTATTTGGAAACAGCAGCTGTGTAGCTGTATGTATGTGCATATATAATATATATACGAGAATGTTTGTAAGTAGATGTATTAATGTGTGTGTTTGTGTGTGTGTGTGTGTGTGTGTGTGTGTGTGTGTGTGTGTGTGAACTGCTGGTTGTGGGTTTTGTTTTCGTATAACAGATTCTCGTGCGCTTTGTGTGCTTTTTCTTTGCTTCGCTTCGCTTTCATTTTTCTTGTTGCCATTGCTGCTTCGTCATTTCCAGGCGGCAGGCACCATAACACACACAAGCACACCACATACACACACACAGTGAAACACACAGGCTCGAGGCACTGACAGCGCTACAGACACGTGCGCATTTCTGCTCACTTTCACTCATTGCTTGCAGCTGCTGCCTTTTCTCTTTTCTTTTTTCTCTACCTCTCTCGCTCTCTTTTACTTCTCTCTCTCTCTTTCTGGCCTTTTAGTGCGCTCTCTCTCTCTCTCTCTCTCTCTGTCTCTTAAGGTTTTTTGTTGTTTTTGTTTTTTTGCTGCAGATTACAGCCAGTGGCGTTGCTGCTGCTGCTGCTGCTGCCTGTTTTCTCTGCTTCTCTTAGCCAAGGTGTGCGTGCCCACAAGACGACCACAACGATGGCGACGGACCGCTTATAACTGTTTCTGTATATGTTTAGATGTATGTGCGTGTGTGTGTGTGTGTGTTTGTTTGTTTGTGTGTGAGTTCAAGGTCATCTAGCATTTGAAACAACACAATAGATTACAATGCGCCGCGCACATGAAAACATCTTAATTTTGTTGTTGATTCGCTGTCGGCTTGAAAATTTGAAAGCGTTTATTTAAAGACGTGCACGACTTTAGCACAAGCTCAACAACAAGTCAAAATATTCGCCATTACAAGCCACGGAATAACTTAATGTTCACAGCAATCCCAGAATTACTTTTCTTGTGCAGCTTTAAATGTAAATAAAATGTCAATAGCTTAAAAGTTACTTCCAGTGAGCTGTTAATTTCTTAAGCAAAGAAATATCACACAAGTTGAGTTCATAAAGAGCTTCATATTATTTAAATCTAATTTAAACAGTTCTCTTTAATAGCCGTAGTCTTTATATTTAGAACCAAAACTTGTTAAGAAATTTATTATAATATTCTGAATTTTTATAACATAGTTCGATCATCACGAATCTTAAATCTTCAATTTTAAATCTTAGCATTTTAGCTTAACAAATATTACGACTTTTTATAGAATTTTTCTAAACTTTTCCCGATAATCAATATCAAATTTTCGACAACAACAGTTTATGTTCCATAGTTAAAACATTACGAATCTAAAATCTTTAGGTTTAAAATTTTTAATCATAGCATTTTGGTCTTAAAAATCATATGACTTTTTAGCAATGTATACTTAGTACTTTACATATTTTCTTAGCTGTCTTATATTCAAGAACAATTAACAATCGATAATCCATAGCAAATTTCCATCAACGATAATCTCGATAAAGCTATCGTTTGTTTTGCATTTCTTCAAGTTAATGTTATTACAGTATTTTTGGTGTTGTTAAGCGCCTTAATTGCAATCAATTTGCAAGTAATTTCCAATTAAAATTTAATTGGTTAAAACGATGATTGACAAAAGATATTACACACACACACACACACATACACACGCTGATACATAAATGTCCTATGAGAATGAAATGTCCTTTCATGCATTTAAATTCAATTGAATTTTTGAAATTTTTCGTTTAAATTTTGTGGCTTTAACAAAATTAAATCAGTCATCAACAAATTGGCTAGAATCAAACTTGTTGGTGGGAGGCAAAACATATTGTCTTGTCTTCTACCTTATACACAAACACACTCACACACACACACACACACACACATACAAGTACAAGACACACACATGTATATTGCTATTGGCAGTTGTTATTGTTGCTGTTGCCGTTGCCTCATAGACAGCAATTATGGCTCGTTAGTGTGTTCGTATTTGAAGTGTGCAAGAGACAATGCCAACAAAAATAACAACAACAACAGCAGCAGCAACGTCAACAACAGCAGCAACAACAACAGCGACAACAACAAACAATAACAACGAACGACAACGACAACAACAACAACAACAACAACAACAACAACAACAATAACAAGTGCCATAAAAATTAAGTTAATAAAAGGCAACGAGACTCTTTGTTCTTGTCCTCGTTGTCGTTATTGTTGCTGCTATTGTCGATTTTGTTTATTCTATTTCACCCTTTTGCCCACACTCATTGTTTGTTGTTGTAGCTGTTGCTGTTGCTGCTGTTGTTGTTTTGGTTAATGCAGCGTTTTGTGTCCTTGGAACGGCACGTTGATTGTTCCCCAGGATCTCATATTGGTAATTGTTTTAAGATTTGTCAGCAGCGAGTTCCGCACATTGCACACTCCCCTCGTGACCTCATTCTATTGAACAATTTAATAACGTGGCTTTAATCACTGTTTCCTTTTGGGCTTTACAGGCACATATTTTTTGCTGTACGATTTCATCGATTACTTTGATAAGGACGATGCCACCGCATTGCCACGTGACAAGTATCTGGAGATTATGAACAACATATTTGGCAAGGCAACTCAGGCGGAACGTGAGGCCATAATATTCCAGGTAAGCTCTTAATTGCGTCACCAAATGGCAGCAACCTCATAACTACAACACCAACAGCAACACCAACTGCAACTGCAACTGACAGTTGTCTAAACCAATTGCAACCAAAGTGCGTCAGCAGTTGGAAATCCGCAGTTCGCAGTTTGCAGTTTACAGTTCTGCTTGCATCCTCTGCGTGTTTGTCAACCGCAGCAACTGTGGCAACCGCAAACTTGTCTCCCTTCTGATTCTGCAAAAGTCTCACCCTTACTCTGAAGTATCTCTTAAACGAGTTAAAAGCGACGTCGGTTTAAACAAATTTTATTTCGCAAATTAGATAATTGGATTATATTTATGACGCTATAGGCGGGAAATTCGATTTAAACTTCGAGTCAAGTCAATAGATAAATACGTTAAATAAAGACAAGGCTTTAAATGGGATAAAAAGCGTCAAGGAATATTTAATTTACATGGGTATACTTGGAGTGGGTGGGATTAAAAATTTTATAAAATTAGCCTTCTTTTATACACCAGGAAAACACAACTAGAGGAAGAGGTTTAACTGGTTTGTTATAAGAAATCTTTGAGAAAAGCAGGAAAACCAATGTACATTAAGCTCAAAAATATTTAACAAGTTTCGCAGATGTTTTGCTAGTAAATAATTTCATATTTTCTAAGTAAGAAGAAACTTAAAAACTGATTTCTAAAAATCTTTACTTAAATAAATCTTTACTTTAGCCAACAATTTATTAGTTATGTTATTTATTATTCTTACAGAGGTAACTAAATTTGTTTATATTCGAAATTTGTTCAATTTTTTTCCATGTTTTTTATTTTTAATTAATATCAACAGTCAAAGTATTGTCAAGTTGAAAGCATAAATTTGAATACGCATATTCCAACTCGACTGCTTTCCCAGTATATCTTTTACAAAGTCAAGGTCGCTAGTACTATAAAAATTTTATAAAAATTAACCTCACAAAATGTTACAGTTTTAATAATATAATTTACTTTTTAAAATTTTACTTTCAGTACACCAGCTGGGAGGGAAATCCAGGATTCCAAAATCAACAGCAGATAGGACGTTCTGTGGGCGATCATTTCTTCACCTGCCCCACCAATGAGTACGCACAGGCGCTGGCCGAGCGAGGCGCCTCCGTGCATTACTATTACTTTACACACGTGAGTAGTGGGTAGTGGGTAGTGGGTAGTTGCTTTTCGGACAGGTGGGATGCACAATTGGGGTGCGTGGTTGGTATGTATACTGCATGCCGACCCTGCTGGCAGTTCATTAAATATTTCACAGTTTTTGACACCGAAGACGGCGTTGGACCGCGTATGTCCAATCGAAATGCGGTCAAATGGGGCAACGTTGCAAGTACACATACCAATACGCATACAGAAACACAAACAGAAAGACACACACACACACTTACACACACAAAACTGAGACACATCTACATAAGTGGGGGTAAAAAAAAAAAAAACTGAAAGTAAACGCAGCTAGGTGCAATTTGCTTGTCATTAAAATTGCACACAAGGCTAATGGCGAGTCGAGCCTAAGTGGCTTCCTGCAACAACTGCAACAACTATAGCAACTACAGCAACTACAACACTAGCAACAACAAAAACAACAGCAAGTGCAGCGCAAAATGTCAACATGACGTTCTGCATTATTAATGTCTGACGGATGGTTGGGATCCCAAAGTCTAGTTAAAAGGTAGAAAAAAACGCAACTTCATGTGGTGTGAACCAAAGCAAAATTTAAATGTTTTACGATTTACGATCGAAATTCTACAGCAGGAATTGTTAACTCACGAATGTTCAAGTATTTTGTTGAAATTAAACAATTTCTGAGTTTCTGACTTCAAGCAAAATACTTTGTTTCACAAGAAGTAGAAGATCTTAGTAAACTGATCAGTATTTGTTTTGGAATTGCATATGATAATTTTTGCTATGGATTTCTTTCTAAATTATATACCAAATTAATAGAAGTTCTTTGAGCAAAGTTAACTTTAAGCTAGCTTTGTTTTTGTTACAATAATATATTTCATTTTCAATAAACTTTAATGTAAAATTGGATTAGCTATCACTTGTTTTTTCTTGATTGCCTCACTCGTCGGCTTAATCATTTCACTGTATATAACATTTAAATCAAGTTTTCTTTTGTATTGATAAAATAATAGCCAAGAAAACTAATAATTTGTGACCCCCAAATAATATCTATTGATTTTTTGATATCGATGTGTTGTTGGTTTGTTTCGCTGAGCGCAATCAATATGATTAGGGATTAGAATGTGACACCTTAGAAAAGTAAGGCGCCGCTGTCTTTTACTTGACAGTCAACAATGTGTCTATGCCCTGGCAACCTTGGCCGCCATAATTATGGTAACAAAAAGTTTTGTTCAATACGCACACACACACAGGATAGCACCAATTAAACTACACGCACTTCTTACTATCGTCGCAGACAGTCCTGTGCCTGGGACTGAGCTTGGACCTGTGCCCGGGACACAGAAACTCAAACAGACACAGAGACGCAGACACGGATACGCACACGGACACCGACACAACAGTCGTCGTTATAGAGGCACGAACCGAGCCGTGTCCGGCTGGGTGGTAAGGTGGTGGTAAATCGGAGGCACTGAGGGGGGTGGGTTCGCCTAATGAAACTTCAATTTACGAGGTCACGGCCTGTACGGCCTGCACGTGTGGGGCATAATTTGAGTCAGTTATTTGGTTAAAGGACTGCGGCTGTGGCTGCTGCTGCTGCTGCTATTGCTGCTGCAGTCCTAATGATTAACAAATACATATACGCAGTATTAAGCATACGCAGTATTAAGCATTCGCCGTGTGCGCGTATTGATTTTTCTCACAGCGACAATGCGTTAAGTCTTAATAAGTAATTACAAATGACAGACGATATTGAGTCGTTTTTCGGTATTGGGATATCGCAGTATATATGTATGCATATATACATATATAAACTGTATAGTATTGAGCGACAAACTCGAGTTAGGAAAAATCAATAGTACGCATACGCCGTGTGGTTTGTGCGGCATGTCTTGAGGCCAATGTTAATAAAGAACTTGCACTGCCTGTGCTTGTTAAGTCATTAAAGTCCGATGAGTTGTTGTTGTGGTTGTGGTTGTTGTTTTTTCATTTGATAGAGCACACGGCATGGGCAAAGTGCGTGTGAAAAGTTAACGGCCGACCGATGTGACCTGCTTGGTCCGTTGCATTGCTCATATCAAATCGTCTGTTAATAATCAAGCAGTCGAAGCGGGAGTTAGCAGTCGTCGTTGTGGACAAGGACACTGGACGTGCCAGTAAATAGCTGCCAACCAACAACAACAAAAATAACAAGAACAACAACAACTGGGTCCCCCGAAATGAAAAGCAAATGAAATTAGTTTTAATTACAGCCTTCAAGTTGCTGCAACAAAACTCGTAACTCATTTTGCCCATAAACGGGCCACTGACGATGGCCGAAAGCAATGGTAAAAGCAAAAGCAAAAGTAAAGAAAAAGGCAGTGACCATAGCAACGTTTTGGGTCGTCATTTAGCAGCTGGGTAAAGTGCTTGACTGACTGTCTGCCTGCCAGCCTGCCAGCCAGCCTGCCTGCCTGCTTGACTACGAGCCAGTTAGCCAGATTGTCTATTAGCAGGGAAGGACGCCCTCTTGACAGCTCCTGCTGACTATTGCAGCAACGTGCAACGTGCTTGGCACTTAAATAAGTTTTGATACTCCACTCAACGCGGCAATGGCATTTCTCATTATTGCCAATTCCGTGTCCTCTTTGCCTGCCAGTTCAAGTCCCATTCCAAGTTCCAGTACGAGTTTGAGTCCGAGATCAAGTCCAGTACAGTACTTAAATCAAAAAGAGCAAAATTTGCTTAACTTTTGGTCAACAAGAGCCGAGTTGCTCAGTTCTGCAATATGTGCGTAGACTGACCTAGCTTAGGAAGCGTAGACCAAAAAGAGCTACATGTTCAACATTATCTTTAGTGCTATTTATTAAGTGAGTTGACTGTCAGGTTGCTGTTGCTTTTAACTGGTAAACTGTCCAAGTGCACAGCTAACAGTGGTAACTAATTCAGCCAATAGAAACTGTTTTGGTAGAACTGAAAAAGTATCAAGTTATATTTGTATCTATTCCAAATCGTTGCGTCGTTTATAATGAACATAACATTAAGCTCATTTGCTTAGGTTAAAAAGCACTACAAAATACTTAACTTTACTGTAGTTTTACCCACTGTGCGCACTTGAGTTGCCTGTCACTGAGCATTCCCCCTGGTCAAAGTGATGTGGTTTACTCCTCTGTTGTTGCCTGTGGCTATTGTGGTTGTGGTTAATGAAGAAATTATGTGAGTTGGCATTGTCTGCTAGAATTGCTTACCCCTTACATGGCAGTACAAAGGAGGAACCTAACCTAATAGTTCTCGAATGGAGATAGTCCTACAGTACGTATGTGTGATTTGACAGTTTGCCCTGTTAGTCGAAACACACTCACACATTTGTCAGTCTGTAGCGTAACCAACATATGCCAGTAACCAGTTACCGAGTGTTACAAGCAACCAAACATTTGTTATTTATTCATTTCCTGTTTCTGCCACTGTTTCTCTTCTTCTATTTTGTTGTTTTTGTTTTTTTGACGCCACGCGACATGCTGCGACAATATTTACAATTTGTCGAGCGCGCAAGCGAGCGAGCGAAATCAAATAAATAAATAAAAAGGGTGGATGTTTATCTGCATAATTTCTGGCTAAGTTTACGGCAATATCATCCTGGCGGACGAACAAACTTTGTTTCTCTCTTTTACTCTGTATGTGCCACATATACATATATTTCTCTCTGTCTCTGTTTTATAGCGCACCAGCACATCGCTGTGGGGTGAGTGGATGGGCGTGCTGCACGGCGATGAGATTGAATACTTCTTTGGGCAGCCGTTGAACACTTCTCTGCAATATCGACCTGTGGAGCGTGAGCTGGGCAAGCGTATGCTCAACACAGTCATTGAATTTGCCAAGACGGGGTAAGTGGTATTTTCAGAGCAAACAAAGCTTTTATATCAGAGCTTAAAGCTTGAATTGTTGCATTGTGCTTGCTATAAAATAGCAAATACAACAACCAGTTGCTATAAAAGTATAACATGAACTTTCATTTTGAACTCAACTTTCAGCAATCCCGCACAAGATGGCGAGGAATGGCCCAACTTTTCGAAGGAGGATCCCGTGTATTACATTTTCAGCACGGACGATAAGATTGAGAAGCTGGCACGTGGTCCACTGGCCGCCCGCTGCTCCTTCTGGAATGATTATTTGCCGAAAGTCAGAAGTTGGGCAGGTGAGTGGCAATTGAATATGGAAGGGAAATGCTAAAGAACTATATAAGTTTTGGGTTTTTTCTGATGTATTCTACAAATTGCTTTAATGAGCTTAAAGTACCGCCGAGCTGCTACTTTTGCTGCCTTTTGTATATATATGTTTGTATATTCAAATCAGACGCAAATATAGCTGCTGTTTGGATTGACAATGCCACACCTTGAAACAGAGTTGTCTTATCTCAATACTTGATCTTACAATACTCTCTAGAGTATAAGATGTGTTTGTTAGCTGTTCTGAATCTTTTGAACATGAAACTATACTCTGCTTGTATCTGATAAGGTAGTGTGTCTTAATAGAGTGTGGTTTTTTAGGGTAGAGTACCACAAAAGTCGACTGCACCGAGTCTTTCTGACTGCGTATACTCGTGTCAATTAACATGACAATTCGTAAGTTCGATGCAGAACATTCAGGTGTAAAGCGCTTCATTTGCAAAGTAGATTGATTGGGTGTCGCGGTATTACAGTTATGCTGCTCATATAAATGTATATTTGTTTGTGTGGGTAAATCAAAAAGGTTTTTGGCAGATGAATCATCTGAATCGCTGTTGGATAGCGCAGACACTTTTGTCTGCAATTTTATTCCGGTGAAAGATTTTTATAGTTTTGCGTTTTAATTTATTGCATTTATGCGTAGCAACGTTCGCAATTTTATTTATTGCCATGTCAGTATTTTAAAATGTGCTCATCAATCAGTGAAATGAGTTTCAGGTTCGAGATGTGAGCTACGAAATTACGAGTTTCAAGCAAGACATGAACTGAACGTTTCGTTGACTAACTGACTAAGTGACAAGCCAGCGGACGAGTGACCGAAAAAGAAATTTAAATATAGCGGCCAGAGCATGCATATGCATGGATCTGACAATGATAAATCAACAGACCGACTATATAAAGCATATATAGATTCAAATGATACTTAAGTTACTTTAGGTATGTATATGCATTAGTAATGGTGGGCGTCATCGGATTGTAAAAGTTAAGCCGCTCCATTAAGATGCGTGGACAAGTTTATAGTGTCAAGTGAAAGATGAGTCTCAGTTAGTTGTGGAATCGATCGATGTGTTGTGGTCGCGCCAAGATGTCTGGTATATTCGCTTGCTTCGTTTTCTAACCGATACAAAGGAGAATTAGTGTTTCACAAATTAATAAAATTTAATTTATGCTAATTTTGTGTGTTGTGTGTGCTTTTTTTTAAACCTTTTTTTTGTTGTTGTTTTGTTGAGTTTTGTGGCTTGTTTGACTTTACATAAAAGCAAGCGAGCGAGCGATCGATCGTTGGATCGCTCCAGCGATCGGGTATGCAAATTTGAAACTGGCTGAATTGGACTCCCCTCTGAGCAAATGGGATGGGTTAGCAGCAATTGGGGTTTGGGTGTCTATTCAATATGCTGATGATCAATGGATTCGCACAGTGCTCTAAGTTGTAACTTCGTTTTGAGGAGAAGTAAAAGCCCAAAATAAAAACTTGTCATATGGTTACCAGGTTACTGCCAACTGCTTACCGGTTACCAGGTTACCGCTTACTGCTTACCACTTAACAATTCTTGTTTGCTTAATTAATTAATTTGCATTTTGATATGTAGCGGTTGGATTCTTTGTTGCCAAAGCTTTTTGACCAACACGCGCCTCTTTTGCCATAATGAACATTGTAAATTTCACCGAAAAACGTCAGCGCTATTTGTGCTAATCCATTATGCGAGAGAACTGGTACCGAACTTCGTCCTGAGCGTTCGCACCAGACTAGCTGGCACCGAATATAATCAGATTATCATTATCGCAGCCATTTCAAGTGTCAAGTCGGGGTACAGCAACAGCAACAGATACAAATACAAATAGTACATATATAGATGTGTATATGGCTGGCTGTGTCTCGAGGCTCTCGCCATGTCATAATTCACGCGCACGCGTGAATGCTTGTTCCCCGTACCCGTTACCCCATCCCGAGCTGTTGCCATACGAAAAAGTATCTTTGTATCTTTTGCATTTGTATGGAATTAGCCATTATACCGCAAAGGCAGCTCAGCTCTTGGCCTTTTCTCTTTGATTTGCTACGCTGCGCTTAACCGAGCTGCGGTTTCGTTTTGTTGATTTGCGCTGCTCTTAGCGACACGTGTTTCAAATGTTCACTTTGTTAGAGTTTTGGTTGTTTTTGTTGATTTTGTATAGTTGTTGGCTGTGCCAATTTATTTCTTGATTATCTGCGCATATAATCTACGATTTGGTCAGCCTTTTAAATTCAAATTAGCAAGCATTAAATGCACGCGACAACGCGACTCTATGTGGTGGATTTGGCAGAGGTGTTTCGCATTTAAATGTAGATTCATAGTGTTCATATTTCAAATTTATGGTGTTAATTCGTTGAAAATGGATTTTGAGTTTTGTTTTACATATTTGTATTAGCGTATTTACTTTTATTTTGTATGATTTTAACAAACTTGCACCTGCACTTTTATACAAAACCAAAAAAACACTTTGTAAATTATACGAGTACTTAGCGATTAGTAAGTCGGTACTTAAAGTGTACTTAAATGAGAGAAAGATGCCGGCCGGCTACAGATTTTGGTGCTTTTTGGGTTTAACATAAAATAACTAGTTTGTTATCTCAATATTAAAACAGCAGACTGAGTTGGCCAACGGGTTTGTTGTCTATTTATTTTGAGGGCAATCTGTGTTCTTTTATGCAAAATACAATCTGAAATTCGATCACTTTGTGGCAGGGCAAGTCTCTTCTTGTCTTGTGCCAGTCGAAAGTTATTGTTATTGACGAACGAGTTTCAAATGAATTAGCAAATCGGTTATAAATTTTATATACAATACACAAAAACATATATGTTTAAATGAAAGAAATAAATAACGCTATCCAGACAAATTGATAGGATTTTTAGTTAAGGTAAGTTCGCGTGAAATTCGTTAAAGTTTCTTTTTCTCCTTATGATTTCAATGCACCTTAAATCGCACCAAAGCTAAAAGTGTAAATGCTTTTATTTATTTATAATTTTCAATTGGTATTTTAATGGTTTTCAATTCAATTTTTTAATGTAAATATTTCAAAGTAGCCATTGATGTTAAGGAAATACAAAATACTTATGATTTTGCTTCCAAGTAGTAGCAGGCTTCAAGGTTAGCATGCAAATCGAACAAAGTTGGCTCTCAATATGACAAATACGTTTTACAGATTCAAAGCAGCTCATTAAATCAAATCAAATCATTCCCCAAGAACAAATTGTGATTGATTTTCATTTGCTAATCTATTAATTATCTCTCTCAATTATTACAGGTTCAAACTGCAATGGTGATTCGGGTAGTGCTTCCATTTCCCCCAGAGTGCAGTTGCTGGGACTTGGACTGGTGATCTACATATGTGCCGCGTTAAGGATCAGAGGTGTTTTCTAAAAGAAAATGTCTGGCAGTGTAAGCACAGCACATTAATAAAGCACACCATAGAGCACAGGCTTTAAATAAAAGCGCAAAACCCCAAAAAACCAACCGTATATTTATAATATTTAGAATTGTGAAGTGAAATTGTCGTATGTAAAACGTAAAAGTAAACGTAGATGAAAATTGTGCAAGCCATTGAAGTTTTTTTTGAAAATTTGAGCCAAGCTTTTGTATTTTGGCCATAGCTGAACATTTGTAAATGAATTTAGTGTTGCATGCACCTGCACAAAGGCAAAACGAAAGAGTTAAGAGTAAAAGATTATGATATTGTAGTTGTATTTGATTAGGCAGAACTTATAGAACAAGGACAAGGAAAAGGATCTGTATCTAAAGCTGAATCTTTGCACGCGGCTTGCCACACATATCAATTCTTGGCATAAAAAACGAATGACCGGAAGTTACCCGGAATACTTATTTATTTACACAAACACACACACACACACACACACACACGCACACAGTCCAGAAAACAAAATTACACTTTTGTATAATGCCGCAAATTGTTTCATTTGTATGAAATTGGCAAAAACCCAGGCCCTTCAATAACGAAATCAATCAACACAACAACAGAAATGACTATTTCGATGGCTTTTTGATAAAGTTGATGTTTGTCATGCCAGCGGGGCATTCAAAATTTAACAAAATATATCGCTCAGACGACAATTACGTATATGAAATACTGCTCTCATCGCAAGTAGTAGTAGTAGTATGAGTATTTTGCCAGCTGGCATGGGTCCAAGTCTTTACCCAGACTGCCCCACCCCCCCAAAAAGAAAATTTGGAAGTCGAGTAAAATGATTTTGATTTAAAGCCCTAATGAAACTTGGCCAGCTTGCATTGGTTTCAAATTTATGTTGGGATATTCATCATTTGGAAGCAAAAAATTGGTTAAACAACAAAACGAATGCTATTTTTTTGGTCGCACCAGAAATTTTTAACCACAATGTTCTTATGACAAACATGCAAAATTTGGAAAACAAAATGCAAAAACAGAAACAAAAACAAAAGCAAAAGCAAAAACAAATAAATTGTATTGTTAAAAAGCATGTGACAGTTTTATTGAGCACAGCCCAGGTAATATAAATTACAAATTTTATAACGAAAAGGCCGAGAACTTGTAACATGTAGAATCGGTCAGAAACAAAAAAAAAAAACAAGAAAAGAAATTTGTAGAAAAGTAATAAAACATTTAAATGGCAAAACATATCAGTATATATTATATAAACATATATATACAATAAAAATAAAATAAAATTAAAACATCTATATAAAGTATATAGTATACATATGTACATGTATTATTGTATTTGTACTAAACGTTTTACAAATTGGCTTAGTGACAACAAAATGAATAAGAAAATATAACTAAAAGTTTTATACACTTAGACAAATTGGAACCAGAAAAATGAAAAGACAAAATACAAAACTAAGAAGTAAACTTAAAAATATAAAAATATGTGCTGTATATTAAAGTTTGGTATGCCTATATCTATAAATAAATATTCGAAATAAATAAATGAAGGTAAAGTAATAAATTTAATCAAATAAATGTCAAAGTAAATCGGAGTAAATACGTTTAGTTCAGTGTACGTAAGGAGAGGTACTCGTATTTAGTATCATAACACTTAAGGGCATATCAGTGAGTACTGATCGAATATATATATACATACATATATACATACATATAAACCACACTGATATAAACTAAGTTATTTTTATTAACAAATTAATGTAATGAAACACTCATTATTATAACACAATTAAATAGACACACACAGCTACACACACACACACAGAAAGATAAAGTTAAAGATATAGATAAAGATAAAAAGTATTGGACTTATAAAGAACAAACGAACAATTAATTCATACATTCAAATGGGAACAGTAACTGTTTCTTACATAACATTAATCAATACCTATACGAGCAAAACTGAAAAACGATAATGAAAACCCAATTATAATTGAAAATTTTATTGTTTTAATTGTAAGTTCATATGTATGTAATGTGGTTAAGGCTATTTGAGCGATGTTCGCTTTCAACTGTAGAAACTAGGGAAAATTCAATGTGAAATTTAATAAGAATTATAACCAAGTACTAAATACAATTACAAATACAAACAAAAACTAACAAATAATACTAATTTTAATAATAAAACTTTCTAGGAATCTAATAACAATATAACTATTCTAGGTTGGCTTAACAAGAAACAGAGTAGCGATAAACCTTAAATGAATATATGGAGATCCAAAAGTCTCCATATGTTTTTTTAATGGCTGCTAAGGCTCTTGTCGAACCAACCTGCCAAAAGCTGGACTCATATAGTATTTAGTATAAGCTTGCAAAGAACTATTCTGTTATCTTCTGACACTACTAGAACACCAAAGATAAGCAACGATAGTAAAGCTCACTTATGAACTCCATGAAGAATATTACCATATACCTACATACATAATACATATAAATACAATGTTAGTTAGCGTAAGTGATTCAACAGACATTGCCCTACAATAAATCTATGATTATATGATTATAAATACATGCATTGGTTAGACAAGCTATATAGAATATATAGGGACTCATATTCGTACATGGAAAAATTGATAAATTTATTAAAGACAAAACCGATATAAGAACTCATTCCTAATTTATAAATTAACAATCGATTCAATTACTTTTTAAAAACGTTTTAATGAAAATGTAATAACTTAAACGATTTTTAAGTATATGTGAACATTTATATTTTTATACCATGCAAAGCAAGCCGCAATGAAGACAACTGCATAAAAATACTTATATAACCAAAAGAAAAAAATAAAATTTAAAAAAAGAAGCTAAAAACAAAAAGAAATCAAGTGAATAACATTAACATTTTTTACTGCGTATTGAGAACAATGTGTTGCAAGAGTTGAATATATACAAAACTAACTTGTTGACTCCAAATAAATTAGCTTTAAACGATTAAAGAAGGTCCCATTTCTCCTCCCAGTCTTTCATATACTCCCCATACTCCCCATACTTTCCATTTCCCCATTTTGCACCAAAAGCCCAACAATCTTTGCTAACAATTCGATTGATTATTAATTTAAGACTTGCGTTTCAATGGTATTTACTGAGCTCCAAACTAAGTGATCTTGTCTAGAGATCCCTTACTTTGGAGAATCCTTTGTAGTACTACTATGTGGATGTTGTATTAAAAACTCTTACTTCACGCGTGTCATCCAATGCTGCAAGTATCAAGTTCCGCTTCATAGGTAGACCTCCAATACCAATGATTCGGCATTGATTGCATTGCATATATGCATTGATCATCGTTCACAGGGCGCTTAGTTTTTAGGTATATGAAATTAAGGAATTAACTGTGTATTACGCCCTTTGCCTTTTGAAATATAAGTAAAGAATTTGAGTGCAAGTATTTTTCTATTCATATATATATTGTCTTAACATCTTTGCTAATTTAGTTTCAGTTTAATGGTTTGGGATTTCTTTCAATATTTTGGTTTAAATCATTTGCATTGGTTCCACCTTCTGAGAAATATTAATTTTGTCATTTTGCATGGTTTTCGGCTCAAGCCAAAGAATTGACAATATAATATTTCGCCTTAGAAGCAAAACATATAATGAGAGACAAATTTCAAGTGTTATGCTTATAGATCTAAATTTTTTATATATACACAAACATTAACATCAATTCACTCACTCATTCAATTGCATCTAATTTGGTAAACTAAAGTCATACATAAAAACGATAATTTTTTAAAATTTATATTTCTGTTGCCGTTCTTCCAAACGTCTAATAAATAGTTTTTAGAGAAGAGCACTCCAAGAATATCCGCAGTGTGCTTTGAAATTGTAGTCTGCTATTTGTAAAAGAATTTATATATATACAGTATAGTGCTAATAGATACTTATACATACTTACATATGATTATTATGCAAATAATCGAATATGTTGTTTACATTCACAAACTTCAGGACACATAAACACAATGATAACTAATAGCTATTCGTGTACACATCTCCCACTACCCTTGAACGAGTTAGCTACGAGTCTCTCGATTCCATAACAGAAACATATAGAAACAGTAAATAATATGAATATGTATTTATATTTGTTTACAGTGATTATGTATTTCTTTGTGTAACACGAGTATTACTTTTCGTTTTAGTTGTGTATTAAGAAATGTTATTAATTATATCAGCTATGACATCTGATAATAAAAAACAATCGCAGTTCTAGATGGTAGACGACACGTGTACAATGAATGTTAAATGTTGATTGCGATCAAAGCAGAAATACTCAAATACTTAAAAACATAAATATAATAAATAACAAACAAATGAAAGCAAAATGCAAAGAAAATAAATAAATAATAATTACCACACAATGTTAAAAGCCAAGCACAGAAATGCATTTGAGGATTAAATATACCAAATACAATACTACATAAATAGTATAACTCATATATAACACGAGAATATACAGATACCAGTTAATAAAAATCAATAAGTTTAAAAATTAAATTCCAAGCAGAGAAGAAGAGAAAACAAAAAACCAAAAATAAATTAACTTACGTATGTAAACGCATGTTTGGTCAAGTTTGAGCACGGTTTTTAAAAAGTGTAAAAATCTTATACATATCAATATATGGCCTATTATTTATTTAGTTTAATTACAATTACATTTACAATTACAATAAAGAAATACAATTATTATTACTGGGTATTGTGAAGAAATGATAAAAACTAATCGATAATACTTAGCTGCAATGTAAGGCTCTGATTAATGACTTTTTAAGTAGGCAATTTGTAAAAATTAAGCAGCTAATTGATGGCACAACAACTCTATTGTAACTGTATCAATGGGTGTTGTGTTAACAATTGTGTTGGTTAACTGAAAACAGAATAACCAAAATAAATAACAAAAAAACAAAGCGAAAACAAAAACAAAACCAAAAACAAATTGTGGTTAAATATGTGTTCTTACTTGTTAGTGGTAATAAAAGCCAAGCAAAACCAAATAAAAACATTATAATAATAATAATAATAACTAAATAAATAAATAATTATAATTATGTTGTGTCAACATTCACGACTTGAACAAACTGTTGCTTTTGATCATGCCACATTTTGTTATGATTTTTGTTAAATTATTATATGTATTATGCTCTTTTGGGTTCCATTGGTCCAATCAAAAACGAAAAATAAAAACAAACAAACAAAACAATTAATCTTGCAATGACGTTAGCTTGTTTTTGCCAGTAGTTGCCACTCGAAAGATAATAAAATAATTAATTTCTAACTTGTATATCTATTGTAATGAATAATAATTATAAAAACAATTATGTGAATGAACGAACGAAACCCTTTTAAAAATATATATAAAAGAATAATGAAATATAAATGAAAACCAATCCAGACGAATAAATTAGAAGAATTACATACTTACATAGAACTCAAATATATATACATCTACAGATATTACGTATATGGCAGCTCCAATATAGTTTCAAGTATCTTTTTGTGAGGCGCTTTAGTGTTCAGCAAAATTGTATTTGTAAGTTAAGAACGTTTTGAAATGCATTTGTTTATGTGTCTATAGTCGAACGATGTTATTATATTTATTATTGTCGCAGAGATTACTTTAAATTTAATGGGAATAGCAAATACATACATACTTATATTATATATACAGGCACAATATCACTTACACCCACACCTACACAACACACACACACACTGGCAAATAAATGTTCTAATATATAAACAGTGTATACACTAAAGATACATATAATACATAAATACATATAGAAAATTATGTCATGAGCATACAAAAAGTAGGGATCATTTTACTGAATAAAATATATATATATATATACAGATATATATGTATATGTATATGTATAATCTAAAAACGGAAACAAATTCTGTTAAATAATAACGAAAATAATAAGGGGAATAAGAAACCAATCATGAACAATTGCTAAATTAAATACGATTTGCTATAATTCAAGGAAAACAAAACCAAAAAATTAGAAAAACATAGAGATAGAGAACTACCAAAACAAAACAAAAAGAAACTGTAAACAAATAATAATAATTATAAACATAAAATGAACAAAATCTAAGTGAAATTATATTATACGAAATATATTGTATATCGAAACAAGATGAATATAAGTCAAATAAAACTTATGTATCATATATTAAACAAATACCAAATGTTTTAATTATTTTAGTGATTTCTCTGTGATATTCATGGCTTATCTTGAATTACATATTTTAATAGTGTTTTCATAAATGGTAATTTTCTCTGATTAGTTTATTGAATGGAATGTTGTAATTACAATACTCATCTCATAATACTACCCACTGTGTGTTTCAGGAAGCTCTCGAACGGTACGGGACGGTCGACAACTTGAATAGCTCGCTGCTTTATTGACTGCTAATTGCAAAGCACTGTAATCGATAAATGTTGAAATGATAAACACCAAATAAAATCGTTTATTTATAGCTGACTTAGGCGCATTCTCGGTTCGTTGTATATCTTTTATTTAATAGTATGCACATTAATTTATGTGTATTCAGCTTCCGTGTGCGGGTTGCATACTTCTACTTGAAGTCGTCCCCGTACTCTTAAGCCCCAATTAATCAAGAGAATTTAAAATGAAAGCCCCTTTTAAGGCAGCTTTAAGTATCCTGGTCAACCTGTGTATGGCGGCAATTCAAAGTCAACCAGGACATTTGTCAATTTGTCCCCTGGCTTTACAGTTTGCAATATCGTTAGTCATAATGCTCGTAAAACCTGGAAAGGCTTTTCGCAAAGTATGGTAAAAGTGTGATGGGTTAAGTAGATGCATTTTCATTAGGGCCATGTAAATGTAAATGTGAATGTAAATGTAAATGTAAATTACTTAGCATTGCAGTTGCCAACTGGTTTGCTTGGCAATTTTATTTCTGCACATAAAAGAGCTTAATCCCTGGCTTATCTAATAAAGCTTATATTCTATCTTATATCTTCTATTGCAGCATTTGCGCAGCAGATTTCCTACGTAGCCACCTCGGCGTTTGTGTATCTGAAAACCTGGCTCATCAGCGGCTAATTGAACCATCAGCAGTAAACTTAGCAGTAATAATTTAACAAAAAAAATTGTATACTTTAAAGTAGAAGCACATCTAAAACACTTCCAAAACAAAGCAACACAAAGTCTGAATTTGAGCAGTTTGAACCTGAGATACTAACTGGTACCTTGACCGAACGGAGGACAATAACTATATAGGCTATAAGATCTGGATAAAAGCGACATACAATGCGCTACGATACAATCGAATTTAAGAACCAGTACTCGTATTCTTGGGTCCACTTGAGTCTGATTGAGTTGAGAGAAGCGTGCTGGACACCCTCACAACATAATAAACATTGTTTAACTAAATACTTACTTATATATACTATATAGCACACTTAAATAAACTATATAAATATATATGTATTTCATCATAAAAGCAATAACTCTTAACTACAATTTGCAGAAACACAAAAATAAAAAAACCCCAATATTGTAGTATTTCCGTTACTAGCCGGTCTCCACTCTATTTTAATTGAATCTAAAGATTATCTGGCGATCAAATAGTTGTCTGGATATACATATACAGATGTTTACACGCGAAAGGCTGCACAAAGTGTAGCCTTCAACTTGACACATGAATAATTTCAGATGTTTAAAGACCAAGCAAATCGAATCGATAAACCATAGTCTCAGAGTCAGAGTCACAGTCAAAGCCGAGTCACTGTTCTACGCTCTCATGTCCATTGACCCAGCATTAAAATAGAAACAGAAGGGGCAGAAAAACCGTCATCAGTGTCTTAATATCGATGCAGAAAACTTTTGGACAAATCAAATAAAAATAAATAAATAAAAATAATAAAGATAGCAGCTCGCACTCGGAGTAAAATCTTATTTTTATTATTTACTTAGTTAGACAAATGAGCCAGCATTCGGCGGAGACAACCAGTCACCAGTGTCCAGTACCCAGTTCCCAGTCACCAGTTGTCGTATATCTTCGGATCGGCTTTGATTTAAAAAGAGAGAGAAAAAAGCAGCTACTTCTGTAGTAGAACCTGTTTTCAATTATTGTTTCTTGATTTTTTTCGATTTTAGATTCATGTTTTTGCATTTTAGTCAGAGCTTTCGCTAACTCTCAGTCACATCCATTTGATTGCTGACTGTCGGTTTTTGGCTGCAACTGGGTCTGGCTCTAACACTTGGCTCTGGGTATTGGTTTGGCATTATGTCTGCTCACTAAATCTGGAGACTGTTCAATTTTTAAATGCCAACTTTTTGTATGTTCCCCGCTATTGGCGTTTTGCTGTTGTTGTTTTTGAAGTTTTTAATATCAATTAACATATTGAATATGACCAGGTGATGTTTTATGGCACTCAAAGCCGCAGCAGCAGCCGCACAGTGGTGCCAACTGGCCAAACCAGTGTCTGTGTCACTGTGAGGTGTCAAACGTGGCACGCTACAGAGAATCAGCGATTAACTCTTACCAATTAGCAGGCTAGTCTAAGACTAAGGGCCAAATAATGTCTTTTCTAGCGAACAATAAATCGAAATAACTTTATTTGATATTCCACTTATGGTCATAATAATGTTTTCGTACGTTTTATGAATGAGCCGACGACTTTAGACTTTAAATTGCCAATGAGTAATTTTAATGATAATTTGATTCTGTGGCTAAACCCAACAGTAAGTCCCTCCTCTCTCTATCTCTCTTCAAATAACAGCAATGGGGAAAGGTATTGAAATTCGCGGGAAATTATCAACAGTTTTGGGTGGGCAAAAAATTGATTAAATTTTGAGTAATATTTTCTGTAAATATTATTGACAACTACCAACGAAATCTATTGACTGATGCTATTCAATGGAATTGTTTGTCTGATTCGCCATCACTTCGTAGCTTTTGAGCGTCATGACGTCTCCCCCACGCGTCGTGTTTGTGTTTCTAGGTCAATATTATTGTTAGTAGGCTATATCTTTATCTGACTACTATATGGGGCTGTGGGCCTGTCCAAATACAGAGCCCGTTTCATTGCCAAGTTCGTTGGCACATGGCTAAGGTCAGCCGTCCGATAAATATTGGGACAACAAATCAATCTTGGCCATGTTGATACACATTTTGTGTCCCAGGGTCGATCTGTTTTAGTTTTTCGGGCGTTGACAAAAATCGTTTGTTGCCCTCTACAAAATATTGTGTCCCTGTAGATAAACGACATATGATTCATATAACTGGCAATGGCTTTGGGTATCCCATATTTATTACTGTCTCAATCGATCTGTGAACTAATAATTGACAAATGAATAGCAGTTCCACTTAAAAGTGTTTGGATAATCTGTCAATTTTCATGCTTAATTATCTTATATCGATTTTTTGTATTATTTCTGGTATAGTGGTTTATAAAATTAGTAGCGTTTTTACAAAAATAAAATGATCAGCAATGCTAACAAATCGTTTGCTACAATACGCTGTTAATCAAACCAGAAAGTAATAATTCTTCGCTTACTCTGATTCCGCATATGATTTCTGAAGTGAAGATTCAGAAGATGTCTCTAAGAAATCGAAACATAATACAATTCTATGCACATGACTATTCTGACTGGAGACTGAGCATTGTAGGGGTACTCGTTGCATTTGAATTTGTGTAATCACATTAGAGACATAGGCCCAATATTACGAGCAGAGCATTTGTCTCTAGCTTAGGGACTAAAAGTATAGTACAAAATTCATAAGTTTTTTTTTATCGAAATAATACGTCTTTTATTTGGCATTGGGCTCAAAACTGTTCTCGGTGATGTGGCAACTTTTGTTCTATAGTAAAGAATAATGAACTAACAGGTTTTGTGAGACAACAAGTAGTTCACTTCGGTTCACAGCAGCAGCTATTATCCAAAAAAAAAAGAAAAACTCAAATTTAGCACAATTTATTTTGGCGCTGTGCTTATCAACTATGATAATAAGTTTGTCACGAGATTTGTGAAACATTTTTTTTTTTTTTTTTTTTTATTTTTTTTTTATTTTTTATTTTTTTATTTATTGAAAGTTAACAATGAATTATTAACCTACATGGCGATGAGCACTAGCTGCCAGGGCTATCAGCTGAGATATTTTCGGCAAACAGATCGTTTCGTTTGATAGTTGTAGTAATATCTACTATTTTTAAAAGGGGTAAGTAAGCGTATTTGGGCATCGGTTTCTCAAGCTATTCATTTTAGTGCTATATTTTAATATTATATCTATTAAATGCGATCGTATTGCTTTTGCAAGAACTTCCGCAGAGCTTAGACCAAGCGTGACCTTTCTTATAAGTATGTAAACATACATATCTGAATCTGTATCTGTATTCAAAGAACAATCAGTTAGATGAAGATTTAGATAATAGATAGATATAGTGTATTATTATGACGATATTAAATGGAACGTACAGTGGCTGCCACTATTTTTACACGTTTTCAGCCCCGTCGCACATACTGTTTCAAGGCAAGCGACTCCCAAGCGTGTCGACTATCAATAGAAGACTCGGTCCCTCTTTGAGGAGAAGCTGTTCTGTTGGGGAGCCAACGAACGAAGACTGGAGACCACCAACGAGCTGTCGAGACCGTTAGTCAGGCAGCAATAATAACTTTGTTAATTTGTGTATTATATGTATTTATTGTATTATTAATATTATGATTCGGTTAGACTTTGTTAGGTTTTGTTTATCTTTTCCGGCTGACAGCAGTTGATAAATTAAGCATAGTATTTGCTTTGATTAAGTTGTCCAGCCTGTTGCACGGAATACCAGTTCGTTTCTGATCAAATACAAATACATATACACAGATACAATGATGCAGAGACGCAATATTGCGAATCCCAAATGCCGCATAAATCAATAATTCCCATCGATATTCCGTATCTGTCCTCTGATCCCATGGCGCATGCGCAGCGGTGCGGTGCGATAAAGAGCGTTGAAATTATGTTCTGTCGCCTGTCGCACCACTAAATAAATACATACTGTGAACTCAGCCATAATGAAGCCTACTACATACATACTATACATACATATATGAAAAGCCAACCAAAATCACAGCACAGCAAGGCGTAAAAAAGCTGATATCAGCGCAAAAAATGGCTCAAAATTTATTGAACGCTGACGGCTTTTTAATGAAAATCACTGGCTACCAAAAGTGAATTAATGAAGGTGTGATTGCGTATACGTATCTGTGTGTATGTGTGTGTAGATGTCTGTATCTGTGTACGAGTTCTCTGGCAGTTCTTGATATCGTTTTCAGTTTTCAGTTTCTGTGCCGGCATAAGTTCAAAAAGCTACAAACAGCGTTCATATCAGTAAAATCAATATGCTAACTATATGTCATCTATATGTGTGTGAGATTGTGTGAGCTTGTGTTTGTGCGTGTGTGCATATGTCATTCGCAGATTGATCAGCATATGAATTAATTTAGCATAAGAATCAAAACGTTTCTCTAATGAAAATTGTTTGTTTTATGGCCGTTTCATTCATTCATTCGTTTAAACATGTTCGACATGGCTTTTTTGACTATTTTGATATTTTATTTTGTTGTTGTTGCTTCGTTTTTTTTTAACATTTAATCTCTCTAAACACTTGGCAAGTGTGAGGCAGCCCAGTTAAATTCGATTTTTATTGCACGGGCTTGGCTATTTATAACAACGTATTCATTTCGTTGCCACATTTATATTCAATATACAATATCTGTATGTGCTTCCACCCCACATGCAGACTGTTTTTGTAGCAGACTGGGATTCGGAATCGAAATCGGAATCGGATTCAGATTTAACTGTCTCAATTTGTTAATGGGAAACTCTCACGCGCGCTACAGCAGCAGCAACAACAACTACAACTTCGTCATAAGCGCAAACTGTATGACATTTTAATTATGTTGCTGTCAAATTGTTGTTGCGCTGCCACAGCAGCGACTGTGACTGCGACGCAGGCAGCGACGGCGACGGCGACTGCGACGAGTTTCAATTGTAATTAATAATATTTAATAACAGTCGTTGGCATCACTGCCGCCGTCAAGTGCACAGATTGAAATGTTATGAAAATGTTTTGTCATCGCATGAAATGGAGATGAGCTGAAAGCATTGAAAACTGTGACTGACACTCACCGTGATTACCAAAGTGATAGCTAAATTATATACAATACAATCTTTAAAAGTTAAATGTAAACAATTATTGCCTTAGTTAAAGATTACAAGTCCAAGATATTTTATAGCTGTCTCCCAAGTGATGGCTATCAGCCAGTTGAATCAAGTATTCTATTTATTTAACTATAGTAACGAGTTGTTGTTGTTGTTTACATTTACTGCCATCACTGCCATCAAAATGAACAGCTTAAGTGGGTGGGTCAGCTTCAGTTGCGCATTTGTTGGAAGATTGATGGCGCCGGAAGCGCAACGGCAAAACGAGGATGCGCCATCGCTTTTGAGTGACACTGATGTGGCCACTTGCTACTTGCTGCTTGCTTTCCCCTCACCATCACCTCTAAACACCTGACACCAGAAGCACAGTCCTGCTACAGATCAATGGCGATGGCAATGCAATCATTTGATAAATGACATTATTATAGTTCCGCCAAACGATGTTAGAGATAAACAAAAGTGTGCAAATATTTTGCAATAACAAATTGACTGATTAGAGAAAATATCAGTGAATGACCCTGATGTTTTTAGAAGTACTAAGTGTAACAACAAATGGAATTCTTGTGTACCAATTGACCTCAAAGATAAGTATGGCAAAAGGATTGACAAGTGGGTCTCTTTTAGTTAGCGAGAATTGTGAACTGAAACTGTGTCGCATGACTCATTTGACATTATGCAGACAATTTCCGTAACTTTCAGATATATCGATTATAAATGGTTTGTACATTATGAGTATCTTGACAGGATTGTGTTGTAAACAAGTTTTTGTGGCGTTGCTTCCGTTATTTAAGACACATGTAGCAACTAAACAGAACAAACGAACAAATGAATAAATGTATAAACGAATGGATGAATGAATGAATGGATAAGTGCTGAGTGTTGAGTGCTGGTGGGTGGCAGCTGAATACATGAAACATCAACAGCACGCGTAACGCAACAAAGACATTAAATTGAGTCATAAAACAACACAAAGCAAATAACAACAATAACATGCAGATGATGTTGAGTTGAGTTAAATGAGGTGTTGTTATTTTATTGTATTTTATTTTGTTGTTTCTGTACGCACTAAGCACACGAGATATTCAATTGCAGATACACGCGCACCCAAAGATACAAATGTAGCTACAGCCGCAGAATAAGAAACAGATACAACGAATGCTCCTATGAGATGATATGATGATATGGCATAGGCAGGGAGCGGTCAGCGGACTGTGTTTCAGAGCGGACAGGCGCCTGCTTTGAAGGCCAATAATGTTTGTTTAAATTTTGCAAATAAAACGTAATGAAGTGGACGGTTAAGTAGGAAATGTAAACTAGCATTCAAACACAACAAGAATCAACAGCCAAAACAACTAGCAAGACAGAACAGCAACAACAACATTGACAGGAGAAGAACAACAAAGAGTATTAAGATAAATACCTGTACATAACATATATACATATATGCGATCGATTTGAAGCTAAAGAATAGTACATGCTCATACACATGTTTATTTCATATTTTTGTAAAGCATAATTTTTTAAAATTTATGTAGTTCTTTTTTCTCTGTTTTTTTGTGAAATAAAATAAATCAGCAGTGCAGCTGAGACGTCACTAACTGCAAGTTCAAACCATCTTCAACTCTTCCATCTCCATCTCGAAGACTTGAGGGTCTGATCACAATCCAAGCATCATGTGTGGCATTCGGTTTGTAAGGATCTCGGTCTGTGCAGGAAAACCAGTTGCCAAGCTCTGCTTCTGGGCTCTGACCGTGCTCTTTGGTTGCCGGCGCAATCGTTTGTACTTGTTAATGGCTTTGTACGCGTAATTATTTTGGCAAGAAGCCGTGTCGACTCGATCACAGCCCGGTGCGAAAATCAATGCGAAGCGGAAACAACGAACCTGGTCCAATTTTACGAGTAGTAACATAAGTATGTACTTGTACTCTCGTACTACACAAATACAACTTACTACAATATATACACTTGATCTGCTGGTTGGTGGCTGGTGAAAGGCTCAATTGGGATTTGTTCTGAAGCATTCAAGTTTTCCGTTCAGTTTCGTTGTCTGTTTTATTTTTTCTTATATTTAATTGGGTGTTTTTATTGGCTTTTAATGATACGCGAAATGATCGAAGCTCCTGCCCGCAGGCTATACAGCTGCCCCTTAAAGTGCCACGCCCCAAATACTAGCAAGTGATTGTTGCTCAAACCAGGCAACATAAAGTTCAATCAATGCCTTTGCCAAGCAATTATTAAAGAACACAATCATTTTCAATCCACAAAGCAACATACACACACTACAATTACCATAATCTTATGCAATTTTTATAGATAGTTTATTTAATTTTATTGTTGTCTTTGATTTACAATCAGCTTTCACTGGCTGGCAGACTGCTGTAGTGTCTTGCCCGGTTGGCAACATTTCTTAGCAACATTTTGCATTAACAGAATGTTGCGGCTTTTAACATTTAACATACGATTTGATAACAGCTAATAATAAGTAGTTAAATGTCATCATAAAAGTGCAGTTAAGTGTATTTAGTTTGCTTATTCATTCACAATAGGAAGCTGTTACATTTGCCAAGATTATGACAACTGAATTTCGCTGTCCAGCTGATTGCCGGCTGCGCAGCGTACTCACCTGCCTGATCACCGGCAACAGGTTGATCGCCAGCTTCTTTGCGGCGACTAAATGCCTCTGTTATCTGTCTCTGCTTCTGTCGCAGTCGCTGTCGCTGCTGCTGTCACCGCTTCTGCTGCTGTAGCCGTTGCTGCCGCTGCCGCTGCTGCTGGTATTGGTGTTGATGTTGCTGCTGGTATATAAACGTATGCGTCGCCCAGCGTCCAATCAAACAGACGACGCCTTCAAGTCTAGCTACACGCACGAGAGTGGAGTTGGA
Source organism: Drosophila tripunctata (assembly GCA_035047385.1). Taxonomy (NCBI): domain Eukaryota; kingdom Metazoa; phylum Arthropoda; class Insecta; order Diptera; family Drosophilidae; genus Drosophila; species Drosophila tripunctata. The sequence goes on from JAWNPS010000017.1 coordinate 393,667, forward strand.
GTCGTCGGCATATTTCGTGTCGTTTTTTCTCGGTTTTTGGACATATATATTTTTTGCAAGCCTCTTTGCCGCAGTATCTATTACTGGTGATTCGCTTTAAAGCCCAACTAAAATTGTGCTGAACAAAATTTAAACTCAATTGAAATTATAAAATCCAAAGTGTCTACAAGTTAAATATAAAGCTGTCGTTAATGAAAAGCTTATATATTTGAAAATAAAAAGTGTTTAAAATTGTGAAGTTAAATAATCAATAAAATAAATTATAATAAAAATGATGATGCAGCAAAGTGCACTACTTCCTTTGGCCATTATGCTGATCTCCTGTGGAGTGGCATTCGCCTGCCATGGAAAACTGATCGGTGAGTACCCAAGAAGTGCACACTCACTTGACCAGCCCCAATTTGGGCTAATTTAAAAGTCGTCCATCGATTTGTATGCCAAGTGGACGATTTGGGGCATTAAAAAAAGTGAAATAAAATAGACTTTTGCCTACATGGCATGCATAAATAGTTGACAGCCAATTAAAGCATTTTATTTTGCTCATTTTTTTACCGATGTTTTGTGCGTTTTGTATTGTGTTGGGTTTCAGACACGTTTTTGTCATTTGTTTTATGAATGAAATGAGAGAAAAACAAATGTACGGCATTTATGAGTTGTTCGTCTGTAGAATTTAAGCAAATATTTGCCTACACAATGTATTGTTTAGTTAGTGTTTAGCGAAAGTCACAGCAACTGCTTATGAGCACCACACACACAGTGTACGCAAATGCGAGGGACGTTCAAGAACTTTGCCAATATGCTAACTGTTCAAATATTCAAGATCATCGCCCTGCTGGCTTAGCAACTTGGCTTAATGCGAGTGGGTTTGAGTCAACTCATTACATAAATTGTATAATTAATTATTAAGGGGAAGCAACAAACTAAAGATTCATGGAAACCGGTTCAAATATCCAGTTTATATAATATTTTAAATATAACGAAAACTAAATATGTATTTAAATTTGTTATACTACAAATATACACGTTCAGGTAATCTAAGGCCAATCAACTCACAAACGAGCCTTTCATAACATATATTTGATATAATCATTTCATTAACATTTCGTCAAGCGTATAATTAACAAAAAACATGTGTATTACAAATCTGAAACTGTGAAAAATCAGCATAAATACTCGGCTCATTGAACTGACCCAACTCTGAAGGTAAACCGAATCCAATAAGTATACAATAATTGAAGTCAAAATAGAATAGATTGATCTTTGAATACGCTTGAGAAATGATAATAGCATTTAATTTGATAGCTCTTAGGCAATCGGGGCGTGTGCCCCGCTAAGTGGATCAGAACAACGAAATGGCCAAAAACGATTGCTAAGCAATTTTTGCTAACGCTTTTTGTGTTCTGCACACGCTGGCGCCGAATTTATATTTTTTGTTTGCTTCCCAAACCCAAAAAAAAAACTCTACTGAATTCCAGTTGTTTGTTTAAATTGGTTATAATATAAAGAGTTTTATAGTGCGCGTGTTCGTTTTGATTAATGATTGCTTTTACGCCTGGTCGTCAATATCAAATTCTGGGTGTACGAGAAATGAGCGCATAATTTCAACACATTTTCAACACATTTCCAAAACAATGGACAATGGGACACACGAGCGGCAACAGCAGCAGCATAATTCAATGAAATCAATTTCAATAATAATAGAGAGCATTAAAGTTGGTTGATAAATCGCACTTTGAACATAGCACAATCAAAGAGCGGGACCCCATTAGCTATGAGTAGTATAGTATGTATGTATGTATGTATGTGGTCGAATCGTTTTGCTGCGGCATCAATCAAAAGCTTGCCGTGCTAATAATGTAATTAAATATGTAGATGCGCAAGCAAGAACAACAGCAACAACAACTGCTTGAACAACGAGCAACACTGGGTGATAATCAGTAAATGATAAATGAAACAAAACATGCTGCGGCCAACATAAAGCATAACTGTGAGAATTAACTCGAGCTAAATGCGTCAGACGATCGTCGGTCGGTGGACGGTTTTCGTTTCTGTTTCATTTCGTGTTTTTTTTTATATGTTTCACTTTTTATGTTGTCGCTTTCAGTTTATAGTAGTTTTTGTTCTGCATTCTGCTTTGCCTGCAGACGCTACGTGCTGCAGGTTAAGTTGCGGCAACTTCCCGTTGCAGCTCTCGCATTGTTCAAGGTGAAGTCAACGCCTGGCCCGAACTGCAGTTAAGCACTTGTTAACATATTGTTGGCATTTGACTGCACTCAGTCAGTCAGTCTGTCTCCTGTCTGATGCAGAGATGCAGCAAGACAGATTCCGAGCTTCAAGAGTCGCTCGAGCAAGTTTGTTGCTTAAGTCTTTAGTTTTGAGCATCCGTCGCAGAGTGTGTAAAAGTTATTGGAAGCTGTTGACGTTCCGTTGTCAACATTATCTTGATCATTCGGCTTTTATTACTCAGCTTTCAGCTCAGCTCAGACAGCAGCTGAGCTCAGCGCAACTCAATTCAGCTATGAATATGTAAATGGGTCTCGTTGCGGAAACTGATCGACAGCTTTATGTGCAATTTGTCAGAGAAGGTAGTTCGCAAATTTGCATAGCGCCCTCCCCCTCTCTCTCCCACTCAATGCAATGTGTGTGATTGATGCATATTGACTTAAACAAACTTAAAGCCTCACGGCGCAGGCTCATCAGATGATGCGTTGCCGTTGCTGTTGCCGTTGCGTTGATTTACCTACCGGTTTGCCTCAATGCTGCAAACTGATATTTATGTAAATGTACTCTTATACGTATGTAGGGGAGAATACGCGTAGCATAACACTAACACGTCTTTAATTTGACAGCTGCGGTTGAGTTTAAAGCTCGACGGGTTCTGCCAAAAGCTGCTCGCTCACTGCTATTTTTAGTTACCGCACTAACCTTGACAAAACACACTCACTAAGTTTTTAAGCCGTAGCAAACACGATCAGCTATTTCGAGGGGCTATTTCGGCAGCCAGATCTATTGACATCTAGACCCATATTTGTGCGAACGCCATTAAAGCGTAGCTGTAAATTTATTTACGTTTTTCTTTTCTGTTTCACGTCAAGTTGTCTGGCTGTGTTTTGCCCCAAAACCCTTTTTAACTCATACACGTTGATGCACTTGACCGGCAGACACGATGCCAGGGCCATGACAGAACAAAGTCCAGAAACAAGGAGCGAACCCGCCATAAATGCTCTCACGTCTTGCAATGCAATCAGCGCCCATCGTTTCAACTATTATTATAATTATTAAAAATTATTAAGCGCGCGTAATTATTTAAATGAAATGCGGCAGCATAAAGCAATCACGCCCATCTGTATGGTGTACTATAAGAACCTGCGTCACTAACGCGCTGCAGCGTCAGTTGAGTGGTTTTCCCAAAGCTGCTCACGTACACCTTCCGATATATCGACTAATTAACACCCTGCGGCACTCTCGAATACAGATTCTGTTTTATATGCACTGTGATATGTTAACAATTCTCCGATTCGTTAATAAATTTCATAGTAATCGAAAACATCAACTCTAAGTGGTCAAAGAGAGTTCGGTGTTGGCCAAACCTATTTAACGGGCCAAGCTTTTGCCGACACACTTCACACCTAACAGGAGCGTCATGAGTCAGTGTCAAGTGCCGACACGAACAAATACAATATATAGAAACAAAAAACCTTTTATCTCTTAAAACAAAACAAAATTAGCTAATGGACGATTGTGCGATTTTTAATTGACGCCTTTGAGCAGCACGCGCCGGTTTGGATTTTAAATGTTTATTGATCTCTAACTTTTATTTCGGTTTTGTTGTTTTCTTCTGAAATCGTGTTCTATTTTAATGAGATTCATTTGACATTTAATTGCGAAAAGTAACCAAAAATCAACACAATTTTATACATATTGTGGAATAAACGTTTTACGATCAAAACCAAATATATGCCTACACGTGCACTTATATAAAAATAGCTAAAGAAAAGAGCTGAAAAAAAAAAACAAAAAATAAAAATGTTAATTTTGATAATTCGTTAAAATCCACTAAAATTTCTTTAAATATTATAAATCAAGCAGACTTGAATGAAATTTCGACAAACTTTAAAATACAAAAAAATAAAACCGGCTCTCATGAGAGTTTGAAGCCCCAGCGGACCAACAGAAAGCATCATTAAGCTTACTAGGGAAACGAGACACGCATAAAAAGCAAAAACAAAAACAAATCCAATATAATATGTATATAAAATCAAAAACCAAAAAAAAAAACTTAATATTTTAAGCATTTTGATTTTGTTACAGCCAAAAATAGAAATGATAGCATGCCCCCAAACTCATCTACATATTCTAATATATTTTATGCTAATTTTGACCTAATCATTTCAGCATCGGGCATCAACACAGAGGAGAGATCAATCATCTTGCAGGAACACAATCGCCTACGGCAACTTGTGGCAACCGGACGCTATCCGGGCCAACCTGGTGCCGAGAATATGCGTGAAATCGTCTGGGATGACGAGTTGGCAGCCCGTGCCCAACAATGGGCCGATAATTGCCAGTTCCGACACGATCCGCATCGCACAATAAGTAAGTTACAGTTTCGCAATTCAACTTTTGGTTAAATGATGCACGATTTTTCTGGCTTAAGACTTCTATATAGCTAAAGCACAAGATATGCCGAAAATACGACAACCGGCACTATGGTCTAAGGTGTGCATGTTTTAGTTTATAAGTTGATAATGGTAATGTATTTCATCTGCTCATCGGTGACAGTGAGTGCTATAAAACACTAATACTAACCAGCATGCCATCATACACGCCATCTATCTAGTCATGTACTATTTAACTAAGTTGTTGTTCGATTAAGTTTACTAATTATTTTGTCTTTTTTGTTTAGATCGCTTTACCATGGGTCAAAATTTGGCTGTTATATGGAGCACAGCGCCATTAGATCCCGATGATGGCGACTTTCCCTCACGCATTCAAAACTGGTTTAATGAGGTGCAAAAGTATTCGTTCGGTGACGCTTGGTCCCCCAAGACTGGACACTATTCGCAGCTAGTTTGGGGCGAGACAAGTCTGGTGGGTTGCGGTTTTGCCGAGTACAAGGACAACGTCAAATACAACAAGCTCTATGTGTGCAACTATGGACCTGGGTAAGAAGATAGCACATTTAATTAATTGAAATTGAAATCATTGTCTAACCTATATCATACTTGCATTTCTACAGTGGCAATGTGGTCGGCTATAATCCGTATGAGGTTGGCAAGCCATCGTGCTCCACCTATGGCATGAAACCATCGTCTCGGTATCAGGGTCTGTGCGCTGCACCCGGCGCAACTCCTGCAGCATCGAACAGCGTCTACGGCGGCAATTCATTTGAAACGTATGAGTACAGCTACAACTCAGCTACAACAATTAATAGCAACAGCAACCAGAACAATAACCACAACAAGCCGACTAACAACATTAACAAGAGCAACATCAACAACAACAACAACAACCAGAACCGAAACTACAATAATAACCCTCACACCCATACATACTCCTCCCCCAAATTCCCCACACAGGCAGCGGCACCATGCAGCAGCAGCAGCAGCGACGACGTCCAGTGGCAGCTCCTTTGGCACTAAGACACGTGGCGGCAGTCAGGCCTTTACCACGGAGAACAATCAGCGGCATTCCGGCAAGTACAAGCACAAGCTTGAGGCATACCGTCCCAGTGCTGCAGAGTTCGAGAGGTCTGTACAGAAGCATACAATACTACGCACCTATATAGAGCAGAACTCCAAGGAGCAGTCCGATCAGCAGGGCGCAGCACCCGCAGCAGTAGCGGGATCAGAGGCATCCAGCACTCCAAAACCAAGTCGTGGCTGGAGTCTTTTGTCTTGGCGCGGCTAAGATGCCCACTGTTTGCTGCCACGCCCACTTTGCCGCTGAATGTATTAGCTCACCGCCCAGTAATAACTACTATGTAGTATCATTAGAACCATCTTCGATTCTGAGTTTCAAACTTGCATCCCTCTCTTGTACGTAGTACTCCTACATATATACATACATACCTCCTGGTACCTCAGGCAAAACCAGACTATTTCTAGTGCATACGCATCTAATATTCTCGTATTTTAACATTCCCATTATGAAATTGCCATATGAAATAACATACAATTTAGTGCTACGATACTTGCTAACTTTTGGAACTATAATATATATTTTTTAAATTATTTATATTGTATTATTGATAACATCAACAAAGAACCATCAACTGCTATATTGTTTTAGTTTTTCTTTAAGGGGACTGTCAAAACCCTTAACATTAGAAACGAGTCATCACATAAAACCAATACTGAATATTTGTATCAAATGTTTGTATCAAAAACTGTCAATTCTAATCTATCCATTCATAGGCGCTTAACATCTATTACTTATTGTGTATAGTATTGTGTTCAAACAAATAAATCAGCAAGATGATATATTAATATAAACTATTTATGTTTTTTTACTGGGTATTAAATATAAACTCAAAGAACTGTTTGCTAAGTCAGCTACTGAACTACTGAAACTCGGAGATTTGCGGATCTGCCGAATTTCTTTACGAACTTTTGTAATTAGCCTATGTTAATTATTAAATTTGGGATAACTAACTGGCTTCTAGATTTTCTCTCTTTGTTAGTGGTAAGTGAAAAGCATAATTTGCTTATGAATCAGTGTAGTAATGAATCAGTGTAGTACACTTGTTATACGAATCGGTGGGAGTATAATAAAAATATTGTTTTTGGAGACATTAATAAAGTATAATTTAATAAAGATAATGTTTACTTTGTTTACAATTTGCTGTAGTAGTATTCAGCAGAATTCATCGTGTAAACTATGAATTGAATACATGAAGAGCACGGAACTCCGCGTATGTTCACTGCGCATGAGCGAGAGTGAGTTTTTGAGTATTTGGTCTGGGCGTCTGCTGAATAAGTGCTGAATGCTTAGGAGAGCGACTGAGAGAGTAAAACTGATAACAGCTTGAGTGTTTAAATTAGAGATTCGCTTAGTTGTTTATGAACGTAATAATGAAATTACATTCCCGAAACAACTAATGTGAATATATTTAGGAAATGCGCTAACAATAAAATTAACTATTATGCAATGCACAATAGAATCAAAGTGGACAACTTATACAAAAATTATTAAGCCAAAAAAAGAGAGAACAGAGTGGACAGCTTACACCTGTTCAAGGTCGTAGAGCTACTTCTTCGTAGTTTACTTCAAGTTCCAGCTAAGTGATGATAATGTTTTCTAAAAGTAGTTTGCTCAGTTTTTCTTTGTGCCAATGAATCACACTCAGAATGGCAATCCGAGCTGAGATTTGTTATGCTCCCTTACTAAGTACTTTTTCCTGGTATTGTTCAGTTGTAATTGTTCGGTTTATCTGCTTGTTAGCTGTCCTCTGTGTGACATCGTATTCATAAATGGCTATAAGTTTTTGGTTATAAATACACACACACACACACAATGGGTGTCAATTTCATGTATGACACGAAATTAAGATAGGAGCAAAGTCCTGTCATCTGCTTTATCGGTATCATGCAATCATATGACAGCTATAAAACATATAAAGGGGTAAAGTCATGGCAATGTTATGTAATACTGTTGTATTTTCCCACACACAGCACTCATTGACTCGCTCCTGGGAAATGAATGGACAAGAATGAACAAGTATGGGTAAATGGTGGGCAGAATGTAACTTTTGTGGACCACACTGAACGCACTTTGTCATCTTGAGTACTCACAGAGGCTGGCAGCGTGAAATTAACTGCCACAGTCCTTGGCTTTGCAGGACAACTTTTATTTATACATCGCTATGGTCATACATTAAATTATGACGCGCACTGTGCTGGATAAAGTGTCGTTTACTGTCACACCAAGATGTCGAGCCTGAATCTGATTCTTATTCTTATTTGGATACCTACTTCCCCCAATCTCCACAGTCAATCCCTGCTGCACTGTGCAGTCATAGGAAAATGGGAAATCCTTTCATTCCTTTTAATACAAATGTCACTTTGTTGCAGCTGCCACTGGGGAAATGCAATATTTGAGCTTATGCGTGAGCGAGTTTTCTCCACAGAAAGAAAAGTAAAATTAAATGGTCCTTTATAATTAAGAAGACTTAAATGCGCCCTTATAGCCCGAAGACAAAGATTTGCATAAACGGAGCTTATACATTTCAAAGCATTTAATTTGATTCTTAGTTTAATTTAAAATCTTTTGGGATTAGTGGTCTATAATCTTTAAATTGCTTAGGAAAGTATTTATTTAGGCTAATATATTTCTAAGTAAAAGTAAGTAAGTAAAATCTGCATCAAATATAATCAATTAAAAGATATTGCATACTTTTAGGCATCACAATTAAAAAGTTGTGAAATAAAGTTAAAATTCCATTGCATAATATGACATAGTGTAAATAAATAAATGGGCTTATAGCTCTTATCCAAATTACTTTATGTGTGGGATTGAAAACTTAGTGTATTGTAATCTATTTTCGTCTCATGAATTGTCCAAAGAAGAGCGCACTTTCGCATTAGCATAAAGACGTAAGTAAACATTAATTTGCTTATCTAAATAACCGTAGGTTTTCACCTACTAATGCAAGCTTAAGATTCTTATGCAAGATTAGAAGATACTTGGAACAATAAGTGCTTCCAAATGTTATGATATAACGAAATTAACTAATTCTTTTCGTTTGTTTTTTTACCATGAATGATGCATATACGTAAGCAAAAATGACTAAAGAACTGTTATCTATATGGAGTGCATTAGTTGAAAGTGAAACCACATGATTATAATTGTACTCGTTTAATTGCTTATCTAGCTTAGGGACGCTACTCCAACCTAGCTTTGTTACCAAGTTTAAGGTGAAGCATAAAAGACCATGCAGAAACCATTTGGTTAACAGTCATTCAGCAGCTTCTTCAGAACAATGTTTGCAACTCCTCTACGCAAGCCAGCCAGCCGAAAAGTGCCACAGGCAACGGCTAGCGTACCTCACCTTTATGAGATTACCGATAAAGGGTATGGCAAAGATGCAGTCAAGTTAATGCATGTCAGTCGCAAGGGAGCCATGCACTCTATTCAAGAATGTGAGGTTGGCACCCACCTCAAGCTCTACAGCAACAAGGACTTTCTTCAGGGTGACAACTTGGACATTGTTGCAACCGATTCTCAAAAGAACACGGTCTATCTACTTGCAAAGCAGTATGGTCTGGAAAGTCCCGAGCAGTTTGCTCTGATCCTTGCTAGGCATTTTCTTAATAAATATTCGCATGTGGCGGAGGCTCACGTGCATGTGGAAGCCTATCCTTGGCAAAGAATCCGACAGGAAAACGACAAAACACTCAGATCCGCAGACAATTATCAGCTGCATAATCACGCCTTTATCTTTACACCCACTGCGACACATTTCTGTGATGTGATTGTGCGACGACATGGTGAGTAAAACGAAAGTAAAGATGAAAGTGAGAGTATCGAGCTAGCTAGCAACTGTTATTTTCTAGATCCCACCCAAACTGTTATAAGTGGCATTAAAGGACTTCGCGTGTTGAAGACAACTCAATCATCGTTTACAAATTTCGTTGACGATGAATATCGCACTCTCGCCGATCAACATGATCGCATCTTTAGCACTGTTGTTGAATGCTCCTGGGAGTATTCATGTACTCAGAATCTCAATTTTATAAACGCCTGGGAGACCGTCAAGGATATCATACTCAAAACCTTTGCTGGAGATCCAAAAGTGGGCGTGGCCTCGCCCTCAGTGCAAAACACACTCTATCTCACTGAAAAGGAAGTTTTGGACACTTTGCCACAGGTCACAGCTGTCTCAATGACTCTGCCCAACAAACACTACTTCAATTTCGATACCAAGCCATTTCAGCAACTGGTTCCCGGCGATAACGATGAGGTATTCATACCCGTCGATAAGCCTCACGGCACCATCTATGCTCAACTATCACGCAAAGATCTTAAAAGTCATCTATGATTTGTAGAACTATAGAACTAAAAAATTAATAAATTGAATTAAAATTAAATAAATAGAACAGTTTTTGCTTTAAATATAAGTACAGCATTGAAAAATTAAAAATTTCAGAATGCTTTTTAAATAATTAAATTGGCAGAGACTTAAATGTTGTGTAGTTAAACTTATTAAAAACTGATAAAAGAAAAGCATTATGCAGTTTAATAATTCTTATTGCAAATACATTTCGTTGTCGAAGCTATTAACAGAATAAATTAAATTTTTTTATGCAACTTACTCTATTTTTATGAATATCTGCATTCGGGGAAATCATAAATGGTTAAGTCACGCCCATCAGTCCATATATTGGCATTAAAATGAAATAAAAACCATTCAAATGAAACAATTTAAATGTATTGTTTTCTATATGTATACACATGCAAAAATACGTATGAATATGTGAATACTTTCATAGAAATGAAGAAAAAGTATATATTGAAAAAGTTTTTCAATTTCAGCAAAGCTTTTATTTTACATGCAAAGATATCAAGCAGACACCCCAGAATCCCCAGATCAACCAAAGACCACTCTCTCTGTTTCCCCCCTTTCTGCCCCTTCCTCACAATGTAGAATAACAGCCAACGCAGGCAGAAACCAGAACTATTTTGTGCCAAAAGAGAAATCCTCACACACCAAATTAGAAATAGGAAACCCGACAACAAAACGCAAATTGTAAGCAATAAGCGAAAATGAAATGAAAAATCATGAATGGCCACAAGCGATAGAAGGAAAATCGGCAAGGGGTTAGCACTGAAATCAAACAAAAAAAAAGAAAATATAAAAAGAAACAAAAAAAAACATTTTGCGAATATTATTGGTAGTTTGGTCGCTGAATGCAGCCAGAGTTCTGTGCTTTTGGCCGTGAAATGGAAAGCGAAGGGCAGCATAAGCTGAAAATTACCGAAACCAAACGCAGTTGTATGCGAAAAACCACACCATTTTCCCCATTCTCTCGGTTTTCAACGGCACCGTAACTCTTGTAAATGCATTTGAGAAAAAAGAAAGAAATCGAAATTGCACAAGTTGAACAGACGAAGCGTGATATGAAGTTTTTAAGCAAACCCTTTCATTTGTTCGTTTAAAGGGCTTATTTCGCATGGATCGAGTGGGGATACCTGCCCTCTCTTAAATTCACTGTTTAAACAATTTGCTGTCTAACGACTATATGACAGTGATTAGGACTGTATTTGTGATGGATAAACACAAAAGTGTGTAGTCTAAAAATAACACCAGACGACAGACAAACAAGTTCATTAAGTTCATAACAAGTATATAGTGTCAGTTATAATTTTAAGCCAAACGCGTTAAAACTAGTTATTTTCGGATCTTTATTATAGGCTCTAAAACTAACAACTACTATAAGCCAAAACATAACAAACATGTACATGAGTAAGTTGGATTATGTTTTTAGAACTAACTACTTTTAAGAGCGTAATATTAACTTATATGATAAGTTAATTACCGTGTTTACAACAATTGGCGGATTCGGGAGGAAGTACAGGGTATTCCACTGTCCAGTTATTCCGAAAGCTTAAAATGGTTAACGAACTTAATAGAGAGAGGGAGTATTTTAGCCCCAGACCTGCCACAAATCATATCAAAATGCAAATGAAATATACACATTTTTGCATCGATCTGTCATAAAATCAACCACAAAACTAAAGTCGAAAGTTCAAAGAAAGTGAAACGAGCATTAAGTTCAAATGTCAACTTCATGACCTAGAAAATTGCACAATAAACTAGATGCTGCCGGTAAACTGGGTTAGCAAAATTGGTAAACACCTGACTCGAGCGATTTGGGGCTAGTCATTTGGCTCGATTGTGCAAAATATTCTGGGTCCCTACTATTTTCACTGTGAAATTCAACATATTTACATAATTTTTAGGGCCAGGAAGTGTTTGGCCAATCAGTAAGCCAATCAGCACTATTATTGTGTCTAATGAAAGCTCGACCGCAGATATTGTATCTGTATATTGGTCAGTTTTTCTAAGCGACAGTTACCCTTAGCTCTCTTTCTCCAGCAACATTCACAATCCATCATCAACACTCCCAGCACGTAATCGTATTTGTCGGCGTTAATCAGTGGGTTGGGATTTAGAAAAGAAAAGCTATAAATGTTGCACACAGTTTAGAGTTATGTGTGTGTAGAAAATTATTGCTGGGGTTTTAGTTTAAAGCAAGCAGTTTTACAGAGAAAAGTCAGCAAATCATTCTTATCACACAGCAAAATAAAACAAATACATTCGCTTGACTACAAGATATCTAGAGCTTTGACCTTAACCTTGTGTGGAGAATTAATGACATAAATGCATAAAATTATCCAAAAAATGACTCATACTTTAAATTAATTTAGTTTAGTGATACAAAATTGGCATTTTAGGCAGATAACACAATAATTTAGTTATTCCCCAGACTAAATTAGACAAGTGTTAATTGTTTAGAATACCAAAATGGTTGCAAACTTGTTGATATGTTGCAATAAATAATTGTATTTCAATTCCAAGGCATTTGATACGACAAATATCACACAGTTACTGCTGTTGTTGTTGTTGTTGTGATTTAGCTGCCTTCAGTCTGCAGCGGAAGTTGCCACAATGCTGCAACAACAGGCAACACTTGAGCTTCGAGCAAAACTGAACTTTTGTTATCCTCCCTCTCATCCCTCCATTCCCTCTTACTAGCCTCTGTGCGTGTGTGTATGAACAATTGGCAAGAGTGGCGCAAGTGTGCCTGCTATTCTTCTGCTTCTTTCCATAATTGTTGTTGATGTTGATGTTGCTGTTGCTGTTGTTGCAGCTTGTGCAGTGGCGTAATTAATTTGAAACGGCGCCAACATCGGATGTGAATGCCTCTCTCCCATATGCTAATTGTGCTCATCCGCATCCACATCCACATCCATATCCGATGGAACTTTCCACATTTCACCATTGATGATGGACTTGTCAGCTGAGTAATGAAAATAATTTACAGCATACAAGAATTTTCATTTCAATAGCAAAAGCAACTTTATTGCTTTTAATATTTGCATTATTTCTCAATTTGCTGTGCAAATTTTTATATTGCAACCATTTCGTGCAGCTGCCGCAAACACACACTCACACACACACGCACACACACTTAGATGGAAAGTCCCCAGAGCAATTGTTGTTGTCACTGTGAACAGCAGCTGCTTAAAATTCAATAAAAGAAAAGCGAGTGCGCATGCAAATGACGCCTAATAAAATTACTTACACAGCATGTTGTCAATATTATTTATACATAAGTATCTAAATACTTTCCCATATATGTACTCAAAAAGTTATCTTAATTTTAAAGCCAAAACTAGCTAAAATCTATATAAAGGATAACAAACTTTCTTATTATGTTAACATTTTGCATTGTGTTCAAAGAAAATCAAATCACAAATGCTTAAAGCAATTTATGCGGCTTCTTTGCGTCTCACGTATTGTTGTATAAAGTATTTATGTTGCTTTAGTTGATTTATCATTCAGGTCGCGTTTAGTACATCAACATTTACAGCTACAATAAGACAAAACACTGAACGACTGACTCAATAAACACACATGCGTACACACGTTCCTTGTCAATTGTCACTCTTGTTGGCCGACTTAAAAGAATTTTTTTTAAAAACAAAAAAAAAAAGATTTTGTAGGCTTCTGGAGGGTTTCTGGTACGCAGCTGGGAAACCCGGGAAAGTGCTGCCCACTTTGGGAAAGCTACTGATGGCTTTTTGCACTAATGAAAAAGTTTTTATTGCCACCGCACACATGCGTGAACTTTCAAATTCAGAATTGCGAATAAGATGCCAACTATGGGGCAGGTCCTGAAACCAGTGGCATAATAAATGAACTGCTAAGAGGCGTGCCCAAGGCACAGATGCCTCTGGAGATTGATGACATTCGCCTAAAGGAAAGCAGTAGTAGTAGTAGTAGTAGTGGTAGTAGTAGGACGTTGCTTTCACATCTAATTAAAAACACAAGAGCTTCAAATCAAGCAGCAACACCGCCCACTTTAGCATATAGTATATCTCTATATATGTATGTATATATTCATACATAGTTGTTATTGCAGCCCCTGAGGAGCCAGCAAACGACTAACATTACTCATACGTTATAAACACATTAAAGCAGCTGGCAACTTACGAGTAAAATCTAAACAATAATTACACATGCGACCCGTATGCGGCAGGCAACCTCAGTGCAGCTTTACCCTTGTCTGACATATGTTCAGACGATAGCTCCCATGGAGAGGCCAGTTACGAGTTCGAGTTCAAGTCCGTCCGAAAGTCGATGTCGAAGCTGAAGCTCCAGCTGAAGCTGAAGCACATCCACCAGCACATAGAGTGAGCTTGGCCATAAACGTAAGTGAATTAACCATTCAACTAACATTATGGCCATTAAATCATTTTTGCAAAAGCATCGCATGCGTTGTGGCCACCAGCAAGTACCGGGAAATCGTTGATGCCGCATTTTGGGGCGTGTGTGCGCTTTGGGGGTGCAACCGCACAAAAAGAACTTGTGAACTAATTTGTTGCGCCTACCCTCTCGTGCTCCACTGAAACGTGCGTGTGTTTTGCAATTGAAATTCAACTACAAAGTGTATCCAGAAAAAAGTGTTTACAGCGTTTACAGTGTTTTGCAATTAATAGCACTGCACACGCAACATTTCCCGCTGACTCGGCAACACCTAAACAAGGGTGTGGCACCACACACAGACACGAATTAGATGCACCACCTTGCCACAGCGCGTCAGGATAGCAGGAAACACTTCACGGCAGGCCACAGGAGAGCATATAAAAAAGTGGTGTAAAAAGCTTGCGTTTATAACAAACGACTACAGACAAAATCAATTTATGTCTCACGCAGCACTTCAGTGAACTCAGTGTGACAGCGAAAACCAAGGCGATTCTATAACTTATCATAAGCATTGAAACTATAGTTAGTTAAAGTCAATGAAAGTGAGAACACTAAAGTCAAGCTGTTCAGTTGTAATATGCCTAGTAACAGTAGCTTGTTAGACATTTAATCTAAGTAAATGAATAAAGATTTAAAAAACTTGAACTGAACGTAATTGCTAGAGATACCTGATTTCATATGGAGAGACTGCAGTTGACAAGTAAAAACATTAACTTATAGTTCCATTTAGTAAATAAGAAAAGAACATGCAAGACATATACTAAATACTAAGATTGCAGAGTATGCAAAGATCGAGCAAACAGACAATGCTGCTATCGCCTGAGAACTGTTTACAGTTCTTATCTTTATGTAGAAGTCGCGTCGTCGTAGATTTATATTGCCGAAAGGTGAGGAGGGAAATGAATTTCTTAACGAGCAGCGAGTGAGCAACAAAATGAGCCGTAAAGCAATCAATTTGCCATGTGTTTTCATCATCTACTCTCGTCTTGGTAAAATGTACTTCAAAATGCAAATGTATAAAAAAATCAGACAATCTGGGCACATCAACAGCGCAGACCTACAGACACCAGGTTACAGCCAGGCAGGATTTTAACAGATTTATATTTGCATTTTATATATTTATGTAGGTATATTTGTATATATTTTTACAATTTCTGAATTTCACATTTTTACGACTGAATTGTGCGTGCGAAAAATGAAAGCAAACAATTATCAGGCTTGAATGTTGCCTTTGATAAGTATGATATATAATTGTAAATATTTGTTGTCGCGCACGTATGACAAAATAAATACGAGTCCAACGCATTGCCATAAAACGAGTAAATAAATAATAGAACATACACACACTAGATAGACTACACCACGCACGGGAGAAACGTGCTGTTGTCAACATTTGTAATTTTTAATAACACCTTTAATAATTTATGGTAAACCATTTTGTAAGCAATTCGCAATTACTACAAGTGCTTAAGACTTGATACTAGACTCTAGCGCACGATTTGGAAGTACTCTGCACTTTAGTAGATATTTTCATACCTTCATTATTTTTTCTTCTGTGTTTATTTATTACTCGATTCGTATCAAAAACTTGTTCTAAATGTTCAAACTTTTATTGCGGAGCTTGATTTTCACTGTAAATTGATGGCTTGTCTCTCGCTCTTCAGGTCGGTGGACTACAAGCAGGGTCACTTCGACAGTTCACAACCCCAAACACCATATATAACCCAAAAAAAAAGCATCCATAGAGGGATGTGTAAAAATATTTTTGCCCTCCGAGAATTGCTGAAATTAGTTTGAAGGGTGCATAAAATTATGGTAATGTGAAAGGCGAGGGCGTAACATTAGGGGTGGAATCGAGGCATATGTTAACTTTAAGTATTACTTGCATATGTTTGTTGAAAATTTAATTGATTACAAAGTACATTTTGGGTATGAAGAGTTTGTATGCCAATGCACATGTTATACGGCTCGTATGAGTATTGTATTTAAAGAGATTTTATATATTTACATGCCAAAAGTCACACAAACTTGGTTAATGCACTTGGCATAACAAATCATGCAGAAATAGGGCATAAACTTGTTGGCCAAGTAGCTTGTTAGCATATTTGTTCAGGATAAGCAACGAGGAAACAGGCGACAATCATGTTAGTCAGTCAGTATTAAGTCAAAGTAGCACAGTTGGTTAGCATAAACAAACATATCAGAGCCACTGGGCCATTTAGTCGTCCTTCTTCATTTGATAATGCGACTATTTTAGGCCAACAACATGGAGGCTCTTCAAGTTGGCTCTAATTAAAAGCCACCTAAGTACATGCATACATACAAACAAGAATACTCCAGCACAGCTGGCTGGATGACTTACAATTTAACACTGTCACGCATCGTTTCGTGCTGAGGCTCTTAACCTTTTTGGGCCAAATGGCAAAAGGTAAGGCTAATCACGGAGGGTTCAGGCATTCGTTTAACGACTATTCTGGTGACACGGTGCACACGCCCAACCAAGAGTTACAATTAGACTAATGAATGTCGCATCAGAGCTGCGTAATTTGATGGCCAATTCTCATTTGAGCCACGTCTGCCATATGCAAGCAGACACAGTCAGAAAGTTAGACAACTTCCCAAGTCAAAGAACTGAGACACAAACAAGGGAAATTCCTTTGAGCTAAATGTTTGGTTGTATTTTGGTCTGTGTGAGTTCTATTTGTTTTATGGTTGCATTTGCCTTTTGCCAATTAAAATAAATTATAATCCAATTTTACTCGAAAAAAGGCAAACGCAATACTTACTCGCCTGCTTCTCAACAACTTTACACAATTACGCGCAGATTTATAACGTATTTAGACAACAAAAACAAAAAAAAAAACAACAGCAAATTAAATGCAAAGCAGAGAAGCTGCGATTTTCACGGCGCCAGTCACGATTGAGAGTCAGTCAGAGTCCCAGCGCGGCTTTGCCTCTGAGGAGGAACCAGCATGTATATACTATGTAATGTAAAATACGCGTATAATGAAATTCACTCAACCATCGATGGGTCCGCACAGACTAAGAGAGAGTCTGTCTGTCGTGTCCTTCTGTCCTGCGTACTGTCTGCCTGCCTGTCTGTCCTTCTTGTTTGCAGCCTGCTGCAATTGACGTTCTGTTTTTTCGTTGATTTTTTTTATTTTGGATGGTTTTCTTTCTCATTTATCGACGCGAATGTAGACTCGTTAAAAACATTTTTTACTTATTGAAATCGACATGGTGTGCCTCCAACGACAACGACCACTTTGATGGATTAAAAGTTAAATGGCTCTTGTAGACTCCCTGAGGAATTTCACAGTTTGAAATTGCTTTGCATGATTTCAATGCCAGCAAAACAACGCAAAATTTGACCCAAAAAAAGCGTTGAACTTGAAACATAACTTTAGCCATTAAAACAAGTTAGCTTGTTAAAGGCTAAAAAATTAACAGGCTGGTGTTAAAATTGTAAAGATTGTAAAGCTAATTAAACGGACTTGAAGTGTTTAAGTATGTTGGGTATGGACAATTTCTAACTGACTTGTATCGACTCTCAATGTTGTTAGCCTTAGTTAGTAGTCTTAGCTACATGCCTATGGCTATCAAGCTCCCAGTCTGTTCTACTTGCATTGCATTGGGATCATTGGCATCGTTAATGTTGCTGAAATGCTATTGGTCGAACCTAATATGCATGTTAAGCTCAACGATTGCATTGTGTTTGTGTATGGGTGTGTGGCCTTCTGCTCTTGGTCTGATAGCCTTAATTGGATAATGCAGAGTGCGTTGAGTGACAGCTAATTGCTGCATTTAAAGCAGCACCATTTGGTTATACCACATAACGTATACGCAACGGTGACTTTTTGGCTCTGTAATTAGCAGCATTGGCAATTGAAGTCACAAAGTTTTTGGTTAGCTGCCAGCCACAGCTGCTGCTGCAGTACTCGTATCTTGCACCTTGTCTGCTCGACTCACTCACACACTATTTATAAATTTAATGGTGCCTTCTGCTGTTTTTTTGAGTGCGGTATGTAAGGCAAAAATGGAATCCTGTTTGACTGTAAAGTTTGTGCGCTGTCAACGCCAGTCAAAGTCTCCGATGTGGCAAAAACTTTTACGGTGATAAGCGTCAAGTTGCAACGACTTCAGCTCCATTCGTGTGGCCTCTTCAGTGGCTCTGTCCTCTGCACTGTCTGTCGGCGCATAAAAGTGTGCAACAGTTTTTTTTTTCTTTTTCATTTTTTTGTTAGCTTCCGCATTTTAGCCAACTTGTTACTCAACTAGTACTTACAAGGATGTGACTCGACGCCATCATAGCCATCGTCATCGTTGTGCCCCATTCTGTTGCATATTGCATCTGTTTTTGTCGTCATATCAGTTTTCGTCTGAATAGACACGTTATCTATACACAATATGGCTTTAAGTGAGCCCTGGCTGCCGCCGCAGCAAGGTGTTAGCCCAGTTCCCTGCTCCCAGTTCCCAATTCGAGCTGTGAGTGTTCCAGGTTGCATGTTTTGAATGATATACTCAGCCGCAACTCGTTAGCTCTGCCAGGCAAATACAAAATACGAGCTCTTCTGCGGTAGGAATCTATGTACGTATGAGTATGCTGTGCTGTGATGTGATGTTCTGTGCGGTGGCATGCATTGTGGCTTAGTTCTTTTGTATTTCCCAGCTCAGACGTGCATTGTGTCGACATAATCCATTGCTCTCTGAATTTCGCATACAAGCCTCGTTTTTTGCTTTTCAACTTACAAGTTTTGCTCGTTCGTCTTTTGCCAGCAATTACCAAGCTCAAAGTTTATGGACTCTTGCGGCTGCTCGTTAGCCACATTTGTTTTATACACGTGCACAACTCCATGTGCAAATTAATCAAGCCGACTAAATCGAAATTAAAGCACTTGGCTCTTGGCACTTAGCACCTGCAAGTCGCACCGAGTACCAAGCAAGCTATGCAGCTATACAATTGAATTTACGGTGCTCAAACCTTCAACAAGTCGATATCGTGTACCTTGATCACAATTCGTCGCACTACATGCCATTTATTATTACCCAAGGAGAGTAGCAGTAACCACAGAAGCGATAGTATGGTATATTGTACAATGTATATATTAAACTTGCAGCACTGTGGAAAGATTCAAGTTTTGGTGGGTGGTGTGCTCTGGAGTCTGCAAATATCGACAGACATAAATAATTCATGCTTGATAAATTAAACAATATACTGAGCAGCCATTAGTTATGCATAACGTATACGCCATGTGCGCCCGACTATAACACCCACACAGAGCAGCAGAAACAAGCGACAATTGCAACG
The DNA here is from genome assembly GCA_035047385.1 of Drosophila tripunctata. Classification (NCBI taxonomy): domain Eukaryota; kingdom Metazoa; phylum Arthropoda; class Insecta; order Diptera; family Drosophilidae; genus Drosophila; species Drosophila tripunctata. The sequence continues at coordinate 413,466 of JAWNPS010000017.1, forward strand.
CCTGCAAAGCCCAAAATCCGGAAACGGAAATGTGCATAGTGCATGCTATTTGCACAAATGTGACAGACACTACGACGCACAAACTGTTGAAGGGAAGTAAGTGTAAAGTGTATGAGGGAAAGGGGTATAGTGCGGATGTAACAGCTGAAACATTGCAAATTTATTTTGTCTATTAAAATTCTTAAGTCTTTAACCGAAATACTTTTGTTGCTCTTTTGTTTAAACGTTTGCAAGAAGAGCTTTAAGTGTATTCGAATTAATAATATAGGAGTTAAAATACTTGACATAACATGATGGAGTCTAATTATACGTGAACCAACGCAGACAATAGCCCATTATCAGTGGTAAGGGATCGGTGGCGTCTGCCCCAAGAGAATGCTTGCCTCAATGCAAACACAACTGTAATTATGTAATGCATTAAGGCAACATTTACCATTGCACCAACGGCGCCAGTTGTCTGTGGCGCATTCTCCCCTGTCCCCTCACCGATCTGTCATCTATATTCAAGTGGCGACAGATACTATAATTGAAATGAAAATTACTGCAGCTGGCAAGACGAAATGTTACTGCAGAGCACCGAACGTGCAACAGAATGTACAAGATGTCCAATGATAGTTTTGTTCTCAATTACCCCCTCACCCTTATGCGATAATTGTGCACACGTAACGAGTACTGCAATTACGCATACGACATGTTGACAGACTGCATAACTTAGGCAAATATCTGTCAAAGCACTGCATTTCGGTAGTTAAAAACTATCAAACATAGAGAGTAGAGAGTAGTATGCAGTTGTTCTCCTTTTCTCGCTTTCATATTACAACCAAAGTAAGTGTAGACCCTGTGTGATCCACTTGTGGCAAGCAATTTACCAACGCTTTGTTGTGCAACCTGCGGAAGATTTTAATGACGTTGCAACGTCTAGTGACGATATTACTTTCCTGTTTATTATTCACAATTTCCGCTTTAAATTTATGTTGTAATTACATATTTACATAGAAAACTCTATTTAATGGTCTCCATCTAACTGTCTGCTTAGAAGTTGCAGCTAATTAGCCGCAAAATGAAAGTCTATTGTATAAGCCTAGTAAGCCTACTTTAAAACTGACTAATGTAATGAAGTGCTGAACATATTTGCATGAGGTAGACATTAAGTTTGTTTCTTTTGTGTTGTTTGTAATTTGTTAATATTGATTTCTGAATTTAAATGCCAATTAAATTAAATACCATTTAAAATACGCCATGCCTTACAATACAAAGATAAAGCTATCGGAATTTTTCCATTCCATGAACTGAGAATGCATTATATGAATAAGAAAACGCACACACAGACATATTCGATGGCTGTGAAGCTCTTAAGCTACAATAATAAAGTAGCATCAGGGGATTGCATCTGCGCTGTTGGCTGACTTTCACAGTTCGTAATAAGGATTTTACGTTATTCTTTTAATTAATGATAAATATGAAACGGAGTGTACGCGAATCTGCTAACGATATGAAAGCCTGTTTAATGCACAAAGTTGATTGAGCTGTTGCTTGAGAATTCAGGTTAAAATGCCGTACAATAAGGAAACAACCACTTACTGATAAAGGGAAAATCGATTGATAAGTAGTTGCCTCCACTGTCTGCTGGAAAAGAACTATTTAATACAATGTGTCGCCGAGTCAAAGGTGGTTTGGGAACAGAAAAAGTCAGGATTCACTATGTATTTTGAAAATTCTAGATGAAAATACTTTGCTAAAGTAAACTAATAAAGTATTTTGTATGCCAGACTGCCAAATTATCCACAGAGTGTCTGCCAGTGATTGACAGTTTCTTGATTGATGGCTGCAACAGATTGCATTAAATTCCACTTTGTTGCATTTGTATTGGATTTTGGCTGTAAAACTTTAGTGGGGACTGCTCATCTACTCGTATTTATGCCTGACACTTGGCGTAATGCCAGAGCCAATTAGACGCGAGCTGTTGCAGCAGTCTGTTTCAGGGTTGCGGGCCAGCTCGTAAATTCCAACCTACACACTGGCACTTGACAGTCTCGGAATTCTCGGAAAACGGCGAAAACGCGAAAAATCAGAACCGGACATGGGCACGGACAGAGTCAGTGTCTGACATATGGCAGCATAATTTATGCGAACATTGAACCAGTGCATTCCAATGACGCATACACAGATTCATTTTGCATTCTGATCTGCCGCTTACAGTTGACCTTTTGTTGCATGAATTCAAATTTACGCGTATTGCGGCTGCAAATTGTTGGCCTGTACGTGTGTGTGTGTGAGTGTGTGCATTGTCCTTGACAGAACTGAATGGACATTGCATTGCCCTGGTTGTGGCATTGGTCAGTCCACAGCCTTAACGATCCGTGACACGTTACTTAATTGACCCATAATTCGTGCACTTTTTACATCATTAAAATAAATGGGAGCAGCCCAACAAGATTTCAACTTAAAACCTTTACATTGATGAGAATAAACGTGTACTATTTTAATAAAATGATATAGTTTTGAATATATATATACATATATGTGATTACAATTCATGCTGTAAATATGTGTTAATGCTTGTAAAATAATAAAAATAATTTTTTATCAGAGTATTGTGTGATATTTAAGGCTGAGCAGTGGCGTGTTTGACCAACACTTCATTGGCTTCATTTGGCAGTTGACTGATGCCGACTGGCACCACAGACATGCCAAGCAGTTCAGTGGTGTTTGCGGTTCATGTGAATCATTTGATTGCTACTCTAACCAAGCAGTGCGTTTCGTTATTTGCATACAAATAGCAGTTTACTTGTAATACACTGCGTATACGCAATAAAAACGTTAAACTCACTAAAGTAACGAGTAACAAACAAAAGCAATAAGAAGAACAACCGCATGCGCTGGTCATTAAATGCAACAATAAATTCTGTTGAATGTCCATGAGTTCATAGGTTGCCAATTCAGTAAGTCTGCAGCTTTGAGTCCGGTTAGTAGGGTAGGGTTTCGACTCCGATTCGTATACGAATCGACTGTCCTGGCATACCCGAAATTTAATTAGTTGGCATTTAACATTAAACATTTTGCAGCTGATGTCATTGTTGTTGTTGTTATTTCCGCCCATTACAGACGTAGTCATTGCTATTGCTCTTTTGGGTTATTCATACCCTTTCCGAGAGCATTGTGCTAGTGTCAGCCAATTTATCTGTATGTAGTTGATGCATACAATTCATGGCAGAGTATTAACTGTTCGCCATTAGCAAGACGCCTTGGTTTATTTTATTTTTTTGTTTTTCAGTTAATTAAACGCACGCAAACATTTCGTCGTTCTAAATTATACGCAATTAAATTTGAAATTACTTTCGAGTGAGTTTTCAGTTGTTGTATTTGGCAACGGCGCGGCAATAATTTAACTGGAAATTTTACTGTAAGCCCCGCTGCTACCAAGTGTCACTTTTGATGGTTCCCTACCACCACCCAGCTGCCATTTCATTAGGCCATTCGAGCGGGAAACTCACAGCGCATTGCTAACTTGTCTTTAACTTTTATGCATGGCAAGTTTTTGGCCGCCTTTAAAACGAAAATATTCCCTTAACTTTGTTTGTCTGGCGCTGAAAATTGCACTGTCTACCAATTTCATTATGCAAAATGCAAGACACAGTCACTGTCTCATGTGTGCTCCGAGCATCATCAGAGTTTCCCCGAGCAGCGTACTATTGGGACTTGCATATTTTTCTTTCTTTTATCACCTGCAAAAGGATATGCACAGGTGTTGTCTGTACGTCATTGTCTGTGCCATAAGTATAATATTTATATTATGGCTCAGCGCCGCCTGGCGACATACTGCAAGGACACAAAAATAAAGCAACCGAATTTCATACACAATGCAATCACATCTACTGCAAGGAAGTCGAGTACATTCAACCAGAAGAATAACACTTTTATAATATTCGATACTATTCCATGTTTTCCTGTCGCCGCTTGTGCTCCTTGCATTTCCGATGTGAGACCACAGTAAGATATATAAAGACTATCGCTAGTAGAATGATCGTAAAGATGCTCAGAGCAATCGTGAGGATTCGACAGGTCAAGCCATAGTTAGTATGCAGCTCGCTGATATCAATGCTCTCATCCACTTTGGAAAAGTGCAGTGATCTAAGAGTCAGCACAAGCACTGTAAAGTGTCCGATTATCATGAGCAAGAGCATGGCCAAAAACTACAAAACAAAGCTGATAATGAGATTAATTTAAGTGGTTTTCAACCAAACTCACCACAATGCGAATGTGCTGCCTCGGTTCCGAGTAGTTTGAGTGAAACAACCAAGTGCTTAGTGCATACAAAATACAAATATACGCCGTACTTGAACTGACGGACTGCTGAGCTAGCTGTACATAGCTCGTTGTTGTGGGCACAATATGACCAAATACAGCTGCATTTAGAATGCATAGTAACTGACAAAGATATACAAGTAGTCAGTTAGATAATTTTAGTGTTAAGTCTAACATACCGCTATCAAAAGTAAAAAAATAGCCACAAATTCTTTGTTCGATAACATCGTGTGAAACGGTGGTAAAACACATACAATTTAGTAAAAAGACTTAGAAGAACATTTTAAAAGGCTAAAAACTTAGAATAAAATAGTAATATTTAGTTTGACATATAAAAATGAAATGCCATATCATATTCAATTATTTATTTAGTTTGTTTACCTCAAATCAAACTAATTATTTACCAGACTCAGTAAAAATATTTTAATTTCCCGAAAACAAATTGTTTGTTATCAAAATAATAGCCACAATTAAGTCACACGCGATATATCTATTACCAAAACCGAAAAGATCGTGAAGCCATCAGCGTAAGAGCCTACTCTGCGTTTTTTTACTACAATCAATTCAAAGCAAATTGAAATTTCTTTCATAAGCCTCACATCCTTCGATTGGGCATTGATGGCACTTATCTAAAAGCAGCAGCCACGCTCATCCACGTTTTTAGACCATATCGGCAGCCAGAAGCCGACAGCCGCCAACCGAGAGTCGACAGCCGGCAACCGGCAGCCGGCACTAATTCATCAACAGTAAAGGCAATTTAGATACTCATCTAACCGGATATCGACAGGCAGGCAGCCATGAGCTATAAGGACGGGCGGACTGACAGACAGCCAGACTGGCAGCGGGCCACCGACGCCAAGTGAGAAGATACAGATACCGATACCCGTGTCCTAGTCCTGATACTCCACGTTTGTGTATTTTTTGTTTTTGTGTGCCTTCTCTGTCTAGTTTGCGGCTGCAAGAGTCGCACCACGTTCTCCGATTCCTGCTCGTACTCCTGATCCTGCTCCTGGTCGTCCTGCAGACAGAGTTTCATAAAATATTGATAGACGTGAAGTTGGCAGCGCATATTCGCTTCCTGTTCGTGTCTGCCGCAGCCATAAATAATTTGCTGTAAATGCAATCGTGGGGTTACATGGGGCGTTACCGGGCAGTAATGTTGCGTAGAAGTGGAAATGTAAAGATGAGAAAGTGGAGGTTGGGGAGTGGGTGGTGTGGGTGTGGGGGCAGGTACAACAGCATGATGCTAATGGCAAAGCGGCACGGTGCGAAAGTGTTTTATATGAATTATTCGCTGCGAGCCAATTTGGAGCCACGTTTACGAGCACAATTGAAACCCAACACCGTTGCCATCGTCGAAGCCATCGAATGGCATCAGACATCATTGCCACCATGGAATATGGCGCTCCTCTTTGCTGTCGAAATGTTGTAGTAATTTGTTATGTCTGTGACTCTGTTGTGTGTGTGTGTGTGTTGGAGTGTGTCTTCTGTGCGGTGCCTTTTTAATAGCTTCTCTGCTCGCTTGACTCACCGACTGTTGCTGTTATTGTATCGCTGCTGCCCGATGCCTTTATCGCTGCCTCTCTCCCGCTTCCTCTACAGCAACAACTGGTTCTCTTTTCCTGCAAATGGTAATGTGTATTTAATGACGCCATATCATGTACAAACGGGAACATAATGCTTACAACAACAACTGGGCCTTCTTTGGCGCCCGTTGTAGTCAATGGCCAGTACCTGTCCGTGTCCCGGTCGCATTCATATTCCCGGTCCAACTAAAACGAAAAAACAGCAACGCCTAATGTCCAACGAACCCAGTAACCCGACTTTGCTGGTGCCAATAAAGCATCGTTTGTAGCACATTTCACATTTTTTAATATATTTTAAAGTGGCGCCATAAAAAGCTGATTGAAGCCATAACATAATGATACTGCTGCTTTCAAGGGAGTAAAACTGAATTCAAGTGGAATTGGAAAATGGCAAGAAAGCTTAATAATTGAAGCAATAAGTAGATCGAATGGATTATTAAACAAAAATGATTTTGTCTTCAACTCGTTGTATGTTGTAGTACTAGTAGTAAATTTATTTTGCATAATGCTCTTAAACTTACCACGAGTGTCTTTCAATCCGTTTTAACGAGGACCTGCGAGTGCAGCATTCAATTATACAACATTTTAAACACAACAATCATTTTCAATGACCATCAGCAGTTATCAGAGAGTAATCTTCTAGCTGTAAGGCGAGGGCTGCTTGCACGCCTGATTGCCCAGGGCTCCCTGCCCTGGCCTTTGCGTGGTCGCTTAAGCAGATTGAAACAATCTCCGGTGTGGGTAAAAGCTTTAGCCGCCGCCAAGAATACCGCTGAAGGGAATTGCCTTTTTCTTAAAGCCGAAAGCTGCTGATGCTGCTTCTTCTACTCAGAGAATGGTAGCAGGCTTCGCCTCCTTTAAATGTCAGTTGGGTAATTTATAATGAAGTTTCTTTATTGACAGCGGCGAGTGGGCGCCAAATTGTAAGCGACTTCCGCTGCAATGATTTCGGCTGTCATGCATGCAACTTGGCCTACAATTGCCATAAATTATGAACAACAACAAGTTGCATTTGGGGGAAGTCAATAAATACTTGGCTGCTTGGGGATTGCATAAATTGAAATCAGCTAGCTGCTTTGGCGAGTATTGGCACCAGCTGAAAGCTGAGCGCAAGCAAATAACAATCAAAATCACTTTCGACCCCAAGACAATTTATATGAAAGACCATTAACGGAATTGAAGGCAGAAATCAGAAACTATGAGGCCTTAATCGCTAGGGCCAGTCACATCGTCACTTGGTCATATCGTCAGTGGTTTTGATTTATTGCTATTTTATTTGCGCATATCCTTATTTGCCTTATGTCGACTTATGCCCAACCCAGTCAGAGCAACTGTCAGCTCCGACTGCCTAAGGCTATTTTATTGTTCGATAAGTTATCAGCGGTCGAGCAAACAAGCAACCCAGAAAAGCAAACTCTGTGGCCAAAGACATCAAAACGGGGGACTGGGCTGGGAACTGGGACTGAGCTTCTCAGTTCTGGGACACACGATATCATAATTTTACTCGCTCTCTCTCTCGCTTTTTGCTTGAAAGACAAGCTGTGTTTATGTTTTTTCCTGCCAAGAATGCCGTGCAGCGCATAAATCTAAATTAAATGCCTTTTGAGCGGCAGCATAAAAATAAGAAAGAAAGAGAAAAAAGTAAAACCTTCAGCACGTTGTCACTTGAGAAAAAGGACCTGGACACCGGTCTACAAATGGAGAAAATGGGCCTTTTTCCTCTCAGTGGCCAGCGAGCGCAAATAAATATTAATCATTGTGTAATAATTTTCTGCTGTCAGCTAAATTTAAGCAAAGTATTCATAATCCACAAGTGAAAACCACTTTTGACAAATCGTTTTGCCAGCGCCAAAGCATCTTATTTACGATTCTCGTGTATTTATTTGCGCCAACTTTTCTGGCAGCTCAAACACTTTTCAACTTACCGAATGTATATCATACGAATGCTTATTTATTTTATTCTCTTTTTTGTATTAGTTTAATTTTAGTGCTGTGTTGTAAATTAGTAATATTCTTGGCTACGCTGCTATGCTAAGCAAATGGGGTTGCAATAATGAAAATGTAATAAGGAGCGATGCTTTCACACGTCGAACCTTCGTTTCATTCCTCATTCGTTCCAGTTTAGACACGGGGAAGTAGAAGCGGAAGAAAAACCCATCACCCGAAGCAACTTTTAACTCGTTGGGTCAAACAAAAATGTTGCTTATGTGCGTGTGAGAGTGTGTGTGTGCGTAGAGGACGAAGGGTCTTCAGTTTGGCATTGTCCTTTGTGGGACTGTGTTGGCATTCGATGCACGTAACGCATTGTTTGAATTTCATGGTGACTTTATGAGTTTTGTAATCAGGTTGCTGAGCAAACACACAAATATAAACACACTCACACATTCGCACACTCATGCCGTCTGTCCCGCTCAACCTGCACATTAATATTCCTGCTGCTTATACACCTATGTGGGCGTATTGACAAGCGTTGCGCTTGTTAATGCTAATGAAGCTGCCTGGCTGTATGGGCCCAATGAAATATTAACGCCTTCAACTTGGCCATTTGGTGGCCACGAGGTTGTGGCCTCAAGTTGCAGCAACAGCAGCAGCTTCCATTCACTTTAAAAGTCTGACGCTTTTAGGTAAAAATATTTTATTGCATACTTTTGGGCGCAGACATTTTGAGAACGTTAAAAACGAATTGTGCTCAACAATGTGATTTATATGTGTGCAGCACTTAAAACTAGACACACAAAAGACGACACGCCCACTGGGCACTGAACACTGGGCGTTTTGACGTCAGACACTAGACTGTCTGTAAATTGAACGCCATTGTTTGCAGCCATTGTTTCTGGAGCAGCTCCAAGCTCCAAGCCTTAGTCAGCAGACGTGCCAGCAAACAAGCAACAACCAGAACAACAACAACAACAACAGATGGAGGAGCTCAGGTTGGTCAGAAATTAACTAAGCAACAGTGTTGTCCACTCTGAACACCACAATATGACGTAGCCACCCATGACCAGTGACCCACCCAAAGTGCAAATAACTAAAGCACCCCAATAGTCCTGTTGGTCCTTTGCATGTCCGAACCCATGTCGTGTGGCTATCGGTGAGCATCTATCGGCTGCCTGTTTAAAAGCATTAAATAAATATTTGCTGTGCTCTGCAGGAATTTTTCAACATATCGTAGAACGCATAAAGCACAACAATGCCGAGTGTACTGTACAAACACACCCACAATACACACACACACACAGACACACACATTCAAATACATTATGCTCCACAAAAATATTCTAAATATCATAACATCAGCATTTTTCGATAGAGTCGCCTGTTTATTGAGGCCCACTGTGTGCGACTCCAGGGGTTGACTTAGGTGGACCATGTTCAGTGTGCTCAGTGTTTACCATTTATTTTTGATTTGGGTATTTAAGGTGCGGATAGACACTAATGTTTCTTGTGGGGGCAGGCGTGCGTAAAGAACAAGGTCCCAAACCCTAAGGTTGAGTACTGTTGACAACTTAAGTGGCATTTGGTTGCTCGACCATTACTAACTCCAAATATCTAATATCTTTTAAAGCAAACAGTAACTCTAACCAAATGATCATTAAGTTAATTAGCTGCAAAAATAATTTAAGTAATTAATTTGGTACCATGTTATATATTTAGTAAAATGTTCAAAAAGAGGCTTAAATTCAATATTCAAAATTCAAAAATATTGCTTTAAATAGAATTTGCTGGACTATGAGTTTGACCAGAAAGCCTTTTAATGCATCGATAATTTAGTTATTTGTACAGCATATCTAATCAATACATACTTCATTATAAACACAGACAGTCTGCCAACCATAAACACTAGCCGAGGGTAACAATAACAAAATGTGCACTGTGCGTGCCAAACATTTGAATTCAAAATAATTAACTCACTTGCTAATTAGCTGCATTATCAATACATGGCATTTGCGTGGCTGCTATTTATTGACATTAGCTGAAGAGGCACCGCGTTGTTTATGCCCCAATGGGCTTGAATGATATGGCCATAAAATGATTTACCTTTAAACTGTTTGAGTGTTGACTGCGTTTGCACTTCAGTGAGAAGAACGCGGAAATGTTCAGGCACTCATCACTTGCAAGAAGTGCAATATCAGCAAGTACGTGGCAAGTGTAATTTAAGACCTCAACATAAATCAGCAACTGCGACAGCAACTGCACACAGGCAATTTTTTTGAAAAGAAGTGCAATTGTCCTTTCAGTGCCTTGAGGCTGCCTTGGCATGTGTTGAATAAATTTATTGTTGTGCATTATGTTGCTGCTTCATATGCGCATATATATATGTAAGTATGAAAAAAATGCACATTATGAATATAAAATGCATTTAAACGTAACAACTGCGCTGCCTCCTTAATAGATGGCACGGCATAGGTTAATAATGGTTGAGTTCTCGTATAAATGCTAAGTTTCCGCGACTAGACATGTAATTATGAATATTAATTGCAGTGTATGCCACACAGCCACGCCCTGTCAAGCATCAAGTGGAAGTCAATTCATGAGCCGTCGTTTAGCAAACAAATGCTGAGCTAATGGAGCAAAAACAGAGTCTATGAATAAATCACAGCAGATTAAGTCCCAAATAATGCGAAAAAGGATAAGAGATCAAATGTGGCTGTCTTTTGTCAGCAGGTCCTAAACAAACATAGACATAAGCCGAGCCCAAAAACATTCACATTCTGATGAACGATGTAAAACAAACAGTTCATAATCGAATGCAGAATATCTGTCAGATTTACATAGATTATATGCAACATATTCATTATTCATAGCGTATTTGTGAGTCGAGCACTTTAAATTCTTTGATTTATACACTCAAATTTTGATTTCAAGATAATTATTTGCGAAAAAAAACTTTGCCATTTCTGTGACAGAGAGCACTTAAAACTTGATGCATCAAGTGCCGCATGGCGTATGCGTAATTTTTCATATTGCAAACATTTTACAAGGCTTTAGCTGTTCATCTGTCTTCCTGGCATGGCTCGGCTGTCATGTTTCACATGTTGTATATGCTATTTTAAGTGGTTCTTTTACCGCTCTGCTGATGTTTAGTTTTAGACTCGACGACTCGACAAAAATATATTTGAAATTTATGCAAATTTTAATTGCTTCGCTTTGGAAATTTATGAGCTTTAGTCCCACTTAAAAAACTATGTGCATAAATATTTTGGTAGTGCTAAAATAAGTAATACTTGGCAACCAAATGCATGCTCTCCTTCGAGTGGCTTACTTAAATTTTTAAGACTAATAGGTAGATTTAATAAGCTTGAATTTAATTTATAAGCCCATACAAATTAAACTGCCTGACTTTAAATTTAATGATAATTGCCAGGCAAGTGACTAACTGTTCTATACAGGCATTTGTCTACCATCTCTAATAAAGACCTTCTAACGGTTGGCTATTAAAAACGCACGGTGTCATTAATCGCCATCAACTTTAGCACTTTGCAATTTTATGACTCAAGACAAGTGACTTGGAAACTTTAGCAGCTAACAGCAAGTTGGTACAGGTTCTGTTTGAATTTCTATTGTAAGTATTGTACACACAAAATAAAACTTTTAAAAATTTGTATATATTTAGTAAGAGCATTATTTGAGATCCTAGTAGTTCATTTTCTGCTACAAATACTAAAACTTATTAGGTTTTTCATGCATTCGAAATCCTTTTTCAGGGCGTGGTTTAGCTTGCTCATATATTATGCATGTCTTATATATTATGTGCATCAATTTCTGCTTTATTGGCAAAATAAGAAAATGTTTTTTACATATTTTTTCGGCAAAGGAAGTCATAAATAAAACAGAAACTGACGCTGACTGGACAATCAAGTTCGCGTCTTCATTGTCCAACTTCCGGAGCGATACCCTGTTGTTCTTGTTCTTGCTATACTTTCTGTTGTTGTATCGCAGTTTTGTTGACTTCAATGCTGGGCGTGGCACTTTCTGCTGCATCTGCGGCAATTTTGTCCCCATTTAGCCTCTTGCCCCTCCAACAAATTCACCCGCATTGTGAGCAAATCAAGTTATTACACCCAATCCCAGTGTTGCGAGTGTAGCTGTGTGTGTGTGTTGGTCACATATGGCGCGCATAAATAGTTTCAGCATTTTCTATTTTCCATTGAATTTGTCGCGCCATCCATGAGGCGGGAACAACAAAGTTTCTTTATGCGCTTTCCATGAACATTTCGTGGCAGGTTTATGTATTTAATGGACTTTGCACAACTTTTCCTTTCCTTTTTTTTGTGTCTTTTTTGCTTTTCTTGTGTTTTTTTTTCTTGCCGGCTCTTTTCTTCAGCTTCGACTGCATGAACAGCCTTTTGTACACTGTAAGAGCAACAACAATGACGATGACGACGACGACGAAGTCGCATTATGTCCATTGGCAAAGTTTTGTGACGCCAGCATTTATAAACGCTGGCAGCGTCCATTTTGATTATTAGCAGGCCACAAGTCCACACACACAGGACCTAAAGTGGGCGGAAAGCAGACTACTTCACATGCATTTTGGGCAAACAGTGACGCGTTTTATTATTCAATTATTTTTGCAGACATCAGCATTCAACTCATCAATGTCGGCGCCACATTTGCTATAAATAGTGCAATACAAGTCAACAGTTTTGTTGTCCCACAACGGATTTTAATACGAAAGTCGTTTCGCTTGAAACATGCTCTGGGCTCTTTTCATACTGACATTTAACAAAGTTCAAGGATAGACGCCGAGGCTGAACTTTGACTTGGTAAACGAATTGCTTTCAAAAGTCTTTCTTTTCAATGCATAGGTCAAAGGTTAAACCAACGCAGTCATATTTATCTAGGTGTTGCCCTATAAAAAGATACGTATATAACTACAAGGCGAGCATACAAGTACAGCACTCTGCAAAAGTTTTGTGCAAATATTTCATATGTTCAACAGGGCGTATAAGATATAAGTTGAAAAATTAATAATTCTAGCATTTGGATTCTTATCGAAGGCATTGCAAAACTGATCTGATGGAACACAAAAAATGGCACTAAGGGCGTGGCACTGCATAAATTTACGCAAGCACTGCAAAAAGTAGGCAGTCATATGTATATTCAAGCCAAGTTTTTTAACTCCTGTTGCCAAGGCTAAAGCAGAATGAATCGAGGGGATTGCTTGTCAGATACTTTGACTTTGACTTCCCGCCCTTTGTCTGGCAGCTGTAATAAAGTGTTGTCATGCATTCCGTGCAAACAGAATCTCATATTTACTGCAAAGGCAGCAGCAGCAACAACAACAACAATACCGACAACACCGACAACATCAACATCATAGAAGCTCCTTTAACGTCTCGGATGCAAGGAAACTGCTGCAAAAGCAGATTACGTTGCTCAGAGCAAGTTGCAAAAATAATGTAATAAAAAAGTGCATAACTCCATTTTGAGTTTAATACATAAATTTGAAAGATATAAGAGGTTTCAATATGATTAGATTGCAGTTTTCTAAGAATAGCAAAGCAATATTTTACTAGCATAGCCCAAAAGTGATGGCAATTAATTTAAAATTGTCTTTAATAATTGAATACTTTAAAACATATTTAAATTTGGCAATTTTAGCAGAGTTTAAGCGGTTTTTGTAATGGTTTATTTCTATTTAAAATTGATGGCTTAAAAGCTATGACAATCGTTATTTAAATTGTATGCCACAAAATAGAAGAATACTTAAGTATTCAGTGTTTGGCAGACATCACACCAAACACGCAGACATGTCGACACTCAAACAATGAAGCCTATTCCAATGCCATTAAATTTGTATGCTCAAACGGAGGCAAAGTAATTTTGTCTGTTGTTTTTGTTGCGGTTGCTGCTGGTGTTGCCATTGCAGCTGCTGCTGCTTCTGCTTGTTATGCTGCACTTGCCAGCTTCAGACGTAACATCCGCCTCAGCATTTCCTGTCTGTCGCCAATTTGATTTGTTATTGTTTACAGGCTGTATGCAAAAGCTACCGACTGTCTCTGTGTCTGTCCCATCTATCCAGTCACTTGATAAATATTTTACCGAGCTTAATTGCAGCAATTGTCCACAGTGAATAACTAAAGACTGTCAGTTTGTTTCGCCGATCTCTTAGTTACGTAATGGATATTCTAGTTTATAACGCTGGTTTTTTCTAAACGCCATTTAATGTAGAGAGAAAAGAACTGTATCAACAGTTGAATGAACATCGGTGACAATTCAAATCGAATGGGAAATTGATGAGCTAGGCGAATGACAGTTAGGACACGCCCATTTTAGCCCACCACCTACCAACAGTTGGCAGCAGCGAGAACAAGTCTCATCAGCAACAGCAGCATCATCATCATCATCATCATCATCATCATCATCATCATCTTTGCATAATGAACACGCAGCAAACTGTGTTCGATAAATTGTCGAAATTCGTTTTGACTAAAAGTCAATAAAAGTCCACTTAAGGCTTCATTGTTGCCCGTTGCCGGAACTGTCCATGTTGCTTCGCTTCAGGGGTGAAAGTTGGTGGAGATTGCTCCAAGTTGTCCACTCTATGTTGCTGCTGTTTTTGCTGTTGTTATTGTTGTTGCTGTTGTGTTGCTGCTGTGCATAAAAATTGTTTTTTAATGCGCGCACATCAATAGTCAAGCCAAATAGTCCGCAGCAAATTTAACTACCAACATTTTGTTGCTCACTTTTCTCGCTGTTTCGCCTCTTAACTTAAAAAAAAAACCGATCCGAAACGAAACAAAACAGGCAGCAAAATGGGGATGACAAGGCAGACAAGTTTAGAATAACTGCAAAGTAAAGGTTAAACTGGGGGATGCCATTTTATTTTTACAGCGAGTGGCATTCAAATAGTTTTCAAATTTCGGGTCTATGTTAATCCCTTCTCAAAACCTTTAAAAATAGGCTTAACAACCTTATGGCTGGCATCGCTTTGGACATGTTAACAATAAATTACGCCTGACTTTGTCTGTAGCTCATTAGCCGTGTACTCTTCTGTGCCGTAAACGGGCTAATGCGACTTTAACAACAAGTTTTTGGCAGCACAAAGTTTACCACAACGGGGAGCAGAGAAGTGGGAGTGGAAGTGGAAGTGAGAGTGAAGCGGAGTCGACTCGAGTTGAGTGGCATTGGAGAAGCCCGTGTGTGGCTAATTAGAACACATTTCTTCAATTTAACCTCGACAGCGGCAGAGGGCAAAGGGGAGGCAAACTGAAGCCGACAAAGGAGCAACAGTAAAAGAGGCAGCAACAAAGTTACGGGACTCAGTTCGATTTAATGAAAGAGATTACGAGTATGAAACTGGGGGAGGTAACTGGAAGTGGTACGGGAGCTTGGAGCAATCAGATTGAGGGATGTTTCCAGAGGCATACCCTCGCCACACGCCCACAGACCCACACACACATTATGCGCATTTTTGTTAAATCATTTCCAATGAAAACGCTTAAAACTTTTCGCATGAATGTTATTTGTTGTTGTTGTTGTTGCCGCGTATGCTTCTTCTTGTTGTTGGATTTAACAAATATTTATGCTAATAAAAGTGCCAACAGTTTGGCTTAGTAACAGTCTAACTTCACCAATGTTGTTCCTGTTGCTGTTGTTGTTGAGTCACGAGTGTGTGGCTGAAACTTTACAGGTAAAAGTGTGTATGGATGCGCTGGAGTTTCAACTACCGACAAAAGCTTAACGACCACTTAGAGCACCACAGTGGTGTGGCAGTGGGTGATTATGCAATTTTAGTATAGTGTGTGCGGAGCACCAGACCATTTTCAACACTCTTAATGCTCTGCTTTAATATGTAATTCAAATTTTGTTCCCTTTTTTCTTTGGTATGGAAAAGCATAAGTCTTTTGCAGTTTTTCTTATATAATTTTCTTTAGCATACATCAAAGTGTACTACTGGCTCTCCTGCTCTTAACTTGACTCAATTAGAGTGGAAACGCTCACACAGACCCGTCTAGAGAATCATAGTCAAGCGAACCGAATTTGACTTTATTAAATTAACGTTTCATGTTCGTTTAATGAACAAAGTAAAGATGAAAATAATGATGCAGTTAGTTAGCGGCTAGGGGTTGCCTAAAGGGGAGGGCGAAACGGGGCGTGGCAAGGGGGCAGGGGCCAAGTAAACGTGTCGCTTATACGACAAACACGAAACACACGAAAACAAAAGACGTCAAAGCGAAAAATGCCGCAAGATGTTGCCACATTCTGTTGTTGGCAACGCGTTGCTGCGGCTTTTTGCGTAACAAGCCACTCTAATGACAATATTGGCACTTACAACAATAACAACAGCAGCCACACCGACAATGAACGTGGTGGTGGTAGTAGTGGTGCTGCTGCCTGTACAGCAACCATAATAATTTTTGTGGTTATTACCAAGATTACAACAGCAATGGCAATGGCAATGGCAACTTTTACACAGCCGAAAACAGAAGCATGTCGCAGGGCAGTAGAGTCTCCAAAACCAGCTAACACACACTCACAGTAGTAATCACACGTGTATGTTGTGTGTGTGTGTGTGTGTGTGTGTGTAGAAACATTTATAGTCTGCCTTAGAATTGGCGACGCTTAGCAGACAGAGGGGTGAAAAAGCAGCAAGGACAGCAGCAAGAATTCAAGTTGAAGGCGGTGTAATGTTTTCATTTTTAATGAAAGCACGTAAAATGCGAAAAATGCTGGCAGACTATGGAAGGAAACGAGGGAGACAGAGATAGAGAGAGAGAGAGAGAGATAGAGCGACAGACGAGAATCATAGAGTAGAAAAGTCACACATGTGTTGGCAGACATTCATAGATTTGGTTTAATTATAATTCTAGACGCGTTTATCACATCAACAACAATACAACACAAAAAACATCTCACACTGCTCTACTGTATATGTATCTTAGCTGGAGTTCAACAGCACACTTGTACTTGAAATATTACACGGACTCGCATAGACAATGCGCCATTATGTCTGTGTGCCCACAAAATGCGTTTTTCATCAGCTAAGCAAAAAGGCAAAAGAATACGATATAAACTAACTAACAAAACACTCGCACACACACACACACAAACAACAAAATGTTGCTGAAAATTTGGAATATTCTTTAGGCATAAAGGAAGCATTGTTATACCTCAGCACACACGATACCCTGTAGAAAAATCATTTCGCAATAGATTCTACAGCAAGTTGCTCAAAGAGTTGCATTTAAATAAAAGTAAAAACAATATTTGTATAACATTATTTAAACAATTTGGAATTAACAAGATTTTCAGACATGTATTTAAAATTTCAGCAATTAATTTTAAGGGGTATTTAGTAGTTGTTGTATTTACTCTTTCCTAGCAAAACCACATTATTCTTATTTATTTTTGCAGTTTTTGTTGTCATCTCATAGCCATCTTACTCACAAGTTGTTCATGTTATAGCTTTACTTAGTCCTTTTGTTCATTTCAAATATTTATGTTTATGCATGACAACAATTCTGCAACCTTCTTTCATTCTTTATTTTACATAAGCACTTTGAATACTTTATGATGTAATTTCTCAGTGCAATCAAAAGCATTTCTCGACAACAGTTCCACAAATTACAAACTTTAAGTTTCATTTTGAAAGCACAATACTCTGTTGTCTAGAGTATGGAATCGTAGAGTTCAGCCCTGAAGTTGGTAAGTTATATTGGGCATGCACCATAATTGTCTCTAAACTATAGCATATAACATTCGCAGTAAATATGCAAATAAAAGTAACTTTAAAATTAATTTAATATTTATATTCAACGGCTGAACATTAAACTATTTTGCAGCTAATCAGCTTATGTGCTTTGCAATTTATAAATGTATATGGGTATACATAATGCTTGTGGCATATTATGAATGTGGCATATGCAACATGAAGCAGTAATCCCAATTAAGCTCACTATGAGGCTTATGGCAGCTGTGCTTTAACTCGCACCACTGACCCAACTATACGCAAATACTTAACATATTTTTGTTATATATTTATATTACGTCCGTTGATTTGTGTAACATTTATGCTGGCAAATGATAAGCACTTGACTTTCAACAGCGCATTCATGCACACCTTGTCACGCCATGTCAAGAGTTAAATACACTCAAAGAAAAAGTTATTCAAACAGCGGTCAGTGCGAAAGAGTAGAAAAGAAAGCCCAGAAAGCAAATGCTAAATATGCATGTCTAGAGACTAAAGTCTGATGTCTGCCATTGCAGAAAATAATAATATTTATTTGATGTTTCCGTTATCATCGAGCATAGAACAACAACAACAACAATGCACCCACTGGCAAGGCAAACATTTGTGCAAGTCTCGAGTAGCTAAGCTAAAGCCAAAGTGTGCATAGACAGCCACAGGACAAGATGGAAGGAGAAGAAGGTGGAAAGGAGATGGAGTCCTTGTTGAGTCAAAGTTGGACTGCAGTTCAGACAGGATATGCTTAGGCATGCAATAATCTAATGTGTAAATATGAACGGTAAAATGGAGGCGGGGCACACACAAGCACAAATATGTTACATGCCACTAAAAATCGAAATAAGTAAAGTGGCAGCAAAGATGCAAAGATTTCACTTGGAGTTGACTTGGAGTTTCTTTTATTGCTTCATCACATACGATGGAAGTTGAGCAGGCTCAGAAACGGGCAAGTCGCCAAACGGTTGGAAGGAACACCACACCGACTAGACCGAAGCGAAGCAGACCGAGGACAGAGGACAGAGGCACGTGCTCTTGAGAAAGCCAAATGCGTCGAGTGTGGCGACGACAGCTACATGAAATGCCAACATCGCCCACAATGACGCCAATGCCAGCGACAACGACAACGACATCGCCAAAAAGTCAATAATAATAGGTTGAAATTCAGGGAAGAAGGCAGAAAAAAATAAGGCGCAAAAATACAAAATACGCAGACAAATTCGTTTGAAAAGGGTAAAGGAATGTAATAATACTTAAAAAGTTGAAATTCGAATAGGGAAAAGCAAGGGTAAGACACGCCAAAACAACCACAACAACAACAACAACAACAGCAACGGAGAACTCGTAAGTACAATGCGTGAGGCTCAGCAGACGACGGTGAGCACCACTAGTCGTATGAGTTATATGCGAAGTTGAACGATCATTGTGTGTGTTTTCTGCCGTTTCTTTTGCCTCTAGCTCTGCCTCTGTCTGGCCCACTCTCTTTGGCTTACTGTTAGTGCTCACTGCTTGACTTCTAAGTGGTATTTACTCATACTCTATCTGCTGCTTTCCCATTCCCTTTCCCTTCGTCACATACTTGTGCTGGAAGTGTTGTGTTGCAGTCTGCTCGCTTCGATTTGTCATTTTGCTGCCACGACAAGATGACAGTCAGGGCAGAAAAACAAGACTCCTTCAATTCTTAGCATTCTTTTGTGTGCCGAATTTGAATTCAATTTCTGACGCTGAAAGGTTTTTAATCTTGTTATCTGGCGACTATTTTGCTCCTTCGTTAAACTCCTTCCAATGCCTTGAGCTCAATTTGAGCCGTTTCCAATTGTTGTCGTATCTGTAGCCGTAACTTACTGTTGTTGTCATTGCTTTTGGCCCAAAACAACCCTCGTTATATTTTGGCCAGTTGATTAGCTTAACCATTTTCTGGTATTATGCTATGCGTTGTGACAGCCAGTTTTGTTATTCAAATAATGTGAGCTGAAAAGCCATATCCGCACTTCAAATTCATATTATAATCATTGCCTGCCCTTCCATTGCCAAATCGAGTATGACACTATAAATTTATTTTAGCTAACCAATTAGAATTTGAGCTATTTTGAGGTACTCATGCTTAAAACGAATTCGTCGGTTATTCTTTGTCTCGTTTTGGATATTTTTGAGACTGACAATTGATTTTGGTACAATTTTGGCAACCTTTTAACGATTCACATGACCCATGCATTGAAGGTCCAGTTTCCCATGAATTGCATTGCATTTTTTTTATATTTCTCCGTGACGACCACACAAAAATGAAAGAGAAATACGCCAGCAAACACAAAACAAAAGGGAAAGTGAAAGTAAACGCATGGTTGATGCAAGAATTTTCACTGAAATTCTTTTCGAAGCGATAAAATAAAAAATGAACGCACTGTGTGCTGTTAGTCTGTGCACGCATTTTGCAAATTTACCACAAAGCGACTCTTCCCTCCGTCCCCTCGCCATCTTCTTGGGAACATCCTCCTCCATTGGCAGCAGCTTTGGTGTAGATTATAAAAGTAAACCTGCGGCCACGTACCAGAGAGATATAAAGCGTAAACTCACGCACACATTGCGAACAATAATAAAAGAGAGAAATAAATGGAGCAAGGGGAGCGGGCGTAGGGGACAGCGGTAGGAAAACGCTAGCAGCAACAACCACGTAACGCCCAAAAAATCACACGCCTCCAAAAGAAAAACACATTAAAAATGGCAAACAAAATGGCAGACATATTTTTCTCAACCGAAAAAGGTGAATACAAATAAACGTTGCATACTTTTGGGCGCTGTTTGGCAAAAATTCACATTTGTTTAGTGCTTAGTGCTTTGCATGCCAAGCAGGTGCTACATAACTTATCAGATCGCCTCGCCCACGCAGAGCTACCAAAATGAAACTGATTTATATACTGAAAGTGCCATTGAAAAATGTTTAAGCTACTTACGATTGTGATTGTCGATTCCGCTGAGAATGTTACATATATTCATATAATTCTGTCACGAAATAACAATAACACATACATATTTGCTTCCTATACAAATAATTGGACTCAGTTTGTGCTTTAAAGTCTTGATACAATTAACATTTTCATCGCATTGGTATTTAATTTCAATACCTAAAATCAATACAGACCATCTTTATTTATTTTTGGTTTTTCCTTAACGATTCCAATAATTTTTCCATAGTGCACCTGACTAGTAATTCATTCAATCGTCCGTCCATTTGTCCTCGACAAACAACAACAGCATTTTCGAGCTGCAATTTCATTTGGCATCAATTTAATAAATAAGCCTGAGAGGGCAAATAAAAAGCAGACGCTGATGGCGCCGCAGTAATTTTGGTTTATAGTCGTGGATCTGTTAATGCGCTGACTGCCGGTCGCCAGTGCAGCCAATACACCGTATTTCGCACTCCACACACCTTTCTTCGCCACCCGATTTCCCCAATTTATCTCCTCTTCTGGAAATTGACGCACATAAATAAAAATCACTGAGGCTTGAATTTTGCATACACTCTTTTTGTACACATACTGTGAGAAAAGAGCGTGAAAATTGCCCGTGTATAAATAATGGTCGAAAATGACCATGCCCATGTCTACGCCCAACAGCAGCCCCACTTTATGGAGGCAGTGGTGCTGCATTATAGTAAAAACTGTTGCAATTTGCTGGAGCTATTCATGGCTCTGTGAATTTCATCACTTTATTGCAATTGTGTTAATATTTTCCCACAAAAATAGTTAATTTCCTGGATCTTCTTAAGTTTGTATAACACAGTCATGTTAATTGCTATGCAAATTTGTATCTTAAAGTCATAATTAGTTTATTAAGTTAAAGTTTAGGTGGCTTTGTTTAAGACAAAACTTTCTTTGGCGCCGCATGAGGCAAATCACCAACAATTTCTGCCTCCATTCGCACTTGCCACATTCAACATTGAAAACCGCAGTTTGCCTCCAATAAATTCAGACAAAGGACGTCTTTTGGTCAGAGCAAATTTATGACTTGGCTTCTTAGATTACTTCTCATTTCCACTTTGGCGATTTGTTCGGGCTTATAATTCATAGTTTAATTGGCCAAAGTCGCTGAGAGGCGCAGACCGACGTGTTATTTATGTTGCCTTAAATGTAAAATATTTGGCACAATATCAAAAGATGCGACACTGCTGAATCATACGCGCATGAGAGATTTATGTGCTTCATGCAACGCCCACAGAAAGTTGCAACAAACATTACTGCTTCAAACTTGGCAGTGGCAGCCATTTGGCTAATTATTGGCCCAAAACTGAGAATCACAAAAGCCAAAGCCCAGTCAGCAGTCAGTTTTAGGCATAGTGTTCGCATAATCCCTGGAATCCCTGGGAAACACTGAGCCAGACCTATGTTTGTTGCTGTCAGCTGACGTTGAGTAGAGGATTGAAGCAGCAGCTGCAGTAATTAGTCGACTTCTGTTTTCTCGGACAACCCTCATCAGGGCTTAAATGGATGTACGTCCACAAAGTGTTCCATAAGCTGCTACAAGCAATTGGAGTTAGTAGGACTAGACTAGGCGCAATCAAATCAAATTTGAAATCCGACTAAAATGCAGATAGTTTTCACAACTGCACAAAGAGTAATTAATTTTTTGTTTTTTCATTGGGAAAATTATGTCATACTTTTTATAAGCTTAAGAAGTGATATGATGTGATGTACACATCACATGTAAGCAGCACAACTTTGAAGTATTCCTTTTTAGTCAACTTGAGTTGCTTTGTTTGAGTTCGAAATCATAAAGTCTTGGATTTATAATACACAACAAAGAAAAAGAAAAAGTAAAATGAATTAATGACAACACGATCTACATGCACGTGGCCCATGTTTTCAAGTAGGTCAGATTTCAGAAGTAGCAGCACTTCAAAGATATCCTTGCTGTTTTTGTTTTGATTTCCCCCAACGCCAGACAGAAGACTGTGAACTGTTTTGTCACATATACGTGTAAAGCTCTGCAGACAAAGTCAGCAAAGTTTTTGCCCAAGTGTTTTTCTTTCTTGTTTCTCTCTCTTACACTGTCCCTCTCTCTATCTCTCACTCTCTCCATCCAGTGCTTATCACACGTCAAAGGCGCTTTTTGTCTTTTCCAAAATCGGCTTCAATTTAAGCTCTGCCATAGCTGTTGCTGCGTGTAAAAAGTTCTGTTATATAAACATTGTGTGATTGTTAGAAAAACATGTGCCGCCGGCATACACACACACACACACACAACACACTCACAATCGTCGTTCAGATACAAAACGGAGACAAAGACAAACTCATCAAACAGCGCCATCATCTGCATATGCGATTGTCCTCATCATCATCGTCATTGTCGTTCTTTATGATGAAAAATCACATATTTTTTCAGCACATTTCGCTATGTGCTCTCTGTGTATTTACATGTGTGGAATAAAGTCGCTTTTATAGTCCCGAGATTAGGTTAATCCTTTCGCTGTTTGCCATTGCTAACTGCCATCCTTTGTTCTAATGATGGAAATGCGACGAGCATGCGTTAAAGAGCGTGTGAAAAGCCAGGCTATAACTCTTTTCACATCTAAGCACTGTGTGTGTTAGCCTAATGAAAGCAGTAACAGTTTATTGCGCGCACTCACACACACACAGAACAAAACTGACACCAACAGACAACTAAGGAATACATACGCACGACAACACACAAGGACACAGACAAGTCCTTAATGAACTTGCTGAGGGAAAAAAACGACTCGCAACTTAATAATCATTTTGATACAGGCGTTGGTCCTGATGTCAACTCTAAATCCAGCAGCGCATCTTTAGAAGCAACTGCTTTCCATATAATCCCCCGCCTCCGCCTTCTTTGACTCATTCCACCTCTCAGTGAGAAAGTTCAACATAATTTACGATGTATTAAGCGATTTTAAGCATAAAGTTCCTGTTGTTGCTACTTTTTTGCAACGTCCTTATAAAAAGGTGTGGCAAACACACCAACAGCCACTCGTTTTTTGAGGAAGTATGCAGTTGACATGTTCGTTGAGGTTGATTAAATTAATGAAATAAATTATGAGCTGCTTTCAAATTGAGTGCGCGCCATCTTGAAAATAATAAAGTGGCTGGGGGCAGAGGGCAGAAGGCGGCGGGGTGGCTGAGGCAGACGCCTGCGACTTCTTAGTTGCTCGTTCAGCCTTTTTTAATTTCGTCTCCAAAATAAATAAAGCACTTAAGCCAACGACGATAGGCAGGTGACAGATGACAGGTGAATGTGAATGGTGTCATTGTCTGGCCTCTGATGAGCCAGCAATGGCTTTATGTGTGCAGTAACTCCAGAAGATTACGCATACGCAGTGTTATGCAGTGGCCAAGATAAGCAAACATTTGAGTTCAACTCACACTTTAAAAGGGGTTTATGGTTTCTGTTTACGTCTGCTTGAAGCCATAAACATAACTTTCGCAAAGAATTCGATTTGACATTCACATTTTCAATCTTTGATAACATCTCTATATCAATTTGTGATTTTAATTTCAGCAGTTGCTATTGTAAAACTCTCAAAAGAAATGCAATAAAAACACAATATACGTTTGAGACTGCAGTCCATTTTACAAAGCATGTCTCTAGTTTAATGCAATGGATTTCAAAATGACAACAATACTGGACAGTAAAGTTCTCTTCATACAAATGTATGTATGGTTCGTAGATACGTGTGTGAGTAAAGTGAGCAAAATTTCCAAACTGAGCTGCACTTTTGCGCACTTGGCTAAGACTTTGGGGCAAACGAACATGACAAGAAATGAATGCAACGCAATCCAAGTGCAACAGCAGCACAGTAACAACAATGCCAGTTGCATCAACAAAAGCCACCAAATTAGCAGACACAAATACGCACTCACACAATTGTACTGGCTACAGAATAGGGCCTCTATAACAATAGGCCAGCACAAATTGCCAGCAACCTACCAAAATACAGAGAGACAGAGAGAGGCAGAGAGAGACACAAAGACTGAGAGCACATGTCACATTCCCTCAATTGGTACACTGCTCAAATTATGCTATCAAATTACGTTCAGGTCGGGTATATAATTTTATAAAATTGCTTGCTATTGTAGAAATCTATCTGTAATTAAGAACAAGTTCTATACTACTTCAATCAATATCTGTTAACTTATTCAGAATACAAATATCTATATGTAAAATTTCTATCTAAATTTTCTCGTTTGTTTACTATGCCTTGAGAGTTGTTAGTTTGGTTTGTTTATTTTTTCCAGTGCAGACAGCTTTTGTCTGTAGTCCGGCAAGTGCCTTTTGTTAGCTGTCAGAAGAAGGGCTATAGAGAGAGAGAGAGAGAGAGAAACAGAGACCGGCACCTGATGCAATCTCACATCTATTCTAATGCAGACCAAAATGGCCCATGTTCTGAACACGTTGAATAGAATCTAGTGTGTTTCATGTGTTTGGACTGCTAAACTTTGCTCTCATTTCGATAAATTTTATTAAATTATAAAAACTATTGTTAAAGGTGAAAAACATACATGTTTTGTAATTATAATTTTAGAAAGTTGTATAAAATTGTTGGAAAAGTAAGTTTACTATCAGTAGCAGCAAAAATTAAAGCAATAACTAAATTATAAACTAAAACTCATCCACGTCGTCATCATCATCGATGATGGCCACACGACGTCGCTTGGCTGGCTCTGTGCTGGCTGGTTTTTTGCGTGCCAGAAAGTTGATATCCTCATCGTCGGTGTCCTCATCCTGCTGGCCATCTAGCTCATTGTCGCTGCGTGGGCGTTTGTTTGCCTTGTTGGGTTGCCTGGCGCCAACATCATCATCGTTGTCGCTATCCGAGTCAATTACATTAGCACGACGTGTGCGCTGCAAGGACGACGACAAGGATGTCTTGATTGTGTTATTTGCCTGCAATATGGTATTCTCTTTGTCATGATCCGGCAGCGAGACCGATTCCTCTTCTTCTTTATCTCCACTCGCCAGCTCAAACTCTCTATCTTCCTCCTCCAGTTCCTCCAGTCGCGCTCGATAGTCTTCCGAGTTGAAGTTAAGTGCATCATCGTCCTCATGCTCATCAGCCGGCTCATCCTCAACAGTGTCTGCTCTGGCAGACTCACTCAAAACCATATCGTTCAATTTGATTTTAGTGGCGCGTTTAGCTTTCAATTGTTCAAATAAATCATCCGTGTTGGGCTTGCTAGGTTGCTGCTCTGATTTGTGCTCCGATTCGGACTTGGACTCGTTCTCAGACTCGCCCTCGTCCTCCCTGGATACATCGGGCTGTCGCTTTTTGCGTGCCAATTTGCGGGCTATTTCATTTACTTCCTGCTCATCTGCAGAGTCTCTTTGTTGACGTTTTGCTTTGTTCTTTTGCCGTTGACGTTTTCCCTTGTCCTTGTTCTTGGCTCTAGATGGAGGCTCTCGCTGCTCAGCCTCATCGTCGCTTTTGCTGTACATAATACTGTCCAGTTTGCGCTGTTGCTCAGCCGTTATATTGCCAGCTGCGGCCTGTTGACGCTCTCTGCTGTGCTTGTCCAGATAGTCCTCTTCCTCTTCCTCATCCTCCGAATCGGCTGGTGGCTGTGTTTCCTCTTCAATTTCCTCGCCACTCACAATTTTGGCGCGCAACTTGAGGTCTGCCGCATTCAGATAGGTTGGTATACGCCAATAGTTCTCCATGCCAACAATGGGCGGCTGCATGCCCAGTGCAACGAGCATCTTCTGGAATTCACTTTGCTCCATGGCCTCCTTTTGCACTTCGAGGAGCGGCAGTAGTGGCACACCATCTTCATCATCGGGCAACTCCTCGGCATCCTCACTGGCATCGTCCAGGCTTTCTTTTAGCCAGTCAACGGCCTGTTGATACTTTTCCATGTCCACCTGCGCAATTAAGGCTCGCACAGTGCCCACATCAAGTGGCGTCCTCACGATCTGACGACTTGGCTTTGCTTTCGATGTCTTTTGCTTTTGCCTGGGTGCCATTCTTTCAAATGTTGGTTCTTCCATATAATCCTCATTCTCACTTTCGTTGTCGTTGTCGCTGTCCTTTTGGTTCTTGGACTTTCCTTTGCCCTTCGTCCTTTTAAC
Source organism: Drosophila tripunctata (assembly GCA_035047385.1). Taxonomy (NCBI): domain Eukaryota; kingdom Metazoa; phylum Arthropoda; class Insecta; order Diptera; family Drosophilidae; genus Drosophila; species Drosophila tripunctata. The sequence continues at coordinate 440,124 of JAWNPS010000017.1, forward strand.
AGGCAGTATCTCCGATTTGTCAGCTATCAAATGTATTTGCAACATGCGTTTTATGATCTGCTGCTTGTTGCGACGCTCCTCAAATGCTGTCACAATGCGTTGCAGGCAATCTAAAAGTACAATCAACGCAAAGGATGTACATATTAATTATGTATTCTTCACTTTATATACATTTTTAAAACGTAAAAATATTCTACAAATTATTTAAAATTTGTATACCAAAGTTTACATTCAAGAAAACATAGAAACCTAAAATTACAGCAGCTACACTGTAAAAAAAAAAACAAAATTATTATAAAAACTCTTTATCCTACTTTAAACTAAGTAAAACTGTTCTTTTTACTGTTCACGACAATGATTTCAGAATATTAGAGGCTCGTCTTATTTTTATCAGTGTACCCACCTGGTTCCATGCGATGTTGATCATATAAGCTGCTTAGCTCCTCATCCTCTTCCGGCTGCCAAAGGTTTTTGCCAGCCTGGGCCGCTTTGGTGGAGCGTTTGGTCGGCGCCTTGAAGTGTATGCCCATGTCCTTGAGTTTCTTCAGTATGCCGCGTCGTGTGCGTGTCTTGTCTACCAAATTGTCCAGAATCCAATCAATCACATCTGAAAGAACACACACAATTGAGTTGCAGTTATTGCTTGGTTTTCCTTTTTCCTCTTTTTTCGCCTCAAACTCTTCTTCACTCTCGTCGGTGTTGTTGATTGCTTTCATTCATTTAGCGTAAATTGGGTTTTAATTTACAGTGCAGTCAAAAGGGGACAGAGTCCAGTTTGAGTATTTGTCATAGTTACCCTTATCGTCTTCTGGATTCCGCTGATTCTCCTCGAACAGGAAACGTAGCTCCACCTCCTGCTCCTCGGTCCAAGTGCCTTTGGTGCCACTGCAAAGACAATAAGCCCAATAGTATAGAATAGAATAGAATACAAAGTTCCTTCAAGCTGGCTATCATCATTTATCAAGTGAGGGTCCCCAAACTAGAAACTAAACGACAGGCGCAGACAGGGCAGCCAACGGCTCAGTCAATCATGTGCCCATTGTGCTGATGGTCCTTTAACCCCAAAGTGACAGAGACCACACTCACACTGTCCATTCGTCCCCATACTTACGCCTCATAGGCATCACAATAGCCAGTCTCCAGCTCATTTGCCTCCCGGATGCCTTTGTAAAATAGTAACTCTGCATAGATTTTTGGATTAGTTGGTGCGACTTCGACAAATTTGCGCAACACATAGATGCCCAGACGACGCAGCTCCTCCTGATGGCTGTCACGTTCCACACTGAAGACTTGTTGAAAGATGCGAAACAGCTTGGCCTGTGGGTGGTAAAGTGGGTGGAAGACGGGTGAGTAGAGTGCCAAATGCCACTTCATATATTCATATTCAAATGAAAAGTGCCGACAAAGACACAGCAGCTAGCTAGCCACAAGTCAACTGGTTTGGGCATCTATCCTGCCATCCTGCCATCCTACCATCTTGCCTTACTACCATCCTGTGGCTGCTGCCTGCGGTTCGCCTGGCTTCTGCCAAAGCAAGATATCATTTGCAGTCCGCAAAACTTTATAAATGCCCCTCCTTTTACTCCCCCCCTTTCTTTGTTTCTTACCACTCTGATGGTTTTGTGTATCGTTGTCCTTGCTGTTGGCTGTCGTCCGTATTTGGAATTTAATTTATCCTATGATTGCGCAGACCCATTAGTGGTTTTGACTTTGCATATGATGCTACTTTTGTTTTGCTTGGGGTTACTAACCCATCCACTCTCCTCCCCTCTGTTTGCATCCTTTGATGGACAGTGAACATGAGAGAAGCTGCAGACATCTGTGTCTGAGCTGGCAGACATTGAGCCGGTTTAGATGGCTCTGATAGTGGCATGCAGCTGTTTGTCTGTCTGCCTGCCTGGACATGGCTAGTGGATACATTGCAGTCTGCTCGTATGGCAGCATTTTTTCGGTTACTTAAGTGATCAGCTATGTGGTACACAGTGTATGGTGTATGGCCTTAACGTAGCTAACAAATTTAAGCCAAAGTTAGCCAACAATGGCAGCACAACTGCCGCAGCCTGACGCTGAATGTGATTTATGAACTCTGCTCAAAGAAAAGTTTAATTGCCAGCCGTGAAAGCAGTCAAAGCAGGCATACAAAATATATATACATACTAAGTCTAAGGAAAAGTGAAAGCCTTGAAATTTATAGCACAACTTAAGATACTCTATGTGCCAGTTTAGAAAACAACATTTACTCAAATCAAAATACTTTAATTAAAACTGCAAATTAGATGGAGTTTCGCAGACAACACTTGGACTAAAGTTAACCAGCTTTATGCAGTAATTAAGCTACCCTATACCCTATGTTTTAGCGTAAGAATATCTGACTCTTCGCCCCGCAGCCGCAGCAGCAGTTAAAAAGTAAAACCCAAGCAACTCTGCGGCTCAAGGCAGCGCGTAAAAGGCTTAAAAAGTTCAAATTCCAGCTGACAGCAGAAGGACTAAAAATGGGACAAAACAACTGACAAAGAGAGCGAGGCAGAAAAGAGACAGAGCGGGGGTTTGGCAACTCGTTGAAAAATATAAAGAACGCGCAGTAAATATCGTTTGTGGTTGCCACAAATAGAAAAAGCGAAAAAAAAACGAAAGAAAAGGTTCGCTTAATTTGTACAAATTACCATAAAAATGAAACCAGAGAAAGAAAAAAATGGGCGCCTTTGTAGGAGACGTGAACACAGCCTCCAAGTCGCAGTGTATTTTTTTGCATTTGACTTTGATTTATGTGCTCCTGGTGCGGCACGGACAAAGGTTCCGGACAAAAACAGAATTAAAAACAGCAGGCAGGCAGCGGATTGCAGGATTGCGTCGATTTGCTAGACTCGAAACCTAGCGAAATCATTTCGCTGTCACATTAAGGGGTCAAGAAGGGATCGGGGGATGGGGCAGGGGTACTTACCTGATAGAGCATGCCGGGGCAGGAGCAGCCGTAGGCAATGCGATGCAGAATGGTAACAGCCGCTTTTAGCGCCTTTGTCGGTATCTGTGTCCAGTCGGTGAGCACCAGGGTGCAGGCTCGCACAATTTTTGGATGCAGCAATCTGTGGGTTTAAATTTAATCATGCTCATAATTTAAAGCTAGACGAATGGAATGTTATGATACACAATTTGGGGTTAAGAACTCCAATTAAATTATGCAACATTTAACTAATTATGATTTAAGCGTTTATCCGGTGACACACCCTTGCACACACACACACACAAACACAGTCACACAACCGGAGGGAGTGAAAAGTTTTGGAAACATTTGAAAACAGCCAGCAAAATAGCAGCACAATTAAAATAAAACCCGCAACGCAAACTTGACGCCATTTTAATAATAATTGTTGTAGCACTGACTCTCGTTTTGATTGTTGTTGCTTTTTTGTTGCTATTCTTGTCGCTGTGGCCATTTAAACAGTCCCCTACACTCCCTCCTTCTCTCCGGTTGTATTCGACAGCTGTAGCTTGTAGCTTTTGGAGCGTCAAGTTCGGGGGCCATAAAACTTTTGGCACAAGTAATTTCTGACGCTAATCCTTAATTAGTAGCCTGGAGCTGTTGCTGTTCCGTTGGCATTGCCACTTGGTTGCCGCATTTTCGGTTGCCTTTCAATTAAAATTACAATTACGAATACAATTACAGTTTTCAACACAACCGCCAAACAATTGGTCATAGAACTTTTCCCAAAAAAAACCAAAATAACAGCAATAAAATGTGGCCAATAATGTATAAAGTTGATGCACAACAACAGCAAACAATGGTCACAACAATAACCATTCCCAATGCTCTCGAACTCGGTTTAAAACTAATTTACCTGCGAGCGAAATCCTCAAATTTGAACGTTTTCTCTGTCAGTCCATTATCTGTTTAGAAATTGGGAAACGGATGGGTGAAAGGAAACAGGCAAATGCCATTAGTGCCACAATGAATATCCCTTTTTTTTTTGAGCTTGGATTTTGATTTCAACACTTTACCTTTCTCCTCGAACTCTTCGTTTGTCTCATCCTCATCATCACTCTCATTGTCATCAGCATTTGCCTCGTCTGCGGCATCAACTGCAAAGAAGAAAACAAAATTATATAAAAGTCTACAATGAATCGTACGTATATGTAATGTATAACCACTAAATATTAATTTACTTAAAAATTAAAAATATATAAAATGTGTTAACTAAAAGCCACTATAAAAACACATTAAAATAGTTTCAGTTAATTTTGCGCGTGAGCTTTGTGCTCACGGTGAGTATTCAACACTGTGCAGTGAATCATCATTAAGTGCACCCCATTTTACCGTTGAATAAATTTGTTTGGAATGAGTGCAGTCAGCACACAACAAGCGCTTGGCAAATGGCCATTAACAATAATTACGATTGCAGCAATGCACAAACAAGTGCTCTTCAGCAATAGAGTACAGTCAGCACACACACCAACACACACATAAAGCTAGTGAAGAGCGCACTTTAGTCAAATGAAACTGAAGGGTTAGCAGGTGGGCGGGGGGGAAGCAGAGGAAAGCGGGTGGTACTACTAACAGGTCAAGGCAGGCAGCAAAGAGAGTGAACTAAACACTGCAACAACAGAATTCGCATGCCAACTGACGCGGATGAATACCAAAAGGATATGCTGCTGGTACTGCTGCTTCAACTCCCACTCCCATTCCCACTCCAACTCCTACTCCAACTCTCACTCCTATTGCAGTTCCTACTCCAGTAACACCTGAAGCTTGTACCAAAACGGCAGCAACAAAAGCCAAAAAATGCCACTATGCTACACTGTACACAAGTTGCAACTTCATTATGCAGCTGCAAAGAGTCAAGGTATCTGCAACACGGGTGCTGCTGCTGCTGCGTGTGTCGCTTTATTAACATCTTGAATGGGCCAAGGAACTGAAGGGAGTTTGTATTGTTTTTGTTGTTGTTGTTCCCTTTGTTAGCGACACAGCGCCCCATCATTAAAATACAATTTTGTGTGTCAGGTTCAAGCTGCAATTCCGACACAGACAAGGCAGAGATAGCAGCAGAGGACTAGCAGTGACAAGGCGTACATGAGTACAGGACTAAAGCGATGTTACTGAATGTCCTTTTTGGAGCAGGCTGCATTTGTTAGGCGGCGCCCAACAGGATACGGGAACAACACGGCCATTAAACATGAACCTCGTTACGGCTTCAATGTCTCTCTGTCTGTCTGCCTGTTGTTTAGCTTTTGTATGCGCTCTGCACTGGCCTGGCCACACTTAATGACTTTTATGCACACACACACACACACACACGCACAGTAAACGTCACCTGCTCTGACCTTGCATGCACTTGTATCCTGTGGCAAACGTGCTCCTTGTTGAGTTTGCGGTTTGCAGCAGACTTTCGCCCACTCCAACTCAACTCCACTCCGTCTATAACTATTTTTCGGCAGCAATTAATTTGAAGTTTAACACGCATCGTTGGCTACGAAGCGAAAGGTAGAGAGAAAGAACATGAGAGAGAGATAGAGAGAGAGAGAGAGAGAGAAGCGCAAACATTATTACATAATGTGGTCTCTTGCCACAGACAGACAGAGATACAGCTACCAAGGACAACAAGCCAGGAGCAAAGTCAAAGCCGGTTAACTGAATTTTGACTTCGTACATACATACGGACGTACGTACATACGTACGGGTAGGTGAGCGGAGGGAATTGTACTAAGGATTGTCTACGCAAAGCACACCAAGTGGGAGCCGCTACTTAAGCAACTGTGGCCAAGACATAATCCTGGCGCACCACATGCGTACGAGTAAACTGTTTCAAGGACTCGCAAATGCAAACAGGTGATGACAACGACAGACAAGGATATAAACAAAATAATAACAAAGCGAAAGCAGCACTCCCACACACACACACACACATACAAACAAAGAGCAACAAACTAACTCAGAGAGAGAGCAATAAAATGAGAAGAGAGTTGAACAAAGAGCGAAATGAATTCAATGCGCAATCGCGTAACTTTTTCGAAATTCGAATTCGAGTTTAAGGATGCTTAAAAGGCATGTCCTGGCAGCACGCTAGGCTCAGTCTAGTGCTGAATTTATAGACGCAAAGACACGCGAACCATCACTGTGACCGAAACTGTGACTTACTCAAGTGATCCTTGGTGCCAAGCCGTGTGTGTATGAAACCAAAAACGCAATCGAAACCGAATCGAAATCAAAGCAAATCACAACCAATTAGACAGCTTTGGGGCAATTAAAAGTACTATACTCTGCTCTGGTCAACAAAACGTAAATGCAACTGCACAGGTCAATCAAACGACCTCAAATAGACGTGTTCGTGTGTGTGTGTGTGTTTGTGTGCATTCTGAGTTGTTGTTCTGCTTCCATGGTATTCGATTTTGTGGCCTGTAGTCTGTGCGTGCCAAGCGAACGTCAAACTTTTTGGGCAGACATCAAGGCGTCAATGCTGGCAGCTACTTACATGCTGTGACTTTTGTTGTTATTGCCACAGCCAAGCATTCAAGAATCCAAGGATACCAAGGCAGGATGTGAAGGCAGGAGGCTGTGAACTCAGCTGGCGCTATTTTCGTTTAGTCATTCATATTTATGTAGCATACTTTTGTGGGCTTCTGTAGTTTTTTAGCTCCTGGCTAGGGGGGATTCACACATACGCAACATAGGTATTTATAGTTAGCTGCGTGCCTCATTTCCTTTCACAAACACACACATGACACACACACACACACATTGTGTGTGAATGAGTGTGTTAAAAGCGACAGGCTTTGCTTTGCAGAATCTGCTCATTTCCGCTACACGTCAGCCACGCACAGAAGGACAACAGACACAGAGGCAACCAAACTCACACACAGCTAGCTGCTGTTGAGGTTGATCCACAGCAAATTTCACTTTAACAACAACTTGCATTTAAATTTCAGTGCTGCAAATTTAAAACAAACAGTGAAAACGACAACAAAACAAAACAACAAAGAAAACCAAAACAAAGCAAAGTAAAAACCGTAAACGAAAACAAAAGCAAATAAGAAAAAAAACCGAAAACCGAAATTTAAACGTCTGCATATTAATCAGTGCTGCCTTCGCGACGCGTCCTTGTGACGACAGGGCCAGTTTCGAGTTGCGAGCATCAAAAATACAGGACCCTTGGCAAGACAACTTATCACTAAGGATTTACAGGCGAAGCTCGCAAAGCCGCTTAGACGTCAGGGACGACGTCGTGGACGAAGTGGTCAGACGCAACGCTAATCAACGGTCACAGGACCTCACGAAAAACTGAGCTCCTGTCTTCTGTCTGAGCGAGAGAAGAAACAACAACCAGTAGCAAACATCGCCTCATTTGGCCACTGCGGATTATGTTAATTAGGTAATTTTTGCTTTGATTACTCGTACCTCTTACCATGTACCTCGAGCACGAACACGACACGACACAACCAAGCGACCCAACTGTGTCCCTCTGTTTTCAAAAGAGAAACCTGAAACAGACACACTACCCTGCAGTCTCCCACGCTCCAGGGGATGTCCAAGTCGCTTACATATTTATGAAATTTTCATGTAAATCGCGCTAATTCATGCACATTTTCCTGATATTGCTCCCTTCGCTGCTGACGTCCTGACGTCTGCCTGTTTTTCCTCCTTTGCTTTCTGTGTAAAAATTTTCTTTTGCCTTAATTGCAAGATAATTTTGAGTTTGCATTTTCCAACCAAATTATTTTACATTCCACTAAAAATGTACAACTAAATTGACAAACTGAAAACTTGACGCGATAATTAGAAAGAAAAGAAAAAATGTTATCAAATGATTTTTAAATTATGCATTTCATTTTTGTCTACTTGATAAGCATTTGAAGAATTAAATAATTTAAGTAAAAACAGAAGGAAAGAAAAATTGCTAGAAAAATTTGTAGTTCTCCATCTACTAAGCTAATGTTTAACTTGCTTAAAAAACTCTGTTTAAAAAGTGTCAGTTGCTAAATGACAATCAATTAGGCACTTAATTTGATTGCATTGCAAACATAGAAACAAAACCACACTAAACATGCATCAAAACTAATGATTATATTGATGAAATTACTATGTTGATTTATTGAATGAAACGCATTTGACACTTGAATGCAATTATAACAACATCTGACATTCAATAAATAAATCACTTGAAACAAATCAAAGACCACAGGCTGTCAATTGTGCAACTTGGTTAATTAAAACACACACCCACACACACACATTCACTCTATCGAACAATTCAAGAGCAAGTGCACAAAACTAATACAAAACTAAGATGAATGCCCAACAAAACTTGGAAATTGTAGAGAGCAGCAACTGAAATGGAAAATGGCAGCTGCTATAGGCACTAAAAACTTGTGTGCAGGCTGCTTCCTAATAATTTAATTATAAAGTCGTGAGCTTCACTAGAGAAACACATGGGTCAATCAGTCAGTAGAGAAACTGTTGAATGTTAACTGCAAAGTTTATAAATGGATGGAATATATATGATTATAATGACTAGGATGAAATGTTTCTAGTTCAGTAATGCTTAATTCGGTAAAGACTGGAAAAGGTTTTGACTTATTTTATTCAAAATAAAAGTCAAATTAAAAAAAAAGAATTTCTTTTATAGTTAATGACTATAAATAATTTATGTATTAAATAAATAATATATTAAATAACTTTTTAAATTGTTTTCAAACTTATTCGATTATTATATCAGTCGAAAATTACTCCAAGTATTTGTTGCCAAATATGTTTTAACTGGAATAGTTTTAACATGATTACTTAAACTGCTTGTGCGACCCTCGCCATTGGGCTTTACTGGTAGCGTGTGGGTGAAAACTTTTGTGCAGCTGCAGCTTAGAACCAACAGAGCAGGACCCCATTAGTTGATTTTGCTCTCTCTGTTGTCGGTGGCTTTCAGTCAAACTCTGAGGCAGTTTATGATTTTCAATTTAATTTTATTGATTTTTGCATTGTTTGTGCATTCGCATATGAAATTCATACGCACAAATTCAAATACAAACATAAAGAAAAATAAAAATCAAATTATGCATGCAAAGCTGCTTTGTGTGCATATTTTGGAAATGGAAAAACGAAAAGGAAACGAAATAATAGAACTGCTATAGATAAATTATTTATTAATAGAACGCTTGAAATACGCACAAATAATCCCAAAATGGGAAAATACTGTATTGTATATATATAAGATAAATGTAAGCAGATTAAGCCACGTTAATTTAACTTTTATCTGTGTGGGCCATAAAAATGTAAACGTGTGCAGGTGGCACTCAAAAAGTTATAAAGTCCAAGGCATTGGGGCAATTAATGCCGCCACAACATCTAATTAGACAGCGTCTAAAGTGATGCCAAATGGCAGATAATGCACACTCTCACACACACACACGCACACCACCCAGCAGGTAGCTGCTTCAATTAGATATGCTTAGGCATTGAGCGAACGCTTCTCAAAGCAACAGCCAAAGCGACCACAACACGGCGTATGGGTTATGCGGTAGCGGTATTCACCCCTCACACACACACATTCCTCAACCCACCGACCACACTCCAACTCTCCAAATAAACAGCACTCAAGGCAGCCAGTGCAAACAAGGCAACAGCAACAGCAACAGTCTACTCGGGGTCTTTGGGGTTGCCCTGCCACTTGGGTTTCATTGTTTACGGTTAGCTCGATCTCCTGCAATCCGTGCGTCGAGTTATATGCACATAACAATCAAAGACGTTGATGGTGCTACAGGATGGTTTGGGGTCAGCATCATATGAGGTAGTTAGCTGAGCATGTATACAGCTTTACAGCAGGTAGCATAGTCAAATATTTTTTGATGTTTTGAAACTTTATCCAAAGCCCAGAGGCAGACAGCTGAATAAAGCTTTAGCTTGAACTAAACTCAATACTCTACCAATACTGTTGGCATATGACATATGAGACAAAACAGATGATTGAATTGGAATTCGAAACTTTAGTGCTATAATAAGCAATTCATACTTTAAGACGCTCTTTTTTAGAAGTTCTTTAAACAGCTACATCTATTTGATCTATATTAGATTAAGTAATTTCCCTAGTTATAGCTTAAAGTAGAGCATTTAACTTCGACTACTCTTAGTTGGCCTTTTATTTTCGCTTATTTGATTTTGGCTAACAACCGCAGCTACTTTAAAGAGGGGGAATGTGCTTTTTGTTGCCTGCAATTTGCATATTTATGAAGCAGCTCAGGCTGCAAGACAAGCGACATCGCTTTAAGCTGCTTCAAATTGAAAAACGCGTTCAGGGAGAAAGATACAAATGCAAATGGCTGTGTGGCAAGACAGACAGACTGCTACTAAAGCAGCCAAATAAGCGGGAAGGGGGGAGAAAAGTCGTCAAGGGAGTGTGAGTTCTTTATGTAAGCGCAACAATAATCTGTGCTGATTTACGATTTACAGGCGCGAAATAGACAAGCAGCAAAGGGGCATGCGATGCTGATATGGGAAGGGTGCGAGTAGCCAGGGCAGGGCAGACAATTTGCGTACGCAATTTGCAGTTCATGGCTGGCACACGCCCTACGCTTCCCCATTTCACCATTTCCTCTACCCTCCGCTACACCCCATCAACGCCAACAGTTTAGCATTTTGGCAAAAACAACACAATAAAACAAAAAATATTACACAGATTTTGATCGCTGCTTTTTAGCTGCCTTTTTGAACATTTTTAAAAGCACTTCAAAAGCAACTTTTGGTGGGGTAAAACAGAGGCAGCAAACTCTGTGTAATCCCCCCTATTTGCTATTGTTTCAATTTTTTATAAGAATAACACAAATGAAGCAAATCAAAAAATCTGTTTCAGCTTATTGTAGCTTGCACATTTCAAAAACTACAATTTAAAACGAACAAATAGCCTGAATAGCACATAAAATAATAATTTGGCATATTTCTAAATGGGAATTTCAGTTTACAAGCACAATAAATACTTTATACAATATACATATATACAAATATTTTATTGCTTATTTAAACTAGAACAAAGTAAGATATTTCTGTGCTTGTAAATATTTAGTTTACTATTCAAAAATTTAGGAAACTCGAGTAGCATTTCGGCTGTCAAGAGAAGTAAAAACCGACACCGAAAAATGAGTACTTTGTTACACTTTCTTCATTCTACTTTTCTGCACTCAAACAGTCCGTGACTTAAAATAATTGTATGTGGCATGTGTGTGTGTAGCTAGGTATAATGCAAAAGGCATACAATAAATGGAACCAGGACACACACGACGGCAAATCTTACGTTAATGCCTAATCCCTGACATTAAAGTGTTGCGCCAACAAAGTGATTTGTTGTAGACAAAGCGACCGCACTATGAGCTGCCATCCTCCACTTCCCAGCCTCCATCGCTCCACAATGGCAACGAGGCATTGCAAATAATCTTTGCAGTAAATACGTAACAACAACAACAACAACAAAATGGCAGAGAAAGAAAAGAAAAGAAAAGAAATGGTATAGGATGTGTCTGGGGATCATTATTTGCGCAAGTGGGAAACAAAACGTAGGCAAAAGGCCTCGAACCAAATGTCGCACATGACTGCGGCGAATGTGTGTGCGTGGCGGCGTGTATTTGAATGTGTAATTTAAGCATTAGAGAAGCGAAAAACCTTAACTCAGTCCAAGTAACCAACGACAACAGCAGGAAGCCGGCACATGCCGCTGCACACACACACACACACACCACATACGATACACACATTCACCACACACATACATGCAGACACAGACACGAAAATTGAATAAATTATGCGTGTCATCACATGCCGACAACTGGGGAACGGAGCAGCGGTGGAGAAGCAGCTCTGGGGATGTGGCAAGCAAGTCCTTGCCTTATCCATTCAACGGCATAGCTCGGCAATTTGTGCTCGTCTACAAAGCAGCAAACGACAACAACGACAACAACATTCAGCGGCATTTAATTAAGCATTTTGTATTCATCGGAAATGTCATAAAAATGGCGGCGTTTGGCAACAGCCGCCATGTGAATTTGTGACGCTTGTGGCATCATACAATGCTGCACATATGCTACGCATGCGATTCATGTACACTGGCAATATAAAGAATCTTTAATTTATAATTCAATAATGCTTTAAGCAAAGGATATTTCAAGTAGCAGTTTACATTTACAAATTAATGTACGGAAACCCAAAATATTTTAATTTTTTTCAAGCACTTGCAGTCGAAAAATAGATTGAATATCTAAGTTAGTTTGCCTAATATTACAGCTAATAGAGACTATTATTATTATCATTTTAAAGAAATACAGCAAAAAGATATTCATAATACAAAGTGTTCATAGATTAGTTCCCAAAAGAAAACTTGAAGACTATCTAGCCTTGAATCAAAATGTTGACATCACTTACATATATATTCTACTCGCAGATCAAGTTTCACGATAGTCACTAGAACAAGACATGTGAAACATTTGAACTATGATTTTCGTACATAATTCTTTTTGTCTTTCTTTAAATATTAAAAAAATGTTTAGTCCTTAATTAAAAATAGTAGGTTAGTTAGTGAAAAACAATAGATTAGTTTAAATTTTTTTGAAAAAAGTTCGTAAGAATATAAATTTTTTAAATCTTTTTCAAAATTGTCTTTAAAACTAAACGAAATTTTATTTTTTAAGTTACACTTAAATACAACTTATTAACCACAAAATCTCTTTTTTGCGCCCTATTTTCAAATATTTACTCCTCCTTTTTCCAGTGTATGTACATTTACATGTGTACACATTATGTACAGGTTAGTCAGTTGAAAAAGTTAGCTGCAATGCGACAGATGCACAGCATTACGAGATAAACATGTCAGGCAGACAATGATTTACTAAAAAAAGAAACTTCAAACCATAAATAGAACGCGACATTTAGAGACGTGAAAGCAAACGTCAATTAACCGATTGTAAATGTAAGAAATGGACAGTTGTATGAGATTTAGGTCTTAAATTCCCAATATAATACGCATAGGATGTAAATGAAACCCAATTAAGTAATTGTCAGTTCAAATTGTGCCAATTTAGTTTTGTGTCAACTCTAATGTTATTTATGCACAAGGGAGTTATGCATTAGGTAGAGAATTTGTATATATTTGTAATAATGTTAAAGTTTTACTGGGCTTGTTCAATAAATAATTAAAATAGAGACGCAAAATATATATGTATGCACAGTTTAAAATTTGCCAAAATGCCGTACATTGATAAAACATAAATTGATAATTTATTTATGTTATATACCGGAGATGGTGGTGATGGTGGTGGAATGTATATGGAATGTGGCATGGTTTACTTCTTAAGGCAAAGTCACGTAGCTTGGCGACCCGTCAAGAGAAATAGTGAAAATATGCAAAGTAGTTGAGAGCTGCGAGGGCGTCTCTGACGTATCCCATTTCAAGGTTCAGCTTTCAAAAAATAGAAAACAAAAACAAAAAAAAGAACAACAACAGCAAAAAATAAAAGGCGAGCCAAATGCCAATCCTTGAAAGTGGCAAACAATAAGCACTCAAGCGGTGCATGCCACTAAACAAAGTTTTCGGATGCCCTTACGCACACACACACACACACACATGGGTGTGCATAAAATATACAAACGATATACATATACACATATACAAACGCAACTATTTGTTTGTTTATCAAGTTATCCTTGAAAATATTTAGCAGCCACTCAGTTGCGTTGCGTATACGCATAGTTAACCTGCCATCATGACGGCGACACCTACAGGGCACCTATGCGACAACAACACTCTGGCGAGTGTGTGGGTCTAGTTGTTGGTGTGGATGTGGGGGGATAGGTGTGTGTTTGTGGGTGTGTAAAAGTTTTCAGCTAACCCGCACTTTGTCATCGGTTTTGCTTTTCTTTTTTTTTTTTGTGCCAACTTGCAGCTACCTTGAAGCTACTTATGTTTATATGTTCACGCTTTGGCATTGGCTTTCAGTATCTTCCATACACCTATTATTCTACACCATTCCACCCAATAACACGCACACACTCATACGCAAACACACACATGCTCAGTTGTGCAGTCGTCGAACTACCAGCAGCAGCAGCAGCAGCATCATCATTTCGTATTCAACGTAGCATTAAGGTCAGGATATCTGGGATTTATAAGTTTTGTCAGCAGTTTCGCTTTCTTCGCATCCTTTGCTACTTACTTATGCAGGCCGAAAGTGTTTCTACAAAGGGGCACCTCGAGCTGTGTTTGCACTTTGCCACATCGTATCACATCTAGCAGCTGCTTAGGCAAGCATTTATCTATTATTTAAATCGAAATTAAATGCCAAAACTCAGCAGCAGCAGCAGAGAAACAGAATTTAATACCTGCTACATAAAATACTTGGCATTTTGTTGCACAATCCGGGCATAACTTTATCGCCAAGTTACATACTACATATATACAAAACGGCTCAGCATTGTTGGGCAACAAATGTTGTAAGCCACGCCCACTCAAAAGCCTCACGCCTGCCTGCACTTTCGACACTTTTCGCCTTACGGTCAAATGGTTATGGCTTATAATGAACGCCGAGCCAAAGAAAGCCAGAACAATAAGCGCTTGAAAATCAAGGAAAACATGCAGCTCCATAGGGGGGAGGAGCTGGAGGAGGGCAGAAGAGGTGCTGCGGCAGCTGTGTGTGTGTGTGTGAGTAGGCGAGTCCAGGCATGCGGCACAACAAATTAAAAACTTGGACGCCTTTTCTTTTGCCAACAAAATGTTTTCCCATTAAAAAATGAAAAATTGCGCAATAAGTTCGCTGGCCCAAGGCATTCAGAAAGAAGTATGCATATAACAGCAAGCAGCTAAATATTCTCAGCAAACGGTACAAATTTCTGGAATTTTTAAGTGCATCTTTAAGCTACATGAAAATAACAGCTATAAAAGTTAAAAATAAAGTGGAATATACCAACCCGAACATCTTGCCAAGATTCCATTTTTAGTTACCAAACAAATCAATAGTAAATGGCCTCAAAGTCATAAATTGACAATTGTTGTCTGTGTTGACTGTTGACTGGAATGTGGTCTTAAGTTCTAAGAGGCTTAAGACCCAATCACAATGGGCTCAACTTCTATAAGGGCTAATTGCCGGGCCAATCATCAAGAGGCAACAAAGAGCACTCATACACAAAGGCAGAAATTACCAACATATATCATGATGCTAATGCTTTAAACGAACCCTTGCCGTTGCTTCACGTTGCCATTGCGTGTTGAACTTGTGATTTCCGCCACATTAATTTCAATTTCACAAAAAGACACCCAAAAGCATTCGTAGCACACACCATACTCCAAAACCAGACCAGGCCAGGCCATAGAAAACCCGAACCAAGCCCAGGTTTGAGTACGAGTTCGAGTGCGGGACAGTTTGAGGACACGGCGCATTTGGTAAATGCCTTAATGGCCTAATTTTTGTTTTCAGACGCGAACCGAGCACACCAACAACAAAAAAAAGAAAATACGACAGTTATGCTTGTAATATTTTTCTTCTCTTTTTCCACCATGTACTTAGCGAAATATGAGGGTGAAACCAGGAGGGAGAGGAGCGGGCGGAAATTATCATTGAAAGTGTGTCTGGCTGGCAGGCAATTTTAAGGGTTCAGCGACGTCGCTTGTGGGCCATGAAATGATGTCGTAAATATTTAAAGTTTGTTGTCTGCCCAAAAGGCAGTTGCCATCTACATAGGCAGCTTCTGGGCCTGATTCTGATTCTACTCTACTGCTACTGCTACTGTTTCCTGTCCCGCTGCTTTTGTTGGCAATAATTTTCAACTCACAAAAATGAAGCGTAATGTGCGTTAATGTTAATGGCGCGTATTACTGACAAGTGCCTGTCTGATAACAGACCACTTGAAAGTTGCTACAGATGCGCTAATTGTCAGTTTCGATTCAACTTGGGGCACAAACTTGTGCTCGTCATCGTATCGATTGCTAAACTCGTTAGCAAACTGTCGATGAAAACTCCGTCTGGGGATCAACAAGCAATACCGCAAGTTACCAAAATTAAAGGACACCAACTACCAACAGTCGAAAGCTAACAGTAGCAGCAAAAACAGTGGCAACTAAAATAAAACGAAGAGAACAAAATGAAAAGCACAACGCCGTTGACAACCACAATCAAAATAACAAACCAACTCACTGTAGAGGAAGGGGGATATAATTGCAGTGGGGGCCTCAGAGGAGGAAACTAAGAGCAACATAAAAATCTATTCATAAACGATACTGTGTAATTGAAACCAAGAGCATATTAGTTTAACGACGAGAATTTACAACAGTCAATACAAAAACTGGCAAAGGAGACAGAAGTATTAATCTTTAAAGTAGAGTATATAGTTTATATAGTCGTTTAAATACCACAGTATTGAATGCTTCAAATAAACCTGTAGTCTTTACTACAGTCAAGTGAACCGTTTACAAAATTAAATATTAAATATAAAAAGCGTCAATTTTATATTGCATATGCCTTTTACCGATTGTTGTTTACTTATAGGGCATTTTATAGTTTGAGCTTTCTGGTTCGTATTTTCATTTCTTGTTTTGTTTAAACGTTTTTGATTGTTTTCCGTTGCAAGGCACGTAAACAGAGAACAATGGTCCAAAGCAACAGAGCAGCCAAGTCAGTGGTACATATACTTACATACATACATATATACACCCACACACCCACACTTTCAGTTTGCTTTTTAAGGTTTTTTTTAGCTCAATATTTTTGTTAGCCATCGTTTGCAATGGGAAACCACTTCAAATACGCAGCAGGCGCTGGCAAATTATTGATTTTGCACTAGTCCCAGATTTTGGAAGCCAGAGATTGGTATGACGGCAGCCAAAACGACTGGCAACTGGCAACTGGCAGCTTTAACTGACAGCTTTAACTGCTACGTCTTCCGGCAGGACCAGACTAAGGTTTCAAGTTACGTACATACATATATTGTAGTATAGAATATCTGAGACTGACAATTTGGAGCACATAATGCTAGTTGTCCCTGCCGTCTGTTGTCATATATACAGTGGCTGTGAGTGTGGTGCGTGTGTGTGTGTGTGTGTGTCCTTGTCTCTGTGTACATAATCTGGCTATCAGTTTGGCCAGAATACCACAGACCATCACCCTCATATGTCAAGCAGACACGTATCTCAGATTTAATGGTCAGGCAAAGGCAATTTGGCAAATTATTAGAAAATCATTGTGCCACTTTATGGGCCAAAACACAGCAAAGCAAAAAAAAAGCAAAAGCAACGGAAATATGAGTGGCCATAACAGGCACTAGTTGTTGGGAGAGTCAGTTTAGGTTCAGTTTACTGGTAGCCGAGTGGTCAAGCTGTCAAAATCATTAACCAAAATGCAATTTGCTGTATGCTGCTGACCACAACACTAATAATATCTTTAGCAATAGTGGCAGCTGTGTGGCTTATTGAAGCTACATGAGAAGATATGTTATAAAATGGATGGAAATTGTGGCTCAAATAGCTAGGAAAGAAATTAATAAGGCCTAATGCATATAGACTGGCTAAGTGGTTTTGCCAAATGGTTTTGGCCAACAATTTATGCACATTTATTGAAAAAGTTTTTCAATTTCATAAAAAGCTTTGCCGAACAACTAAACCATAACCACAGTGAGGCTGCCGCCGTCAAGGGGTTAAAAACTGTGAGTAAGACAATCAAACTGACTGCCCCCTGCCCCCTGCCCCCTAGAAGTTAGTGAGTTAGACAGAGATAGCACGATGAGTAAGGGGGTAAGGGAAACCGGCGAGTCGACCATCAACATTTTTTTATTAAAATATCTTTGTCTGCGGCATCCACTAAGCTCAAGGCCCCAGTCGCAGGAACAATGCTTCGAGCAACCGAAATTGGGCTACCAAAATAAAACCAACCAGAAAAAAACAAAAAAAACAACGAACACACATACACAGTTGAGCAAATAAACACACACATGAGCCTCCCAAGGCCTTGAGCGATTTTTCACTACACAATTTAACAAATAAAAGCAAAAACAACCCAAAACAAAAAACCAAGAGAAAAATCATACAACATGAAAATCTACACATAAATAAAACAATAAAAGACAGACACACACACACACAAGCACACACATACATACTCAAGAGAGTCTGAAGACATACTACGAAACAAGCAACAAAGAAGAGGAAGAACAAGTTTATTACGAATTTTAGTTATGTGTTTTTGGTTGCCCGACTGTTGGGATATGCGGGGGAGCGCAGAGCATGGACTAACAGTGTCTTTAGCCACAGGGCATTAATAAAGACAACAACATGGCATCAAGATATGGGCATAAGTCATAAGCACACACAAGTTCCCAAATATGCTTTCGCCTTGGTTTTGTCAAATTGTCTGAGTATGTGAAATATGTGCAGAATTTATACTTGTATTCTCAGGCATTTACAAATACTCCAAAGTTATTCAAATTTTATGTTTAATGCTCAGAAATTCGATCTTTGGAATTTGTAAATTTGATAGGCGCCTCAAAGTATGCAATCAAATACGACCGGAAACTAATGACAAACCAAAAAGAGGAATTCATTTCACACACACACACACACATCCACAAAAAAAACCTCCCCTTCACTTGACAGTCGAAAAGCTTGAAAAAGAAACTTTAATTTGAAAACTTTTATGCGCTGGTGAGATAAAAAAAATATATATATATGGCCCATCAATGGTTGAAAATGACAAAGACATTCGAGCAAATTGTTCGCAAAGTGTTGGACATATCGCTTAAAGATTTCAGCACAGTTTAAGAGCCGCAAAAAAACACACTGGCAAGCTCGCACACGTTCGGGCTGTGTTGACATTGACACAGATGCTGAAGGATCCCAATGCTGCGTTTGCCATCCTTTCAACCATCCCGTTTGTTTTTTCCTCATTTGCCAGCCAGCATTGAATGCATGTCAGTTGCAGCAACAGCGGGCGGCAGACTCAATAAAACTTGCACAAAGCGGAAGTTTATTAAAACAGCAGCCCTGGGAAACAGAAAGTGCACAGGGCTCATGCATGACAAGTAAGAATGCTTTGGCCAAAAGGGCACGACTGGCAAATACCTAGTAAACAGAGCTGACAAGATATATGTGCATCTTACGAAGCAGAATTCAATAGCATATTTTCCTTTCTCTGTCTCTCTCTCTCTCTAATCTACCCATTCAATTTAAGTGCAGTGCATAAAACTAGTGGAAATTCTGCAAAGCAAAACATGCCGGCCACACAAAAGAATCCTAACTGAATAAAAAGCAAGCAGTCACTGCATTTTTACATGACACAACACACACACACACACGTGCACAACGACAGATAAAGAGTGAGAGAAGAAAAACGGGAAGGAAACGCTGCATTATGTATACGCCAGGAGGGCAGCGATAGAATTTTGTATTTTGTTGCGCAATTGAGCGCGCAACTGAAGCAAGAAACTGCGCAAAAGTATCTCAAGGAATTGACAAGAAATTGCACACCCAGACACTCACTGGAATGCATTGGGTGACAACGTTGTCCTTGCACCATCAAATGGCATTTGCATTTTTGTTTCACAATACACTGCACTGATAAAGCCATGCCAAAAGGAGGTTTGGGGACTGGGTAGTGGGGAGTGGGTAGGGGGAATGGACGGTACTGCGATCTGGGATCGCTACCCAAAATTCTCTGTACAAAATGGATAAAAGAAAAACTTTGACGTATGGCAGCTTGGTGCGCTAGCTGCCTTTTTTGTGGAAATCCAATTTCAGCAGAAAACTATGTGCACAATGGATTTTGTTTAAACAAGCTCTTTATGGCAGCTATTCAGTTAAGTTGCAGCAATTCTATTTGCATTCAACAAAGGAATGCACTTTAAAACAGCTCCACGAAGCAGCTTCAGCTATTTGGTTCTTGGTTCTCTGCATTTGATTAACTTAGCAAGACGAAAGATGGCAACAAGAATGCTATAAATATTCAATATGTTCCGGGGTGGCACAAACATTTTGGGGAACAACCCTCGCTAATGTTTAATCATAAAATACAGTGAGGGCTCGTGGCGAAATATGGCAGAGCAATTCGCAAATTATATTCAAGCTGGCATTAAATAAACTGACAAGCCCAGGAACCCTCAAAAAACAAAAACGAAAGGGGATGTGGCAGATGAAGCTGCTTCAATCTTGGCACAGAGACATACAGACAGACGAACGGACAGACCGACAGACAGACAGACAGCCAGCCAGCTGTTTTAGGCCATGTTGTTGCTGCTGCCGATATTGCTGTTATTTGTTGTTGGTTTTTTAAATCGACTTTCATGTCAACTGGCTTGTGTACAACATCTATCTGTCTGCCAAGTGCTGGGGCAGTTGCAGGGGATTCAGAGACTAGGGTATCGGGGAGGTGGGGAAATTGTCGCTAAACTTATATAGCCAGCATTTTACTGTTGCGTAAGCAAACGACAACTGAAATGAAATGCCAACTTCTTGATAACATTTGTCAATAAATTTAATATAAACCAGCGATGCCTATAAATTTGTTTACTCAAGCTCATACGAGTTAGTGGGTGTGTGTGTGTGTGTGTGTGTGTGTGTGTGTGTGTGTGTGCGCGGGAAGCTACAAACATATTTATGTGGCTGACATATACTCTAACTTATTTAAAATTAAACTAAATCTGCAGAGCAGATTTTCATGCTCAACAGTTAAGACGTTTCAGTAAACTTACTCAAAAATTCAACTATATTATACAAAGTAGCTGAAGTACCCGCTCTGGGTTAGTGAATTGGCAACTTTGACTTTAAGTAGACATTGACAAATTAATTTTAGGGGTATTGGTACTGGGGAATAAAGCATTGCGTATGTTCGAGTGTCATTACGACAAACAAGGAGTAAATCAAATTTGCGTCGTCGTTTTGGGCGACTGTTGGTTTGTCAGTTGACAGTTGTCAGTTGTTTGCTGTTTGTTGTAGAGTGGCTTTACTGTCGCTTGTCTGTAGCGGAAATGAAATGACCCAGTTAAATGATTTATAGCACACACACGCATACACACGCAATTACATATGTGTGTATGTTGAGTTTATAACCAAGGCTTAGTGGCATGCGGCTGACACGTGGTCAGCAAAAAGGTGGCTTGTGGCATGTAGCACCGTTATGACCAGATCCGTCCGTTCGTCCGCATCACGATATGCTGTTAAGCATGTTCAAATTATAATTTCATTAGCTGCAATCAGCGTAAAAATAACACTTAAGCCAAAGTGCCAAAGCACTTTCAAGTCGTAAAGCTGAAGCTCAAATTAAAAAAGACGAGGAAAAAGTATATGAATATGTATACATAAAAGTATGTGTTGAAAGTGTACTGTACAGTAAAAACAAACCCAAGTCTGCGTAAAAGCAGACAAAGCAAATGTTGTGCAAATTATATAAAAGTTTACCTTTTTACCGTTTTGCCTTTGCACTTTTGCATTCTAGCAAGCAACTACAATAACAAGCGTAATTACAAATTTTTT
The DNA here is from genome assembly GCA_035047385.1 of Drosophila tripunctata. NCBI lineage: Eukaryota > Metazoa > Arthropoda > Insecta > Diptera > Drosophilidae > Drosophila > Drosophila tripunctata. Next base: position 461,594 of record JAWNPS010000017.1, read on the forward strand.
TCACGTTTTATTACAGATTTTAAGCACGCGATGATGCCAGGGGAACAATTGACGTTGTAATGTGACAACAGTTGACTGCAGCAACAACAACAACACCAACAATCAGAACAACAATTACAGGTGAAGCGATGCGCGCTTTTTAATTGATATTTACTTGAGTCGAAGAACGTTGTACAGCAATTAGCTGAATGCTTGAAAGAAAAAAAGCTAAAAGCGGAGGGAAATAAGCGAAAAACGTAAAACAATTTCAAACGGCAAATTAAAAACAAAACAACAATTGAAAAGGTGATGGCCAAGTTTATATTTAATTAAAAATTCAGCATTTTTAGAGGCGACGCTGAAAAGTAGGCAACGACTTTTTTCATTCCTCTCTCTCGCTCAGTCTGGTTCGCGCTGAGCCAAAAACAATGGCCGCCATTGCGGAAACAATGGGAACGCGAACGGCAGAGCTGTCAAACTGTTGACAGTTGTCACATGGTCGACCAGAGGAGCGCACGTGACACAAAAATCGTGCCAAAAAAAGGGCAACACTGCCGAACGTGAGTGAACGTGAATGAATGCATAAATGGCAGGCAAATGAATGAAGCGGCCATCGTTTGCCATATTCAAAATTGAGCAGCAGCAACGCCAAAACGCGTTAAACAGCTGCACGTACTGCGCATAAATTTTAAGTGAAATTAAAGGCACTTGTTTCCCAAAAAAAACAGCAAAAAGAAAAAAAGAAATATAGACAATCATTGCCAAACGAGGCAGCAGGCGCCGACTAACTACAAACATGAAGCAGGCGCACAACTACTGTGATCTGCCAGCAATGGCCATGCTCATCGCATTGCTGCTGATAGGCACTGTGCACACACTCTCCCTAACGAATGCTGCTGCCGAAAAACAGGAGCTACAACTGTCACTACAACATCTGAGCTACAGAAGCGTACATCGCATGCTACGCGATGAGAATGAACCGGCAAACTACAAAGGCGAATTGCGTTACTATCAGAAGCGAGAGACGCAGCCGCGACATGAAATTCAGAAGCGTGAAATTAGCATAGATGCTGCAGTGCTGAATCTAACGGCTCAGGGTCTAACCGCCTACGATAGCCAGAAGAACTATCAGGGACAGTTTGATCTGGTTACCCGCATGGATTTGAGCAACAATAAGCTTAAGCAGCCTCAAACTGGATAGCTTTGTGCAATTGCAAGTGCTGGATGTAAGCAACAACGCGTTGAAAACGCTGCCAGATGCCAGTTCTACGCTAGTCACACTGGATCTTGCCTGTAATCAGTTTGGTCAGCTCTCGGCCAGCTTCTTTACCCAGCGCATGACACAGTTGAAACATCTGAATCTAGCCCACAATCAACTTGGCAATATATCGCGACAGGCCTTCTATAATTTGATCAGTCTGCAAACATTGCTGCTGAGTCACAACAACATTACGGATATTGATTATGAAACATTCTTGGCACTGCCCAATCTGCAGCATTTGGATCTATCACACAATCAGCTAAGCGGCTCGGCCATACGCGCTCTACAGGGTATTCCAGATCTGGTGAGCCTGTCGATTGCCCACAATCCGCAGGTGGGCGCTGCCATGCAAGAGTTTGTGGCCTCCTGGAGTCTCAAGGAACTGGATGCCAGCGGCACTGGATTGTGTCAGGTGCCCGCTGCATTGGCCCAATCCGTACGCACACTCAAGCTATCCCACAATTGGCTCAAGGTAAGATATAGAACCTCTAAAAATATATGACGTACATTTTGTAATCAATAAATTAGCGATTCTGTGAACCGTTCATCCTACGCCCTTTGTACTTTTACCCCTCTCTCTTACGGTTTGTGTGTGCAGCCAATGAACCGCAATTTTGACGCATTTGCCGGCAATTAACGGCACATTCGCGACAGCGTAACCGAAGTCTGTCTCGCTTTTTTTTTTAACTCATTTCCCGTCGCTGTTGGGGTTTTTCCCAGTTCCCTTTGCAGCCATTAATTAGCATCTGTTTTGCGGCTCTTCAGCGGGTCGTGCTCAAGTGCGTCTCTGTGCCTATGCAAATGCTGATGTGGTTCCCACTCTTGTAGTTAAATTTCTACCCAGGCGTATGATTTACACTTTGTTATTTTTAAATTTGCGCCGCCATTTTGTTGCCTCTCGGCTGCCAGCAACGCGCACTTCCGGCTCCGACATGGGGAACCAACCATGTGCCCTGCAGGCTGTAAGACGATTTTGTCGACGGGCTTTAAATTATTTTTATACCCAGTGCAGAGGATGAATAGATAATTTTAGTCTGACTGTAGATATATATTATTGATTAATATATTATAATTATGCTGTCAAAAGCCATTGCATAATATAATTTATATGTCATGACAATATAATTAAATTGCATTTATAGGTAATTACGTTGGGGTTTGTCAGTTCATTATGCGCTGTCAGCGACAATTTCTAAATTTCAAAATTAAGCAATTTAAAATTTAAGCCATAAATTAAAAGAAATCTTTGTTTGTCTGTTTACATTTTTGAAGCAGCGCTTAATTCGTTGCATTGTGTTTACTACAACAAGCCGTTAGATAGCTCTTAGCCAGCCACTTAGCCAGTGCTAGAGCATAATTAAAATCACAATGCGGCACACAACACACAATGGAACAGTTAAGTGCACTTTACACAATTCACAAATGCTGGCGAAACAAAGCACAACAACAAAAGGCGCTTCAAGTCTTAATAAGTAAAAAAGAGTGTTCACTTGGACAAACGGACAGACGGGCGGACAAACGGATGGACGGACAGTCAGACTGGCGATTAGCGTGTCCAGTCAGAGCAAAATAAGTGCTATAGTGGTAAACAGATTTATGAAAGCGTACAACAACAAAATGAGATACCCAACCAATTGTATTAAAACATTGCAGGGGCTTCCTTCCATCGAGGCATTAACTAAGCTTAAATGCCTTTAAGCACATGTAGCAACAATAAATTGTTTGCTGTTGCCGTTGCCGTTTGTCGATTATGGCCAAATGCCATAAAAGGTGCAAAAATTCCATTCATAAGCTGTGTTCAGGCTGTGCTCAAAAGACAAAAGCGCGCCTGACGCGCACGGGGCATTAATAAAATAAGGATAATTGGCATAAGCATAATCACGTTTAAGCCAACAGCCAACGAGCAGCTGAGACAGGCTAAGACTGCGACAGCCTAACTAGTTGCAATGTCTGCCTGAGAAGCCCTTAGTGAGCACCAAGGATTCTCTTCCTTTTTGTTTCCCAGACAGGCAGGCATTTTAATTTGTCTGCCGTTACTTGTTTCAACACTGATAAAAAAATAAATTGTTTTAAAAATAAATAAACTAAGATTTTTAAATGAAAGTTCTTAATAAGAGCTAAAAGTTCTAAATTTTGTAGGATCGTAAATAGACTTAAAGTAAATTCTAAATTATAAAGCAAAATGTTGTGAATAGATTTAAAGTAAATTCTAAATTATAAAGCAAAATGTTGTAAATATATTTGATTAATATATTTTGATAGAAGATTGATATTATTAATTTTAAAAATATTTAAAACATTATATATATATAAATATTTTTACTATAGTTTTTATAGATTCAAATGTAATTCAAAATAAATGATAATTTGAAAAATATAAAAATCATTTGCTGAAATTTTACATTAAGAACTGCAGCTGTTTAAGTTAAATGTTCTTAGTATTATAATAGTATCTTAAACGGCGCTAAAATTTCATTAGCTGCTTATGCTTGATTTAGAACAATGTCATTTTTATCAGTGTATTGTGCTATTAGTGCTGCTGCCGTTATGCCTTTATCGGCAGTCAACACGCAGCCTTTTCATGGCAAATTATGGCGTTTAGAGGCAACCGGCTGCGTCTTGTACAGTCAACGCTTCCGTCTGTCTGCAGCAACAGCGCTCGAAGGCAGCGACTGCCAGTCTGCCCGTCTGTCCGTCTGGTTGGTTGCCTGGTTGACTGGATAGCTGGGCTGGGTTGGCTGGTTGGCTCCGTGCCTGGCGTTTGTTTCATTTAATGAGTCGCGTCTATGTTTACTTTTGGCCGTAGACGAGCAAAATGCCTCGGGCATTGACGGCGGCGACTACCGAAAGGAGCAGGCAAAGGTCCAAGCAGCCTTTGAAGTAATTATAACGACTGATTCACATTAACTTTTAAACAACGTCAGCAAGTGACTCACTGCTAGCCTCGCACTAATCAAATTTCCAGTAGCCAACTTTTGGGTTTCAGTTTCAGTAAACAGTCTGCTTAGTTTCTAATTAAATATTGATGCATAAACTCAAAATTTTTCGCTATTCTATTTGCAGGCAATTAACTGCGGTGATCTGGACAGTTATCCGTTGCTGCAGTATCTGGATTTGTCGCACTCACACATTGCACACGTGGAAGACGATGCTCTTGGCCGTTTGGAGCTGCTTGAATTGTTGTTCCTCGATCACAACAGTTTGGTGCGAGTGCCGAACAGTTTACCCACCGCCTTGGAGCATCTGTTTGTGCAACACAATCATATAATGGAACTGCAACCACAGAGCTTTGCCGGTCTCAGCAATTTGAAAACTTTGGATCTATCCGGCAATCGTTTACTATATTTGCCAGCGCTGCCTTTGCCCAAACTACTTACACTCAACTTGCAGTCTTCGGGCATTGAGAGTGTTAGTCAGTCCATTGTGCATACGCTGCCGCAGTTGCGAGATCTTTTACTGGAGGATAATCCCATCAGATGCAGCGATCTACTGGGCATAGCCGAATGGGCAAGTCCATGTCGTAGTCCTGATATGGGTCAATCACCGGGTCGCATTGATTTGAAGCAGCGTTTCGTGCAGTTGCAAAACTTTTCCGAGCCCTTCAGCAGTCAGTGTGGTGGAAGCGAAAAAGAAGATGAATCACTTGAATCTATGCCGCCCACTTGCGGCATGACAGCAGCAGCAACAACAACAACAACAGAAACAACTATGCCAAAAGTGCACAAGTCAAAGGCAGCAGCAACAACAACAGCAGCAACAACAACAACATCAACTGCCAGTGCCCTGCAATCAAGCGGCAACAACATTGTGCTGGTAACCGCAAAAACTTTAGGGCCAGTTGAAACAACTTCGTTAGTGAAACTGCAGCGCCAACAAATGCCTGGCATGCCAACTGCAACAGCAACAGCAACAACAACAATAACCACAACTCTTAGTCAAACAGCAACAGCCAGTGGCATGCCAAGTTTATACCGCGCAACAGCAGCAACAACATCTCTTGCTGCCAATCGCACAAACATTTTGGCAGCGCAGCCAACAGACAGTTCAGTGCCGCCAGCAACAACAGCAGACGCTGTAAATTTAACAAAAGCAACACAAAAAACAACAGCAACAACGCCAAAAACGCTAGTCATGCCAACAGACATTAGCGATGTTGCTGCGGTCGAAACAGCAACAACAACAGCAGCAGCAACAACAACGATTCTCAATGTGCCACAAACAATTTCGACGCTTATAAATTCTAAAGTTGCGAACCAAGAAAAGCATTTTGATAATCCTACAGCCAACAGTTTATTAAACCAGACAGCAACAACAACAACAACTAGAACAACAACAATACCGGGCAGCAGCATTAAGTCAAGTGAGACTTCCGGTCAAGAGGTGTCAACGTTGGCGGTGTCGAAGCCACAACATAAGCATGCCACACTGCAGTTGCATATTAAGGACCGTCATTTAATTGGTACGCCATTGCTGATGCACAAGGGCGACAACCTGATGGTGGATGCAGAGCAGTTGCTGTTGCCCGGCACGGCAACAGTAGCGGATGCGGAAACATTGGAAAGCAGCCAGCAGCAGAAGCATCAGCAGCAGCAGCAGCAGCGACAGGAAGCGACTGATAAGCGACAGCCGGAAGTAATAAACGGCGACACAAAGGCGACAGCAATGGAGATGGCGACAGCAGCGACAACAGCAACAACGACAACTACAACAACAACAGCAGCAACAACAAGCGAAAACAAAACGCACAAGAAGAAGAATCCCTCGCTGAGCATCAAGAAGATGACCTATAGCACAAAGCATGCCACAACTATGAAAACAACAACAACAACAACAACAACAATAGAAACATCAACAACAATTGGAAGTTTACATCCTACGCAGCATCAGCACAGCAGCGTGAATACACCAAATGCTGTGAAACAGGAACTAAACACATTCGCCCAGCTGAAAGCCTTTGTGGAACTCAAGACGGAAGCCTCCAAGTCCGCCCAGCTGCTGGACACGCGCCAGGAAACGCAACAGATCCTCTCAAGCAATCATCCCGGCCTAATGCTGTTGCTGGCATGCATCCTGGTCATTGTATTGCTGGCGGGACTTGCGCATGTCTATCGCTGTGAATTGCCTTGGCAGCGCAGCGGACGCACCGGACAGCAACGGCCGCATCATCAGCGTCAGTTCAATGAAAACGATGATGCGCATAGCTTCTTGCATTATCAGGGAGCCAGAGATGCGGATCCAGCGCGACTTTCAGCCTGGCATCACAGCACCAGACGTGAGGCGCCTTATAGCTCACCGCTGCACAATCTGCAGGCACGCGAACTGCAGCGTGAACAACAGAAGCTGCAATTCTACAGTGCCTCGTTGGCAGACAGCTCCATTGGCAGTGGTAGCGGCAGCGGAAGTGGCTGCTCCTCGGGCAGCAGTCGCAGCAGTCTGCACTCGCCCAGTCATGAGGATAGCTATTACATTGAGATGGCGCCCAGCAGTCCCAATGCAACGTCAAATATGCTATCCAGTCTGCCCATGGAGCTGCTGGGCAGCAACAACAATACAAGCGCAGCAGTGGGCAATGTGGCTGCCACAGAGCTGGGTGCCACACGTACACCAACGGCAGCGCCAGCAACGAAAGTGCGATCTGTAAGCAGCAAACTGATGGCGCCCAGCACGCGTCGTTTGGGCATCTGGTGACAAACCGTCTTTGGACAGCGACAATACGCAACCTTCCAGTAAATCAACGGCAGCATAGAAATCATTACTCTTAGTTTTAAGCGTAGCAAGAGAGATAGCGAGAGATAGCGAGAGATACAGATAGAGAGACAGAGAGAGAGAGAGAGGGAGACAGTCCCAACTGCCAGCTGCCAAGTGACCAAAAATGAGTCATAAAGCAAAAGGGCAGTGAAAGTCTAAATGAAGGAATACTTATATATACGTTATATATAGATATAGAAATATATATAGATATATATATGTATGTACATAGTCTAGCTTGATTTATGGCTCTCTGTGTGTGTGTGCGACCACACACGTGGCAGGCCTTTTAGCGTCTAGGTTAGCAGCAACAATTTGTCATAAAGTTACGTTACGTATACGCTGCATGAGCCAAGTAGTCAGGCAGCCAAATAGCCTCCGCCAACAACTTTTTATGGGCCATCAGGCACTCTTAGCAGAGAGAGAGCCGACTGCCCTTCAATTTGATGTCCATCTTGTGGTCGTATTTGGGTCAGTTTACTTCAGGCCAATGCCTTGTCTATATATGTTGTGTGTGTGTGTGTGAATGCTTGGGCCAGTTAAATATATTGTATGTGTGTGTGTGCCTGTCCGTTTGGCCAAGATTAAGTGCTTTGATAGTCGTGCATATAAAAATGAAATATCGATAAAGTATTAAATAACAATTTAGTTTATGACAAGCCGCATTACAAGCTCCAAAACAGACGCAGATTTAAAAAAACACAAAAAAAAACTAAAGATATTCATCCATATACTAATATAGATAATAACTCAATTTGTTGTGCAATTTCTCAGCTATGACTAGCTTATAGTTTGGTCTTTCAGTGGAAGAGAAGCTAGATCAAGTGAGTTTACAATTATCTAATTGGAGTACAAAGCATACTTGTAAAATGAGCACAGTTTGCTTACACTTGAACTAAAACTTCGAATAGAATCTCAATCTTAACCCACTTTTTGTTACTTTCACAAGCAGACTTTCTCTCAATTCCAATCTAATTAAAATTTGTACTTTGCCTCTGGCACAAGTGCAGCAAGCAGCACTCTCAGTAAGACCCTTCAAGATATTTGCTTTCCTGCTGTTCTGTTCTTTTCTATCTTATTTTTTTATTTTTTTGTGTCATGGCATTGTTGTTTGTATCGACACCCTTCTGATGCCAGGCAATTGCTTTATTTTCCTCAATCTTCACCCCATTTTGAGTACGAGTATTTGGCACTTGTCGACTAACTGAACTAAACTGAAAGCCTTCTTCATCCCACACTTAACCTCATTTTATAAATTGACCAAGACAGCATATGGTGTAAATCCTGCGAAATGAGCAGACATCTAATCCGCTACGGCAAATGTGAAATGTTGTAAAACTATTTGAAGATATGTGAAAAATGCCAATGTCTGGCCCTTGATCTGACGGCAACAGCAACAAGGAGGGCAAACAAAGCTGCTAAGGCTAACATCAAAATAATGTGCCAGCAAATCAAATTACAAGACACGCGGCCCCTCAATGCCGTACAGCTTTATCTATTAGAGTAAGGGGTTGGGGGTGGAGGGGAGGGAAGGGAAGGCAGAGCAGTACAAATACAAAACACAACAATTACATTAAGACACGATAAAAAGTTGTGCAACAATCTTGGGAACGGGCGCCACAGGAACCGCAAGCAAACCAACTAAAGGACCAAGGACCACAGTCATTGCACAGTTTTTCAACTTTTTGTGGCTTTGTAATTGGAATACAAGAACAAGGCGCGTGCACACGAGCAACAGGAAGATAGATAAGGCTAGAAGGAGTGAGTGTCAGTGTGAGTTAGAGTGAGAGAGCAACAACCACTAACAACAGGCGTTCAAGCGTTCGTCTTAAGCAATTCAGAAGGATTTATTTTCGGCCACAAAAGCGAAATGCCGAGCAAAGCGGGCTAACAACAATTAAAGTAATGCTGACCAACAACAATCTAGGTCCGATTGGGTGGGATTACCAGCGAACCAAGAGCATCCAGCAAACCAAAAAATAGAAGTGCCATAGACGCACAAAATCTTAATTAAGGAACTTCCAACTGGGCAAGTGTCAGGCTGGAGGATGGAGAGCTTTTCTGTTTTCTGTTTTCCGTTTTTTTTTTTTTATACTCATTTTGCCAGCACAGCACAAAAGTGGACTACAATGGGGAGTCCCTACAATGGAGACCCAAGAACTAGCCAAAAATGTAACCCACGTGCCCAGTGCTGGGGCTATTGTCAAATTTAATGAAGGTTTTCATGCTTATGACATGCGCAGCTGGCCAAGATTTAGTAACACTTTTAAGATGACTCCAAACAGTCAGTGCCCCCAAGAATGCCGTCAACAAAACTCCAATGAGTTAATTCGATATTTGACACTTTTGGGTCACATTCCCCTAACGGAATTTTGTGGAGACACAGAGAAAGAGAAAGAGAAAGAGAGAGAGAACAGTCAGTTAATAAACTTTTGTTGAGTCCGGCGTAATTATTTGCCTGCTAAATTGCTTTTAGACGACATTTCTGGGCCATAAATGGGGGGCGATTTACCAAGTTATGTGAAAATAAGTTACTTTTCCTGGCCGCTGGCCATAACCATTTTAGGCACTGAACATTGGACATTGGACATTGGATATTCACAGTCGGCAGTTGGCCGTTGACATTTGGCAGTTGATATTTGGCAGTTGGCTCTGACTCTGACTCTGGTTAGATCGTAAATAAAGGCACATAATTGGACATTGCCAAAATGTAAAACAATATCCATGGAAGCCAACAACAATAATTAAACTTAATTGTATTGTACATTTTAAATTCTCAAAATGATATATAAAAGAAGATTACAAATGCCATTATGGTGAACATGTGTGTACTATATGTAGTATGTTAGTTTATACACAATTTAAATTTCAAATATTCTATGTTGAACAAATATTTAAGATAGAATACAATAAATAAAGCGAAAGGCAAATATTTGCATTTCATTTTGCGCATTTTACCAACTTGTAAATGCCACAAAAGCAACATAACAAAAACAACAACAGCAGCAACAACAACAAAACAACAAATAAGTCAGAAACAACAGCAACTAATTGCCAAATATTTGAAAGCAACAAAAAACATATAAAAACCCCTAAAAACTATATTAATAAAATGCAAAACAAAAATACTTGCAAAACCATACATAGAAAACAAAACATGAACAAATTGTAGCATAACGCAGAAAAAATTATTATCAACAAAGAAAAACAAAAATCAAAAAACAAAGCAAACAAAAATACTTCTATTTACACACAGTTTGAATATTTACTTATTCAGTTTAGACAAACGCTACCAAAATTGATATAGTTCTCATATGAATAGAATCCAAAAAGCACTTGCCAAAGTAATAATACTAATTTCTACGTGTATTTGTAAATAAGTAGATTATTTAACATATTATTGAAAATTATGGACATTTGTGTAGTAGCTCTTTGAAATTGAAACGTTTTGCTAGACATTTGCTAACTCTAGTGCAGCCAAGATCCCGGCACAAGGCGACGCAACTCATTAAGGATATCGACAAAATAATATATAATAATTAGTATATATGTATTATGTATATAGCTTATAAGTATTTAATAGAAAACAAAGATGTGTAAACGCAGAGAAGCTCAAGTTTATGGGAACTTCTCAAATCCAAAATTTTAATGGCATGCGAAATGCAAAATAAAAGATGAAAATTATTTAATTACAAACAAAAAAAGTGAAAAAATAATATTTTTATTACGGCGAGTAATTCGTTTACAGCTGGTATGCTAGTATTGTTGTTCTTTAATTAGTCGTTTGGAATAATAAAATAACAAAAGGGCTGAGCTGGCATTACAGTTTTTTGTTTACAGGTAATTTAATAGTGAGTGTATTTTTTTTTTTTTATTTATAAGCAATACAACTCCACGAGAGGGTATACAGATACATATGCCGCATCTGTATTCCTCCCATATTCTTGTAGACATCAGTATGCCTTGAAGAAAACCCATTGGCAATTTACATTAATAATGAAGATCTGACCAAATGCACATGACAATAAAAATAAACGTGAACGTGAAATTAGTGACGCATGCGACACTTAAACATGGAAGTGTATACAAAAAGCAAACCTACATTATACCAATAAAAACACACACACACATACACACACACACACACATACACACACACACTGACACACATACACTACCACACACGAATAGCCCGTCTAAACAAAACAGCCAACATTTTTATTTCAAATCCAATTATTTCACATTGAACTGCAATCAGATGATTGTGTCCAGGAACAGGAAACGCACACAGCATGTATGTATACGTGTGTGTGTGTGTGTGTGTTTGCGATGCTGTGAAAATTGCCGACAAAATGAAAGTCAATTGGCATCTTTTTTTTTGTTTTTCTTGTGTCCCTTTATCGCAGCCTTTTTTGTTGTTTTTGTTCTTTCTTCCTTATGGAGCAAAGAACAGAAGTCGCCACATGGAGGACACACACAACCATTAATATGTATGTATGCTTCATTCATTTAAGTAAATGTGTGTGCGTGTGTGAGTGTGTGTGTGAGATGAAATATTCAATATTGCAACAAGATGAACGCGGCATTCAATAACATTAAAATTCCCATCCGTTTACGGGCCGATGGAGGCCAACAAATGTCAATCGAAATGCTCGCAACTGTTGCCAATAAAAAGGTTAATGACAAAAAATATATAAATGTATACTATATAAACATAGTATATACAAATAAACATAACGAAATTTGTTACCACTGAACATATTGACAGCAACATGTGGACATTTTAATGCTCCCAATGCACTAAAATAAAGTTTTATTAGTATTAAGACTTTGTATAACATTTCAATTCAATATCAATCAAAAGGAAAAAACTTTTGAAAATTGATAGCTTTAGTGTAGAGTATGCCTAACGGGGTTATTACCTGCACGACAATTGAAACGTTAATATGTTTTTTTATTCAATTAACTGCCGGAACGTTTCAAAGGAAATTTAAAATTTAAAACTCTCCCCCACACACACTCACACGCGTAGACACACTCACTTCTCTGAGTGTTGTGCAAAAACTTTGTCTAATTGATTTTGAAGCTGCGCTGCGGTGCGTTGCAGGCAAATGGCGTTCCATTAGCGTCAGACAAGCTGATGGCAGCACGAAATGCAAAAAAGCGCAAGTCAAACTTACGTAATTGTCTTTTTTGTAGTTGCTGTTTGGTTTTTGTGTTTTTTTTTTTTATATAGATATAAATATGCAAACAATTTTTGTGGCTGTTTGGGCCTGAGTTGGGTCTGCATTCGCAACACACACGCACACGCACTCAACTTTAAATTGCATTCATATTTAATGCAGCACCGCCAGTAGCGCCGCCAAAAGCGCGGCCGCATTACGTATACGCAATGTAGTGCTCCATTGGGACACATTGCTTAATTTCTGTGCAACTCAAATGTATGCAGGACAAGAGCGGGCGGTCACAAGAGCAACCATGTGTGACACTCACACACACGCACACACATCTATAGATATATATATATATATGCATAAAAGCAAATGTCAAATGTGAAAAGCAGCATACAGGGAAACGAGAAGAAAAAATCGCATAATGTATACGGAATTTTTGCTACATTTGCGTGTGGAGAGTGTGAGAGAGAATGAGAAAGAATAAAAAAAGGCATTGGCCAAGGGACGGTTTGCAGGGGAGGGGGAGGGGGAGTGGTAACGATTTCATTTCATGGTTTTGCACTCGTTATGACTTTTGCCCCATGCCTTATGCTCTGCTTGCTTTTTATTGTCGCCCAGTTTTGCGATTGCGATGTTGCGTCCCCAAAGTGTGCATCGTTTTATGTTTACTAGAGGTAGAAATCGACTACTCCCCACATGCCATGCCCCATGGCACAACACTTGCTGACAAATTTTATTTAAACATTGCCCACCCACAAAAAAAAAACAACACAACATCGAGTTCCCAAGCGCTACAAGTTTTGTTTTTCAATTTAAAGTTTAAATTTCACATGTTTTTTAAAACATTACGCTCCGCATATCGCCAGAGCCAGCTGTGTCCCTACAACAATTCTCTAGAGAAAGGTGTTTGCTGCTCCAGCGTTTCAGGTGTGCCTTGAGATTAAAGCTTAAAGCGAGAGAAAGTTTTGCATATGGCAACAAAAGTGTAGAAGAGAAACACAGCAATCAACAAATTAACACAGAATGGCATACATAACCTACAAAGCTATTCAAGTTGTGTTAAATAATTACTGCATTGATGCATAATCAACACAAGTTGAGCTAATGACAGCATACACAGAGCTCTAAGCCAATCATCATAAACAAATTGGAGCTATTAAAACTGCAGGGAGATAAGACAAGTCCAGAGGCAAATCAGTGAGAAGCCAACGCCAACGTCAGTTCATGTCACCTAATTGAGTAAGTATCCTTAGCCGGACCCGGCAAATGGGTGGCTTGTCTACTCCACACACACACACGCACACACACATGGGGGTAAGTGGCTTTAGCTTTAGCTTTGGCTTTGGCGCATCCTTTGCTAACTGTGAAACAGTGGTAACAGTGGAAGTTGCGGCCATGTCAAGTTGCAAATGTACTCTGTGTGTGTCGTGCGAGTCTCTACTGTGGATATTTTATTTCATTTTATTGTATTTTATTCGTTGCTTTTTATTTTTTTCTGTTCTTTTGTTTTTCAACAACACGCGCACTTCTTTCTTGCTGTTGCTCTTGGTGAGCTTTGTGTTGTGTACTTTTGTTTTTTTTTATTTGTGTTCATAACATAAACTTTGTATTTTTATGCGATAGAGAGTGAGACAGAGAGAAACAAAAGCGGATGGCTGGCAGGACAACCAGGCAGGCCAAGTTGTTTGCGCTGGCAAATCAGTTAAGAACTTGGCTTCAAATATATATATATATACACACACACATACAGCATTTATATATATGGTACTTGCTACTGTCCCCGTTAACACTGTGCACTTGTTGTTGTTGTTTTACCACTTGAGTGGATTTTTGTGTTATTTTTCTGTGCTCGTCTCGTTGCTGCTGATTTGACTTGGCTGCAGACTACAGACTGTGGGGCATCAACATTTATTATGCACGCCACAAATCGAAATCAGCAAAGCGACTTGATTAAGATTTAACTAAGCGTACTCATTCACACACACTCACACACACACACAGCAGCAGCAGCATACTCACACGCATATTTAATATTGAATTAAATTAAAATTGAAATTCAAAGTGAAATTGAAACAATACACAACACAAACACCACACAAACACATACAATGGGCACGCACCATAAATTATTTTAAATGTCAATTCAATTTTTGTTGCTTGTCTTGCAGCCAAACAAACACAATGCAAATTATGCAAAAAAATAAAATGAATACAAACAAAACGAGAGAAAGAGAGAGAAAAAACCTTAATTAAACGAAAACCGCAGGCCACATGCAACATGCAGTTTGTGGTGACTGGTAATTAATAAAATCCGCAACAACGAAATACGAAGTGAACACTGTCTGATCCAAAAGCCACTTTGGGGACTGTTCAAATGTTAGGGCATTAGCATTAACATTTAATATTCGCATTAATACCCTTGATCAAATATGTAGGCACTAAAGCGGTACATTAACACCTAATACCCTAGTACTCACTTTGTTTGTGTACAGTAGAAAATTAAAGGGAATACCAAGTTATAGTTGGGCATAAAGGGAGAAATTTCTTTTATATAAAATTATATATAGATTCATTATAAATAGATTCATTAAAATTGTTCGTTCGTTTGTAAAGTTAATTAAATTTTTTCTAACCATAACTTGTGGTATGCAAAAAACGTAAAAATTTGCTGAATTTGGCGGTGTATAACAAGTTGATAAACTTCTCCAACCAAAATGTACATTTATTATACACCTGCCCGATACGAATTCTTTACAAGATTTTAATAACATTTGATAAAATAACAGGAGCATTCAGCAGATTTGTCAATCAATCATCTCTACAATACTTCAAATGGCATTATAAATATTTGCTAAACCAACTATTAGATGTTCTATTAACTATTCAAAACGCAGTTATGCAACTCAATTCAATGCAGGGTATTTGATAGCTTTGTCAAACAGTTTAAACTTTTACTTCTTTTTATGATGTGGATTTGTTTTTTTGTGCCATTGTTATAGCCAGACCACTGTCAACTGGCCATCAATCTATTGGCTGTGCGGGGGAGAAAGACTGTGAAAGGGTGGGTCAGAGCGTTAAGCTGTCCAGCAAATCCCATGGATACTGTTAGAATGAGGCGCGGTTTTTCGTCTGGGGGCTTAACGAGCTCAACGCTAAAAATGATGACACAGACACAAAAGGGTTGAAACGCTTTGAGCAAATCGAGTTCTCTTTCATCTGGACACATGGACAGCATTTGGACATTTTGTTAGACGCTTCAAGGCATAGACAGCAGCAGACTAAACAATTGAACGGGGATATTCAAATGGCAAATACAACGCAATAGACTTTAAAAACTACTTATAATACTAACTAAAATGTACACATTAAAGAGATGCTTAAACTGCTTTTGCATATAAGTTTATATAAATCATAAATTACTTGCAGAACAGTTGGAACTACAACTGCTGCCAAGGTCTTTTCATTTTTCAAACCCCTTGGCTATGTCTTATCTTTATATAACTTATATATTTTTGTGTGTCTTTATGTACGTGCTTGCTCGTAACTCATAAAAAGAATGTCAGGCGTGGATATGTTTTAAAAAGCTTGTCAAAACTTTTTTTGCCAAAATTGTTGCAGGTGTGTGCAGCTGCAAAAGAAAAATGAGGAGAAGAAGGCACATCATGTGGGGAAGAAACTGCATTGACAGCGATAAGTCATATAGAATACAAACAAATGTATACTATTTGTGTAAGCAGCGTATTGTGAGTGGCATGTGAAGGAAGCTGCAGCACAATAAAATTGCTTGAAAATTGAAAAGTCATGTCAGCGCTTTGCAAGTGGAAGCCATTTCCATGGACTGAGGGAAATGGACAGTAAATTGTGAATTTTCAATTGAACGAAGCGACAATGCAAACAACAAATTTTACATGCCAATGCACTTGGCAAAGCAACGAAAAACACAATATAGAAAAACGAGAAACGAAAAAGATAAAGAAAAAGCAGTAGACAATTACGCATTTAATATATTTTCATTTGGCAGAGCTAGAGTCAATCCGCCGTTTGCCGCTTTTTCGACTAGAGAAGACACAGGGACGCGCGCCACAGTCCTTCCTGTAGTCCTGGGCTGCCATTTTTTACTTTTAATGAAGCGCAAGAATTTCTGCTGGATAATTTGTTAAGCGCCGGACAGCCAAAAGGCAAAAAGCCAACGGAGCTTTCGGGGGAATACACAGAAAAAAAAGTACATCCAAGAACTTGGACTGAATCTGGCGTACTGCAACAAGGACACACACAGAGAAAGAGAAAGAGAGAGAGAGAAGCTTATATAGCGCTGAAATTTACGCTATAATTTGGCCAGTAAATTTATAAAGTAGAGAATGCAAAATAGAGCGCTAGAATTAGCCAGAGACTGAGACGGAGAGGAAAAGTAAGCGGGGAAAAACGCAAAAAGGACACTGCAAGATAAATGACACGCAAATGCCAAGTGGCAGATTTTCATTTTTAATTAAAAGAACGCTAGTTGCCAAAGTGACCTTTGGTAATGCTCTGCTATAAACCATAATTAACAGAGGTAACACAATCCGCTCAGCACTTACCTGTCGTAATGTTGTGCATGAAAATCTCACGCAAAAGCAGCAATTCATCTTCAGGTGCAGCTGTAATTGAACCAAATACATCGTCCTCTGGCCAGACTTCCCTGTAAGGTAAACGCATTAGTTTGATTAAACCCAAAAAGAGCAAAAAAGATGGAGATAACAAACATTAAAATACTCTTAAATTATGATCAATTTAAAACAAGGGTGCAAGCTGTAAAAGTTCTGATTTCTGGGAAACCGCTTAAACACCGGTTTTCGAATCGAACCTAATTTAAGATCACAATTTTTGAGCCCCTCAACCAAATCTTTGTTTAGAGCTTGTAGAGATTTGCAGACCCCATTTTAATCATTCTACCAATTCATACTTCTAATATGAGCTTCATTTATTTAAGTCAGTTAAGAATGCATTTCAAATCAAATTTGAACTTGTATCTAAAGATTTAAAAGCATTTCACCTGCAGATAATAAAGCAAAAATAAGCGAATGAAATCGACTTTTGACCATGGATTTTAATGCTACCTGTATGTGGCACAAACGCCACGTCATGAGCAGCGCCAAGAGCAACAGCAACAGCAACAACAATAACAATAATAGCAAGTGCTGTGGCAACAATAACAACAAGAGTTCACGTCATGCTGCAAAATCTGAACGCAGCACATGCAACAAGCGGAGCTTTTAGCTTTCACAAAATGAAATTGATGCGTTTAAAATTGCGTTAAAATTTCTCGTGTTGCTCACACACACACACACACACACATACAAAGACAACACATATACACACACACACTCGCGCACTTGCCACCCAGTGGGAAGTTCATGTGCCACCTCGTGTTGTATTTCTGGTTTCATTTTTGGTGCAGCACACAAATAATCCCTGCGTGTAGCTCATGTTGCAAGCTTGGGTGTATGTGAGTGTGTACGTGTGTGATTGGGAGTGCGAGTGTTATGCGTTCGCCAGTTGCAGGCTTTGCGCCACTGCTGTTGCTGCTGTTAATTTAATATTTGAAAGCAGCTTAATATGCAACTCACACACAGATAGAAAAAGCAAACCAAAGCAAGACTGAGCGAGAGAGAGTAAGAGTGACAGCGAAAGCAAGAGAGGGAGAGAGCGAGAGAGAAATATTGACTCACAACATGCTTGGCATCCAATACCACTACGTCTCTTGGCCATATCAGTTGCAGCCACACAGCCGAGTTGCAGATGCAGCATTTGGCCCATTTCGCATAGTTGGCGTTGTGTTTGTGGTGCGATAGTGCAACTTATGTTTTTCGCTGTCAAGCGCCAATAAATTGACAGGCACCATGCCACAGCACACACACACACACACACAGCGCTACCAGGAAGTGTGGCAAACAGTTGGTAAACATTTTTAGCATTTTGCATGGCAAATAACAATTCTGTTTCGTTAGAAAGCACTAGTTAAGTTATCCTGCGGACCATTCACTCATTAAAGCTGTTGCCAAGGCTAATATCACACTCGTAATTATAAACATAACTGCTGCTGCTGCAACTGCTGTTGCTGCTGCTATACTGGTCTGTTCCACAGTGTGTTCATTCAACAGTTATACAACATATATTTCATACGCAACTCTTGTCCCATTTCTATTTACCAAAACGACCCCATGATGCAATTAGTGGTTTTGATGCCAAAAGCCTGAACCAAATATTGGTTAATTATATACCAGCAAAATCTAACACACATAGAACAATGGCACATTCTATAGTTTTCAAATGAAAAAGTTCATTCTGCAGCTTAAAAATGATTTTATAACTTTAATAAAAGCCAAAAAAAGTCAAAATTCAACTTGAACATAACTGGATTAAAGAAGAAACTGCGCTTTTATCGATTATGGACTGTAAAATACCTGTTAGTCCAGTTTATATACAGATTTCTTGTTAGGAAATACATTTTGAGTTTTGAATTTGATAATCGTTTGGTATATTGCATACTTTTAGGCACTCTCGAAGAAAAGTTTGTGGCAAACTGTTAAAGTGAACTTGATCTGCATTGGGTTTGTAGAATCCATCTATATTTTATATTTATACTCATATAAAATACTTAAACACCTCTGTTATTTCTTAAGATGTAAAATTCATAGAAAAACCCTAGAAACCATTTAAATTTTAATCACCTTTCAGTGCAAAAAATTAAAATATACTAGTGTTGAATAACAACGCACAATCTATTGTTTTGATTTCTTTAGTTTTGATAATAAGCGTCTGATAAATTGGTTAAACATATTCTACAAGGCAGCTTAAAAGCTTTAAATGCAAAGTAGTCGCTGGCTGGTTGGCTGGCAACATTGCAACAACTCTAAATAAACCTAGCGACAGAGCAAGCTGACTCTGGCTAAAATAAGCTTAGTTAAGAGGCTGCTGGGCAACTGGAATATATGTTGTATGTATATGGAGATTGTAATGGGGTTCGGGGTGCAATGGAAGGTCTGAAAGTTGCAGCTAAAATGAAGTTTGAATAAACATTTTTCGCATTTACTTCACTTAAAAGTTTTTCAAGCTGACATTTCTGTGCTCTCAGTGCTGCCATTAAGCCGGTGGCGGGAAAGCAAAAACCAAAACGTTTTCAGTTCTTCCCTCCCCTTTTCGCCTATGTTATTTCGTTTTTTGTTTGCTTCCCCTTCATTTTGTTAATAAAATGAAAAAATATAATAGTGTGACTGGGAAAGTATTTAAAAAAAATGCTAGCCAGACTCAGAAAGCACACATATTCATTTGGCATTCGTACGCCATGGGTTGCAAGGCACTTGGCACTTATATGCCAGACCAGACACATATGCAGAGTAAATATATATGTAAGTATAGTACACACATATATATGCATGTGGTATAAGTATAACTTCAGTTTATTTTCAATATTTTGTTTACCCAAAAATGTGGCAACAAAAAAATAAAACCCTATACCGATATACACAACATAACTCTCCAGACGGCGAGTGCAAGGCGACAGGGCACAAAAAGTTCCAGACAAAAGGCAGATCAAGTGCGTGTGGGCGGGGCATAGAGGGTGTGTAGAGTGGGTGCAGCATGCTCTCTATGCATATCGCATTTTAATTTATTAGCACAAAAAGCGTCTAGACCTTTTTAAGCTGGTATTGCAGCAACAGCAGCAGCTATAGCAACAGGAACAGGAACAACTGCTGCCTTCTACATACATTTTAATGCAACAATTTCGTTGGGCAACAATTAAAATGCACATAAATTTAAATGAAGTTACGTAGCAAAATAAAAAAGAAAATTACGTATACGCCAAAATGAACAGAGCAACACTTTTGAAGAAGAATCAACAGAATCTTAAAATATATTCTGCTTTCAATTCTATTTTCAATGTTTTTGAAAAGACTCCGTCGACTTTGTCCAGTAAGTAATACAATTTAATTAATTGTCAGCAAAGCCAAGGGACTTTGAGTTACAAAATCTGCCGTGGAAGTGTAAGTCAACAGTTCAGGTAGAAAATTTTAATGATGCTGATAAATAAATGACTTGGAAATATTTAAGTTTGGTGAACGTCGGAACGATGCGACAGCCTTTGACAGCGGCAGCATCTGTTGGAGGGGAACCTGGCTTGTTTAAATGTTGACACTCAAGAAGGTAAATTATTTTCACGCAATTTTCCAGCACAAACAATAAACATGGAGCTTTACATAATTGAGCTGGCAATTCAATTGAAACGCAGACACCTTGAACTGAACCCCTGGACCAACACTAAAGCCAGTGACAGAGTTGATTGCGCTGCAGACTCTGTGCACTGTAATGAGCAGCAGCAAACCAGAGAAAACGGCTACAGCACACACAATTCTGTGAGCCATTATCTGTAGTTACCACAGCACCTGGCAATCCAAGCGACCGACGGACCGGCTAACAGACAGACGGTATGCGGGCGTGTCCTGCCTTAACAATAAATAAAAACTATTTAATTTAAGGAGCACAGCGAGCTGCTTTTCAGCCAAGGACTGTGTCGCTGTGCCAGAAAATCGCTGAGCGAAATATGAAATATAAACAGCGAACGTAAAAACAGATAAAAAGAAAATGCTCAACAAAAGGAGGAAAATAAAAGTAAGTTAATGTGCTTGTGGTTGAAAGAGTTGGTCAAGCAGCTACCCTGTACTTCTAGTACTATTAACATTTATCGATTGAGCTATCCTTCGCATATATTTCAATAGTTACAGGGTATTGAAGCAACACAGTGCAAGGCCAAAGGATGCAACGTCGTTCTCTGCTTTCCTTTTTACCTGGGTTAATTTATTATGCGAATTGCTTTTATATATTTTCTGTGCTGCACACACAATGGAGCAAAGAAAGACCTGTCCTGACCCCTGACCCGCTGCGAGCAACAGTCAATGTCAAGTTATTAAAAGAAGCATTTTCAAAAGGATTACAGCAGCAAGTTGTTGCTCAATTGAAAAATTTATCAACAACGACAATGTTCATTCTTTCCATAGATTCCCATAGTCAAGACAAAACTCACCTGGCAGATCTGAGCAGGCTAATGCCGTGTTCCAGTTTACCACTGCGCAGGAATTTATTAATGCGCATCATACAGTCCTCACTGCAAATTTAAAGAATTTAATACAATATTTATTAAAGTTTAGCTGAAGGAGAACTTACCGTTGATCATTGATTGGCTTCTCAGAGGCAGCATCAAAGGGCAAGGGTTGATCATGTTCTAGTAGCTGCAACTCTGTGGACAGCAAGAAGCTGGCCTCTGCTGCCAATTCGGCCCACTTGCTCGAAAGCTCTTCCTGGAAAAATTAAGTGGTATATTTATATTTTAAAATATTTACTCGATATGTTGCCAAATATCAAATATGAAAATTAACTTTGCAATGTTTTTAATATACATATATGTTACAAATAAATTGATTTGTCAAAACACTCAAAATTCGCCAACAGCTGCAACATTTTACTATTCAACAAAAAAAAACGAAACAAAAAACTATTCAACAATGTACAACTCATATATGTTATGTTTAAAAAAGATTTATATGCCAACAAAATGTTTAATTTCATTTTATTTACAATATATTAAAAATCCATAGAATAATTGTAAATACACCCCCCATACTCCGAATCAATTTTCTTTGCATTACCGTTGCACGTACCTACATAAAAATAACTGTCTGTCTGCCAGTCTGTCTGTCTGTTCTTATCGGCCTTGTTAACAATGCATATTTTAATTGTATTTCTCTCGTCAGCAAGGCCATTGGCATATTTTTGTGTTTATTGCTGCATAAATTAAAATAAATGCAGCAAAAGAAATTTTGTATTACGAAATATACCCTGTCCTATTTTCCAATTAACAAAGCAGCAAATTAAACTGTAGAATATTTGCTAAAACTAAAATCAATTGATATTTTCAATATTTAAAACCGTGGTACAATTTTCTCTTAAGTAAACTAAAGTCAGACTACCTATAAAATGTTTACAGCATATCTTTCAGTTCAATAATATCAAATAAACTGCACATAAATTTGAGCTATTGTTTCATAAATTTTTTGTGCTAACATTTTAACAACTCTTTGCAAAAACCGCACAGACAAAAGCCAGTTTTTTCAATGGTTTTAATTATTATAATTTTTTTGTATACATATGTACACACATGCAGAATGCTGTGGGCTCTTTAACAAAAGCCAAATACTAGAATTTTCAAATGAATTGTTCATACAATTGGTAATATAAGCACCGAAGTGGGACGGGCAAAAAACCGTTGGGGATTGGCAACAACTGTGCAAATAAATATGTCAAAAATTAGCACAGTTGACGGCCTGCAGAAAAAACGAACACCGAACGAAGTCCGGACCACACGGTCCACGGACATGGAGCACAAAATGGCGGCCACATAACTGCAGTACGGCACAGCCGCTTCTGTGGTATACGACGGGGTTTTTGGAGAGCAACAAAAAAAGCTGGCCAAGTGTTGGCGTTTGGCCGGAAATCACGCTTGGTGGTGCAACCAACGCGCCCAAGTGTTCAAAAACAAAACTATTGAAATTATCAAGGGAAAAGTGCTAAAGTCTGAAGGGCGCACAAAGCAAAAAAATTCACAAAATAACATTAATATTTTAACGATTTAACGGGTATGCGGCTGAAAGCTGAATGATTAATAAAAGCTTAACTTATTTGACTAGCCAGCAGTCTCTGAATTTTTTAAACAGACGATGTTATAATTATCTTTCAGTTGCAGTTACACAAAAATGTTTATTCAGCATTAAAGTCACTAAATAGAAATGATTACAAATCAGATAGAATGTATAATAAATAGTTGAACTAAATGGAATATAAATAAATAAAGAAACGAGCAAATAAATGGTGGTTACCAGCTGCGATATCGCCACGGTGAACTTTATTTTATTTTTAACCATATTTTCAGTCAATTAAATTTCACGATCAAAGCCATAAATCTTTTTTGTGCCAGCAATATAGACGACAATTGTTTTCTGACCCAACCGCTGTCGCTTTTGGCTATTTGTTTTAAATTTTATTGCCAATTTAGAGAGTATTTTATGGCGCTCACTGCGTGCGTCGACCAGTGGACCAGTGGACCGCTGCAGCGGTTCGACCAGAGACCAACACCCGCAACCCAAATGATGTCATTTAATGCAGCAATTTATTTATAAGCATTAAAAATTTTCAATTTCAACTTTGTTTGACACTCACCTCCGTTGGCTGTGACTCAGACTGCTTTGCCTTGGCCGCCGGATGTTGCTTCTTGCCCTGACGCTTGGCACCGCCACCTCGACGCTTGTCCTGGACAACAACTGCATCCTGACAGAAGCGTTCCATCATTTTAATAAATACATTTGCCGTTTCCACAACGTCACGTAGAAAAACTCTGTAGGTGTAGGAAATGGGTAGAGCGGGGGGAGGGGGTTAGTTAGTAAATACATTTATTGCATATGCAAACAATAATTAAATTCTTATTTTTTTAGTACAATGTTACTTAAATTTAATAAAAACACTGTTGAAAATCCAATTAAATGTGACAAATAGCTGTGATAAAAACTGCTATTAATTCTATTTCCCAGTTTATTGAATCAAAAATATGAATACTCGTTTCATATTGTATTTGCATATGACTTTTGCGCATGTCAAATTGTGGTTTACATTAAATAAATGCTAAAGTTATCAAATGTCGTTTAAAGCAAAGAAACAAAATCTCATTTACATAAAATTTAACATTTATTGATACTTTTTGGGTAGTTTTTTTGTAAAATTCAAATCAAACGCCAGAAAATCTTTGAAACGACTGCTCTCAAATTTATTTATCCTTACAAAAAGCAAAACAAGCTGTCGAAGTTTGTGCAGAGGCACCGCCCCTGGCTTTTAGACCGCTGGCAACATTTTAGCCAAAGTTAACTAGCCCAACTCAATTCAAAATACATCGTTGACTGATGATGTGGCCACAGTGCCTGCCGCTTGCTACTGACAATGTCGATGCCGGTTCCGATGACGACGACGACGACGATGATGACGATGACGCCTCCAATTAGCAAATTAGCCTTAAAGTGGGAAAGATGGCTAAAAAAAAAACGAGCAGCCAACAAACTGCCAAAATCAGCTGCCGCGTAGCCAAAAAGCTGGCGCAACTTTTGCATTGTTTTTAACCAAACCAAAATCAGGAAAGCTAAAAAGCAAAAGGCAACGTCATTGTGAACGTCAATTTGTTAAAATGATTGATTGCCGTTTGAATAATGAAAATCGCGCGCGTCATAGAAAAGGACAATGAAAACGAGACTAAACAAAATATACGAATAAATGATAGACCAAGCGAATGCCCTTTGACCTGCCAAACATAAACAGAACAAAGCAAAATTATCATATTTATATCAAAGGTCTTCGTTTCAAAATGTCAGCGGAACTATGTAAAAAGATATAATAATAAAGTAGCTAGTATTCCTGTCTATAAATACATATGTATATCTAAAATTGAAAATTGATTTATGCAACTCAGTCAGTTCTAAAATCTGCTGGGTATTGCAGTTTTCAAATTGCCAAACGTCAAAAAAATTATCGTTTAAATTGACTGAAAGGCCTTATATTGTTGGAATTTTCGTTGTACATGATTC
Source organism: Drosophila tripunctata (assembly GCA_035047385.1). NCBI lineage: Eukaryota > Metazoa > Arthropoda > Insecta > Diptera > Drosophilidae > Drosophila > Drosophila tripunctata. Next base: position 486,415 of record JAWNPS010000017.1, read on the forward strand.
TGCAATATTTGCATATGTATTTGGTATGAGTGTATGAATGTGCCTAAGTGTCAAGTCCTGCAACGCGCACTCTAATTGCCAGACCTGATAGTTGACGAACCATTCAAAAAACACAAAGAAAGTATTTTCCACAATCAATTCTAAGGAAGCACCCGCTTAGTCGATACCCTATTTTCAGAACTTTTTTTAAAATTCAATATTCAATCATTTACTTTGCAATATCTGATTCCAAATTGCATATTTGCCATTACATTTTTTAAAATCCCTCAATATTTTCTGGTGCATAGGGTATACATACCCTTTCAAAACAAAAATAAAACTTTACGTTGTATTGCCAAATGGAAATACAATTTCGAAAAGGTCTCCATCGATGCGACAGGTTCTGAAATTTATGCAAATTCATTGTGAATTTAAATGGACCAACACAAGAAGCTGACTGAATATTCGAAAATGCGGTCAATGTGCCGAGCGACAAGTCTGACTGGCAAGTTCTGTCAAGGGAAATGCATTTATAATGAAAATGGTTGTCAGCATAGGCAAACCTCACTGTACCAAACTCCCACGTCAATTGTATCAGCTGCATAGAGCTCACTTGTGTACATAGTGCAGGAATAGTAAGACTAAAACAAATCGATTGCATAGATAACTTAAAATTGATTTAAAGAAGGGGCGAATTTTAATAACTGCCTAATCAACACACTGGCGAAACTATAAAATTATAACTCTACGCATATGCCGAAAGCGGGATAAATTTTGAATAACTGGTACATAGTAGATAATTAAAGCTTACTTATAGTTTAAGCAGAAACTGACACAAACTGACTCAACAATTGCCTTTTAAAGCCTGCTCATTTAGCGCACTATTAAGTGTTGCTGCAATTTGCAGATAAAGCTAGAGGCTTGTCCGATAATCCAGTTGGCTCTGACTGATAATAACTCAACTGCAAATGCAAATCATTCGCAACTATTGCTGCACTTGCCACAACACTGCCAGTTGCTGTGGTCGTGTTGCAAGTGTCAAGTGAAGCGGAAAAACAGCAACTACACAATGTACACTATTAGTGTGTGGGTGTCTCAGTGTGTGTATGTATGAGTGCACAGTGATTTCAAATAAGAAATACCTATGTCATTTTTAAAAAATCTGTTAAGCAGTATTTACAACAAATCCTTTTCAAAATGAAATCATAGAATCTGCTGATTAATTGCCTATTAAAAAAGTAAGTTATAGCTTAATTAAACAAATTTAATATTAATTTTCTCACTTTTGATGGCACCTGAATAACTGTACACAAGCTGTGTGTGTGTGTGTGGTTTGGGGCGCAAGGGGAAGGGGCAGTGGCAACTATGGGAGAATTCACCTCTGATGTTTACTAACCGCAACGCTAAGCAACCGCAGTGAGAATGCGGGTGCAGCATTTGGCTGTGTGGGTGGGTGTTGTGTTGCAAGTATGGGTCAGGTTGGATAATGGTTGCATAACAAATTGCATGCCACAAACCATTTTACAAGCGGCAACAAAACGATGTCACCTACCTACAAGCTACTATGCAACGTGCAGCATTGCAATGCGACAACGCCACCTACATACATAAATACGTCTACGTAAACCTGGCCGAAACCCAAGCCCCACTTTAAGGACAACTCAAACTCATGTGTTGCCAAACGGGACAAAGATAAATCGTTAATAAATTATTTATAATTAATTTGTATGTGCGCGGTTTGTTGTTGTTTGCCACTCATTGTTACTGCCACTGCTGCTGTTGCTGCTGCTGGTTGTCTGCTGCTGTTGCTGTTTGCTGGCCATAGTTGATTTGATATTCGCGTTTACGTTGATTAAATGGACAATAGCAACAACAGCAACAATGACAACAACGCCGAGCAGCATTCAGAATTAATTAGAAGACTTGGGTGTGGCTGTGGGGTGAGAGAAAGATTGTGGACTGAGGTATGAGTTTGAGTTTGAGCGCATGTTGAATAAATGATAAAATGTAATTGCGCTTAGTCTTGGGGCAAAATGGTTAGCGAGTGATGCTCATTGCCATAAGACGTTTATAATGAAAATATTATTAATTATGACAGCAGCATAGCAGCAACAAAAACAACAGCAATCTCTGGCCTCACAATGATGAGTGATGGGCGCTGATTGCACCCCATCATGAAACCCCAACATCAACCCCAACCCACACCAAACTCTGCGGCCCACAGCCGAGTCTCATAAATAATTCATGTGAACGACGAAAGGATTGAGGCCCTCAAGTGCTCAAATTTTGATTGCAGTTCAAAAGACAACAGCACTTAGTTACTTTATCGCTAATTGCAGAGATTAATTGATAGCAATGTCTATGCAGGTTTTCGTATAATTTCCCACTTAATATTTAATTGATCGGTCTGATTTTTGCCAGTAACTGCATGCTCAAGTGGCAATATTAACGCTTCAATGGGATGCCAATTTGCTGTCCAGACAACAGCAACAACAACTAACCCAACATATCGTATTCAGTCCATATATCCGCAAATATTTCAATACCAAGGGGTAAGCAAAGGGTATATTAATTTTAAAATTATTATACTTTAAAGTACACCAAAGCAACTATGTGTTACATTGTTCGGATGTTTAATAAATTTCAAACATAAAGATAAAATATAAATCCAAACTTGGTTAAGAAGGACCAAATTTGGTGGCTCTAGCTCTTAGAGTCTCTAAAATCTAAATGTAAGACATAACAGAGGGATATCCTTCTATATACTTTATGGAATAGCAGATGCCAACTTCAAACTGTTCAATTAAATGAATAGCTTCCATAAAGTACAACTCTAAGCATTTCTACAGGGTAACTGCTAGTCGTTCAACTGCCACAACTACAACTGCATCTGCCTTTGCTCTATTATCGCTTGCTGTCAATTTCATGTTTGCGCGTTAAATTAATTTAGTCAGAGCTTTGCAAAATTCTAAATGCATTCCCATCCGCCTAATGTCTGTCTATATCTATGTCCGTCCATCTCTTCATCCGAGTGACTGACACGTTGATAGTTGAGCCCACGCTATAGCAAATGTATGACGTGTGTGTGTATAGTACGCACAGTGGAGCAATATACAAACTAATCGATAATATGGATAATACCATTTCATAGGGTCCGCATGCTGCATGCTACCAACAGTAACAGCATTTATAGATAGCAATATTGCATAAAAATTTGTATAATTGTCTATCGAATGGTCAGAGTGAAACATATTGATATTTAACGAATAATTTAACTGATTTCCCATGGTGCGCTTTCTATTTGCCAGCCCGATTGCTGGCTGTGACACAAAAACACACTTTCAGTCATTCAGACATTCATTGCAGGTAGTATTTGCAGCAGTGGGGCATCCATCCACACCATGTTGCATCAGTTTGTTTGACAGATAAATTTGTGCATCCGTTTAGAAATATTCAAGTGAGTTTAGCTTTTCATGCCTCGCATGTGAGCTTAGCAACAACAACAACAACAACAACAAAAATATAAAAAAAAAGAAATTGCAATTATCTAAATGGATTTCGATCGTATGCATACTGCAAAGGCAAAGGTAAAGTGGCAGATGGGGTTCAGTAGGGGTACAACCAAACTTTTAAATGCCAATTGAAAGTGCATGTACGTGTTGTACGAGCCACACACACATACCACCAATTGTGGGGCGGGGGGTTCAGCATCCCCTGGTATAGTTAAGCATCCAGTTGAGTTATTCTCGTAACTAACTGGGGGATAAGTGCTGTGTTGTTAATGAGTCTAAAAGCACTGCACTGCTGCATGCCAACTGTGTAAGTAGGTATGTAAATCAGTTAAAGGCCACCACAATGTCGCTCTCCCATTCCCTACCCTCCAGCCAACCCATCGCTTTTCACTCACTTGTTTCCCTTTCCTGTCAGCTGCTAACATGGCAATTAGAATGCAGGCAAGGTGCAATACCCCCCAAAATTGCACACGATCCTCAGCATGCGCTGGCTTTCAATGAGCAGAAGCACTACCGCACTCTCCCCAACTCTGCCTCTCGCTCTCTCTATCTTTCAGTTACCAAATGCTATAATTTTAATGCCAGAGCACGCGTGCCGCACATGCTTGTAAAATCAATTAAAGTTTATACCAGCCCCTGCTCCTCAACTGCTCTATCTCCATCTCCGCTTGCTGCACTCCTCCAAATTCAGAGCGCAACTAGTTCATTTAACATTTCCACTGCACTCGCACACACACATATCTACACTTATCAAAAATTATGGTATAAAATAGTAGTAGTGAAAAAATATCAAATTAAATAATTTTATTTTATAAGTTTATATATTCTTTAAATCCATCAAAGACACTTGAGAGCTAGAGTCATGCAAATATGATAGGTCAGAATGAAGATCGATTTTCTTTAGATGTTTCCCAATATTGTCTCGAACAAATCGTAATAAACCATTTATAAAATTTCAGAACGAAAGAAGTTCCTGAGATATCTAAACCAAAGTAATTCTGTGCCATAGTTGGGATATTGGATAAGTGGAAATATAAACTGTATCAAGACCTATTTTTGTTAGAATTCGACAACTTTATCTAGGCTTTTATTAAAGATCAGAAGTAACTCCCATTAAACTAGCACATTACTACTTCAACAGCTTAACTATAAGAAAATTTATATTTTATAGATGCCTTTCATTTTTAACAGTGCACTCGCATACACCTACTCACACGAATACACACAGAAGAATAGGGAGACAGACAGACAGCTGAGCAAATAGCCAAACAAACAAGTCTTAAGACAAAAGCATGCCGTCAAGACAAACAATGCCTGATTGTCGATTGGAACCAGAGGTTTTTGGCCGGACATCAGCTTAGAATTCAGATAAACCTATAGTATGTGTACGTGTGTGTGTGTTTTGGGTCTTGAAGCAACTTGAATGGTAATCCTATTAAGCGATAGTCAGCTAGTAGTGTGTTTGCCTTGGTTATTTGTGGCGACCCAAACCCCGCCATTTTGCCACACCCAGGTCATGCAGCATGTGGCATGTGGTGATGTCTGGCCATGGTATGCTATCTAAGTTATTTCCAATATGATATGTTGTACTTGCTGGGGTGGTTGCAAAGATAGTCATGTGGTGTAGGTGTCGACTGGCATACTCACTTTGTGCTATGCGCCTCATTGTAGTTCATTAACAAATGCAGTATTGTCTCCCGATACTCCAGCACATAGCAGACATTGTTTAATAACATATCAAAGAGTCCACGTGCGTTAATATCATCCTTTAGCTTCTGTAGTCCCAGCAAGCTTTGCAGCAATTCGCGGAATGTCTTTAATTAAAATTAATAATGGGTAAATGTATAAGTGTGAAACGCATTAGAAATAGACTTAAAGCTGGCTCAATGAATTTGTTGACTGTTTTTGTCTATTGAAAAACAATTTAAATCTCATTCACTTTAAGATACGTGATATATTTTTCTTATATTTTATTTCAATTTACTTTCAAGCCAATTGCTGAGGTTTATTGTCAGCAATAAAGTTTTATTTAATTTAATTTATTATTAAATCAATCAACTTTATTTTCAATAGCACTTTAAAGTAGTTAAATTGATTGAAGCTTATCCATTTTAAATGATTTTTAAAATGAAAAGTGTTTCATTGTTATGTGTTAGAAAACTGTATTAAAGCAATAAATTTCATTTTTGCAGCACCAAAGATTAAAGTGATTTCTAAATAATGTTTGTATAAGCAAGAACATAGAAAACTTCTTACATATTATTTAATAAATGAAAATGACTTTTGCTTTTGAAGTCTGTTAGCTTAAATTCAAGAAAAACAAATCAAAGCAAGAAAAGTTCAATATTTGCATTAAATTTGATAAATACTCGTGTACTACAAACTTACTTTGTAGCTGGTTAAACTTAGTGCAAAACTCTAACACCGCAGATGAAGCCGGCTTAAGCTCAATCTTAATTCGGGTAAAAACGTTGATCTCCAGCAAAGTGCACCCAAAAGTGCACTTTCGGTGCCAAAACAAACAACAGCAAACTAACAAAACACACAGACTAGGACAGACTAGGATACTAGCTGCACACACGAACATTGTTGGCCCGCATTTACTTACCAAGAGAGCCACATGAAGGCGCTTGGCCCAGAGACGCGCTTGCTTCTTGTCGCACTGCATCATGTCCATGTCATGTTGCATGCGCGTCAGCACCCAGTGGAAACATTGTACGCTCAGCGATTCACTGCAACAATAAAGAAATATATTTAACAACAATTTGTAAAGCTTTAATCTGCATTTATTTATATATAGTACTAAGTATAAAGTTTCGTAGTAAGTACTAAAGAGTATTCGAAAAGCGCATTAAAGTGAAGTCAAGAGAAGGGAAGCAAAACAAAAAGAGAACAGGTAAGCAGCTTGCCAGCTGCAGTTGCAAGTTGCAAGTTTTCCCTGTTGAAAAACTCATTAACAAAATTAATTTTTAAGTAGGGCTACAAATGAGTGGCAGCCTAAGTTGCCAAATGCCACCCCAAAATAAGGAGGAGGAATGCGGCCAAGCCACACGTTTGTTTGGTTTATGCCAAGCTGTTGTTGCATTTGCAACTTGGCCAAATTAGCAAACGCGACGTCTGTTGCGACGGTCATTAAAGTTTCTGCAGTTGCAGCAAGCAGAAGAATCGCCAACAGACGAACAACATTTGAAAAGGCATTAAAATCAAATTAATTACAGTTTGCGCGACAGCAGCAGCAGCAGCAGCAACTCAACTGAACTCAAATAAATAAATTATAAAATCAATAAAATTTTAAAAGGGCAAACACTGAAACAGGAAACAGGTGTGCAATTAGTGCAATCTACACATTTAGATCTAAACGAACATAAAACGTTGATATCTATAAATTACGAGTTGTAAACCGGACTCATTTAGATGTGAAGTTGATTATAAAATTTAGATAAGTACTAAAGCAATTCAATTTCAACTGGCATCCAATTGAACTATAAATTAAACATAATTGCCAATTTATTAGCGGCAAGAATGTTAGAGTCACTAACTCTTGATGGATTTTGTACTTATTCGTTTGTAATGGCAAACATTATGGGCTCAATTAAAAATAAGCTAAAAAATAGTACAAAATTCTCAATTCAAATATATAGCCAAGAATCTATTGATAAACTCGACTTAACTTTCGACAATTCCGCACGATCATTTGATGGTCAATGAATCGTTGGAACGAACTGAATACTGTCCAAAGGCAACACCTAAATTAAACTCAAAACTTAATTTCACTTTTCTATTTTGTACTTTCCTTCCCTTTTCTTCTTTCTTTTTTGTAAAAGTTTTCCGTCTTTTACGGTCATACATTATTGCAATAGCATGCTTTATATAGTGCAAAATCAGTAGAAAATGGCAGACGATAAAGAAAGTTCCTAAGCAAGCGGGCAGCGGCAAATTGCATTTGCGGAAATAAACAGAAACTTTTATGCCCGGCAAGTATATATATCTATAGTATAGTATGGTATATCTATATGTGGCTTGAGTGTGCGACAAAAAGACATGATAAAAGACAGCGGCAAAGCTTGGCTAAAATGAAAAACAGCAGCAGTAGCTGCTAGCCAGAAACTTTGAATAGTGCGGGTGGTGTCGCTCTCTTTCTCTTTTCTCTTTTTTTTTTGGATGGGGGGGAGTGCTGAGTTAGGAGAAGGAGGACGTAAAGTGGGAGGTTTCGCTCTGACTGTGAAAACTTTGCAGCAACGGAATGACAACATTTTTGCAAAGCTTCATTGTTGTCATTCAGAAACTAATTTGAAAGTAACCAAAACAATTTTAAAGAAATTTCCCACCACACAGAAAAGCGAATCAAGACCAAGCGAATGAGAAAGAGGGTGCAATAAAGAGAGCGAGAAAGAGAGAACAAGCAGATGACAGCAAAATTTTATTAACAGCATGCTGTATAACAATAAAATAGACAACAAGAGTGCAAGAGGACCGGACGAGTGACCAGCGAAATGCTTCAAATTGCCGAATTGTCAACTGGACTAGGAATATTGCAGTAGATTCGTTAGTCAGTCAAAGGGGCTGTTTGGGCGGCAGAGGCAGAGGAGGGAGTTGTAGATGAAGGGCGTGATTTTGGTTGACTAACACCCACGCAATTGTAGAGTGACGTAGGTCATTGATTGGCGTCATGACTTTGATTTGTTCATGTGCTTGTTGCCGTTGTTGTCTTTCAACCAAAATTAATGCAATAAAACTGAAAGAACTGTCTACCAAAACGGAGCTGAAAGCGTGTCGCAGTCGTGTCACGAAGCGCGTATCGTTAGATAATAGAAAACTTTAGCTATTTGTTTAAAAGAGCTTTAGTAATAGTACAGTAGTAGAATATAAATATATAAATTGTTTATATAATAGTTATATACTTTACTTTCGAGTCAATTTTTCAATTCCTATAGCTTCGTGTATTGTATTGCTCACGCTGCCATCTCTATGGTAAAGTAAACCCAACAATGCTATACAATTTGTGTTGTGGCCATCGTAATGTGACATTTTGTATTGGACCATTTTCTGGGCAGTCCAACAAATGAAAATTGTAAGGACACAAAGTTTATTTGCAAAATGCATACAGTTTCTATTATCCTGCTTTTCTATTGTTATGATGCGGAGCACCAGAAAAAAAGGTCATGAAACTCTAAAAGAAAATTGACTAAACACAATTTTGCCAATGTATTTGATTTTTGTGTTTGAGATTCGCGTTGCACGCATCTTTGGTGTCAGCAGTTTAAATCATCGATAAGTTTTTTAAATTTGGCCAAAAGGATTCTGTTGTTGCATGCAGCATACTGCCAACTCAATTGGTCTGCAGCAAATAAAAAGTACGAAGGGGCATGCTGTAAAGTAATTTGATTAAAAGCACTACCCCTTAGCTCCCTCATCCTCTTTTCTACATCATCATGTGGTAGTGTGTGCTAAACGATTTGCATATTTGCTGACAATGCTTTCAGCTTAGATCAGCTGCAAGTTGAGCACCAGGTTATGGCTTTTCATTAGCCATTGTAACAAGTGTGCTTTGCCTCGTTCATCAAAGTCCGTTTGTATCAAGTACAAATCCATCTATCTAACAATCCATACATATACATATCTATCAATCTAACTGTCTGTTTTGTTCTCAGTCCCGCCAGCTATGTCTTCTATGTTATGGACATTATCGAACACATTGGCAATTAATTTGAACGCTTTAGTCAACCACATAGCATATCTCAAACCGGGACAGATACGTACTTACGTACGTAGAGGCAAACACCACAATTGACATTGGTAACTGCAATTCACCCACAGGCAAACACAAACACACTTATAGTTATATCTGCCCACTCAAGCATACATACACATCGGTAGACAGTGCTGACGTTTCAGCTACTAACTAGCTGCATTACAAAAATTAATGATTAAATATCTATTTATTTTAAATTTTTAGCTTACGATACCAGTAACAATCTATTATAAAATTACTCCTTAAAAATCTAACAACCTAGGGACGAAAGCGTATTAGTATCAAATCTGTCACCAAATATTTAACATCTTTAAGTAAAATTTAAAATTTATATAGCATATAAAAACCGTAAAGTGCTATACTTTCATCCCTAGTGTGAGCTATCGCAAACAGTTAAAGAAAGAAAATAACAATTTAAGTGTGTCCTTCTTTATATGGTTCTTTGACAGTTATTTTTTCTATAACTATAACTATAAAAATGAATCAAAAATTGTTATCTATAATTTTGAAGGCATCTAAAAAATCTTTAAAATACATTTAATAAATTCAAAGAAAATCACTTTAAAATCTTATTCAATACAGAGATTGAGTTGCTATTTAAATATCAGCTTTATGACTATTTCTAGCTACTTTTTCGCAACGTTTCAGTCTGCCAAATGTGTCAGCACTGTTAGCCCAGATTGAAGCGTTGACTCACCTGACTAGTTGCAATTGTAGACCACTCAAACGATTGAACTCCATGAAAAATCGTATGGCCCACAATAGATAGGAGTCATCGTGACTCGAGGAGCCGGCATTGCGTTCCAGGACACGCCGCACCTGCCGCACTAGAGTGTTGTAAGCGGAGCGCAGCACCTCAATGCAATATTCGCGCAGGCACAATCTGCAATGGAGAAATGGATGAAAAATGGTTATACCACAATAATATTGATTGAAAGCCAGTGTACCACACCCACCACACATGCATACGCTTGTGTGTGTGTTGGAGTTTATATAACAAATGCGGCCGATGCAAGGCGTTTGCCAGCGATTTATGCAATAAATTTTCCGGGGCCAATTTATTTGAGTAAAGCGCTTGAAAAGATGCATCCAGATTCCATTTGTTCCCTTGTCGCTTGGCTTGGCTTGGGCTGGGATGGTTTTGGATTAGGTTGGGTCTTGGGGTAGTTTGCCTTGGCGGCAACAATCTCTGCATCTCTGCATCTCAACCACAGGCCAAAAACAAATCCATATAACTCCGACGCATCTCTGCCGACTTAGATTAATTTATGCCCAAGACAAGGGCGTATAAAGAGAAAAGCAAACAACAAAAAAAAACAGAGGCCGCTTATTCGACTTATTGCCAAGTTGCAATATGCAACGCTTGTTGAACGGCAACAAATTGTTGTATGTCGTATATTGAGGGCCAACACGTGACATTGATGAACTTTGGCTGCCTGTTTAGGACGTGCTCCTTGCACTAAATGTGCATGTTTATCGCTACCCACAAGTTGGCAATTTCTTTTCTGATTTTTTTTTTGGGCATCTTTTGTGGTTGCTGCATATCTTTGGCTGCCTATTGATAGGACTTTAGGCACATGGACTTGTCTAATCACAGTACGGTGCCAGCGATTTATGGGTTGCCAACAGATTTGGTTTGGCCATAAACCACACCACACTATATCACTGTGGAAGGGGTTCGAGACAAGCAAAAGTCAGAGTTGGACTAACAAGCAAAAATGTTGCCCCACATTGCACATTGCAAAATGTTTGCACATTTTTGCAACGCCAGCTCACAGAGGCTTACTGCTACTACTACAACACTACGATGTGGTGTTGTTAGTGGCGCCACCAAGATTACGTTGCCACTGCTGCAATTTTATCTTTTCGCAGGACTTTATGGCTGCTGAACGACAAATCGCAACAACAACTGGTGCTGCTGATAAAGCTAACATAGTCGACAAGTAGATACTCTAATGAATGGAAAGTGAACGAAATGCAGATACACTGCTAAAATTTAGAAAATTGTTGTAAAATAACTAAAATTGTTTCACCAATATACTGTTCATAGTTTAATCAAAAACCCTAATATTTAATACAACTAAATCTACGAAGAAACTAGAGCTTAAAGTTAAATTTACTTCAATATTTTTCAAAGTCCTCTGTCAATATTATAATTAATTTTTAGAGTCAAGTTTAGGGGTTGAAATAATTGCAGTGAACTCAAAGATGAATGTCTATCTATATTATAAAGTAATTGTACTTTGAACTCTAGTTGTTTCGAAGATAAAATTGTATTACATTCTTGTGTTCTGAATTGAAGAGTCTGTAGTGTCAGGTAGTATAGGAATAATTTGTAATGCTGGCCCATAAAGTTCAAGCTTCACTTATATATTAACTAATTATTTGTCCTTTAATACTATTAATTAATTCTTATGCAGAACTTTTTCAAGCTGATTTCTCTTTTTTCAAATATTTTCTCATTCAAAAGCTTTAATATACAAATACATAACATCTATTTTCTAAACATTTCTAGTATTATGAACAAAATGTATATCTAAACCTGCTTTTAAGCAGGGATTGTTCAATATATTCCTCTACAAAAGGCAATAGCAATACTAAGAGCATTTCAATGTATACCTTTTGTAAAGTTAGAGTATGCGAGTAACTGAAAGTACTGCAAATGCATTTTGCTAACCCAAGCAGCTCAGACAGCAACCTGGCAACGATGGCGCGCGCGTATCCTTTAAGTAGTTTGTTGGTTAGCAGAAAAATCATAAAATAGCTGCACCTGGTGGCCATTAGGGAGTGCGGCGACAGGAAAGACGTTGGCCAACCGGCGCCTTGGATATGGCCACATCTTTGTTTCGCTACTTGGCCCACTCAGGCAGAACCAGCAGCCGCCCAACAAACCCGACCAATATCGTTTGGGCGATTCTATAAAATAGCGCAAGTAACAGGCAAAATGGGAAGGAAGTGTGTTGAGGCGGAGCAGTGAGAGAGGAGGTTGTAACGAGGAGGAAATGCCTTCATTTATTATTGAATATTATTTTATACGCTCGCTCGGTTCGACTGCAGCGTAAAATCGAAAATCAATGACCGGAATGTGGCCTGGCAGCCGAACCATAACAATTCCGATGCTAATGGCCACATTCAGAGCCACACAATAGACAACAAGAGGCCAAAGTGCAGGAAGTTGCCACAGACAAATGGACACAGCAATCTCAATCCAAGATTCAATCCCAATGCGACTATACAATATATATGTAGCATGTATTCACCTGACAGTAAAGGCGCTACGTCGCGTTATTTGCGCCTCCTCCTTAATGTGGCGATGTGAGCGTTTCTGCGCCTGTTTTTCACGATCAAAATCAATGGCCGATACACGTTGCAGTGCCTGATGGCAGATGACATCGCGATCTGAGACCGATTTCATATTACGTATGACATAGGTGCCGCCAAAACGTGAATGTCGGCCAGAGGGCGGACGTGCCTGACGGCGAGCATTCTCACGTCGACGTGCCGCGAGCAGTTCCTGCTGATCCCGTTGCTTCTCGCTGAGACTGCGCTGCAGTGAGGCATCCGCCAGGGACTCAGCATTCTGCAAGAGTAGCAAATGTTATGTTCAGCTCATTCAAATTAAAAGCGTTATGTTTACCTGTTCACGATACAGTAGACAAATGATTTCCAGTCCGTGTAGATGAAATTGCTCCTCATCCGGTGAGGAGACAATGAAGAGCACTAGATCCAGCATGCCTGTTTGATGTAGTGCCCAAATGACCTGATCATGCAAACTAGCATCGTTGTCCGCTCGACATTCCGCTTCCGGATTGGCTGGCACTTGGAGCACATTGCGTATCAACACCAGGATACGTTCAATCAGCAGATTCTGCTCCTCGCTGCGTATGGCAAAGGCCTAAAACGAAGAGGGAGAGGGAGCGGGAGAGGGAGTTAGGAGACAACATTAAAAGTCAAAATAATAAAAATGTCTTGCGGCAAATCCCAGTGTAAAAATCTAAGCGGCAAATCCCGCGAGTCAAGTTAAAATAATCAAATGAAATGAAATTAAATTAAATTGCAAATTTATGTAGCTCGACTGTAAAACGGAAGCCCAGCGCCAAAAGGCAGCCAAGCCTGGGCCAACAACATGCCCAGATGAGCAGACTGAGCAGCAAGCGATGCCACCATTTCTCTACCACAACAAAGTCAAGATGAAATCAATTTGTGTTGGGCTGCGGGGTGCGTGGGGTGTATGAGGTAAAGAGGAGCCGGCATAGAAGCTGAATCCGAACGAGTAGCAGTTACTGCTGTTGGCTTACAAATAAATACAACTAATGCGGCTTTTGTGCCTACAAGCCAGCTGTGACTCCGGGTGCCTATGCCGGTGGACATGGACACCACTCTCCACACCTCCGAAAGAGCCCCTGGAAAAACCATTCCAGCGCCTCATTCAAAGGCAAAGTTAATAATGACTTCCGCTTTTGGTTACCCTGCGCAACAACATTGTGGGTGTAGGTGTGGGTGTGGGTATGGGATGGCCGCCCTTACACATTCCCCAGAACAGCTACAACAACCTTACCCCCGAAAAGCTTTTACATCTCCACCCTCCCACTACTGGGGAAAATCCCTCTGGCTGTCCACTTGCCTGCTTGCCGCGCATACATCAAAGCGTGTAAGTCGGAGCCACGCAAATAAGGAAGTAAAGCATAAAAAGTCAGCAAGCAGGCAACCAACCAGCAGCCAACGGCATCAATGCTCCAATCCTCCCACACATTCATTATCAACGACAACGACAACGACAACAACAACAACAAGAACATCAGCTAAAGTACTGTACTCTGAGACAGCATTCATATAGAAATTCGCTAGCATTTAAGCTACAAAAAAATTATATAGTACACATCTATCTCTGTGTGTGTGTTGTGTGTAAAAAACGTTAGCTAAAAAATGAAAATCCAAAGAAATCCTCTGGCGACTCTTTGGCTGGCAACGCAGCTCCATGAAAATCCTTTGGAATTGCTCCCCGGAGTGTTATGAATGTCGATTCAATCGGCTTTAAATGAATTTATTTCGCTTTGCTCCAAAGAACTTTCTTTTTTTTCGAGTGTATGTTTGTGTGTGTGTGTGTGTGTAGGTGTGAGTGAGTGTGTGTGTGTGCAGCTACGATTACAGTATCAACATTATATTTACAGCTACTAGCGAATTTCCATTCAACGCTGTTAATTGACAATGAAAATTGTTGATAAACGAACTGAACTACAAATTTGTAGACCTTTTCCTTATGATTAAATATGCATATTAAGCCTATGTTAAGTTAAGCTCAGACCAAGTTTCCTTAAAATTTGTAAAAACATAATACTAGAGAATTTTAAACCAATAGCATTTAAATACTTTCAAGTACTACGTGTACCAAAAATTTCTATGCAATTGTTATATAAACACAGGAGGTTGTTAAACTATAAACTTGTGTGAGCAAGTCTGTCTATCTAACTGGTAATAGATTTCAAAAACTATAATCAACCAACATCAACAAATTTGCCAATATTTTACAAACAAGAAAGAAAAGATAAACGAGCACTCCCGACCATGTAATACCCTTTAACTCTAGTTTAAGATATAACATGTATGAGTTGAATTTGAGCAAGTTTTCGCTGCTTGTGTGACGGCAGTACTGCAACAGAGCTCAGTGATTTAAACCGTGGCAGCGCTGCATCAAAGCTTAATGCTATAAATGTTGTAACGCCCCTGTTACAAATTTACACTTTTCGTTGTATAATAATTTTCTTGATTATAATCCGATCTTAATGTGATTTTCAGGATCGTTTGAAATTATTTGTATCTAAACGATTACGTAGTTACAAGACTATACATTAAGAAATACGTCAGTTAGGGACATGCAAATTTATAATTTGTTTTGTTTCTTATGGGCATGTTTTGTTATGTTTTGTTTCTTTTTGTATTGCATTTAGAAATCTGCATGCCAAAATTATTGTCCCTAATTATAAGAAATTTTCCTGTTGTCTGTTACACGCTATTAACAAACCCAAAATACCTCTCAAAGGGGTCAACCAAAATTACTATTTGATGCAATCAGAAGATGAATACAATGCACAATTGAAACTAGTCTAAACTCAACAATTAAAACAACGTTATAGGTTCTCTGTTTCCTTTTTTTAGAAAGGTATTAGACAAAAGTAATGCCAAAACGAGTAAAATGGTTCTTTCCCATTTTTAATTCCACATACTCAATAAAAACATGCAGATTTTCTCATTTATTTTTGGAACTGTCTGCCGCTAGGCAAGTGCAAAAGTACTTCAGTTTTTCTATTTTCTTTTTGCCTTTTCTCTTTTTTTTTTTGGTTTTTCATTTTGGTATTCATTTCTTTCAGCTACAATTTAGCAATTGAAAACATTTCATTCTCAGACAATCACCCACACAAAATGTTACAAATTGTAGCCCCAATACGCTCGTGATGTTGTTATTGCTGTTTTCTTTTCCATTTTTTTTTGTTCCGGCTTTTCTCCATTTTTGTTGTGGTTTTTGGTCATGCTCTCCTACACGCCCCACACCCCTTTGTCCAATACAGGAGAAACACCCACTAGATTTTGCTATGTGACACGTTGACGACGCCTAGGAAAAACCACAGATTTCCTTGCGGGGCCAACAACGTGTTTGATTTCAAGGTGCCTTCTGGCACTTTCCTTTTCCCTCTTTTTTTCTTTTTTTTTCCTACATCTTTTATATTTGTTGCTATGTAGCGGGTGTTTATTAAATCGACTTGTTGCGGTTTTGTGTGGAAGTAAAGCTGAAAAGTTTTGTAGCGTCGATTTGATTTCGTGTGATTTTTATAAAATTAAATTTTTAGCATTTCGCATTTTCGACACGTTTGTCGAGGAAGAAGAAAAAAACGACGACATCAAAGAGTTTTAATACTGAATCTTAAACTCGTCGGTCTTAAAAGGCAACTCTTCAAGGATTAACAGAAAGATTAAGGGAGGGTAGAAAAAAAAATAATAATTTGAAAGCTGTTCGGGCAAAGATGAAACGCAGATAGTAAATGAAGTTCAAATTAGTTATGAAGCGCTCAAAAAAATATAAAGACAGATCTAGTCGAGTTGGCTAGACTATGAGATGCCCAAAGCTCTGCTTACATAGAGTGTTGTGCCCAAATACGCAAACAAATACTTGACCTACTTACTTTAGTTATTGAATTTTCAAAGAAACTTTCGATTTTCTAGCTATTAGAGTTGCAGAGATTCGAAGAAGAATAGTTAGCTTTACAGCTTTATGGCTTTCTGCATAAATCTATTAGACCCTTTAGCTGTTTTCCAAAAGAGCTCAGGGTACAAGCACAAAGAGAAAAATAAAAATTCAGATGGCCAACGTCAGAGCCAGCTGGTAGTGAACCTAGATACTGGACATGGGGGCTGCAAAGTCAAAAACAAAAGATTGTAGATGGGTGGATGGGGATATGAATGGAGCTGAAAATAGGGAAATGCGAAAAGAAATTTTCGCAACTGCTTGACTGCTGGCAGCTGCACAAGAGCCATTAAAAGTTTTACGCGGCCGCTGCCACATTAATACTTGTAAGGGCTATAAAGATTACAAAAATAGTTGTGCAAATGCCAGGCCGATAATTGCCTTGGCTTGGACTGCAGTCTGTCCATTAAATAGCCCCAATTAACGCAGTATTTCTTAAAAATATATGTATATTCATTAAAGAAAAAGTTAAAACGTATCAAATCTTATGAAATTTGTTAGATTCTTTCAAGTGTCCAGATGCAGATAGATATTGAGTATATAGTATCCTCAGGCTAAACACGCTTCGGCTCCAGTCACCCACTGTTTCTTTACTCTTCAGTCGATTTAGAGAGCAGTTAACTTTGTATATGAGTAGAAACACATTACTTACAATTTCCAATGCTTGCTTTAACTTCTCGAACAGAGCTGTCCAGATTTTGTCTCTGGCAAAGGCTGCCTTGTAGCCCTGCAGTATGTCGATTAGTTCCAGGAACACTTTACGACCATGATTATCATTGGGTGCTCCATCGCGGTACAGCAGCAACGTCGGATTGGTCAATATGACCAGCAGACGGATCAGCAAGTCGGACAGTTCCTCGTGTTGCACATAGTCGGGCAGCATGTAAACCAAATCTGTTTGCAACACCTTGGCACGCCCCAGGTGGCGACGATACTCATGATTGTCCAAATCGCGTCGCAGTATCCAAATCAAATGCTATAATATACATACATAAATATTGGCTCTAAA
The DNA here is from genome assembly GCA_035047385.1 of Drosophila tripunctata. Classification (NCBI taxonomy): domain Eukaryota; kingdom Metazoa; phylum Arthropoda; class Insecta; order Diptera; family Drosophilidae; genus Drosophila; species Drosophila tripunctata. The sequence continues at coordinate 503,907 of JAWNPS010000017.1, forward strand.
GTTTTTACTAATTCACTTCTACCTTCAATCCCTCGGCGGCGTCGGGCTCTGCCTGATATCGGCTGCCATCGCTGACGCCAAGTGCCGCACAAGTGGCATCAATATCTGCCAATAGCACTGACATGCTAGCGTATTACAAGCACTCAAGTTATTACACTTTTTTTTAGAATTAAGAACAATTTGTTTACTTCACAAATGTGCTGCAGAAAACACAATTGGCAGATTTCGCGCGCCAAAATAAACTAAAAACAGCTGTTCGATCGATTGGCAGCAGTCAGCAAGCGATATCGATAGCTGCTCTTTGCTGCGTTCCATGCGCTCTAGAGGTTTGTGTCACGACTAACACAGGTCGATTAATTGTTCAAAGCTTCTAAACGTAGCTATTAAAAGTACACAGATATATCAAGCTTAACAAATATTGCTCAAAATATTATTTATTGCTAAATGAACTTATAATCATACATATTTTTAAAAAATGTATTCTGTATGTAGCTATTTCTAGTCATTTTTGCTATATTTGCTTATGAAGTTCCAGCTGCACTGACTCAAAGGCTTGAAAATTAAATTTTGTTAGAAGAACATAAGCCTTTCAATATCCAATAGCCACAGACTCTTCAAATCATTGGAATTCAATTTAATTTAAACCAATTTGCTTGCACAAGTCACACACATGAAGCACCCACTGTAGCAGCTTGGGGATCGACTCCTTACTCGTAGGGAATTCGACTGTCAATTTGCTGGGATTCCTGCATATGAAGGAGTGAACTGCATATTTGCCAATAGCAGGTGCCAACAACTGGGGAAATTTAAATTATTTCCAGCATTTTCATTAGGCATTGAGGCAACAAATTGCTAAAGCGAACCAAACTGAGTTATGTATTAAGATATATGAAAGTGCAGCACAACTAATCATCAACTTTGATTTAAGACATTCAAAAATGTTAGATTGAAAGCAAATTGCTTTGGTGCTGGCATATTTATCTACCATATGGGCAAATAACCAATGCCATTGTGTAAACTTTGGTACCAAAGTGAAAAAAACCAGGCCAACAGACGAGCATACGTACGTGCAACATGGACAACGCGGCCTGCAGCATGAAAACTGACTCCCTGGCTCTTGCCAAAGAAGTTGAATTTAATTAACTAAGTAAATGCTCAGACATGAGTCTCAATACGCTTCTATAACTGCTGCTGCTGCTGCTGCTGCTTATCAGCAGCAACCATCTCGAGCATCCTTAGCATCCTGTTGATGAACTCCGAGCAAACTCCGAGCAACTTGTACGCTTAGTGACCAAATAAGTAAGCAAAAGTCCAAGTTTAATGTCTGCATCTTTGCAAAAGCGCCTTTGGCGCACAGCTATCAACTCTGCATCTGTACAGCTATCCATCTCTCAGTTCTTCAATGCCTGACTTGTGTGCGTCCCATGCCCTCCTGTGAATTGTGGCCCCCAAAAAGGACCTCCTGCCAGTTGACGCTATGCAAACCTGATTATAATGTGTCAAATCCATTATGTGCTGTCAGGATTTTAGGCGCAAAAAGCAGCCAGTCTCCAGGTCATTTCAGGTCAGTTTAGTGCTGTTCAGTTCAACTTTAAGATAACTTTTTGGACTAAAGTCTCTGGTCAGACAAAGTTAATTATAATTTTATGTGTAAGCAAAACTACGTGCCTTAGGCTCAATTAATCCAGACCACAATATTTTCTCTATACAAGCAGCTTGGTGTAGTTTCAGTCCTTTAGTTATCCTTATAGTTGCGTTTGTTCTTCAGAAAGTTGCCATTGAATAGAAAATCAAATGGATACTCCGGCCGATGTTCCCAGTCGTCGGGTAGGGCTGGATGATTTTGATATAACCAAAAGCAGCAATAGTTTTCAGTTTTGTTGCCCAACATACTTTCGTCTGGCATGCCCATGGTACGCATCAGTATTTGACGCGTTCGTCCCACTGTGCCGACGAGCTGTCGAGATGTTGTAATTTCAATTGCCTGATTAAAATCTTCAATGGACTGCTGGGAGTTGAAACCTCCTTTGACTTGACAAAGCACGCCAGCTGCAAGGATATAATTTCATTAAGTTCAGCATTATGTATAATCGTCTACACGATACATGTATATGTATATATATTCTGAAGTTTAGTTGATTCGCTCACCTAACAATAATGTCAGCCACTTCATTGTGTTTTGCTTAAACTGAAATGAAATTTGCAAGTTTTGCCAGCTGTAACTAATCATGTGCTCTGATGTAATTATACCTATTACAAAATCTATAAGGGTATATTGCAGTTTTCTACATACTGAATATTTACATTCATAAACTGCTGTTTAGCTATGACCATGTTATAATATTTAGCTCAAAGATCAACTAGAATAAAGGGGTATCTTTTAGTCAAGTGAGTCAAAGAGAGTTCTTAATTGTCTTAAACGAACTACTTTAGGTTTGTTCATATGTGCTCTGTCCAACAAGCATTCAATCTAGTGCCGAAAGTGAAACAAAGTTAAATGCATACCGCCTTTGAGTTACACCTTTGTTAATTCATTCCCAGAACTAAACCGCCAAATTATGTTTAAATGTTGACATCTTTATTATCTAACAGGCCTATTTGTCAGGCAGTTAGCCCCCTCTGTTTGTGAATAGGCCAAATACTTTTTGCGACTGCCAAAGGCAAAGGCAATGAAAACATTCCACAGTTGTTGGTAAACACAGCGGCGTAACTAGAGAGCAAAGTGAACTCTAAGGCAACATCACCTAAAAGTGTAAGCCACCAACAACAACAACAACGACAACGACAGTAACAACAACGAGGGCCACAGACTTTTGTCAGCTACTGTGATGCAACGGCGTAGAAACGCATTTGTTGGCTTTGCAGCTTGCGGCCGCCATTTTGTCAACATGGCGGCGAGTCGCCATTGTTTGTAGAGCCTTCATCTTGCATTCTGATTGCGTGGCTTAATTGCACAGTGGTCCAGATTTGAATGGTTGCTAGAGCAAAAGTGAAAGCCGAGCGCACTTCTATGGCCCGCATTAAAAGCAGTGGAAACAAAACGGAAGACCAACTAAAAGAAACCAAAACAAAAGAGAATAAGCAAGAAAAAACAATGGGGGGCAGAGGGGCATCCAGAGGTTTGACTTGGTTGCTCGGGCTGACTGGAAAACAAAGGCACAAAACAGTTTTAGAACAAATAAAACTCACACCTGAGACTATTCGCTAGCTAAATATAGTATACGTTCCCTAACCCAGTTTGGGTCAAGTTTGTGGGTCTCGAAGCAGCTGCTTGCAAAACGAATCGTTGTAAATCAATTTGTACAAATTGGTAGAACAAGAATACAGCAATTACACGGTATGCTGGGGCGTAGCATACGCTGCTGATGGAGTTAAAGCTACCCTGCACACAAAATTCAATTTAAAGCCTAGCAAATATAGCTTTAAAATGTATTAAAAAAAGGTTTTCATATACAGCTATATAACTTGCTTATAGGGTATGTAACAAAGGATGAAAGTGAAATCAAACGCAAGCAACAGGGTCACGCTCCAAGGAGGATGGAAAACAATTCAAGCTCAAACCCATACGTTTGCCTTTGCCCCACCGTTCCAACAGCAGCCAGCAGCGACAACCTTGCAACCCTACAAAGCAAAAACCCTGCAACCCTCGCGTCTAGTTGAAACAAATCAAAGAGAAATTGCAAACGACAAGTTAATCTTACTTCAAGCATAACCGGAAGCCATTTTATGACCCAATGGACAATGTACAGTGGTACCGCGCTTACAATGGCATCACAGCATCAGTACCATCTACAGTATAGCGCCAACTTCCTGATCCGATGCCATTTCACTTGCCAGCTGCTTACGCTTATTTACAATAATAAAATACTAGGAAAACGGGAAGGCAGAAAAGCGGAAAAGCGGACATTGGTGCATCCGAGGACCCCATTTAAGATCACAATCGCTCAAAGAATGAGAACACAACTTAAATAAAGGAATTTATGCGCCGCATTTTCGCTGCGCTGCGGTTTGCACTGTACAATGGATTAAAGTTCAATAAAAAGAAAACAAAAACAAAAAGCAAAAAAGAAGAAAAGAAAAAGAAAAAGCCGAAACGAATACGCAAGTATCCTGTATGTCGACAGCTTCTTCTAGCAGCCTTTTGGCCTTTGTCTTTGTTCCTTCAATATGTTGTTCGTTTTTTTTTTTTGTTTTGTGCTTGCGTTTTTCATGATGTTTGCACATTTGCTCCTTGTTGCTGTTGTCGATTTTGAGTTACAAAGCCAAAATCTCGGCAAGCGCTTTTTTTGGGGGGGCGTGAGAGGGTAAGCAGGGAAAGAAATCGGTAACGAAAACAGAAATACCTTTTGCATGCTTCATTGGCGTTGCCTTTCTGCTGAGTGAACATCAAATGGGATTTGTCGGCCAAGAGGGCCACGACCGGACATATGTACATACATATATACGTTGTTGCTCTTGTTATTGTTTCGTAACAGTTCAATGGTGTGTTAAGCACACCCATCTACTCACCCACCCACCCACACCCAATACACACCCAAGCTATACGCCGAGTTTATGTGCCAACATCCCAATAACATCGTCCATCGGTTTAGTGTCTGAGATATGTGTGAACTTTCCATCCGGACATTGCAGCTGTGTGAGTACTGCACTTATCCAAATTAAGATTGTGTTTAGATTGTGTTTGCTGGCCGCTAAACCAGCTCAAACATCAAACATTTGACGTGTTTGACTCCAAAAACGAAAAACTCCTTTGAGCTCGAAAAAACGCCTGCTTTAAGATGGATTAGACTTGCCAAAACCCACACATTTGGATATATATTTACCAGCTCATTCCCCTTTAGAGAAGGTACGTTTAATTTTACATTTATGTGCTTTTATCCTTTATATAGCCGTGCTAACTATTTTTATACTCACTATAAATACCTTTTGAAATCGATTTTCTTTCTACACCGTGTAAAGCATGACTTTTAAAGGGTCTATTGGGTTTGTCAATAAAAAACAATATACATAACAGGCAGTTGGAGGCAACTACGATTCTATAAAGTATATATCCCCTTGGTATTTTGCTAATTTCTGTCTTTTTGTTTGCATAATATCAGAGTTTATAAATACTAGAGCCAACAAATTTGACATACATTTTCATATGTACTTATGGCTCTATACTGTAGGAAGATGGATTTTATTTATGTAAAATTCTACATATTACTTTAGTATGGCATAATTTTCTATGTTGTGAAGAAAGTGGCAAAAAATTGGGTAACTATAACTTATGTTCATCAGCTTGTTCCTTTTTATTGTGAAAACTGCATATATTTTTCAAATAAAATTTATATACGAAATACTTAATATCCTTACCAATTATCTCAACAAACATTCATTGGATCGATCTGTATTAAGTTGGAAAATCCTTTTGTTTTTTTGTGATATCACTTACTAATAGTGTTTTTGATATAAATATACTTTACAAATTTTATTTAAATCAAACAGCAATTTTATACAAATTCAAAGAAGAAATCGTTGCCAAGTCTAGATAAGTAACATAAACTCTCTTATAGTTTGCCTCACACATCTATGCGCCTGTAAAAACTTCGCAATTAGTACAAGGTCAATTGCAGTCGCCTTACTCGACTATCTGCACTTGAAATGTTTTTGCATCTAAAACATAAGCTCTAATTTCTATTTTCAGCTTTGCAAACCAAAGAGTTTTATTGTGTAAATATCTTAAATTTCAGTTATCTTGGTCATTTGTAAGTGAAATATTTTACCGGCTATTGCGTGCATATTTGTAAGGTTTATTTTGGGAGAGAAATGTAATTGTTTACATTTCTTTTTCATAGTGTCAAGTTTCAGTTTGTGGGTGTGAATGCTTAAATATATATTTACATTTATCTTGCTTTTGGCACATGCATATCCAAGCAGATTCTGCTGTGTGTGTTTCCTATTTGCCTGCCATTTATTTGTATCTTTTATTTTATGTTTCTTGGAACGTCTGTCTGCCTGGTGCATAACTAAAAGCGATTGAGCATTCGATGTCGTGCAGATAATGATGCTAAAAGTGTCGACTGGTTGGAGAAATCAAGGTAAACCAATGCCACACACACACACATAAACACACCCCAGTACATATGTGTGTGTGTGTGCTTTCCAAGCAGAAAAATAACATATCGCAAAATGATTTTCATTGAGCAGCAAAAAAAAATGTGGTTTGAGGGACTTTGGGAAGCAGCGAAAATAAGCGTCAGCGAAATCTGTTTCAATAGCTTTTGCCTGATAGGGATGCGTATTTGGGTTTTGGGAATGGGAATGGGAAGTCATAAAATCGCGCGAAAGCATCACAACATAAAGCACAGCGCAACAACAATAAGAGCCACAAACGAAGAAAATGCTGCTAGCAGCCATACCCGTAATGATGTAAAATATATCGCTCAGATTTAGGCGACTTGAAAACCGAAAAGCCCCAAAATAAAAAATCTGAAAAACGACAAGGTCTGTGCGTGTGCTGATAAAGCGCTGAAAACCCAAAGAGATGGATGCAAAATGGGGAAAAAACTAAAGAGGCAAAAAACAAGTGAATGCAATAGAGTTGGGCTGACAGACTGTCATGTGCCTAGTATACATTTCTAGGTAGTATAACCTATTGGGCGCTATAAACAAACTTAGGTCCTTAAAATGTCAAATCTCTTTAAGAACTTTTATGTTTAACAGTTTCTATTAAAATTTTCAGCATAAGTTCGTATGGTAGTAAAAAGTAACTAGATCAAATTTCAAACATTTTTAAATAGAATTGAATTTGTTAATCGGTTTTTATAAAATTTTTGAAAATAGCTAAAGCACACATGATTTGCGTGCAGAACAGTAGCAAGCTGACACACAGATTTGATGTTCTGAGTTTTTATAGTCGCTGAGATAGATGCGATCAAACCGACAGTAGACTTTAAGCATATCACAATAAACGGCAGTCAACCTTATGGACGAAAGCAGATAGACATAGCTTCAAACTTTATTGTTTTTAAAACCGATCGTAACAAAACTTTCAAATTATTATCATATTTTTAGAGAACAAGGCATTTACAAAGGAATTAGCTTATTGTCTTCAAAAAATGATGTTGATAGGTTAGTTTGTATACATGGAATCACTTTTGCTCCCTATTCTAAATGCCGAACGCCACCATTGAATTCAACAAAAAAGCATTAGCTCATATACTCGTTTGTTAACTGGGCTAAAAATGAAAAGTGTTGCCTGCGTGTGTCGTATTTGTGCACACTTCAAAGTCAAACAACAAACAAATGCATAAAATATTGTAGGGGTAGTGTTACAGTGCTCACACCCTAAAGGCAATGGCTCCCGCTGAATTTTATTCAATTTACTGTAATAGCCGCGCTTAAGTTTGTCCTGGCGCACATGGCGTATGCGCAACGTTTAAGTTTAGTTGAGTCGAGTTGAGTTAAGTTGAGTTGAGTGACTGGGCCGCCTTGACTGCCGCACTTAATGGCTGAAGTGTATTGATGATGTCGACGACGCTGTGTTGCTGCCACCATCTACCAACCACTTTCCAATCTAGCCCTCTTCCTCTTTCACTCCCTCTCTCTATCTCTCTCCCTCGCTTCCTGTCTCCATACGACACAATCCCTCAACAACATCGCATCACAAATCTGAATCGCCGCATTTGAACTTCAATGACGCGCAATTTTATGCGTAAATCTTTTACATAAATTTTGCAAAACGTTTACGTCTGCACGAAAGGATTTGGCAAAAGGCAAGGAGTGTTGCCTGCTAACTTGGCTCTTTGGCTTCTTGGCTGCTTCAACTTGGTTGCTTTGGCTTTTAAGACACTTTGAAGCCCCCAAATGAACGGCAACGTGGAAGTGCGTAAAAAACGTTAATACAGGCTTTTTGTACGAGTTATCTACCCGCTTCCCTTACCCCTCTAATTTTTATGACATTTACTGCTACAATTTAGCAAAAAGCCGAAGCGCTTTTTTTATGCAGATCAATGCGAATTCAATAAAATTCTTCAATATTTTCTTAATGCATCATAAATCTACGGCATTTCATCATTTGACGACCTATAAATCAGAATCAAAATCAATTTCATTCACTTTGATGCGACAAACAAAGAAACTTTTCGTACAAAATAAAAATTTATAGTGTTCCATATACAAAACAAAGTTTGGTAATAATTTTTTAATTCTAAAAGGTTACTGGGTTAAGTTGGTATTACGGTTTTCTATTTGGCATTAAATCTGTTTATACGCTTTGTTCTGACAGCTTTAATTTAGCCAACTCACAAATCGCAAATCGCATTCTATATCTTTTAGCTCATTCCATTCCAATTGGAAATGAAAATGGAAAATGTGAAAAAAAAGACAACAAACTGAGAGAAAACCAAATTTATTAAGTGATAAATTTTGGGACATTGCGCAAAATGTCAGGAAAGGTCAATTGAAAAGTGAAAGCTCAAGAAAAGGATGCTAAGCGCCTTTTGGCACCCACACACACACAGATAGACACCCACACACACATACACACGCACACACACCTAAACCTACACACACTCAATCAGCGTCCGTTGTCAGGGCAGCAAATGTCCGTCGTCAGCCTTTGTCAATGGCGTCTGTACGTCTGTGTGTCCGCATGTCTGCCTGTCCGTTCGTTCATTCGTTCATTCGTTCGTGCTGTTTCTCCGGTTTTAAGTTGGCCAACGAAAAAGGCGCACAAAACAAAAGCCGCTCAGAACAAATTACCAGAGTTGTCTTTTCTACAACTTTGCGGCGCTTTCCATGTCTTTCCTTTGCCTTTGCCTTGCCTTTTACTACTCCACTTTGTGCTACGTTTCTATATAGCATTTGCCAATTGCACTTTTCAACTGGCCCCATTTCGTTGGCAGAAACCGGCAACTGGCCGTAACAGATCCCAGGCCCAAAACCACCCAACCAGGCACTTTAATATAATGGTTAGTTTTCTATTCTAACGCTGGCACTCCCTCGAGTCAAATGTGTGTACAGCTGCGTACAATGAGCTAGGGACTTGGACTTGCACTGGACACAGACACACATACACAGTCACAGTTTTGTTGCCAACTATTTGCCCACTTAAACATTTATGTAATAGGCTTGAAATTTCCATTTGCCAACCGCAAAAACTACACAAATGTGTATATGTGCTGCCCGTCTATGAATTGTGGTACTAGACAGAGCTTCAGTGTGCTGCACCTGCCACTGACAAGCTATCAGCCAGCAACGTGCCACTTGCAACATACAGCTTGCAACTTGCACGCATTAAATATTTAAATCGGTTAACATTTCCGTGTCCAACCGCAATGAGTCTTGAGCAGCTTAGTTCTGAACTCGTACCAAACATTTGAGTACTGCTTTTACAGCTGGTCAGAATTATGCCATAAATACACTAAATTTTTAGTTAAGTCCGTAAGCTATGTCCTGATTTATGTTTAGCTGCTAAGCATGTAACTATTTTTAGTTTATTGTGTTTATTCTGTGAAGACTTAAGAGTAGAAAACAATTATTGGAGTTAAATCTATAAAGCAAAGCAATTTATTAAGGTATAAAAAAGATTCCCAAAGCAAAGGCTTAAAAGTTATCGAATATATAAAGTGAGAAATAATGATTTGTACACATCAAACGGTTTATATTTAATTACTCGTGTCAAAGTAATATGCAATGTTACTATTTTCTGTACGTTTATGTCCAGGGCTCTTCTTATTTTGTCTGAAAAATTTGCTTAAACTTCAGTTTTTGAAATGCTTTTGATTATAAATTTTATTTTATTAATAAAAATAATATACATTAAGCCCATGTGACAGCAGATACAAAGATATAGCAAAAAGTAACCTGTTTTTAAGAAAAACTGGAAAATTGTAAATAAAGATTTTAAAAACTTGGCATAAGGTAGCTAAGCAGATAAATATAAACTTTTTACTTATGTAATGTATTTATAAAATATATATACAAAATATGTATGGTATATATAAAATTTGTTTTTTTTCTTGTAATTTTTTTTTAACTTTTAGCCTTTTTTCTAGTATTTTTGTAGCTAATTTTTGTTCTGTTTTTGTGCTGGGGAGCTGGCAACACTGGTTATTTAGTATAGTTGTTCGATTTTACTGAAACTTGTTTGGGTAACTATTATCTACTTAACAGTTAAAATATCTATGCTAAGAACCTAATTAGTTCAACTGAAATTAAAACTAATCAACACATTTTTCAACTCTTTAAAGCCCTTCATAAAGCCAACGTTATCTTGGCAAGAGTATAATAAACAATTTGCACACGAATATCATATCATAGTGTAACTGGATCTGCTTTAATTTGCGTAGCACACTTTGTGGGGCAAGAGTGGGGCGTGGCAGCTACTACTATTTAGAATGCGTCAGCAGTTACCGTTGCAAGTGGTCAAGGTAAATGGTTAGCACGAGTTAAGTGCGAACTCAAAACTTAAAATGAAAATCATTTGCACTTGTTAAAGACGAAATTGGATTTTAGCATTTGAGAAACGTACACTAAAAGAAGATGTATATAGTAAGGTATGTATATACATATGTATGGTATATATCTACGATTTGGCGCAACTTTCATTATTATTAAAGTGCATTTCGGTTTCTTTTGCTGTCCGGCGAAGCCAGAAGGCCAAAAAGCCACAGAGGAGCAATGGAGCAATGGAAAAGTCGAGCAGTTGTTCAGCTCGAACAGCAGCAGCAGCAGCAACAACAACTCCCACATCAGTTATGCTATTTTTTTTGGTTTTTTATTTTCCTTACTTTACTTTTCTTCGTTTTCTGTTTTTTGTTTTTTGTTCATTTATAATATGACTCCTTTGGCTCGTTTTTGGCTCCAGGGCTCTAGTCGAGTCGAGTCGAGTCGAGTTGAGTTGAGTCTGCGTGGCAGCCTGAAAAGTTGCGGTTTGGTTGCACTTAAATTATTGCATTAAGGAAAAGTCCTTGAGCAGTGGCAGCAGCAGCAACAACAGCAACAACAGCAACAAGAACAGCAACACTAACACATACCACACTGCTGCATGTTTTAGGGGCATCGCAATTAAATAATTTGCGGTCTGTGTGCGAGTCGAGGCGTAAAACTTTTCGAATGCTTTGAGAAATACTATATATAGAGTAGTATAGCTTAGACCAACTGAAGAGTCACAAAATGCAGCTCTAAGTCAAGTTTTGCCACAGTCGTTGTTTGTGGTAATTGAAAAAAAGCACAATTAGCCTGACCTAAAGAGGTCAAATCCTTTATCTGCAGTTAGCATATCTCTAAAAAGCCTACACAAATGGCAGGCAATAAATCAATGACACGCACACACACACTCACACACACAGGCAACTACCAAAAGGACATGAACATGGACACGAACATGAAAAGCTACATATACTCTAACATACTGGCTGTAAATTGTTTGCTTTGCAGTTGACCAAAATGTCGGTCAAATGCAAACAAAATTAACCAAACATTTAAAAGTGCTACAAAGAACAAACAATTAAATTGCTAAGCTTTTTATTCACTTATTTTCACAGCACACTTTAAATGAACTAAATGTAATTTATAAACTAAATGTAACATAAAAATAGCAAATTACTTAATTGTTTTAAGCATTTCATATAAAGTAACGCCTTTCAAGGCGCTCAAAATTTGAGATTCAAATCATTTGCAGCATTGCCAACACAAAGCAGATAAAGCGCCATCTGTGTGTCAGTTGGCCAATGTTGTCACACTGCCAAACTAAGTGGCCGATAACGAAATACAGCAAGCTGGCAGCGCTGCAAACACATCTGAGAACTGCAAGGCAGTTTATTTAAATCGATATGTAAGTTTTAAGAAATTGTTAAAATTTAAATACACAGTTTGTTATATTTGCTGTTGATTTGTTTATTCAAATTAGTAAAACTGTTTACGTTTACTGTTACATGTACAATGCTGCCACACTGCGAAGCGTAATACCCGCAAATCAAATGGACAGCAAGCTGGCAACGCCGACAACCCGCTTGAAAACCAAAACGCGGTTAATTTGAATGCACATGCAATAATTTAAAAACTGTTCAAATTAAAATACATAGTTTGTTATATTTATTGTTCACCCACATAATAATTTGTTTATTCAAATTAGAAAAAATTATTTACGTTTACAATTAATGTTACATGTACAATTATTTACTTGACTTATGAAGATCATCATCATCATCATATCAGATATCTATGTAAATGAAAAACGCACCCAGCCTGCTTATATATACACCCAATCGCATATTTACATTTAATATCAATATCAACATTGTATCGTATTTATAAGTAAACTGAACTGATGTAAATATGCGATAATTCCAAATGATTCTATACATACAATTATGTTTTATTACAAGTTGTTTTCTTTTTTTTTTTTTTTGCATGTATGAACAGTGTACATCTAGTGCTTAGAACTAAAATTTAATAGATATATACTATATTTATATATATAATTTGTATTTGCATTTGTATTCAATTTTTTGTATATATATTTTTTGTGTTTTTTTTTTTTGCATTTGTTAACAATGATTATTTTGTTTTTTTTTTTGCAATTTTCAAACGCACGCCAATAAAATAGCGAAACAATAGATTAATAATAATAATATTAGATAATAATAAATAGGTGTGCAGTTGAGTAATTGCCGAAAGAAATTGAGACAGTGGCTCAGCCACGTATTACAAAATTGAGAGAGGAAACTGACAAACTGAGAAATTGAGAAACATTGCAACAACTTTTCCTTGTTTTAGAAACAACAGCAATCGAGCATACTCTGCTAATGCACAAAATCGTTGGGTATATAATGCTGTGGCTCCACTATGACGCTCGTGTAATGGGGCGTGGCTGCCACTGCAACGGCGGCGGCATTAACGTTCTTAAAGCTCTCGGCAAAGTCGCTAACAACACGATGTTGCTGCTGTTGCTGCTGCTGCTGTTGTTGTTGCTGTTGCTGCTGCGGATGCATTGCATATTGTTGGGGTTGCTGATATTGTTGCTGCTGCTGCTGTTGTGCTTGCAGTCGATGTGGCTGATGTTGTTGCAAATGCTGTTGCTCCATCAAATGTTGCTGGTGTTGATGTTGATGCTGCTGCTGTTGTTGCTGCTGTTGCTGTTGCTGATGTTGCTGCTGCTGCTGTGAACTGTTGTCGGAAAAGTAGCTTAGCTCAAAATTGTGACTGAGATCGCTGTAGGTGGTCTGTGAAGGCGATGTGCCATTCACAATGGACGCATTGCCGGTGGACAACTGTCGATCGCTCTCGGAGCTGCTCGAACAACTGTTCGAGTTGGCGGAGAAGGGTCGTATCATGGACGTGGCCACATCCACAGTGGCATCATAGTCGTAATAATAGTGATTGTTGTTGTTGTAGTAAAGCGTGCCCGTCGTGGTATCCGGATATTGCATTTCCGTAGAGTAAACACCCGACGATGAGGCAGATGCACTGGAACCACCACCAGCACTAGATGCAGTGCCGCCACCAACACTGCTGCTGGAGCTAACCACGAGATCGTTGAGCGGCGGATAAAGCTGTGTATAACTGAGGCTATCGTGATCCATGCTGCCAGTTTGCTGATGCAGCTGCTGTGACACATGCTGATGATGCCAGACGCCTGGATTGCTGTTGTTATTGTTGTTGTTGTTGTTGTTTGGCACAGGTGTCACCGCATTGGGTGGCGGTGGCTGCACGGACAACGGCAGCTCCGGCTCAAAGTACGGATCCAGTTTCGGACTAACACTCAACGCTGGTGTGCTGGACGCGGGCAACTGTTGCTGCTGCTGCTGCTGCTGTGGCGTTAAGCACGTGGCACTGATGGTAACAGCAGCTGCTGCTGCTGCCGTTGCTGCCGAAGCAGATGCCGCTGCTGCTGCCACCGCAGCAGCCTGTGCAGCAGGTGAGATGGGTTCACGTTTAATCACACCCGTTTGTATCTCGTTTAGCACCAAGTCTTTCACCTCTCGTTCGCTGAGCACGTAGTTAACACTGACGATGAAGACCTCGCGTGAGGAGCGGGAATTGTGCACCAGCGTGGCATAGGATTGCACCCACACCCAGCCGCCGCCTTTGGTTAGAAAGCGATAATATTTGGTGGTAACTTGTCCTTTGTACAGCACTAAGGGAGCGAGGGAGAGAGAGAGAAGTTACTGTTAGTAGAGCTTAGTGCGTGTTGTTTGATTGTTATTGTTTTCTTACGGATTTGATGGGAGCAGCGCATGGCCATGATGTCCGCGGCATGGATGTACTGATAAAGCGTCTTCTCGATGAGATCCTGCGGCTCATAGCCGGTTAGCTGCGATACGCTGCAAGCAAATAAACAGGAAACAAATATAAGTACAACTTTCGTGTTAAGTAAACAACAACCCAAAAGCAGCTCTTTTTTCTCAATACACTGCTCAGCGGGTGTTATAGTTTCTTGTTCATTCTTATAAACCAAGGGAACTCAATTATGGTAAGCACTGGTAATGCTAAACTTGGTAAATAGACTGTGTGTTTCCTTACATGCTATGATATCATGCAGCTTTCGATCACAATCCTCATAACAAATATTTAAAAGCTTAATTTAGCAAGAATTTAGAAACTCATATGCTTCAAATTTAATGTGTGAGTAGAAAATTAAGTTTTGAACCGATTTTAAAAGTTTCGGCAGGATCGGCTTATAAACAAAGAAGTTATAGCATTTATACGCATATGCATATATATTCCCAGCCAATACTGGTCATACAACAGTCGTTTAAACTCTTTACACTCCCTTCTTGCATATTTCTGCTCTTATTTATTAAAACAATAAGAGAACAATGGTATTTCTGCTGGTTTGCTTCGTTTACTTTTGTCAACTTCCATTCAATTATGCAGCAAAAACAACAGCAACACCCAGTCGGACCACACTTCCACTACTACTACTACTACAGAGCTACAAAAAAAGGGCTGCTTGCCACACTTTGGGGTTGCTTGCTACACCACATTCGAAGAAGGTGTGGAACAGAGACGGAGCGACTTGGCAACATCATGAGGGTAATTGAGTGACAATAATGTCAGACAAAGTGGTTGGGTTTTGGCGGAGAAGCTGCTACGGCGTATAGTCAAGGCACTTAAAGGACCAGCTCTCCCCCCATTTGGGAGGCACACACAGACACACACACACAAAGAAGGAATCAAGCTCAAGAGGGAAATGATTTGTTTTCCTTTTCTGTTTGGAGTGTAGAGCTGCTTGTGTTCGTTCTCCCCTCGCTTACATTTTCTTTTTGTTATAATTTTTTATTATTATCTGTTTTTTTTTTTGGGGGGGGGCTTTTAGGGAGTTTTTTACATTTCTTTTTTGTTTTTTTTTTTGCTGCTGGAATAGATTCTTTTTGCCCGTTTAAATATTTGTCTAGAAAACTGAGCCTTTTTTATGGCGTGTTGCAAAGAAAGAGAGAGAGAGAGAGAGGGAGAGTGGGAAGAGACGGAGAGCAATGCTATATTTTTTATGAAACACTGCTAAACATTGTATCTGTCTGTCTTACTACTAGCATACTGATAAGACCTTGTTCTAATATCAAGTATACACAACTTATGTAGTATTGAATTTAGACAATTTTCAGATGAAAATCTTAAATGAAAAATATAATATATATATATATAATATATAATATTCACAAAAAGCTGGAGTCCCAAATGTTTGGTGTACATTTTCTACAAACTTTATACATTTGGTCCTTCCTTTTGTCTTCAAACTAGTATATGCCAAACTTTTAAGATATTAAAAAAGAACATATTAAGAACCTATGATCTATAGGAACAAAAACTGATCTTAAAGAAGACGTGTTTTCTATTTTAAAGAACTGAAGTTTCTCTAACAAAACCTCTTATTTTAACTGCAAAATCTTCTACTATAAAACATATATTCTAAATTTATCCATCAGAAAAAACTTAAAACTTACCGTGCATCAAAAAAGATCAGCTTCATATCGAGCTTGGCACGAAACATGAACATATTCTGATGCAGTTTGATTTCCGTAATGGCAGATGAAGGCAGCGAGTGTCCGACGGCAACCAGGCCAAGGTTCTGTATAAGACTGCCCTGGCCATCGCCACAGTCCGGATAAATGCGCGCTTTCAAATAACCCGAACAGTGTATCACCTAAAATAACAAAAATGCAAACAAATTAGCTCACCTAAGAGTTAAGATATAGATTTAAAGACTCACCTTGAAGCCAGAGGTTGTTAGGCCAGCATTACGCTTGGCCAAAACACATTTCATGCGCAGGAAGAAGGTCTTCTCGATCTCGATGGTATGCGAGCCACGATCATGACCATATGCCGCCGGATGTTGCACGCCATTTGGGCTGCCAATGGGCGTGTGCGTCTGGGCAAGCTGTAGCAGGTTAAGAAGGAATGTCAGTAAAGAAGCATAGATAGTCGGACTGTATTACTTACAGGATGCTGATGCATATGCGGGTGCAAGTGACAATATGGCATTCATTTCGTCCTGATCGTAACTGTGTATATACTCGAATATCGAGTTGCCCGTCAGCTCGACCTGTGTCAAAGTACAGAGAGAGAGAGAGAGTAAGATAATTAATGCCGTGTCTGTTTTGGATGTTCAGCAAGTGCCAATTAGTGAGCGCAATGTGAATGCAAATTTTTGTTGCTTTTTTTGGTCCTTTGCGCCTTTTTGATGCCACAAACATCCGATGGCTGCCCCTTGACTTGCAAATGCAAAGTGGGTGCACACAAAGGGCATTCCAATTTATGCGCATAAATCAACTAACCTGACTCAAGCCCAGATGCACCGAGGCCGTCTCCGAGATGTACATGATTTTGCCATCCGGTGCCACAACGAATATAAAACCATCCAGTGTCTGTAGTAAATGGGAGCCCAACTCCTTGATGGTGGCACCGCGTTGCATGGCCGGCGAGGAGCCCCAAGCTTCACCCAATCCTGTAATGAGTTAAAAAAAAATCAGAAATATAAACAACTTTCTCATGGCTCACAAAACAGCTAAAAATTCTATGCGACAGCTATGCTAGTTAACGTCTAAATATTATTCCCAATTAAAGTCATCTGCGCCGTAGGTGGCCCTAAATCATGAAGAATCCACTCACACGCACTCACACGACCAGTTCAAGCGATATTCATTGCACTCACTCTTCTATTGTTGTGTTGTGCTTGTCCCTGTCACCATGAAACCAACTTCCTTGTCCGTTGTTTGTTGCCTATTATTAAAATAATTATTTCAATAAAGGCAGCAAAAGAAAAGCACAAAACGCTGCGCACAATGGCAAAAACATAACACAACACAACCACACAGCAGCAGCCTTGCCCCACCCCACCCCTCCTTTCCCCTTCTGCGTTGTGCTGTGCCCTAAAAGCGTTGTGCAACCCTCGTTGTCAGCATAAAATCTCAGCCACCCACAGAGCCACCCACTTCCAGTCGTAGCCCTCGTCTCAGCTCAGCTCGTCTCGAGCTCGTCTCGTATCGTATCGTCTCATTTTGTTTTGTTGCCTCTCTCGTCTCTTTGCTCTCGCTGCTTTTTGAGTGAAACAACAGGCCGCCATTGTGTTTTCCTGAATGCTGCTCCCCCTTTAGACAGTTCTCTCTCTCTCTCTCTCTTTCTCCCACACTCTAAACTGCTTGTTTATTGTCTGCCCCTGTTGTTGAGTGGTTTTTCCTTTAACATATGCTTTAAGCAAACATCGCCTTTTAAACTTGAAAATTTGCTGTTGTTGTCAAACGCTAGAAAAACTGTAAAACTCATCGCTCGCAAATACAAAAAAATAACAAAGGCTCACGGCATTTGTTGTCCTGCTGTGTCCTGTGTGTCCTGTGTGCTATGTGTGGCACATAATGAGCGTGTCGGCCGCGTGGCTGTCAAAGATTCCACATCATTTGAGTTTGCCGCACGTAATTCACACGCCGCATGAAAAGCTAACGTCAAAGACGAACGACAAATTGAGCGGCATTTAATTCAACTAATTGGCAAGAAAGTACCACAAAAAATCACGGAAGAATGTAAGCAGCAAATACACTTTGAGCACTGCTTGGTGTTTCATAGTATATCCGACTTTACCTATTGTTTATTAATAAAAGAGAATAAAAAGCAAATTGTTGGGAACACAAACAAGTCCACCCATAAACTATTGTTCTTTGATATAACAAAGATTTCTGACTTTAACTTTTGTTTAATAATCAAAACACAAATGAGATTGTAAAAATAACCACTTATAAACTTACTAAAGGAGTCTGATCTATTAACTACTGTATTTTTAGCTGAATCAGATAAGAAAAGGCAAATAATTCATAATTGTTCTCTTGCGTTTCATTTAAATTTTATAAATCTAAATTTAATTTAATTTATTTAATAGCTAATTTTTATATTGATTAAAAAGCAAGAAATTAATGTCAAGTTTAAACGAAAGTTATATTATTCATTATATATAATTTCTGTGGAGAATAGCTTATGTATTTTAAGCCGACCCTTTCAGATTTCAGAATCGAATCAGAATTTATATTTATATTAATACGATTGGATTTACTCGTTAATATGCAATAAATAATATACATACAAAGTATGTATAAGTCGTAATATCAAAATTTGGAGAAAAAAAAATTTTAATTATAAATGTGAACCTATCTTTTTGAAAAGCTCATTTTGCTATATCGAATCCGCTATGGATGCTGATCAAGAATCTATATTCTCTATATTGGGACAGATACGGTTCCTTTTTTACGACAGAGTATAATAAATGCTTCCGTTACTAAAGTGGTTTACAGACCTCAGTGATAAAAAAAACACTTCCAAAACTTTTCCTTCACAGCTTTCCTACTTATTTTCTTAATGTAGCTCTCTTAAATTTTGCGCAGTGTATGCACTTAGTTTGCACTGGCGACTTACCATCGGGAAAAACTTGACGCATTTTCAAATAGGATGTGGTCAGACGTATGACTGATGCCTTGTCCAGCTGTGACGTAATCGCCGCTGGCAATGGCAATAATTTGGCCAATTCACAGAATTCGGTATTTTCCTTCTCACGACGCGTGCGTGCAGCATTTTTGCTTTTCTCCTTCATGGCACACGTTTTAGCTATATCTGCAATAAGCACAAAAATCACCGATTACAAACAAATTAGTAAAGAATTTAATTAAACATAATTCTCACTATAAACTTAAAACAGACCATGTAATCTGCTCTCGTAGCAATCTTTGCGCACTTTACGTTGATTTGTCATTTTGTTGATAAACGTAATAAAAAATTGCTAAACTTTTCTTATAGATATTCTAGTAAATGTTGCACTTGATCATATCCCGACGATCACCTGTCTGCAACTGAGCACACATCCTGCAATGCAGGCAGTTTTAACAGATTTCCAAGCCACTGATCTACCTGCGTTGACTTCAAAAACTACAGACTACAGTCTGCTATTGGCCAGCATTCGAGGGATTCTAGGCCAACTACCTGTGACTGTGACTGTGACTCAGTCTCTCAGACCAATTGACTTTTTGCAAATGTTACAAATTTCCCCTGATCCTCAATGGCAAACCGGAAACTGCAAGTCCTTGTGTGTGTGTGTCTGTGTGTGAGTGCTCAACAGGTTGACACAAATAACCGCAGGAGGTTTGACTTTTGTACATAATATACAAACAACTTATTGCCAATCCCAGACACACTCATACATCGTATATACATATGTATATAAAAGTATGTTATGTATGTTTTCGTACCGTTTTGAGTTTTTGGCTTGTAGCTCAAAGCGAATTTTCCCATTGATAAAATAGTTTGGAACGTGATTTTGGCGCAGTTTGTTGAAATTCATGGCATTTTGGCTCCTGCTGATTTTTTGGCCAACTTACGAGGGTTACCAAATGCCTAAAACGTATACATTTAAATAGTTGACTTGGCTATTTGGAATTCGCACGTAATTACAAGTTTATTGACATAGGTCACGTAGTTGTTGCACGAAGATGCGGCATGATTAGGCACTCTCTATCTCTTCGACTAGACTAACTGCATCTGCATCAATAAATGAATGAATGAATAAGTGAGTCTATGAATGACACATGATAAACAACAACGATTTATGACCAAGAATAAAACTATAATATGCTAAAAGTAACTAAAATGGGCAAATGGCGAAGCAGACCAAAAAAAAATGCGACATTTGTCAAAAGTCAGCAACGGAATGGGAATCGGGAATCGGGAACTGGGACGAAATTGCAGGCATCCGCCACACCACGCACAAGAGGTACAATACAGCTATTACTATACAGCGCTACAGGAGCAACAGATTTGCTAAATGATCATAATCCTAAAGAGCATCCGCCGCTAATCCGCAACTCAAATGTGACAACATGCGCGTCTGAAGTGCCGCCGCCGAGGTCGTTCATATCCGGCGGTATTGTTGCTGTTGTTGTTGTAACTAAGCGGAACTCTTGTGCGGATTGACCGCGCTGCTTACGTGTAAGGGCGTGGCGTGTGGCATAGCCTCCTAAAGACATCCCGCGAACGGCAATCGAATTGAAAATGTGAGGACTACAAACGGAAAAGTCAATATGAAAATCTATTGTATTGTGGAAAGCAGCAAGCTAATGATAGTTTATGACACTCTAAGTGGGTCAAAATGGCACAGAATATGCTCAATTCATATACAAAACATAAACTGGAATCACATAATTTACAGTATGAATGCCAAAACGGAAATAAGACAAGTTCCCATTAGACAATAGAACGAGCAAAAGCAACTACAATAATAAGCAGAAAAGAGCAAGTCAGCCGATTAAATATGTGTACAATAATATGCATAATTAAATAGGAAGAAGCTTTAATTTACTTTTATGCTCTACATTTTATCGAGCGCAGTGCTCGGAATTCAGCTAACTTATAGCTAGATTTAGTAAGGCATACAATTGTTTTGAAATACTGATTCTCTAGATGTACGCTTGGGGAGAAATATACCTTAATTATTTTTATTTTAATAACAATATTCTTATGATTTTATTGCTTTTAAATCGAGTCAAATGTTTCAGCTATATACAGTGAAAAATTCATTTATATCTTGTTTGGGAAAAGCTCGTTTTGAAATTTGTTTAATTGTAAATACTAAGATAACTTTTGATAGGAAATTCAATCATAATTTCACTACAATATCTTTAGTTTTTAGATACTATAAGATTATTCTATATATTTTTTAGTATCATTTTTTTGCAATTGGGATATAAAAAAATACTGGTTTTGTAAAAAATTATACTCAAAATAAGTTTGATTTTTAAGAAAAGATCCGTTTATAAGGTTCTGGATCAATTTTTATACTACATTAGAATGCATTAAAAAGAAAAAATAGATAGTAAATGTATGAATTTCGTTGCTCTTAATGTTAATATATAATTTGATTTCTTGGATTCAAAAAAAATTACAAATATTTTGGCTTATATTCTTAAACCTAAAACCAGTATTTCAAACTAAGTGAGTTTAAAAATCATATAAGATATGTTTGTGTATTTTGTAGCATCGTTTAGTTATTTATAGAAATTTTATTTATCAATCCAGCATATAAAATTGAAGGAACACTGCTCTACAAACTAAACCAATTGGCTAAAAGTATTTCATAATTATATTATATTTTATAAGAAATGTTTTCTTTAGTAAAACATATTAAAAACTTAAATTTTTACTAGTCATAGAATCTACGTGGCTTATAGCAGTAGCTTAACAGCTACATATGTATATTAATCTATTCTTCTAGAAAAGAGTATTTACATAACCAGCTATAGTAATTCTCGAATTTCAGCTCTTCGACAAAACTTGACCTTAATCTTGTTAAAGGCTAAAAGCAAAAGCTAAACAAATAGAGAGAACTTTAAAAATAAATCCATTCAAAAGATGTGCACACTGAACTTGAAACGGAATCGATTCTGAAAAGCCAAAAAAAGTGTGAGGAAGTGAGACAGCTATAGAGAGTGGTGAGAGAGCAATGGATATCATCAGGTTGAGTGACAGGTAAGAATATGGAAACGCGTTCAGTGCGATTCCCACGCTGCTGCTGCTGCAAAAAAAAACTTGGTAGAAAGACACAGTGGAAGCCATAAAGCAATTAACGGCACATTGGACGCTCGTTTCGCCTCCGCTGGGCGGCTGCTTGTTGTTGCAGCTTCTAATGTGGGTGTTGCGGCTACGCGCTGCATGCAACACACGCACTGTACAGGTATGTATGTCCTGTTTGGTAAGATGTATGTATGTTATATATGCTAAAACTGAACATGCTGGCCAGTTCGAGTAGTTCTCACGCTAACGTCTCTAGCGGGAATTTCCACTGTACCAATTGATAACCAAGCGGGGAAAACACCGAGCACATGCGAACACGGCCAGGAATTTCGCTAGCAGTTAAAGTGTGAGAAACTATGCTACTATGGCAGTCAGGTACATATATATATACATACATATGTATGTTTGCACAGATTCCCACACATATAGTGTATATATATATATAGCCAGGAATCCTTAGGTGTTGCTGCTGTAGTTGCTCTGTGCGCTATCAGGTGACAGGCGGCAATGGAAAATTCAACATACGTTTTAAATGTGCGTAACATATGACAATGCCATAACGATAACGATAAGACATAGCCAGCCAGTCTGCTTGTTTGCTCCTGTCAAATTCAACCTTCTCCTCCCCATCCCCTTCCTCCTTCTCCTTTCCCTTCCCCCTTGCGTCCCAACCAACTCTCGACGCACTCTTTTTGTGTTTTTCCAACGCACATGAAGTTTTATCTTGAAACAACAGCCAACGTTGATGATGGGCAACCCCCGGGATGCTGTGAATTGAGGGGGCGCGTACAATTTTAATGCTCAGGCCGCGCTTAATTTTCGGATTATAACCCGTAAAGTAAACAGGCAACGCAAATGTCCTTAGCAATCCTGCAGCAGGCAGCCAAAAACAACAACAGCAGCAGCAACAGCAACAGCAGCAAACTGACGACTGCACATTAACCCAATTTCAATATGCTTTTTGATTTGTTTGCGCGCCACTTTAACATTATCAAACAACGGTTTATGCACGAGAAGGGAGGCGGTGGCGGTGGCGATGGGCGTGTCAGTGGCTTGCGAGGGGTGTGTCTTTTAATTGCCAGCAATAACAAGTAACGCCGGCCATAACAATCACAAGCAACAACACCAGCAACACATTTGCATTTGCTTTAAGTTCGCTGAAATTCCAAAATCCCAAATCCACAAATCCGCTAATTGCGTCAAAAGTTTTTGTTGGAGTTTCGGGTTACGGAATTTTGGTTGCTTTCGGAATCGCTACAATTATCCCCAATGTGCGCCAAGAACTGCGTATTGATTAGCATTATTAACATTGATATGCCAAAATTCATAAATATATAGTGCATACAGATATATATATTCTTAGGGGTTTGTTCTTTGTTGGCTCATAAAATTAATCAAATTACTTTTTGGAAAATGATACAAATAATAATTACAATTTATAAGCAGTTATTAATACAAAAGAGGGCAATTATAATACAAATTTAATATTAAGGAATAAAAAAAATAAATCACATTAGTGAATAAAACTTTTAATACAACACTAAAGCGAAATTTGTGAACTCAGAGTTTAAAATCAATCGAAAACTTTTAATTTCGCATATTATGATATACTATATAAACGCATGGCTTTTGTATAAATGTTAAGTAATCATTTTTAAATCCAAAATTTTAGTATGCAAGAAATTAATTTATATTAAAGACTTCTTAATTTATTAAATATAAATTTATAAGAATCCTTATTAGATAATGTACTTGATTATTTTAAAATTCACTGAGAAAGTGCTTTAACCTTTATTTTTTGCATTTTAGACAAATATTACATACTAACTTCTTAATTAGGAAATTCAAGATACAATTGGAAATTTCCAATTAAATTTGTAGTATGCCTTTTCTTCGAAGAATGTTGGAAATTTCTGCCTGTTAAAATAGTTATATTTTGTTTAACAATGAATTGAATTTATATACATAAGCCCGATTCCTGAAACAAATATAATTGATTTAATTTACAAAGTATAAAATTAAAACTGCACCATTAGTTTTAGTAAACGCCCTATTAAAAATACCTATATATGTATATATATTATAGACATATAAAATACAGGTCTTATCTCCCATAGTTTGCTCTTTTTAGCTAGAGATTTACTTTTCTAAAATTGTGAATTAAATAATTTTGATGCCAATACAACGGCAAACACTTTACATTTGCCAAATACACACTAAGTTTTATTGCACTTGACAACAATTTGCTTTTAAAATCACAGTGGATAAATGAAATATAAAACAAATCCCTTAAATATTTAAACAACACAACACAACAAATATCTTATTGCACCGTGTGTAAACAGTCGTGTTAAATAAATGTTCAGATTGTTAAACTAAAATCAATGGATGTGTGCTGTTTGATTGGAGTCCAATGCAAATAGTAGAGAGCAAATCAAAAGTGTCGATATACATACATACATATAAAGTGAAAATAAACAATGCGAAAAGCTAGACCAAAAAAACCAGTGGCAAATAATCGTAATGATAATCATTGGCACAACATCATAATCGTTATGTTCATTACAATATTTTCGAAAATAATTATGCATGTATTTTATTTGTGTTTGCTAAACAAATATGAAGCGCTCAAATACACAATGCGCGCTGAGGCGTACAAAATGCGAAAGTAAACTTTCAAATGGAATAAAAACAACAAAAAAAAAAAAACAACAACATACATATATACACAGAGTATAACAATAATACTACAATGGCAATGGCAATGGGCAACAACAAATACGGCAGCAGCGAAATGTGTACCACGGAGCGGCAGTGGCAACAGCAGCCAGCTATAAATACGGAAAATCTCGAAAATATCACGTAAAATCGATCAACAATACAAACTTGCAACCAAATGGCCATTGGGGTTCCCATAGACCAAAGCCAGAGCCATAGTCAGAGCCAGAGCCAGCGCTACTACCAAGTACCAGCATCAACATCAGCATCGGCATCAGCAACAGTACAAGTACCAGACCCATTTCCATTTCCATTCCCCTTCCTATTCCTATTCCCATGTCCCTTACCACTTCCATTCCATTTCCCGGCAAATCAAACAAGTCAAATAGCGGCAAGGGTCAAATCGATAACCATAATTTTATAGCATTGGCCTATAGTGTTGCCAGCTTAGCTAATTTATAGCCAGTTTTAGAACTATTATAGTTTCAAAGTTGTTTAAGTGCTAGACAGCAATGGAAAAAAGTTTTTCATAATATTCCAAATACAAAATCATTAAAATAAACCAATTTGTTTTCAGTATATTAGCTAGAAATCTAACTACTTGGAACAAAAAAAAATAGTTGAATAATATTTAATTTAAATTAATAAATATAAACAGATATTAAAATTTTTATTCTTGCATGCGAATATTGGCGTTCCGATGAGTCTTAGTCACTAAAATATTTTAGGTAAGTTCAATTTCTTTTTGTGTTTAGCTATTTCAAGCAATTTTCGTCTATCAATCTACAAAATGCTGCCAACACTGTTGGCCTAAGCACACAAGCTGCCGTATTTGCCCCCCTCTCTCTCTCTCTATAACTTATGCTTTTTTTTTTTGGTAACAGCATATGGATAGGTCTCCTTTCGTAACGACCTCACCTACGCGTAAATACCCAAACACCTCCATTATCACTTACAGCGCGGTATCGTTATTGTTGTTACTGGCATTGTTATTGTTGTTAGATGTTGTAGTTGTTATTGTTGTTGTCAGTACGTGATGTTCCCTATAAATTTGAATTTGATTTTGAATTTGCTCTAAAACGGCAGCAACAGCAACAACAACAATAGACAAATCGGTACAACACATACGACTACTTATTGTACTACATATGTACGTATTAGGTACATATTGTACATACAATACATGGTGTGACTGACTACCGCGCTGATGGCGGACACTGGACAAATACTGGTCTACAGGTCTTTGAGTGGAGACGGCTATAGGTAAATACTGGACAGACAGCGAACCGACAACATCAAATGTAAATATGCCACATATTGAGAGGTAAATAGAACTCTAGAACTTTAAACTTGTAGCTCTATATATTGCATGTGCATATAGGTCTAACAAATTGAATAGTTTAAGTTATACTAGACCTAAATATAGATCTAAGAAGTGAAATAGTTTAAGATATACTAGACTTGCTATTCCATATGCTAGATATTGTATATTTATGTATGTAGAGGTAAAAATGAAATATAGATGTATATAAATGCCAGTCGAACTAGAAACTTATTTTATTCTTATATTTGTAGATTAAAGCGATTTGTTTTCAAAAAGTTTGCCATATCAGAACAAAACTTATGTATTCTGTGTGCAAAATTTAGTTAAACTAGTTTACAAAAATTTAAAGGTTTATATACTTTATTCTTAATAAATTTAATACTTGTATAAGTGACAAAGAGAAATACATATTTGAAATCATATCACAAATCTTTTGTATTACCTAAATATTTGTTAAAAAATATTCCAAAAATTTTAAAATATTTTCCCAATTACATAATATGTAATCATATATGTATTTTAAGTCACCAAATATTTCATAAAAAAAAATTTAATTCACTTTTTCTACATATTCGACAAGTTTTTTAAGTATTTTCTATATTATGTTTCCAAGCAGCTTTCAATGTCTTAAGACATTTAAGTGATTTGACTAACAATAAGTTTTGTAATAAACTTATCTAAATTTTCAAACTATTGCCGACGTTTAAAAAACAAGCATTCAATACTATTACTTTTCTAATTTATTACAGAAGAATTTTAAAAATGTTACAAATTAGTTTATTCGTTTAATAAACAATTTGCTGCCAATTTTGCGTCTTACATTTTAAAGTAGTCTGATATTGGCAACTCAAAGGCAGCCGAGGCATCAGTAAATGTGCAACAAAAAGGCAAAACAGCAACAACAACAACAACAACAATAAGAACAATAACAACAAAAGTGCTAGAACTGCAACAACAAGAACAATAGCAACTCGAACTCAGTTGTAGAATGAAACAAAAATATGGTTGGAAAAAATCAATACAAAGTCACGTTTTAAAGAAAATCACGTTTCATTAGATACCTATACCATATATGTATAATATATATATATCATACACACTTACATATATACCCTCGACATATACACACACAACTGGATATGTGTAGCATTAAAATTCCATTATTGCTACAATTCCATTTTATGTAAGCGAAAACTATTTAGAAAATACAACAAATAAAAATACATTGAATTGCTTTTGAAATTGCTTTACAGCACAATAGCCGCCATTTTAAATTCTCTCTATATAGTTGACACCCTAAATCGTACATGTATATAATTTCCGTTTGCCCGCTTACCTTGAAATTTACGACAATTTTCACTTTATTATTATCAAGGTTGTCATTTTGTTGGGCGTAGCTCTCTCTATATATAGCAGACACCGCGTTGCGGTGCTACATGCTTAGGGGATTTCCAGGGGATGTTCATGGCTCCCCATTCCGATAAGCCCCTTTGGAAATCGTAGCTATTTGTTGCATTTTCAAAATGGTGTTGACAACTCAAAGATATTTTGGTCTTAAGTAACAGATTAGAAGCGATTTTCATGGGGTTTCATGGGCAGCATTAAAATAAATAGCATATGATTTATTTTGTAGGTTTTTATAATGATTTCTATTGTTAAATCATGTCTAGTGAATTGCGATTGAGTTTAGCTTTAATATTTTTGTAAGTCATATTCAGAAAGAGTTGGTAATCCTACAGAAATTTGCTGCTTAAATTGTTTCAAAATTTCAATTAAAAGTTTCAAAAACAAAACTTCAATTAATTCTAGCGTATAAAAAACCTCTAAACGTGGTATCTCTCTAGTGCCGAAAGCGTTTAATCTCACAAAATATACAAGCAGTACTGGAACTATTAAAAATACCTTAAGATATAAGATATTACCTTTAAAATATGTATAAACTCAAATGTTTTGTATTGTAATCCCTACTCTAAAAGATCTATAATTATATAAGCCAAACTTTTAGGCTTTTCTTCGATAATGATGAGAACCTTTATACTTAAGGAATTGAGTGTCAATGGAATGGATAATTAATTGGAGATCAATAACTATGAACAATCTCCCTCAATCCCTATCTCGGAAGTTTTTATTTAGAGCAGTACTTATATGTATAAACATGACTATCTTTAGGTACATATAATACAGAAGCATTTAATTTATCAAATAGATCAAATTTGAAAAAAAAAGTTCGTTATATTTGCCTTACAAAATTTTAAAACTACGAATATATTTAGTATTCTAGGAAAAAAGTAGAAAACAATATTGGAAAATTAGATTGAAACTATTAAAACAACTTAAATTTCAGCACATTTTAAACAAAAAGTATAACTTTCATTTTAAAAATCTGTTTTAAATGTTCATTTTAATATGTAATAGCAAAATTTTTGCTTGCTGTCAATTATTAAAAAACTAAGTTCATAAACACTTACAATTTATTTATTAAACAATTTAATTACACTGCACAAAATACATTTGCCTAGTCAGTTATGAAAATAGTCCTATTTTTAGCATAATACGCATAAGATACGTTACGTTACGTTACGTTTATTCGCTTTGTAGAGAACAGCATTATTACAGCATTAAGCGGATTTCAACACAAAAAGTCAAACACACACACACACATACACTGAGAAAAGTTTATACACACACACATAGACTCAAGTCCCCAGACAAATCTCGGCTTGTACATCAAAAATATACAAGACAAAAATAAAAAAAAAAAGCATAAATCCTAGCAGACCAGAAATACAACAACGAGCACAGGAAATAGCAGCAGCAGCAGCGGCAGCGACAATAGCAACAACAACAACAGCAACCATAAACTACACAAAACGACAAACAAATCAAAAAGTATGATAAAAAAAAAAGAAAAGGAAAACAAAATGGTGTCTCAGCCAGGTAACATTAGAAAGATATTAGGGGCGACGCACGGTTCATTCACCGACCATTGCAATACGGCTGCGCCGCTGCTGCGTCTGCTGCTGCGTCTGCCGCTGCTGCTACTGCTGCTTGTGTTGCTGTAACAAGGAGAAGAAAAAAAAAAAACAAAACTGGTTTTCAAATACAAACGCACACACACACACATGAATGCTGCTGCCACCCTCTGTCAATCGACAACAGGCAACAACAAGCGTGCGAGTGAGCGAGAGAGAAGTTGAGTGACAAAGAGAGTGAGAGAGCGCAAAGCATTACACAAATACGAGTACACTGGCAACAACATCTCATTGGCTGTCTCGGCGCGCTTAATACCCCACGAGCGCACACACACACAAACAACAACAACGCGAGACTGGAACGACAAACTGGAACTGGAACTGCCATTTGTGTGTGTGTGTGTGTGTATTTGAGTGTTTGTATGAGCGTAAATGCGTGCGTGTTTCTGTTTGTGTTTGTATTTGTGTATCGTATCTCGCGAGTCGCGCCTGTTTCCCCCCTCGCGCAACTCACACTCTGCACAACCGCTCCGCCCACACACACAGACGCATAATTGTTGTGTGTGCACGTCTGGCAACGCCTTAATAATTGTTATTTGAGTTTCATTTTGTTGTCGCTGTGTGTGTGTGTGTGTGTGTGTGTTACACTCCATTAGCGAGCATTTCAGGCATTCGAGTGTTAAGCTTTCTCTTTCAGCCCTTTTCGGTGGGGGGGGGCAACAACAAGATTTTTCAGCCTGCTGACAAAGTTGTTGATTTTTGGGGCAACTGTGTGTGAGTGTGTGTGTGTTTTAGGGGGCGTGTGAATGTGTAGAAGCTTTTCCGGCTGCTCGTCAGTGAATTCAATGTCAGTTCTGTCAGCAGCTCCACGTGCATTTGCATTGGTATTGGTATGTGCTTGAATGTCTCTTTTGTATTTACATGGCCGCCATTTTTATTTGCCATACAATCATAAAAAAAATAAAATACAAAATACTTAAATTTGCACTCGTTAAATTTTTATTAGACTTTCGAGCATTTTTAACTGGTTTTCGTCCATTTTATGCAGCACATAAAAAAAAACCAGTGTAAATACATTTTTAAGCACAAATGTAACAAAGTTAATGGGAAATGGAAATAATAAATTATAAACAGTTGAATTTGTTTAATAAAATACTTTATCTTTGTAAGAGAAATGTGAAATGTTTAACCTTTCGATGGTTTGTAAGCTTTTCAAGGTCACCTCTTAATGTTCCTCTTTTCAATGTTCTTCTTAAAAAATGCATGTACATGTGCAAGGAAATCACTAGCTTATTCATCCGCTTTTCAACACTAAACACTTTAATTGAAATTCAATATTCACTGCCACCATTTTTTTTTTTTCATACACTCTGCGAAATTCTGCGGTAAGAGCAAAAACAACAATAACTGAACTGTGATGTTGTTTTGTTCTTGTTATTTTTGTTAACCAACTTAACGCAGAGGCGCATGTCCAGACCGAATGCCAAACAGATACACAGCAAGAAAGCAGCTGAACTAAAAACCACAAGATGAGTTAACATAGTGCTAAAATTACTTTAAATTGAATTTAAAACCACGAGATAGGCTAATATTTTTAAACTAAAAGCTTTTTCGTCCTAAAACTTAAGTTATGAACTCTTTGTACTTAATACAATTTTACTGTTTTATAAATTTGGCCTTTTTTTAACAAATTTTATTTGAATATAAAAACAAAACATGTCAGCAATTCAATAATTTTTAATTTTTCTTGAATTGAGTAGGAAATACATAATTTAAGTATTAAGTATTATATTTTGCATTAAGATAACTAATGAAAGTATCGCAATATTTGAAGAATTTAGGACTCTAAACTTTTTTTAATAATTTATAGCCGCTGAACAATTTATAACAAGAAAATAATTTTTCAAAAAATTTTCTTCATCGATTTTGTTGTAGATTGAGGTAATCCCGCATTTTTATGCAATTTTACTTCGCATTTTAAGCACTTCGAACTCAAGTTTAAGTCACAGTCTTTAGCAACTTTATTCTCTCCGTGTATACAGTAGTCCCACAACAGACTCGTGCCAGACAAAACAAATCATTTTGCCACCAAAAAAAAATATACACTGCGCAAACAAAACAGTAGCAGCAGCAATTGCAGCTGCAAACAATAATGCACTGTAGTGTTTTTGTGTTTTATAAAAAAAAAAAAGTCACTAGATGATTACTTTTGGGATCCATCTCATAAGCAAAACACTTTGGCTGCAGGCTGCATCGCACGCTGCGTGCTGTAGAAGAAGATGTGGTTGTGGTTGTGGATGTTGCAGGTTCAAAAAAACGAGCGCGAAATCGTAAATTGTTTTGAGGCGACACACACATATAACGGCGCGCACGCGCGTAACGTACACGACACTGAAAGCTGTCCACTGGCACTGGCTGTGGCACTGGCACTGGACACTCACTGGTCACTCACTACTGCGCTTTGGGGCTGAAGCAGTGCAGTGTGTGCAGTGCGATGACTCTGATTTTTGACTCTGACCCGAACTCGAACCGACGCCACAATGCTACACTAAACTAAGTAGAAGTAGAGGTAGCAAAAGCGTCGCTGCGCGCGTTGCTTACTGTTGTTGTTTTTGTTTTACTCACAACTTAACTGAGCTTAATTCCACTGAGCTTAATTGCACATGAGCTTTAACTCAGTAGTGTGACGCTGCTGCTGCTGCTGCAGTTGCTGCGGCTGCCGCTGCCGCTGCTTTGATTGGCTTGTCAAAACGTTTTCAATGTCGCTCGAACTTGGGTGAGCAATGTCACTTGTGTGCTCTCTGAATATGTGGGGGTTTGGAGGGGGTTAGCGGCAAGGGGTGCTTCTAGAGTAAATAAACAAAACTTTCAAGTGTGACCGTGACTTGTGCTCAGCTTGCAGAAAAAGTTGGCATTTCTCTGGAAATACTGCTGCGCTTTCTTCGACTTTCTTTCGCCGCAATTGCTGATCTGTGCAGAACAGAAGGCGCGACCTCAAGTTATTCAAGACATTGCGATTTGACCCCTGAATCAGTAAACTAATAAAAGACACAACAATAATGATAATTACAATTTACACATTAAATAATGCTCAAGTCAGCAATGAAAAGCTTTTCTTTTGTTGTTATGCTCAAAAGCTCACTTGTTGTTGTTATTCGATATACACTCTTTGTACTTCAGCGTATGTGAGTGTGTTTGTTGTGCTATCGTTTTCATTCATTGATCCGACTTATGGCCGATCACGCGTACATATGTTTTGACACCTGCCATCTGCCACCTGACACTGCGTCCCGTTCCATGTTGTGTGTGGCACGTGTTGTCGATAGTACTCACACATAGTACATACATGTGTATGCGCAAAGCTTTATTGTTGATATCATTGTTGTGGTCGATTTTGTTTAATATTTTACTGTTTAGCCTAGCTTCCAGAACAAACTTAGGACTTATGTTTTTGTGTCATATTTAAATTTTGGAGTGTATTTGCTGGCAAAATTACCAAGTTCTGCGCGCAGATCAAGATTGCGCTAGTTCGTACTTAGGAATAAAATTCATAGAAAAGCCCACCTCAAGCATACTCAGGATAAAATACTCAGTTTTATGAAATACACAATACAAAAGCTTATAAAATATATTTATAGAGCTAACGTTTTTTCTTACAAAAACTTGAAAGTGAATATTTTATTTCTATAACAATTTTAATCAAACTTATTTTGGATAAAAACTATTTATCAAATATAAAATATGCGATTTTAGTTGAGGTATCTTAAAAAATAAAAAGATATATTCTACTTATTACCGATATTAAAATGATCGTTCATATTTCAGTGACGTAATAGAGTTGTACTATTCGTATCACTTTTGTTTAGAATATATTTAAGAATACCATACAATATGTGAGTATATATAGCTGCTAAATACCTCTTCTTTTTTTTGAGAAGTTTATAAGCTGCTGAGCTCGATCTAAAAACTGTATATTTTATCTAATTTACGAAATTCTAAAACCAGCAGTATTTTGAATAACTACATTTGCTTTGAAATTTTTATAAAGCTGACTTTTTGAACTCTGAAACTATTTAAATTTACTTGCAAACTGGGCGTATAACTGTCGAGCACCTCAGCTTGTTTTAATATTTTAGAGTTGCCGTTTCTACTTCAACTCTTACAATGTTTTGGTTCAGTTTTTCTTCTTATTCTTTCCGTTGATGAGCTAATCGCTTATGACGTTCTTATATATTTTTCTGCACGCGCTGCACAATTTGCTGCTCAGCTGTGGCTGATGTTGTTGTACTACTTACTGTAGCTTTGTCGCTTCTGCTGCTGTTACTTAGTTACATACATATGTATATGTATTTATCATAGTATAACGTGCAAAAATTTTAAATATGCTTTTGTCAACTGATAGGAGACTGAATCATCACGACGGCGCCGCTATTAAAGCATAATTTTGATAAATAAAAAAAAATCAACTTATGAGCAATTAACTGCATGAGATTCTAAAGAGACTAGTAGGTGGGTTTGGCTAGACTAATTATAAGCAAGAGTTGATGGAGAAATTTTAGAAGCTAAAGATACAATATAATAAAACAATATTATAATATTACTGTATTATATGGCTAGTGGCAGTAGCAATTGAAAGCATAAATGTTTCCTTGATGTAAAAACAACTCCTTGAAATTTTAATCTCTATGTTAATAAAGAAACTTTTTGTTTAAATAAAATTTTGTAAAAATATTTGTAGGCCTGAACTTGTTTGTAGCTCCATTAACTTTGTGTTTATTAATTGTGAATAAAACATTTTAAAAGCTATAATCAAATAAATATACAAGACATTCAAAAAGATTGTTTCTAATTAACTAGAGCTTAAACCTTTTTGTAAGACCAAAAATCATATTTATTTACACTTATTTTTTTTAGTTTGTATAAAAAATTTGTATAACAAACAAAATTTCTATGTGGGATATAGGAGTTTCATTAGAAAATTCGGACATATAAAGGGTTCGTGATATGCGCATAACTTTCCCATGCCTACATGGGTTAACCGCAGATCTATATCTGAAGACGTTCGATCAGACTCACACACACACACACACACATCATAATGCACAGGAATCTTACATTTTTCACACAAAAATATTTAACCCTCTCACACACAGTAAATGGAAAAGATGAAAAAACTTACAAGTTCTTGAAAGATTCAGATACAAAAGTGCAGCGAGGAGATGGCAAAATATGAAACGTGAATGCGGGCGCTGTTATCCGATAGCGGAATTGTAGGATATATATAGACAAAGGATATGTGTATGGCAGGAGAGGAGCCAGTTGCTAGAAGCTGCATTGAGTTTCTTTCAACTTTATTTTATTTTTATATTTTTTAATGCTGCTCACTTGGAAACAAAGTTGCGACCAATTTTTTTGTTGTTGTTGTTGAGATCGAACAAATTCGATATCGGTGCGATGGTACGTGATCCAAACAATGGACACAAACTAAGGACACAAACTGGCTAAGGACAATGTTGCTATGAAAACAGCCGAAATGTGTGCCACAACATTTTCGTGTCGTGTTGGCGCATAAATTAAGCAATAAACAAATAGTTTAGAGAGAGTATATATACTATAGAGCAACTAAATAGGTAGATTCTATATATCGTACATATGTATTTTTAGAATATTTCGGGGCATAAATTGGTTGAACTGTTGCGCCGGCTGCTTTGCATGCTCCATTGCATAACGCATCCCTGGTTTTCGTTATAAGCGGAAGCTGTTGTTTTTCCACAGCCGGAAAAACCCTTCGGAGCAGCGAGCAACCAATTGGATTTGTGGCAGACATTGCGACGGCTGTGCGGCTCAATTACACTGTCGATTGAGCGTAAAATTGTAATGCCTGATTTGATTTCACGTGACAAGGCGACAAACACACATACACAGCGAGAAAGACTAGTGTAATACCTCTTACACCAACCGACGCGACGCTCGTTTTCCAATTGGATACGGCCGCTAATTTGCTTGGCGCACGACACCTTAAAGCTGACTTGGTACACTGGTCGGCTGGTCGCCTTCGAGTGTCCGTCATGGTCACTTCATAGCGCTGGACAACAACGCATCTCTTCAGTTTGTGTTGGTTGCCTTATGCCACATGCCCCCAAAACGATCGTCACATGTTTGTTTGAGCTTTTGGTCATCGTCGTCGTCGGCTCTCTTTTTGCCTTCCTGGAAGTATTATAGTAAATTTCTCGCATATCTTTAAGCGTCGTTTGTCCCCGAACTCCAACTAAGACTTTGACTTCGACTACGACTGGAACTGACTCTTGTCCGATTATTAGTTATTATTTTCTTTTTTGCGTTTTGTCATAAATGCAAATTGGTTATGCGCAATTTGCATATTCAACATTAAATACGCACAGCATAAATAATTTTCTACATTTTTTCTTAAGATTTTGTTAACATTTTTTGCTAGCGAGTTTGTAATATATTTAAATAACTGAGGGTTCTATGTTTAACATAGGTTTGCAGATGTAAATCAGAAAAACAAACTAGTAGATTATTCAGTAAAATTCACCTATTTAGGAGAAATGATTTCTAGGATTTCAAAGACTTCAGTCAATTATTAAATAATTTGAATATAAAAGTTCGATCAAATTTAAATGAACTTTGCTTTAACAGTTCTTGAATGTTTCAAATGCCCTTCGACTAAAGAATTTCATTTAAAATATTGAAATCTTAAATTAGAATTTAAAAATTGGTTCTAAACGGTAACATTTTCAAACTGTTTACATATAATTCTATACAAATATTTGCAATTTTATTCGTACTAATAAATGAGTTAGTTCTATAACAATGCTCTAACTCAACATCTATAGAAGAACTGACTAATTAAATTTAAGCAAATTTCTTTAAGTTATTTTTAATAATAATTCAATTTAAGAGTGTCGTTGACTTGTTGGCAGTAAAACATATACATAACATACTTGTATACTTAAACATTCATATTTGTATATAGCATACTATATGCATTATTTTATGGGGCTTCCAACGGTTTCCGTAGAAAATTAGCCTGATGACCGACATGGTCCATGCAGGCTGCGACTGAGTTTTAAGTTTTAAGTTTTGTTTTCAGTTTGAGTCTTGAGTTGCCTCTAAGAGTTGACTGGCGTTGGGACTCTTGACTGCAATTCGATTTGCTGCCTTTTCCCTGTTTCGTTATTATAAAATGTTTTCGTTTTTTTTTTTTAATATTTGCATTTGGCAGTCGGGCGTTGCAGCTTTTATGGAGTCTTGTATTTTTTTTCGGGGGTAGGACGAGGCACTTTTTTTTTTTTTTTGTTTTTTTATTATTGTTGCTAAACAATAATTTCTGATTCTTGGTGTTTTACGGCGCAAGAGCAACCCGCTGACGACGACAACGTCGTCACCAAACGCCAACGCTACCCGAGAATCAAATTACAATATGTACTACGACTCTGTGACAAGCCTGGACCCTCTATAACGACGACGATGATGATGATGATGTCAATGGCTCGGGGTTTCTTTGTGTGTTTTCGAGCATGATTACAAATGTGTTTCAACTACTACTATTTGCGGCCCAGTTCTAAAAGACTAATAAGAACTAATGATTTTCTGCCAATTTTTAGCTGAGTTTTAGATATGAAACATGTACAACCATAGGAAAATGTGTTTAAAAGTCAAATCAACACCATTTAAAGGCGCTAATTTAAAATTCAGGACCTTATTCGTAAGTTTCTGATGTTCTTGATAAGCATTTCTTGAATAAAATCCAAGTCTTTCGAAATGTTCTTGAATTCAACATGAACTATCTTATAAAAGCATTTTTGTCCCTCCTAGTAAAAACTTTTTTGTTAATAGATAAGTACTAGTTTAATTAAGTGTTTTATAAGAATTTTTTTTATTAATTATTATTATTTAACTTAAGAAACTCGAAAATTTGGGTCTTGTTATGAGAAGTTGGTCTTTCTAGCAGTTTTTGTCAGAAATTGTAGATTTCAGACGCATTTCTTAAAGCTTAAAATCTGTGTTTCACAATCAGAGTCCTAGTTTTAAACACATTTTTCCTGAACTTTGTAGAAATGTCATTAAAATAGTATAATATAACTCATTCTGTGTAGTTTTATAAACGAATGCTGAAATTTTTAATGCGATCGGTTAGGAAATATAAGCGTCTGTCGTAGATCTTGAAGACCAGGTCTTAGTCTAGAACTGAAATGGGAAAAATATCCGAATATCCAGAGCAGCTTTTAAAGTAATGGCTTCAAGTATTGAAAGTAAACTCTAGAACAGATATGGGGACATTTGTTATAAATTTCAGCGAGATCAGTAGATAAATATTATTTATTAAATAAACCGAAGTTTATTGAAGATTCGTTAACTGGGCATATTACAGTCCAGCAGCCTAGCATTCCAACTTGCTTTGCTTTGCTACTCCTAATGATCGCCTACAACTTTACGCATTGAATTTCACTTGTAATGTTTTCGAGTTTGCCTGGTTAGAAGAAAGGTTGCTTTCAAATGACTGGGGATACGAGTTATCGTTTAAGGTTTGGGATCAAGTTCAATGCCGGCGGCAAACCGATACAATAGCTTGGAATTAAAAAGGGAAATAGGAATGCATTTGTACTTGTTCCATATGCAAATTATGCAGATAATCTATGAGTAATTCATAACGAATTGTCAGGTGTTGGCTGTGGTACGTACCTTGGGGCAGCTATCCGTTTTGCCGCTGGTTTCTTCTGCCGTCGTTAATCCCAAAAGAAAGCTCTGCGAGCAACAATATATGTAGGTTTTGAATTGTTTGCTATTTTTTAATTGACGGCCAAAACAATGTTAATTGTTGCTAAAACATTTTCGACGCTTAAACGAAACTTAAATTTTTAATGTGTTGCGGCCGAGCGAGTTTTATGTTAACGCAAATTATCGAAAATATATACATATATATTGGATATAACTTTTAATGAGTGCGCCACTTGGTTATTTGATTTAATGGCACTTGAACAATTGGCGACATCTTTTGTTACAAATACAATTAGTTGAGTATATAATATATATATATTGTAGTACGTGAAGATAAGTTGAATAAATATGAGGATTTTTGCTGGTTTATATATACATATAAATTTTGTATCACTGCACAACGAACGAATCAGAGCGGTCAGGATGCGACAATAGCGATGATGACGACAACAACGGCAATGACAACGGCGGCGGCAACGACGACGACGACGACAACGACGACGGCAACGGCAACGATAACGGGCGCTTGAGCGCAGCTGAACCAGCGAGCAGGCGGCGAACGAATGAGTGACTACTCAAATGGACCGAGAGCTCAGCTGCAGTAACCTGGGGGAGACAGCAGCAGCAGCAGCAGCAAAAGCAGCAGCCTCAGCAGCAGCAGCAGCAGCGCAGGCAGCAGGCGATGCCAAAGTGTGTGGAGGCGCAACGAGTGCGCATACGCATACGAAGCAAACGAGTTGTATTTATGTAACAAACAACTGTTTGTCTCTCTGAGGGTGTTGGAAATTTGGTGGTGGCTGTGCGAACAGCATTCCAGTGGCTGTCAATATGTAAAAGTGATTGTGTGTGTACGTGTATTAATGAATGAAACGCCAATGCCGCTAGCTGCCCTCCCCCTGCTCTTCTACATATTACTCCACCTCCTCCTACTCGTTTGAGCCGAAACACTTATTGCTCACGTTTGCCTGTCGCACGTGAGCGGCAATCCCAAAACCAAAGCGTACGTCTGTCCGCACATACTTCCAGCATTGTACGTGTGTCTGTGTGTGTGTTGTGCCGTGTTTTGATTGGAAGTGCGTAAACTGAGAGAAACGGCTGCGCAGTCGCCTTTGCGGTTAACGGAAATCCAAAAAAATTTTAATCATATCAGTTTATTATCAGAAATACATACATGTACATATATATCTTCAGCAATCTTATTGAAAACCATTAGTTAAAGCAATACTTTTTTTAAATACATGTTTAGTTTTAACCAACACTACACAGAGAGAAAAAAGCAAGTAAACTAAACTCCAAATCGCACTTTTAAAACTTAGCACATTTCTTTGTAAGTTTAAAAAATGTTTATTTAAATTAAAGTATATTTTTACATAACAATCAATTTAGAAAAAATACTTTATGCAAAACTTTTTAAAGAAAGAATTTAAAAAAATAAAATATAGCCCAATACATTCTATAATTTATTCAATCTTGTGACTTTTCAGTGGCAAGCAAAAATGTTGATTTTATAAAGCATTTTTTGTAAAAAAATACTTCATTCAAAAATTTTTAAAGAAAGAATTTATAAAAAAAATATTAAACCCAATACATTCTATAATTTATTCAATCTTGTGAAAACAAAAATGTTGATTTTATAAAGCACTTTATTTAGGTTTCAAAAAGACAAGCAACTTTGAAAGTGCGCCGAGAATCGTATATAGAACATTATATTTACCGAACTATGTGTCAGTGCAGTGTGTGAGAGAAAAAAAGTGTAAAACAAACTTTAAATAATAAGTTTTAAGTGCTAAATGGGGATTGTTGTTGTTAAACTTAATGGTGGCAACAAACTAAAATACTTAAATACTTTAGTGTTATTTAATTATTTTTAAAGTTCCGAGCCCGTACAGTGGTAGTGAAATGAATTTTAATTGAATTTCATCATTTTTGGTACACAAATGTTTTTTTTCTTTTTTTTTAGCAAGTTAACTCAAAGTTATGTATGTGTAGTATTAAAAGAGGATTGATGATGATACATGGTATCGAAATCACACTTATAAGCAAAAACGAATAAAAACAAACTGTAAATTAATCAAAATCGTTTATGAGTTATATACAGTCCGAAACATTGCCTTAATGCATCCGTGTCAAATCCTCCACAATCTTAATGACATCCTCCACATCTGCACTCTTGCGTTCACCATTTAGCGTCAGCTGAAAAGCAACAAACAAACAAGAATTTTAGCCACTATAATTACAATTTAGATATGTCTAAAATGTACCTCCAGACCAAGTACAGCATCTCGCATCTTCTCGCGACCCAAGTCCAGAAAACTTTCAATCAGATCACCATCAATGAAACCCTCGCTGGGCTCCACTTTCGTATTGATTTGATAGTTACGATAATAGGTATGATCTATTTTGCCCACCGACTTGATAATCTTCTTTAGACGCTCCTCGAGGCCATGCAGGAAATCGTAGAAATCTTGAGGGATCTGGGTGACAATGCCAATGGCACCATTGCAGGTGCCATATAGAACACACCCATTTATAGGCGTTGTACGCTCGCCCACATTCTGCATGACCAGTGAGCCGTGGCGAAAAACATTGATAGTATCACCCAAATGGAAACGCGCCAACTCCGGCAGCAACTGACGTTCCTCATCTGTGGTCGCAGCACTGCAAGCAAAAGTCAGCTCATTAAATAAAGTCTATTAACAAGTACTAAAGTGCCTACCTATCCTTTTGGCATACAAAAAGATTGTCATGCGTCTCGCAGCCAAGAAAGGTATCATCATCGAGTATCTCAACGGCACGCATCCACTTGGGCTCACAGTCCCGGGCAATTTCCACAAATATGCCCTCCATTTGCTTGTGCTGCAGCAATGTGATGGAGCGCATCAAGTCACCGACTAGAATAAAGTCACCCTTGGCCTTCAGGAACAATGCCGCAATCATATTCTGTATGTTGCACTCCATGCGCAGCTCCTTCTCATTGGTCCACTCGTAGAGGCGCACAAAGCTGCCAATGCCGGCCAGAACTTTGCCATTAAACTCCACCAGTGCATAGCAAGTACCATCCACTTTTGTTTCAGCCACTTGGGTCAGTTTGTTGTCGTTATAGTGGAAAATGATGATACGTCCCACTTTTGGCTCCGGCTCGTCGGGAAAGACTAGCGAGGTGGCCACAACATAATAGGTATTGGGATCATCGCCAAGTTTGGCGGACATCAGCGATGAAATGGTCTCTGGCGGCACAAACTGATGCGAATGCAGCACCTC
The DNA here is from genome assembly GCA_035047385.1 of Drosophila tripunctata. NCBI lineage: Eukaryota > Metazoa > Arthropoda > Insecta > Diptera > Drosophilidae > Drosophila > Drosophila tripunctata. The sequence continues at coordinate 544,956 of JAWNPS010000017.1, forward strand.
AAAAGTATTCTGATCGATCACAAGCAAATTGTGTACATCAATCTCTTGTCCAACTTCAGCATTTGTTGTAGTCGAATTGCCGCCACCTGGCTTGGGCAATATATTCGAACTGCAGGTTATATTTTGAGCCTGGGTCGAGGCACTGTTGCGCAATGGTTTTGCCCCACCACGTCCATGGACATCGATGCGCAGCGTGGACACGGCGAATGTCTGAGAAGCCTCCTGATAGGCAATTCGACGGGGTCCCTCACCCAGTGGCACAGTGCGAATGTGCAACTTTTGGATCTCATCAATTGTACCCAAAATAACCGAGTTTTTGGTGGCCAAGGCCAAGCTATCCGGATAGGCCTGAGCATTTAGCGAGCACATGTGATTGACCTCCTTGAGGTTAACATTAGAAAACACAAGCTTGTGATTCGAAGAGTAGATGACCGTTGGACGATCCGAACAGGCAAACACATTGGTGGTGGAAAATGAACGGAAAGTACGCAATGTGGTCGGTTGAGTGCCCAGCGTCACTTTCTTCTTCTCTGTGAGTTGGCCAGTGGCCTTGTCCAAAATGAAATAGTACATGGAACCATCACCCAATGCGCACAACAGATAATGTATATCCTCAAAGGTGGTCATCAGTATCGAACGAGGTATAATCTCTAAAAAAAAAAAAACAAATACATTACTAAGTGTACACAAACTTTAATCAGTCACTATTTACCGCCACTTAGTTTCTCGGTGTAAATTGTCTCCAAGTCCGGCAGCGATAGTATAACTGCCGATATGTCTGTCCACAAACCAACTGCCACCAGATCTGACTTGTTCTGTTTCTCGTCCAAGGGTGTAACATCCAGACAAGCCACCTCGTATGGCAAGGTTTTGCGGCACTTCTCCACAAGGCTGCAATCCTCAATGCAAATGTAGAACAGCTCACGAGCTGAGGCAACCACCAGTTGTGTGCTGTTGCAGGAGACGACGCCAATGGAGCGATCGCCATCCGGTTTCCATTCACCAACAAGCGCCTTTGTAGCACTCTTCACCAGACGCACACTCTCCGATGTCACTTGTATGAGCTAACAGTTAAATGAGTTAGTAATCTAAATCTTTTTAAACTCTATTATTCTCTTCACTACCTGTTCGTGGTCCACATTGGCGCAGAGGAACGTTTGCAAATCGCTAACAAATCCTGGAATATCAGTTTCTTCAACCTCCTCGCCAGACAGCGTTAGAATACGTGTGTGTCCCACAAAGGCCAGCACCAGAGTGTTCTCATAGATGCTATCATCAATGCCCACCTTCAGTGACCACATGCCCTTAATGCCGGGCAAATCGATGCAGGCATGTTCCTGTATGCCAATACCAATGCGTATAATACGTAGGGAGCCATCCTTGAAGCTACCAGAGCACGTGATAATCTGACCCTGTCCCTGACGATCCAAATCCACAACAGCTATGTCCAGTATCGGTGCCAGATTGGTAAAGTTCTCCACGGGTATAACGTAGGAGCCGTCAATGGATTCTGAGCTCAGGCGCACCAACTGTGAATCGCCATGGCGACTGCCAATGTATAGAAATCCATTGTCCAAATAGGTAATGCACTCTGGTATGGAAATCTCGCCCAGTTGCTCCACCTTAATGTCCTTGACGGTGATGCCTTTGCTTGTCTCGGTGGTGCCCAGGAATAGCATATAGAGCTGACCATCCATGTTGCCCAGTAGATAACGCAATCCCTTGCTATCCACACGCGCATAGCAATTAATGGTGCTTTGGCGAAAGGTGAGTGGAGCAACGGCATGATAGTTGCTACCATCATGATATACAATGGACTCACGTCCAATCACTATGACGCCGCCAATGGGCGATGGCACTGGTATGAGCATAGTAGCCTCTGTTTCCACATTATCCTGCTTCCAGGCCATCTTTATGAATTCCTTGTCACGTAAATTGATCTCGTGCGACTTGACGTGTCGCCCATCACTATCCTTGTGTATGACAATGACTGTGGGATTCAAACAGCCGTGCAGAAACTCTGCATCGTACACTGCCAACTCGTCCATGCTGTAAAGAATCAGGAATGTAAAATTGTAAACCACAATTGTAGTCATAACTTACCGCAAATTAGTTGCCTTTAGCTCACTGGCATCCTTGTCCAGGGGTATTATTGTAAAGAGTCCCTGATACAAACACATGCCGATGACACGCGCTTTCGGATCAATTGCCGCTATAAAGCCCCCCTCAGAGGGTATGCCAACGGAATCGGATACATTGCCATTGGCCTTTGTTACCACTTGTATGCTGTCGCCGACCATGCGAGCCTCCAATATCATCACATTGAAACGACGCGTAAGTATGAACAACAGATCCTTGTTGCTGTCCGGTGGACGAAAGTGGCGCATTACCGTGATTTTGCCATTAATGTTGATCTCTTTCATGGGCCGCAAGCCCTCGGGTGTCACCAAATCGATTTCCACCTGATTATTGCGTGCAATAACCAAATTCAAGTCTGTTGGCGATGTGAAATTTCCTAAAAATAAAGCCGGCAGCAGGAAGCTATAAAATGAAGCAGCCACAACAGTGTTTTTTTTTTTTTTTTTCTTTTGCTACTTTACCCGTCAGACAAGCGACAACCGCAGTGGGTTTTTGGGCGGTCACCACATAATGATGCGACATTTTGTCACACTTGGCGTCTGCAGCAGTCAACGAACAAAAATAATTATGAAAACACGCTTAATTATTTTCGAAACTATAAAAATGCAACTTTGCAACACCAAAATGAGCAGCAAACAAAACGCGCTAAAAAAACCTCATTTTATTTCACCTATAAGACTGACTTTTACTTCGATCTGGCAACGCTGCCATGACAAAAAAAAAACTCAGAGTTGCTCTCGCGAGCTGTGCTGCAAAAATATCAAATATATATATCGTTACGCAACACTATTTATTAATGGCGACCGGATCGACTTGCTGAACCCTACATACGTGTTTGAAATTATAGAAAAATCATTTTTATAGTTGATTTTCAGTGTATAGGACACGAGTTTATTGTTAAATATATATATTAAAATACGCTACAGACATTTGACTGTTTGTTTGTTTGTTTGTGTTTGCCACAAAGTGTGCCGTTTAAGTGCCTAATACCTGCCATCGTTGGGTCAACCAAAAGAACATGGCGAGACTAACTAAAGTCTATAATACGGATGATGATGATTCTAGTTATGTAGGCAGAAGGCATTTGCCTTTGGTTGCGGGTGATAAGCTAATGGTGAGTACACGCACACAAAGAGACAATGAATGTTGCTGCTGCTGCTGCTGCTGCTGCTGCTGCTACTGCATAAATATTGTAATAAAAAGTCTTAAAAAATATGACCCCCTTCAACCCACATACACTGCTCTGCTGCTACTGCTGCTGCTGCTCTTGTATTTTTGCGTCTGTGTGTGTGCACATTGTCAAACTTTCATAACACGTACGCGTGCATTTGTGAGTGTGCGATATAATATGTGTGATCGAAGTACATATGTACATATATATGAATGTAAATAAATATCTATGTACGCATCGCTAGATTTGTCGACTGCGCTGCGCCCATAGATTTAATTAAAACTTCAGCATCAGCTTTGGCTTCACTTTTAGCTTAGATGCTCCGTCAATGCACCCCTGCAGCTGCACCTGTCACTTCACTTACTCCCCCCCCTTCTGCATCTAACCGTGTTTTGTATGTAGCGTTGCCATGTTGTTAAAGTGGCAACATTAAAACCTAAACAGGTTTCCACAAATGCACTTTTCTTTTTGGTCAGTTTTTTAATTGCTTTCAATGATTATTTCGTTTTTAGATGCTAATGGACCTGAACAGCAAAGGACTTGTTATAGACAGCCCACAGATACGGGGTCGCGAACTGGAGGAATTCTCACGTAAATTCAATCTGCTCACAGAGACGGAACGCAAGCAATCTCTGGAGATTGACAGCAGCAGTTTCATTTCGGTGCTAAATCAGTGCGTTCAATGCGTTGGCTGCCGGCGTCGTGTGGAACGTTTGTTTTACCAGCTTACCGAATCCGGACATCGTACACTAGATCCACTGGAGTTGCGTTCCACTTGCACGCTGGGCATTACGGAAGAGAAACTGAAAAGTCCGCAAGCACTGGGCACTCTACTCTATCGGCATCATGAGGTACTCAACAATCTGCTCGATAATAAGCTACGAAATAAGACGCGTTGTGTGCTCCACTCGCTGGACACGTTCCGGGCCAAACCGTTCTCAGAGACGTGGCGTGAAGTGTGGTCGGCGATGAGTCGCAATTGCCGCACTGAGGTAACCATTATTGAGACCAAGGAACTGCACGATGTGCTGGACAAGTATCTAAAGAAGCACAAGTTCTGTGCTGGTTGTCGTACAAAGGTGAGTAGCATTAACTTTATTTATAACATGTTTAGAGTATCTTTTGCTCATGTTTGTGCTTTTGCCTGCCTGCAGATCGAGCGTGCCTATAAAATACTCATTGGCGAGGTGTCCACCAAGGAGAAGGGCTATGCAGCTCAACTGTATGCGCACATACGCAAGTGTGTGCCCGATGAGCACATACATGTGAGCATGAATAAAATTGAGTTCCTTGATGCGCTCATTAAACGTGCCGAACCGGAGGTCAATGGCAGCTACTCAAAATTGCGTGAACGTCATGCCAAAACATTGGAGATTGCCCAGGAGGAGGTGCTCACGTGCGTTGGCATGATTATGTACGAACGCTTGCGTCGCATTTATGTTAGTCTGCGGGAGGAGGAGCGTGCCTGCCAGGTGCTGGCCGCTGTCGGTGTGCATGCGCTCTGTCGCAGCTTTCATGAGCGTGTGGAGCAGAAGCAGGGAATTAGTAACTTGGAGTTGCTATATCAGGAGATCAGTCGCGCTGAGAAGGCCAAGGAACTGAAGCGTGAGCAAAAGAAATTGAAAAAGAAGAAGAAGAAGGATGAGAAAAAGAACATGCATCGTCTGTGTGATAACAATGATAACAACAGCAATGCAAATGATGCCAACGACGCTGCTGCTGCCGAATCGGATGACGATGACGAAGACGATGAAGAAGAGGCGGATGCGGATGCTGATGCGGACGCTGAAATTGAAATGGAAATTGAGGTTGAGGCTGAGGCCGAGTCTGAGCCAATTGAGTCTGATGCTATCGATGATGGCATTGTTATCCACTGTGCGGACATTGAGCCGAAGTCGAAGCCATCGAGTAGTGAAAAACCAACGAAATCAAAATCGAAACCGAAGAAGCAACCGAAGAAAAAGAAGCAAAAATCTGCTAGCCAAAAGAAAGCCGCCAACAAGTTGTGTAATTACAATCATCTGGTGGACGTTGATGTGGATGTTGATGTGGATCTGTCCAAGGCTGGTAAATGCAACGACTGTTTGGCACCCATACCCAACTGTCCGTGCGAGCAGGATGTACGCGATTCTGGCTACGGCAGCGATCCACCCACATCGCACGCCAATTCGCCCATCTCCAGCGCAATCTCTTCGCCCGAGGGCTCAGAGGTTTCATGCTCGGATGGGCTGTGCAATCATGATGGTCTGCTGCTGCTGCTGGATGAGGAGCAAAGTGTGGCAGATGTTGCGGCACGCAACAGTTATGTGTCTGATTTGCTCTACGGACAGCAGCAGTTGCAAATGGAACACAAGTTCTCTTTGCTGCAGATGTGGGTGAGTAAAGAAGCGAAAGATATTTTATTTAAATGATGTTTATACAGATCTCTAATCTATTTAATTCTCTGCATATTCCATAGGACGACTTTGACGACTACGATAAAGACGATGAAAACTGTTGTTACATTCCCCAAGAGGTGGTGCTGGCATATCAATATCAGCACGAGCAAGTGCAGCGTCAGCGCGAAAAGCTACGTGCCACATTGCGCGAAAACTTTGAGCGTTTGTGCCTGCAGCGCGGTGTCCATACAGGCAGCACCGCCGCCAACGCAACCAATGCCACCTCCACTGGCCATTAAAATGCATTAAAACCGTTGTAGTTATTCAGTCGCGCGTTGCGATTTCCAAGAATCCAACGCGCATTGCATTCAAAATACATACATATAATTTTTTTTTGTTTTTTGAAATAAATGAAGTATAAAAGTTATGCTTATTTAATATGTTATATCATATATATAAATCTTAACTATTACGGCACTCCTCATGAAACGGTTCGAGAGTACGCAGATCACGCCACGTTGGTGGCAAACCATTGGCAATATATTTGCTGCAACGCTTGCAGGGCTCAATGAATAGCTTAGTGTGACTATTTAGCCACGTTACATAGCTCTTAACCGCCAGATCGGGCAGGGTGGGTGAGAAGAAGTGCAACATGGCGGAGTGTGCATGTTCTTGCACCTTACGGAATACCTCATAACGAGATTCGGCCCACAGATCATCATACTCAAGCGTCTCATCGTAGCCCTTGATGGTCACCCACTCGATTAGTACACCCTTGAAGACAATTGCCGCCTTCAGTACATTGCTCATGGTCACCATGGCAACGGCATTGGAGCCAAATGGTCGGAATACTTTGTACGATGTATGCGGCGGATGATTAATCTCACTCAAGAGCTTATCTATATGACTGTTGGGGTAAGGTATGAGAAACATTCCATATTAGTGATGTAGATTAAAGTGAGACAACAATAATACCCTGTGGCAAAAGGGTGTACTCACTCTGGATCGTTGTTGAAGGAGGAGAAGGGCAAGCGCTGCCGCTTCTGGGAGCAATAGTTATAGGATCGACGCAGTGTATTTTGATTGAGATTGTTGAACGCCAGAAAGCTGTGATCATGCACCTTGTCGATCCACTTGTAGCTGTTCACTAGCTGCGGATAGAGCGCCTGGCGCTCCTGTGACGTCTCCTGGGCTAAAAATGTGGTGTTGCCCAAGTGGTAGGCTGTGGGTGGCACCTGCAAACCATTTATCAGTTGCTCCACTTCGCTGCACACACACACACGACACGATAACTATTTAAAAACTGTTTAAAGTTAATTTAGATTGTTTACTTACCGCAACTGCGAGTTAATTGCACCGAATCTGTCTTGAAAATCATGCACGAATTTGTTGCGGCTTTCTTCAACGCCTTCGCCGTCGGTGCCATCGGCTAGATGCTCAAAGCATTGTCTTACATTGGAGCGCAGATTCTTGACCGCCGTTAATGTTAAATTCAGTTTATCCATTTGCATAGCGATTGTTTTTCTTTTATTATTTTTATATGTTTGCAAATTTGTTTAAAGAAAACTGCATACAATACAGGGTCACACTGTTAGGCAGTTATCGGCTAGCCACCACAAAACAGCGGCATGCACTATAGTTGGCAACACCGCTGCGTAAATATTTTGGCATTTAATGGCAAACGCAATTCGGTCACACAGCATTCATTCAATTCATTTTGGAGTCTTGTAATTGTGTGTCTGTCGCTCGCATTGGTTTTAAAATAAACCATAAATAATGGGCAATAAATCGTCACTCTTTCTGCGCCACGAAGAAATTGCCCAAATACAGAATGAAACCGGCTGTAAGTAGCAATAATCAATCAAGTATAGTGCAAGAGAAAAACCTGTGCAATCATTATCTACTTATAACCTTGGTAGCAGACGATTTCGATTCCATCGACAATTCGTTGAAATTATTCTCCAAAGCAAATACGCAGTTGCTAAAAGCTTTAGGTGCTAATAGTTATAACAATTTCTCACACTTGCCTATAACAATTGTAGTATGTACATTAGTTTATTGCTTGCTTCAATCAATCGTTTCAATTATTTGCCATAGTCAGAGTCATTAGCGTTGAGTCGCAACTGTTGTTGTTGTTGTTGTTGTTTTTCTAAACAAACATTTGAACGTATATATGTAATTTACATAAGCACCAACAAGAAATGGCAAATGCATTTGTGACGTCATCGCAGCTAATGACTGACCAATAGTCGCACACCTTGGGTACAAAGTTTTGTGCAATCGTTTGATGTCCGCCGTAGCATTTATCAGTTGTGTACCAAGTGCCTGTGTGTGATAAGGCACTGGATACAAAACGATCCAAGTATTGTGCTTAGTATCAACTTTTGATAATAGCCAATGTATACGAGCGCCATTTGTGCTGTTATCAATGGCAATTTATGATGCGCTGTGGCGAGGGTATAATGAGTCTGTGCTAGAATAGAACATATGCGATTTAAAATATAGTTTTAAACTTTTAAATTATTTTTTATATTGTAACTTTAATATTAAATATGTCGACTGATCATAGTCTGACATTAAATAAATAAATAAATAAAAACCTATTTTAGGCAATTTGTTATGGTATCTCACAGTCGAGCACTCTCCTTTTGCAGGGTATTTGTCAAGCGAGCACTCTCTCTCACTATGCTGACCAAATATAAAGTTTTACAGCCCCAAAACCATATAATATATCCACTAGACTGCTTACTAGGGTACCTCTTAGTCAAGCACACTCTCTCTCACACCTGCATTTTTTAAACCCCACTCCTCTTTCGCCACAGTTACTCCCAATCAAATTGAACGCTTGTACTCGCGTTTCACATCGCTGGATCGCAACGACTGCGGCACACTCTCCCGTGAGGATCTGATGCGCATACCGGAACTGGCCATAAATCCGCTATGCGAGCGCATCGTGCACTCCTTCTTCGCGGATAGCTCCGATGATCGGGTTAACTTTCGGCAGTTTATGAATGTTTTGGCCCACTTCCGGCCATTGCGGGACAACAAGCAGAGCAAACTGAACAGCCGTGAGGAGAAGTTGAAGTTTGCCTTTAAGATGTACGATCTGGATGATGATGGTGTCATTAGTCGCGATGAGTTGCTCTCCATACTGCACATGATGGTGGGCGCTAACATTAGTCAGGATCAGTTAGTGAGCATTGCGGAAAGAACCATTTTGGAGGCGGATCTGGGTTGTCAGGGCAAGATATCGTTTGAGGATTTCAGCAAAGCACTGGAACGCACCGATGTGGATCAGAAGATGTCCATAAGGTTTCTCAATTAGAAGTGGCCCCCAAAAAAACTTAAGAGAAACTTTTTAGTCACTGTGTACCAAATAGTTTAGTCAAAGATCGAGGCATTAACACTGTAACTGTAACTGTAGTTTTTATATAGAAACTATATACTGTATATATAGAGAGAGAGGGCGAGAGAGAGAGAGAGAGGGAGAGTGATGTATGCAGTTATTATATTATTGTTGCTTGCTTTTTAATGCTAGTTTTTTTAACTTGCACAATTAATTAATTTTGTATTAAATTTTTTTGAATTTGCGACGCTTTCATTCCGCTCTTAATGTAAAATTTGATGGCATTTGTTTATGATTTAATTAATTCAATTTTGCTGCTTAAAATAAATGAAAAACACACAATTGTAAATACAACAGAATTGATGTATGTATGTATATGAAATGTAGTTTATTGTATTATCAGGCGATCAATTGGAATCTATAATATATATATTTGTGTATATGGTTAATGTATGTGACTAAATATGTAATTGAAATTGCCGTTGCCTTATGCCAAAAATGCCTTAAAGGCGTGTGGCGTGTTTGTGTTGTTGCATGCAACAGGCTGTTTGAAATTACTACATGTCTTATCACTTAGGTGGTCGAGGAGACGGCCAATTTCTTCAGATGCTCCATGAATAGCTGCAGCGATACATCATCCGTGAGCACGGGAGCACCGCCATCCTGTTAGAAGAAACATAAAAACTGTTAGCCAACTGGGAGTGGGAGGGAAACAAGTTAGAGTGAGAAGAAGCGAATCAGCTAAGACCAACACCAAGAGAAGCAAAAAGACCCAAAAAAAAATATAACAAAATATATATTGTATGTTTACTACCGTTGTCTGACCAATGGGCGGCTGTGGGCGTGGTAACAAAACGACAAGAGCGAACAACGAGGAACACAACAAAATAAAAAAAAACAAAAACGAAAAACAAAAACATATTTTTTGAAAACTTTTGCTATCAAAAGAAACAACATAAAGTTTTTAAGTTAAGAGAGCTAGTTGTTGTTTTTTTGAACCTACCTGACCATAGGCATACATATTGTTGTGCGTCTGCGATGGATTGACCTTGGAGAGCAAGAAACGTGCCTGGGAGCCACCGTGTTCGGTGTCAATGTAACGTGGCATTGGGAAACGTGTCTGTAGAATCTCTTGGGCATCATCGACTGGTGCTTGGAGCAATTGCTTAAAGTTATCATATTCGGGCATATCCTGATACTTGAGTGCACGCCATTGGGCAATTGTTTCGCCATGATAGATGAGTATCTGGAAGAATGTGTCCATGAGCAGTATACGATCCGCTTGAATTGAGGCTGTATCGAGTAGCACCGGTTCCGGTGGTCCATTAAACGAATAGCTATAAAGTATGGGCTGTATCATGATCAAGGATTGGGTGAGGTCCTCGCGCATCAGCATGTGTCGATAGAATGTGGTCTCGTCGGGTGAATTATTGAAGACCTGCAGGAACTGCGAACGGCGCAAATGATACATGAATTGTGGAAACAAACTAAAGTTTTGCGATAGCCGAAAACTATTGGGATCATCCTTGGAGTACTCGCCAAACTTCTGGCACTGCAAAACAACAACAACAGAAGCAACAATTTACAAGTGCTGATATGGCAAGTAATAGATATATATATACCAAGCGAATCAGCTGACGATCTACCCAGCGTAGAATGTCTGGTCCCTCATCGGTCTCGGCACGATAGACAACCATGCGTGCCATGAGCACTGCCGCCGCCTCCTGATCAAAGCCAGCGCTAATATGATGCACATTTGAGGTGGCATCTGCCCAGCTGCAAAACGGAACAGATTGGTTATTATCACTTATCGTGTTGGTAACAGATGTCTACTTACTTTCTGGCCAATGTGGTGACACGTATGCGCCGCTGACCGCTTGGATGCTGATACTGTGTAATGAACTGTATGCAACCACGTCCACCTTGGGGTATGGGTGCGGCATGCTGATTGACCACCTCAAAGAAATAGGCGACCGTGGAGCTAGGATTTAGTGTACATAGCTTCCATTGCACCGTATTGCCCATGCCGATCTCCACATCCGACACCGACGGGCTCTTCACATTCAGCGACACACACGAGCCGATGCCGCCCGAGATTTTCAGCTCGCGCGAGCACTTCACCTCCAGTGTGGCATTGAATGCCATTTTAAGATCATTGCGACTATCGCGTGCAAAGACACGCTGGAATGTCTGCTTGAACAGTGACGAATTGAATGAATCACCCATGACCATATGGCCACCGGTGGAATTGCATAGCTGTTTCATTTCCATCAGACCGGTCTGATCCAAGGCACACGAGTATATATCAATGCTATGGCCATTGGTTGCCGCACGCAATGCCAAACCATCGAAATGCTTGATGGCCTTCTTCATGAACTTGACATTATCCTTGTGTATATCGTGATGGGAGCGTATGGGATGCTTTAGCTCATCGTCGACCACTTGGCCGGGACCCTGGGAGCAAGGACCACCGACAAATGACATAATGCGACCACCCGTATTCGGATAGGTGCACTCCAGCAGGCCCACTGCTATCGAGAGAGCAGCGCCCGTGGAGCGCAGATAGCGCTTGCCCTGCGGCACCGGCCAAGGATCACGTTGCAGCTCACTCAGCAGATCACCCAGCGCTGCATCGCACTGGCTGATCGGCTGTAGAAAGCGATGTGCCGGCGGCACATGTCCCCCACTCCAACTCCAGCTCCAGCCCCACCCGGTGCATTGGGCATCTGCCCTGGTTGACCCGGTTGACCGGGATGCGGTGCCACACCACGTCCAATGCCCAGCATATCTTGCACCTGCTTGGCAGTCAAATCTTTAGTGCCACGAAACACATAACTCTTGGAGCAGCCATCGGTGCCCAGTTCATGAACTTGAATCATTTTACCAAATGTTATCAAGCCCACCAGTGCATTGGGTGGCAGCAAACTTAACGACATCTGCAGCGAATCCTTTAAAGCGTCCAACTCCTCCTCATCCATGCACGTATCCACCAGGAATATAAACACTGGCGGCATTGTGGGTGCACGCGTTATGGTGTACTCAATTGTGCTGAAACCCGGTATCAACTCAGCCGGCTGATGTTGCTCCGAAATGGCAGCATATTGCGGTGGAAACTACAAAACGAAGGGTCAAGAGTTCAACTCGAATTTCCAATGTGATTTCAAAGTACTTACGGGATTGCGTTGAAAGCAAAAGTTGCAGACCCAGAGCTTGGAGCGATAGTCCACCTGGCACAGTGGATTCAATATAGCCCGACAATTGCCGCGGGTGCATAAAACCGGTTCATACTGTATCGGTGGCAAGTCGGGGCGCTCTTTAAGGGGCTGATAGAGACACGCAAGCGGTACGACAAGGCGACTGGCATCGATGCGACTGGACGGCCAGACGTTCCATGTTAGACGCACACCGTCACGATCCTCGTTCTGCTGGATGAACTCCTCGTAGGTAGTCATCGTTGAAAAGCCTTTACTGGCGTTTTAACAGCGTTTTATTTAAGCTCAAATGAAATTGAACTCGCAGCAAGTCTTATTGGAAAAATCGTTTGGCCAGGCCACGTCACGGATTTGACAGTTGGTTGCGTAGCAATCAGCTTTTGATTACCCACACACTGCCATTCGACATGCAAACAATGCAACTTTCTCGTTTGTTTTGTGTATTGTAGTGCTGTCAATAATTGGTTAACATCAGTTATGCCTTTAAAAATGTTAAATATTTAAATATGTTGCAATTAACAAAATAAAATGTTATAAACAGACACACAATTCAAATCGAGTGGACAGCACTGTTTGCAAATGCAGCCCTGATGCAGCTGTTTGCTCGTCGTTGCCGTATTGTATGTTTGTGTGTGTGTATGTGTGTATTTTTTTTTAGAGTTGTTTCTAAGATGGCGACGAAAAAAACGCGTCTTATGTGAATGCAAATGCAATCATAACAACTTTAATTTTATGCTAATAAATGTGCGCTAATTTGAAACAAAACTATTGAAAAACAGTGCTGGACAAGTACAATATATATTACATGTGAAATTTGGTGCGAAAGTTTGCGTGAATATGGCCACAAATATGTATCGAGTCGGAGGTGAGAAAAAAAAATTTTTTTTTCCATACTCGCTTTTCTATCATCTTTCGTTATCGGCGCCGTCGTCTCACTGTTTCGCCTGCTCGTTTTTTGTGCGTGTGTGTATGTGTGTGTGTGTGTGTGTGTGTGGGACTCCAGAGTTTGGGAATTAATGAAAGTGCATTATAAAATATTATCAAATCTTTGTATGCACAATGCTATGTATACTCCCCGCCCGCCCGACGACACGTTTAATGCTGCTGCTGTTATCATTACGAATGATGATACATGAAATGCGTTTATATTTTATGCGCCTTGAAATTGTCGAAATTTTGCCGACGCGAGTTTTGAACAACGTAGACGATTTTTCAAGCGGCGGCGGCAATGGAACATCAAGTAACCGGTCAAGGAGTGCGAAAGGGAGGGGTTATACATATGTATATGCATATGTGTGCAAGTGTGTGTGTGCAGCAAATTGTCGCAGCTGCAGCAAGTGTTTTTGTACCAATGTACATGTCGTTTCTGTTTGCTCCGATAAGCATTAGCATTGATGATGTGTATATATGTACATATATGTGCGGTATAGGGTTTGGGCATACATATATATATATAGTGATGAAATGAAATTGCATTGACTAAGCAAACTCGCTATCATAGTGTTTTTAAATATATGTGTATATAAATATATTTCGTTATAATTTTGTGCCTTGTTTTGCATTTTTTTTGGCATCTTCTTACGTTTAAAACAAAAAAAAAACGAAACTCGTTTCCCTTTTACAATTTAATGCAAATACTTTTACACGCATTCATTAGCCATTCATTTTCTTGCTCTTTCGCTCGCTCGCTCACTCGCTCACTCCTTAAACGATGACGTTATTGTGTGTGTTCTCTTCACCTGTCCAATTGTACAATGCTTCTCCTGCTGCTGCTTCTTCTTCTTCTTGCACCATTTTCAATGCAAATGAACCTCTAAATAATAATAATAAAAAAAAAGTACAAAAACCCAAAAACTGACACATGCATAAATTACGTCTTTTTATGGTATTTGCTATCACACGCGTTGCTGCCAGAATTGTGCTGCTTGTTAGTCACTTTTAATAGCCAAGCAAACACACATACGAATACACATACATACAGCAGCCCCAAAGTGCGACACTTTCTTTTACAACAAGCAAAATGCAAAAGATACATTTTCCTTTTATTTAATGCTTGATCGCTGCTCTTTTTTTTGTTGTTGTTGTGTATGTGTGTTTTTTTTTCTCCACATTTCTTTTCTTTATGAATTTTTGTCTCTCTTCTATCGGCTTTCGTTGCTGCCTCGCCGCTGCTGCTGCTGTCGCTCTTCGGCGTGGTCAAAACCCAAGCAACGGTTTCTGCGACAGGTTCCGCACCGTTGTCTCTGTTCGCTGTTCATTCGCCTTTAGTCTCAGTCTCAGAGCCTCCACTGCTCTTGTTGTTGTTGTTTCTGTTGCTGTTGCTGTTTCGCTCTTTGGATGGATGAATGCCCACATTTGTATTTAATTGAGCAACACACGGCGCATACTTTTCAATTGTACTGTGTGCTCGCAATTAAGCGGCGTGTCCACCACCATCAGCAGCAACAGCAACAACGCATAATAATGCTGTGATTTTTCACTCACTCACACACACACGCAGCCATAAAGACTGAGTCGTAAAGAGAATTTATAATCTTATAAATTCGATTGTTTATTAAACACACAATTATAGCGTTAATAAAAAATATTCATATATGGGTATGATCTGTAGCGAATAAGGGTTAAGTAGGGACAGTTAAATGATATTTCAAATAATCTATTGTTCGGAGCTATTTGAGATCTGACTTTTTTAATAGGGTTATAATGTAGAGACCTAAACTGTAATATACATAAAAAATAATTAATTAACATTTAACTTTAATGTTTTATGTAGCATAAATAGTTTAAACACTACAGAGTAATATTTTTATTGCAAATTTAAAATAAAAATGTACTTTTAGAGCTGACAGACTGCGCTACTATCGATAGTTTTTAATTTACTATCGATAGTACCAAAAATGTACTTAAATTGTATTAATTTGGGTACGTAAAGGAGCTATAAAATTAAATGTATGTTGAATGGGTTTAAGACTTGGTAAATCATTGATCTTAAGACAAACTTTAAATTAAATTACTTGAAATCATTTGATTGTTTGTTAAAAATTAGTAAATTAAACCTAAAAAATATACATACTTTATAATATTCATTTATATAGAATTCAATTATATAAATTCAGTTATTACAATTTTTACCGATACAATCGAATTTTTTTAAATTAAAACTCGAGTTTCGCAGCTCTAACTTTCATATGCAAATGTACAATCGTCGTGCCATTTTTATGTTATTTTTTTTAAATGAATTGAAAAAATTATATTCTTTTTGTTGATATTTAAAGAAAAATATATGAGTTTACTCAACTGCATTAAAAGAAAAATTGTTTAAATCAATCACAAACTACATTTTTTCGACTCTGCATATTAAGTTTTCATCTGTACGAAGACATTATTGGGAGACTGTAGGTACAATATTTGAAGTGAACCGAAGTCTCACGAGTAATGAGCAAAATATTGCGCATCTCTAATAAGTATATATGTATCTGTAGAGTGTATGCTTGCTTTGGTTGAGTGTATCTATGTGTGCTCGTGTATCTGTTGGTATGCGTTTACCTGGATGCGTTTGCTTCCATTTCGCTTTGATATAATGAATGATTTGCTGCTGCACTCCATCCATCGGATGGAACTGTAATTATTTTTGCACAGCAGCAACAGCAGCAGCAACAGCAACAACTAGAGTGTGCTCATATTTCTACCCGTAACTGTATATGCTCAGTTTGATGTTAATGCAATGCATATTTTTGTTGTCGCAGACTACGTCTACGTTGAGACAACGCCGAATAGTCCCTTCCTGATACGACGCATCGAGGAGTTGAATAAGAATCAAACTGGCAATGTGGAGGCGAAGGTCATGTGTTTCTACCGCCGTCGTGATCTGCCCAACCCACTTGTACAGCTGGCGGATAAGCATCAACGTAAGTACAACAACAACAATAACAACAACACACATTCTAGTTATAAGTTATGTTTCTTTCTTTTTTTTTTTGTTGGCGAGCTACTTAGTGAGGTTATGTATGTTACTTCAAAGTGTTGCCTTCGCGGCCTTCGCAAAAGTCAGTTAGTCCCCCCCTCCCCCTCACCAACAGATCCTCTGAGCGTATTTTCACCACAGAAACCAAAAAGCTTCGTCAAAGTCGTAATAAATGAACGCAATAGGAATAGGAATAGGAATCCACCATACGCCGAAAAGCAAAACCGAAGTTGCTCCACTTCTAGCAGCAGCAGTGCTGCCACCCCACCCTATTAACGGCATATGCCCAGTGTGCAATGTGTCAAAGTATGGCAACACCCAACATGCACACGCATACACACACCTACACACCCACTTAGCAGCAGCAGCAGCAACAACAACAACAACAACAACAACAACAATGATAAAAGCCGACATCAAGAGCAACAAGAACCGCAATGACAACAACTGTAAAGCAAACGCATACACACACACAGCCAAAAGCGTACTGAGTAAACGGGAATTCGAGCATCCGTAGCTACAACAACAACAACAAGTGTATAAGCATATAAGCATAATATGTGTAGAGAGGCTGCACTGTACTTCGATGTTGTTGCTGTTGTTGTTGCTGTTGCTGTCTGCTGCTGCTGTGTTACCGTTTTTGGTTGCTAGCAGGCGCCGTCAGCCTCAATGTAGGAGAATGGGATGGGGGTATACTAGGCAGCAGTAGGTAGTAGGTAGACTGGCTGTCTACCTCAGTGCCATTCTCTTACTCTCTCGCTCTCTCTCTATCTATCTATCTCTCTTGCTGCCCATTTTCATGAGCCCTGGCATTGCAGAAGCATTGAAAGGAGCCGCGCTTTGCATTCATGTATACATACACACAGTGAGGACAGAGTGCGAGTGGAGAGAGAGATAGAGAGAGGCAGGGAGACGTGTAGCGAGAGAAATAGAGAGGGGAAAGCAACTAGCAGTCATCATCATGGACATGGACACGGACAGACCACTCGCGCTGTATCTTTCTTCCAAAATCCATACATATACGTATATATATATATATATATATATATATATACATATGTACGTAGACAACCCCCAAATCGGTGGGGTTGCTGCTTGGCCCACTCGAATTCGATACGTGATCCAACGAAAATGCGTTTTTCCAACGCGGACAGCTCCACATCATACCACCACATCCGCACACACATTGCGTCGACAATGCCCATTAGCGGTAACCTTTTGGTACGCCCCCCCCCCCCCCCCCCCAATCCCCTCTATTTGGAGTTGCTCTCAATGCTTGCTGCATAGCTGTGCTAATCATTCATTTAAAAATTAGCACACCAACTATACCACAAATAGTATATCAAGCGTGGCAACACAAGATACAAGATACAAAAATAAATGAAAACAAGATACGTAAAAAAAACCAAACAAAAAAAATGAAAAACAAACTCAAAGCTGAGCGCACTGGCCACGACAACGGTTCGAGCATAAAACGTGTAACCAAAAAAAAAAAATACAGCTTTTTTATTAATAGCACACCGCACACTTGATACCCTCTTAGATGTGCTTTTTTAAATACAAATTTCATGCAGTTTCTTTGAGTATATCTTTGGTCCGATCTAATTATGTTTGTATTACTACATTTAAAAAAAAAACCATCAAGTTTGGAGGGAAATAGCTAGAAATGGTCAAAATTGTAAATGCCAATTTTTGTCAAGTAATGAGGCTTTAAAACAAGTGCCAAACACTATTTGCAGTACTACGGAAAGATACAAAAAAAAACCCATTAATAAGGTTTTCAATCAAATCAAATTCAACTCCCAATATTATTGATATCAATTTTATGATAAAATATCTTACGTAATATATACATAAATATTATGTATTATGTTTAACATAACTAGTAAAATTCACTACAAAATTTATAGCCAGTAATTTTGCGAGTTGAAATTAAATTGTAAATTGATAAAGGGGTTTAATTTGATGTTTTAAAAATTATTTTGTAACTTTTCTTGTACACAAATGAAAATCCCAATGCAAAGCTTAATGAGCGACACACTTCGTCACATATTCAAAGTACTCTCTGCGTAGAGCATGAAAACTGAAATACGCGAAGCAGCGGCAGAGAGGCAGACACAGTGGCAACAAACACAACGCACACGCCTCCATCTGGCAACCCCACTTGCCCGCACTTGCCAGACTTTATGCTGTTTCCTATCTATGTGCACACATTCCCACCCCACCTTACACCACCCCCTTTGAATTGCTGCTGCTACTGCTGCTTCTTCTTCCTTTTCTTATTTTGCTTCTTCTTCTGTACACCTACGCTCTTGTAAATTCAGCAGTGCACCCACACACACACACACATTCTGGAGAGGAAGGGGTTGCTTGGATTGGATGGTTGCCCCATTTGGCTTTGAGCACTGGGCTCGAACTCCTTGGCAGCCACCACCACCCCTTGAATTACCCCCTCCCCCATTCCGGACAGCGAGGCTATGTAGCCCACCATCCCCCCCACCCCCCCCCCTACCACACCCAACCCCTATACCATCCATCCCTTCTTCATGGCTTGTGTGGCGGCGGGTATTAAAAATAAATTCAAAAAGTTTTGTATTTATTTTGCTGGGCTTTATATTCGTGTTGCGCAAAAACGAAACGAAACGCGACATCTTTTAGTAAAATTACTTTTTGTACTTAACCTCACTTAAAGAGCGCGCTGCCAACTTGTTTTTTTTGTTTGTTTGTATAATAGTTTTATATTAATCAACTAAATGATGCTACGCTTGTAAATATTAAATCTATATGCATATGTATATTTGTAAAATCAACATTTCCCAATATCACCAACTTTTCACCCATTCACACACACACATTGATAACACCACATCCTACCAAACAACAACAACAACAACAACATTTCGCTGATGCAGTCGCAACCGCTGAGGATTCACCGCTGGCCACGAAACTGAAGAAAACCTGGCTTAGAACACCCGTGGGCGAGGAGCAGGCGGCGCAAGCTGTGCTCGATCCCTCAATAGGTACAAAACTGGCAAAAAAGCAGCTAATAATAATAACAACAAATCACAAATTAATTAATTAATATCATTGTACGTAGTTAAAACACATTTATGTTTATTGGGAATGCAAATTACTTTGAAGCACAGCATTTTCTGTTTATTAAACTCTTATTAAATGCATTGTAATTACTTTTATTTTTATTGGTGAGCATGGTATTAAGCTGTTAATTGTTTATGAACTTTAGATATATTTAATGAAAAGATTAATAGTTATGTCGTGTATGATTAGAAAGTATAGTTAAATTGATTAGGTATTTCTATTAGTAATTGTTCAATCAGTAGATATATTTGTTATAAGTTAGAAATTCAATATATATTTTTGTTAGATTTTTGAGAGTATTCTCCAAATATTTCTTTTAGTAATCGATATATGTGTCTGCTAGAATCATTCTGACACTCTTTATGAATATTTTTTATAACAATTCCATACTATAAATTATTCAAGCTATCACATATCATCAGTGTTACTATATGTTTAAAGTATCCTGTTGAATGTCAAAAGTAGTATTTAAATACAGCGTTATTAGTAATTAAAATTATATGCTAAACGCCAACATTATTCAATATCTTTATTTATGTTTTAGTGATAATAAAAATATGAACTAACTCAATTTTGTATGCTACAAAAAACATCAACTAAAAATATTTATTATTTTATAATTTAGCTGTAGTAAAACATTTGATGATTTCAGTAACTAGTAATGCATATTTATATTAGAGATTGCCTTTGGGAAATTAAATTTATTTTATATGTTGATGAGCTTATTGAGGTTTAGTGCCGTGTTGTAATGTGTAGTCTAGATACGTACGTCAAAATTGGTCATGCATTGGTTGATTGGTTCTAAACTTAGTCCTTGTACTTAGTACTCAGTACTTAGCACTGCTCGTATGTTTGTCTGTAACTCAAGTGTGGCATTTACTTATCAAATATTTGAATTTGGTTTTTGTTTTCAGCTGCACTCGAAGAGGAACGCATTAGCCCAACGCAAGCGTCTTCCGGCGCCGCTACCGGCAATTCCAGCACCAATAACAACAATAGTAACAACAACAATAATAACAACAGCAGCAGTGCTGCGGGCGGTGCTTCTGGTGGCGGTGGCGGTGGCGATGGAGGAGGGGAGAAGAGTGAAGCGCTAACAAGTAAACAGCGATACCAGATCAAGCATCGCGAACTGTTTCTATCGCGACAAGTTGAGACGATACCCGCCACACAAATCCGAGGAAAATGCTCCGTCACGCTGCTCAATGAGACGGAGTCATTACAAAGCTATCTCAATAAAGACGTGAGTTGTTGTAGTATCACAGAAATGAGAATTGTTATTATTTGCAAACCTTTCAAAATATATTAAAATGTGTGATCTTTCTCTCTATTATAGGACACATTCTTCTATTGTTTGGTCTTCGATCCGAATCAAAAAACGCTGCTCGCCGACAAGGGTGAGATAAGGGTCGGCAGTCGCTATCAGTGTGATATACCCGCCAAGCTAAAAGACACCGCCACAGATGAGCGCAAACTGGAGGAGCTGGAGTCACTGGTGTGGACGCCGGAGCACAGTTTGACCGATCGCAAGATCGATCAGTTTCTTGTCGTCTCGCGCTCAATTGGCACCTTTGCCCGCGCCCTCGACTGCAGCAGTTCGGTGAAGCAACCCTCATTGCACATGTCTGCTGCGGCAGCCAGTCGAGACATTACACTGGTGAGAAACTAAATAAACAAATCTATATCTCATGAACTTACTAATCTGTTTGTTTTGTATCTTTGCTAGTTTCACGCAATGGACATTTTGCACAAGCACGACTATTCTATTGAGGAGTCAATGTCCTCCTTAGTTCCTTCCACTGGGCCAGTGCTCTGTCGCGATGAAATCGAAGATTGGAGTGCATCGGAAGCTAATCTCTTTGAGGAAGCCTTGGATAAATATGGCAAAGACTTTAATGATATACGACAAGATTTCGTAAGTAGCATAGTTTTTACACTTGGTTAAGTGAAATGCTAAGCATTCTTCTCTCACAACACAACAGCTGCCATGGAAAACGCTTAAACAGATTATTGAATACTACTACATGTGGAAGACCACCGATCGGTATGTGCAGCAGAAGCGCGTCAAGGCTGTTGAGGCGGAACTGAAGCTAAAGCAGGTCTATATACCGCAATATAATAACAATGGCAAAGGCAATGGCAACAACAGTGCCAATGTCAAGGCGGGCAGTGGTGCCGGTGGTCCAGGTGGCATTTATAATGGCACCACCAATGGTGGCGCCGATCTATCCAACAATGGCAAACCGTGTGAATCGTGCGGCATAACAAAATCATCACAGGTAAACTAGACACTTGTATTTCAATTGAGTAAGATCTTTTACTATATATGTATTTCAATTTGCAGTGGAATTCCTTTAGTAATGGTCATCTGGCGTGTCGACTTTGCCAGAGCTGTTGGGACTATTGGCGAAAGTATGGCAGTATGAAATCGGCGCATAAGGGCGATGTCAATGATGCTGGCGAGGCTAAGAAAAAAGCTGCTATTGCTGCGACGCCAGCGTCGGCATTAACAGCTACCGGAGCCACAACTGTGGTCGATCTTAACGATGACGAAAAAGTCAGTGATCTAAGCAATCGTCAATTGCACAGGTATTTGAATTTAATACGCTTTAAATGATAGATAGTATGTTATTAATACGCATATTTGCAGGTGTTCCATTGTCAATTGCGGCAAAGAGTTCAAGCTAAAGACCCACCTGGCGCGTCATTATGCGCAAGCGCACGGCATTGCCATCAGCTCCGGCTCTCCACGGCCCATAATGAAGACGCGCACTGCCTTCTACTTGCACACGAATCCCATGACGCGTGTCGCTCGCGTCGTCTGTCGGAGCATTGTGAAGCCGAAGAAGGCGGCGCGACAGAGCGCATACGCTATCAATGCGCTGTTGGTCAAGCAGGAATGTAAGTATAATATTTTTGTATATTCCAAACTATAACTAATTACATGTCATTTCTGTTTTTTCTTTTTGTATAGTTACGAATCGTATTAGCGGTAAATCGCAAGCGGAGATCAAAAAGATGCTTTTGCTCAAACCGAAGGATCGTGGCAGTGTCACAAAAATTGCAAATCGTTTGGGTGCGCCTGGCAGCGGACCACACGAGTGGTTGGTGCTAACGCCCAAGGATAAAATGCCACAACCCATTGTTGTCTCATTCCCAAAGCCGCCCAAAGCGCCAGACGGTAGTTTGGTCTACGAGCGGATTCCCAACAAAACACCCGATGTTGTTGCCGTACCCGTTGCGGCCGACAAAGAGCTATCCATAATTCCAGCGCAAGCAACGTCTACGATACGCAAGCGTGCCCACGAAGAACAGCAACTGAATGGTACGGAAGGTGAGTTAATAGAGAGAATAAATAGTATAAACAAATATATAAATGTTTACAAAACTTTGTTGTTTCATTTGCAGTAACCATTGTGCCCAGCGGTCCACCTGCCAAACGTCCCAACAAGGATCCAATGCCTTCGCACTGCCCCAGTCCGGAGCAATTTGCTGCCATGATGGCCGCATCCGGGCAGCCTCTCTCCAGACATCACGTAAGTCTTAACGAAATTGATGTTAACAACATTCAACTAACTTGTTGTTTGACATCTTTCAACAGCTCAACGGTAAGCAGAAGATTGCGCAAATGGCACGCGGCGGCAATGGACGCAAACAGGTCATTAGTTGGATGGATGCACCGGACGATGTTTACTTTAGAGCCACAGATGTACACAAGTGAGTCATATTTGAATACAGACTATAGTTAAACTGTTTATCTAATCTGGAACGATTTTCTCTTTGTGCAATTAGAAAAACACGAAAAATACTCTCAGCTGTGGACTTGCGACGAGCAGCGCGTAAACCATGGCGCTCACTGCCCATAAAGTCAATGGCACCTGAGCCGACTAGTAAACCTATTGAATCACAAATCGTAATACTGGACTGACCGTCGACGGCCGAAACATCATCGATAGTAACTGCAGCAGCAGCAGCAGCAGCAGCAGCGGCAAAGTTGCTGACATATTCAGCCAACAGATTCGAACAGCAGCAACAGCAACAACAGCATCCACCATTTCCATATACAATGGATGCATTGCTAAACTAGTGACCCAGATTCTGTCTTTTAGTGGCTTGCCATGTACATACATTACATAGATACATCCATAAATACACCCCGCATGCATCCAACAAAACATACTACTTACAATTCATACATACATCTAGTGTAGGCAAGAGTTACAGCATCACTACTATATATGACGTTGGTGTTATCCATTTGACTAACTGAAAAATCCAACCACTGACAGCAACAACAAACAACAACAAAACAAAAACCAATTTACTAGTGCTTAAATAGATGTCTTTTAAAAAAACAAAACAAAACAAAACTTAACAAAAAAAAAACTAAAAACAAAAAACAAATAGTAAGATAATAAGTGTTAAGATCGAAAGCAATAGGTAAACACAACGCAAAACAAATCAAATATTTATTAATATTTTACATAATTTTACAATTTTTAAATCTCAAATCGCAAAAAAAGCTAAATCAACTACACTGCAAACACACCATACACCATACACAAAAACAAAACAACACCACATACATTGGACATGCATTAAACACTCAAGGATTAAGTTCATTCTACTTTCAACTTAGTTTATGTGTTGTAGGCATTTTACAAAGAAGAGAAAACAACAAATAAAAACACGATTCTCTTTAAGCAATGTCCAATTTTATTTTATTTTTTTTCTAACTGTGTAAACATTTTTACTGTGTTGTACTTCTTTTTTTTTGTTTTTTGTTTTTGTAAGTGTAATTCCTGCAATTTGCCTTTAGGTTTCACAAATGTTGGTCGAATGCTAGCTTATAAAACCAGATACGTAAATTTGAAATTCAAAGGCCTCCATTGTTTTGAAATGTTTTTCACTCTAAAAATATATAACATAACAGACGAAAGATATTTTGAAATTAATAAGAATGCTTTAAGTATCAAAAAAGAAGAATTGAAAACTAACCTTGTTATTGAATGTGACGTGCAAGATTATTTAAAAAATTAATTAGACGCTGTAACTAAAAACGACAGAAGAGAAACTACCACGAAATTGTACAGAAAATGGGATAAAAACGTTTAAAAATTCGAATAAAAATTATTTTCATAATTTATATAAAAATTTGCAAATAAATACTTTAAAAGCGATACATGATAGACAGACAAAACAAACATAAAAACACACACACACAAATAGTACATATTATTTAAGCCTATAAATACATAAATAAGAAACTAAACCACTTAACGTACATAAATTTATAAATGTATTGAGTATAACATGATAATATAATAAATACGAAACAGAAAAGCCCATTATTCATTTTGCAAATGACAAGTAAAATCCAAAAGAAACGTAGATCAGCATCGAGAGAACCCAAATGAATATAAAAAACATCAGCAAAAACATTTATAAATATTGATTATAAACAAATTCTAATTGTAAGCCAATCTATGTATTTTTAACTTTAAAACTTAAGTAATTTTGTAAAATAAAAAATTCTTTAAATTAAACCAAACTTAAGTATAAAACAAAAAAAAAAGAAAACAAACACACACAACAAAAAGGAAAGAAAACCAGCAAACTAATGTCAGAAAAACGACCACAAGAATTTATGATTTTGTTTAGAAATAAAAGAAAGGCATGCTGCATATAGTAAAAAGTAAACGTAAACCGAAAGTCAAGCAACAGAAGCAAATCAAACAGAGCTATATACATTATTATATATAAATATATATATATATATATATATGATACAATATACGCATATACATTTTTACAAAGTAGGATGAATGAACGCTGGCAGTTTGGCGAAGCTGAAAAGGGGCAAGAAACCGAAAAGTTTTCCAAATAAAGTTTTAAAACTAAAAATTTTCCTAAAAAAAAAAAGGCAACAAGTATTTAGTATATAACAAATTCTTTATTTACAGCCACAACAATAACAATTTTTAACTACTCTTCCGCATAGCTGGCAATGCAGAGTGAGGCGTTCGTGCCACCAAATCCAAAGGAATTCTTTAGGGCAATGCGTCGAGACTGATCCTCGGACCATTTGCAAGTGCTCTTCACCACATTGACATCCACATCCAAGTTGTCAATGTTAATCGATGGTGGCAATTGGTTTTCTGCACATGCGTGCACCACAAAGAGCGCTTCCAGATTGCCAGAGGATCCCAACAGATGACCATGAGCACCCTTTGTGGAGGACACAAACACCTTTGACTTGTGCTCGCCAAAGACACGTCCAATCGCATGCGCCTCAATGCGATCTCCGGTAGGCGTTGAGGTGGCATGAGCATTCACATAGCTAATATCCTGCGGAGTCACGCCTGCATCGGCAATGGCACGACGCATGGCCAAAGTGGCGCCAGCTCCATCCTCGCTGGGTGAGGTGATGTGATGCGCATCCCCAGATAGACCGTAGCCCAGTATTTCAGCCAGTATGGGTGCACCGCGTGCCCGTGCATGTTCCAGTTCCTCTAGCAGCAGCACAGCAGCACCCTCGCCCATCACAAAGCCATCACGGGCTTTATCAAAAGGTCGCGAGGCCACAGCCGGGTTATCATTGAACGCAGTGCTCAGGGCACGTAACCTACAGAAGCCGGCTATCGATAAGGGGTCTATGCAAGCCTCTCCACTGCCCGCCAGCATTATATCAGCATCGCCGTAGCGTATGAAACGCAGAGCATCTCCAATGGCATGAGCACCGGTTGCGCAAGCTGTTGAGATGGAGTGATTGGGTCCCTGCAGTCCGTGCCGCATGCTAATATGTCCACAGGCCATGTTGGGCAACAGTCGTGGCACGAAATAGGGACTGACCCGATTATATCCACGCTGTAGTTGCTGATAAGCTCCATAGACCTCGGATAGGTCAAACATGCCCATGCCCACGCACACTCCGAAACGTTCCCGCTGCTCGGCACTCAACTCACTGGGCTGCAGTTTGGCCGACGCCAGAGCTTCATCTGCCGCTATAACGGCAAACTGTGTTGCAGGACTCATTAGCTTTAAATCACTTTTGCTTAGATGTTTATCTAACTGCAAACGTTCTCTGGGTATTTGGGCGGCCACCTGACACGGCAGACCCTTGAACTCGGCGCCTAGCCGGGAAATTGCCGATTCCCCTGCCAATAAACGTTGCCACGACTCTGCCGCATTGTTGGCCAACGGCGTAACAGCACCGCTGCCAGTGATGACCACACGACGGCGTGTTGCCTGTGTGGATGCTTTGCGAATTTGTGCCAATAAACGCATGTTGTAACAACAAACGTAACGAAAAATGGATGCGTACAATAACAGAAAACAGCTGATGTCTGTTTGCGAGCGTTGCCAGACTGTGGGCACTTGTTGTGTATTAGAGATGAGTGCGTGACGTTTTTATTGCGGGCATGTCTAATTAGCTATAGAAAGTTTAACGAAATTAAGCTGAGATCAGCGCTTATAGAAGGCATGAAACAGCTTAATTATATAAACTTATACATTATATTCATAAGTATTTGTTTGTTAAAATTTGCACAGTTTTATACTTAGCTCTGTTATCACTCAAGTTGCTCTTTGCACTATCTACAATCTGGACTATGAAAGGAGCCTTAACTTGCGCTTAGCTGATTTATATGTAAGTAGGAATTGCTATCTACAAGCTATATAATTAAAATTATCTACATATGTATCTTAAATCTATTATGTTTATGCCGAATGATCGTGTTTTGTTTACATGCGCTAATTTGTACGTGCCTATGTAAATTTTACTAAGAGAGCAACGAATAAAATTTCTTTCTGAGCGTAAAAAGCTCGCTCAAAGCCATATGATAACAATAACAAATATGTACTTAAAGGCCGGTTCTCTTTCATTTGCGCAGCAGTTTCTTGCTGTGCTTTGATCAGTCGCAACGTGTGGAATAAAATGTCGGACAAAAGTAAGCGTTTAAATTCAGATTCATATATGTACATATGTACATATGTTCATATATGATCAAAGGTAGCAGCGGATCAAAGACTTTACTGATAAACTTGGTTTTAACAGGTTGTTGTCGTGGTCCCGGTTACGCAACTCCATTGGATGCTATGAAAAATGGACCCCGGGAGACTTTGCTTTATACGGTGACAGTACAGCCCAATTTGGAGGAGGAGCACGGAGATTATCTATCAACAATTGATGTGGACCCTAATAGCCCCACATATTGTCAAGTACTTGAAAAGATTAGCACTCTTCAAAAAAAAAAACAATTGTAGTAGCTGTTTCTCACTCTCTTCCTCTCTCCCTCTCTCTCTCTCTCTCTCGTCATCTATCTATCTATTAGATTGTTCATCGTAATTTTACGAACCGTAAGGGAAACGAGCTGCATCATTCGGGTTGGAATGCCTGTTCCAGCTGTTACTACGTGGACAAGAATGCCAAGAAGGTGCCGAAGAGAAGTCGTTTGGTCTTGCCGGCTATTAATTCCGATTTTATATACATACTTGACGTGGAAACCGATCCACGCAAGCCCGAAATTATCAAAGTGATCGATGGAGATGTGCTCAAGAGTCACAATGTAACTGCTCCTCATACTACTCATTGCTTGGCTAATGGCAACATTATGATATCCGTATTGGGCGATGCCAAAGGCAATGCCAAGGGAGACTTTATTCTATTCGATTCCGAGTTCAATTGCATTGGCACCTGGACTAAAGGTGATCGCAAGGCTCTGTGTGGCTATGACTTCTGGTATCAGCCCTATTTTGATGTTATGGTGTCCACCGAATGGGGTGCACCCAATAAATTTCGACGGTATGTTATGAAGCCTATATACCTTAAATCTTTTGATATACTTTCATGTTTCATTTAGCGGTTGGAAGATGGAAGATATGCAGGATTTGACCCAGTATGGCTGCCGACTCAATTTCTACAAGTGGTCCACTCAAACCCTATATCAAACCGTTGATCTGGGTCTGGAGGGTTTCACACCGCTGGAGGTTCGTTTCCTACACGATCCGAAACGTCCCGATGGCTATGTGGGCTGTGCCCTAAACGCCAAGGTCTTCTATTTCAAGAAGCGTACCGATTCGGATGAGTTCGATGTGAAGAAAGTCATTGATATACCTCAAAAGCTAGTGGATACTGGAGATGGTGTTGCTACTGAAATGGGTGGCATGATTTCCGATATTATCATTTCCTTGGATGATCGTTTCCTTTATGTCAACTTGTGGCGTCACGGTGATGTCAGGCAATACGACATAACCAATCCCGAGAAACCCAAACTTACAGGTCAATTGTTTATGGGCGGCGCCATTTGCAACGATCTACCGAATGTTATAGTAAAAGAGGACCGTGAATTGAGTGTAGGTTTGGGAAACTTTTAAAAGTTACTATAACTATATATAACTTGGTATTCTGCAGGCAAGACCGCCACCTTGCTATGTCAAAGGTCGCCGCCTGGAAGGAGGACCGCAAATGATGCAACTGTCCCTGGATGGCAGGCGTCTTTATGTATCCTCGTCACTGTACTCCCCCTGGGATAAACAGGTAGGCATCGTATAAAGATGGATTGGATTAGTATTATGCATTAAATCTAATTACAGTTCTATCCCGGAATGGTGTCCAAGGGTGGACATGTGTGCCTTATTGATGTGGATGTGGTCAATGGCGGCATGAAGCTAAACGAGGATTTCTTGGTGGACTTTGGCAAGGAACCATACGGTCCATGTCTACCGCATGAAATGCGCTATCCGGGTGGAGATTGCACTTCTGACATTTGGTTGGCCAACGAATCTTAAGGCATATACCATATACCGCCTAATAGCAATAAACATTATAACAAAATTTCGATTTCTACATGTGGATTTATTGCAGTTTTTAGATCGAGATCGCTTAAAAGAAAGGCATTTTATTGTCCATGGTTAGTAATCTCTCCTCCGATAATAACAGCAAATCGTTAACGCGTTGAGCACTACAAAAACGGGCATATATACAATATATTTTATATAGCAAATACATTATCTCAGCTATAGATTGTACGTACTTGTGTTCACATGTGCAGTTTATATATGATCGTGCTACTCCGTTGACAACATGTTGCTGGAATATTATGCTATGCACCAGATAGGCCATATTGAATGGTATCAACAGTTTGGCCCATGGCATACGCTGTAGTACAGCAAGTAATCTACTTTTAGATACATCCTGCGTGCAGAACTCTTGCCACAACACTTGAATGGCAATGCAAACCGAGAGACACATCAGGGTTAGAGGATTATGGCTAACAAACCAGAAGGAACCTCCACTTAGCAAGGCGGCAAGTAAATTTGTACGATTTGCCTCCACTCTGCCCGTCAGCAAACATTGGATTATCTGAAGATTATGTAAAATAAGTTGATTTTATAATACTTTGAGTAATGTTTGTACGCTCCAAGGTGTCTTGAACCACTTTTAAACCTGGAACTCATGTCATAACTAACCCTAGAATCGATTGTAAATCTTACCCTGAATATGCCCATATAGCTGATCATGAAACTTGTGGATTTCAGTTCCATTTTTCTCAACTGTTTGCGCATCACGGCGCTGAACAAATCCATAGTCAAGCCGATGCCCAGATAAGTGCGTAGGTCCAATAAAATCTGCTTGGCACGCTGACTCAACGACCAATTGGTATAATCCTGATGCAATTGCGACGGCTTGATGAACCAGAAACCCTTATAAACTCCAGCAAGTTGCTGTCGCAAGATCACCAGGGAACAGAGCATGAACACCAGTGTACGAGCGGCATGGGAATGCACCAATCCCACGTTCAGTTGTCGCAACATGGCTTCAATTCCCTAAGTTATAAATTTAACTACAGAAACGGAAAGATTCTTAAGTTCTCTTAACTCACCGCATGTAAAATACCTGTGGCATAGAAATTCAATGCTTTGGGTGGCGACCAACAAAGGATTTGTGTACCCAAATAGCTGCAGAGATACGGCGTTATTCCCCAGATATAGCGACCACAGAGGCGTCTAAAGACGCACATCCACAAGAATGTAGTGGCGTTTGTTGTCGCCGACAAGCTCGAAATTTGCAAATAGTTTTTAGATATTTGCCAAACACGATTCTTGCTAAGTTTGCGATAGTTCAAAATCAAGGGAAACTGCAAAAGAGTGGGTTAAAAATTTTTTTAAAACTTTAATAGAACCCACCAGCAATACAGGTAGATAATATTTGACACTTGACACATGATTGCGATAAAGATTCCAGATGAACGCCTCGATGCAACTCTGATCGGGCAGACTGTGGACAAAGCTTGAACAGTGCAAACGGTTCAAGGGCCACTCGAAAAGCTTACTAGCTGCAACCATATTTATTTTCAACTGTTTGTCTGAATTCCCGATTCGCTACTCGATACTCAACTCAACCAAAACTAAAAACTAACCCAACCCAAAACCAACTAAACAGCTGTCTTGGAGCACTAATACTACAAGTACCATGGTTCAGATCGCAGGTTAATGTGCAAAATTCTATTGCACATATACCATATACGAATATATAGTACTATATAATTTAAACATAACCAGCTCACTTGCATTTCTTTTGCTTTCGAACTCTTGCAATTGAGTTGTAAAATTGTGTTTGGTATTGAGTGGTATTTAGCAATTTTTTCTTAATCATCTGAGTAATTTTGAATTGATTGTAATTGTTATTTTAAAGTATTTATTTTACATTATAAGATTTTTATTTTACTTTAAACGGTTTTAATAGAACATAAATATAAGAAAATGACATTATTTATAAATTTCAATTATTTTCAAGCATACATGCATGATTTAAATTGTAAATTTAATAAGTTTTAAAACTATTGTGGGTTTAGATTTGTTCTAGAAAATTTTTTAATATAATTATATAAAAATTTTTCATCTGTATAAGTACGATATTTGTATCCAATTTATAAGTTTTTTTTTAATAAACAACTGTTTAAAGCAACCAGATTTAAAACTATACCTAGAATAATTCTTAATAGCTCAACGTAAAAATTTGATTATTTTTCCGGTTTTCAGTTTATTTTATAAATTTTTACGTAGATTTTTCTAAAAAATATTATATAAAAAAATTGACAAGGTAAAATTTTAAGTTTTTAACAAGACAATTTGCAAATAAAAATTTTTAATTAAAATAATTTTAAAATTGCTTTGAATAACTGCTTTGCAGATTAAAAAAATGTTTAAGTTTATAAAAAAAAATTTAACTAAAATATCAAATAAAATAAAAATGAAAGCTAAGCGTTTAACAAAATGCTTTTCATACAGAACTTTTATTAATATGTTTTCTGTACTGAAATTTTACAAATTTTGGACCTCGGCTTAAAACCTGTTTATATATAAAATCATTTCAAAACGTATAAGCTTCACTTATAGCGACTGCATCTGTTGCAAGCGTCTTCTAATATTGCTGGCACTGTAAAGTAAAATAAAAGATTAAAAGCTACTAAATATGTAAATAGGTTCATTAGCGAGCTTACTAATTGGCCGTTGTGTTATCAACGATGATGCCCGCCAGGGCGTTGACCTTTCGTGGTTCTAGCACATACATATGAATAAGATAGGCCAGGGCAATTGGGAAGATCAAGTCGGTGTAATCGAACCTTTTCCGCTTGCCCATCCGATACTTGCCGCAAAGTGTGCGACCAGCCTCCAAAAGGGCGTAGCTTAGTATAGTTAGCTTGGGATAGAAAATGTAGCTAATACCGCCGAAGAAGCTGGCCAGAATTTGCTTCCACGTTTCACTTAACTTTTCTTGGCTTTGCAGGTAACAAAGCAAGGCCTAGAACATTTAGAAAGTGAAATATGTAATGCCATTGAGCACTGGGAAAGACACTGAATAATACCCGATAGATGCCAGCATAACATCCCAGCCAAGCCATGGACTCCAGTCGTAGATGCTTCAACTGCCAGCGTCCACTTTTGATGCAGCTAATCAATGCCTTAAAGGTATCCAAAGCAAATCCAACAATTAAATACTTACGCATGCCCTGCAGCACATAGAGCACCAAATTCGAGTTATCCTTGGGTGGCAAGGACTCTGGTGTTAGAAACCAGAAACCCTTGTGCCAACCTCGCTCCGTACCCAGCAGAATTACAGAACTGCAGCCCATGAAGAGCAGCGTTTGCAGCAGCATTGAGGAACTCACTGCTTTCGTCACAAAATTACCTCGTTGGATCAGCAGACTTTCAATCAACTGTTCTCAAAAAGAATTCAATTTTATACTAGTAATAGATTTTAAGTGTTAACTGCTCACCGATTGAAATATTCCCGTGTGTTGCAGATGCTTGACACGTTGGGGCAGAAAAGCCGTAACGGAGCCACCAAAAATTGCAGGCACAAAAAGCAGGGTGCACAAGCCGAAACTCTCCCAAAAGATGTCTGCACAAATTGTTTACACATTTATATTAATAATCTTGTGGCGGTAATAAAATCGTAAAACATTATTCCATAAGAGGAAGAAATTTTTTTCTAATACTACTATTTTGAATAGATTTTAGAATACATAAACTATTAGCTTCTCAATATATTCTTAACGTATTTTAAAAGTGTTGATTTCAGTTATAATAAGATATAATCGATTGCTAGTATATTCGGTCCATATCAACGTTGGTGGGCTTCGACACCACAGTCATAGACATTGTCTGAGTTTGGTTGAAAGATCACAAATAGCAACTTATGTTATCATACTAAAACTAACTGAACTTTAACCAAAAAACTAATCCTCTTCCACTAAAAATATCGCAAAAATTTTATATACAATACAATACAGATTTTTTCATAACTATTTTAACTTATAACAACCCATCAGGTACACTCCACCAATCAGTTTACCGTAGAGCACACATGGATGTTGATATAAGGATACCGTTCGCCAGACCGCCGAATATCAGCTGTGCATAATACCACAAGACATCCTGAAGCAACGCAACATTGAAGCCCTTCACCAGATGCCTTAGGAAATATAGCAGAGCTATGGGCAAATAGTATTTCGTATTTGACCAGGCAAAGCTAATGAGATTCTGAAGGGCTGCACGCTTACAGCTGTGCGAATGTAGCAGCTCATTACAAGCGGAAGTGTTCCGGCTAAGGTGCTCCACAAAGTATTTGCTTAAACTGACCATTGAGAAACGACTAGATTGTTTAATTTTGGAAGCACACTTGTGGTTTATGCAATTGGTAATTCCGTATTTATATTTATTCCAAATTTCCAAATACATATTCAATTGTATTCATTAGATTTTTAAAGTATCGCTGGCCCTGAAGTGGTTTAGTCGGTTAATCAACCTCTTCGACGGTGGGTCCGCTGCCGTTGTTAGATGTTTTTCCCTTGGGTGTTTGACCAGCTCCAGCTCCATGTAGCTTGGACATAATGGGACCACAGACGCGCTGGCATTCCTTCATGTGATGTTCGTATTCCTCCTTCTCGGCCAGTGTGTTGCTGTCCAACCAGCTGCTCTCCTTGGCACATGTATCGCGCACCTTTTTGCGATCGGCATCGTCGAGTGAGCCAGCAGGAGCTTCCTCCACAGCCTGTTTGCAGCCATAGATGTATCCCTCTAGGGAGTTGCGGGCCACCACACGTTCGCGTTGCTGTTCATCCTCATCCTTGAACTTCTCGGCATCGGAGAGCATGCGATCGATCTCGGCCTTGGACAGTCGTCCCTTGTCATTGGTGATGGTGATCTTTTCGGATTTACCAGTGCTGCTATCCTTGGCGCTGACATTCAGAATGCCATCGGCATTCAAATCAAAGGTCACATCAATCTTGGGCACACCACGCGGTGCTGGTGGAATACCGGTTAGGTTAAAGGTGCCCAGCAGATTGTTATCCTTGGTCATGGCTCGTTCTCCTTCATATACCTGAATGGTAACTGCATTCTGATTGTCACTGTATGTGGTGAACGTTTGCTGCTGCTTGCAGGGAATGCGAGAGTTGCGCTCCACCAGTTTGGTCATAACACCGCCAGCCGTTTCAATGCCCAGAGAGAGTGGTGCCACATCGACCAGCAACAGATCCTGAATCTGAGAACTGCCCACGCCTGTGAGTATAGCGGCCTGAACGGCAGCACCATAGGCCACAGCCTCATCAGGGTTAATGGACAAATTGAGCTGCTTGCCACCAAAGAAGTCCTGCAGCAATTTCTGTATTTTGGGAATACGCGTAGAGCCACCAACAAGCACCACATCGTGTATGGCCTTCTTATCCATCTTGGCATCATTCAATGCCCGCTCCACTGGCTGCAGCGTCGACCGAAACAGATCCATATTGAGCTCCTCAAAACGGGCACGTGAGATCTTCGAATAAAAGTCAACGCCCTCATGCAGTGCATCAATCTCCAGCGATGCCTCTGTGCTGGAGGACAGTGTCCGCTTGGCACGCTCACAGGCAGTGCGCAGACGACGCAGAGCACGCACATTGCTGCTGATATTGCTCTTGTGCTTGCGCTTAAACTCCTCCACAAAATGATTAACCAGACGATTGTCAAAGTCCTCGCCACCCAGATGAGTGTCGCCAGCGGTGGACTTGACCTCAAACAGCGATCCCTCATCAATGGTGAGTATGGAGACATCAAAGGTGCCACCGCCCAAATCAAATATCAGCACATTGCGCTCTCCCTTCAGATTCTTGTCCAGCCCGTAGGCCAGGGCAGCAGCTGTTGGCTCATTGATAATACGCAGCACATTGAGACCGGCTATGGAACCGGCATCTTTGGTGGCCTGACGCTGCGAATCATTGAAATATGCTGGCACTGTGATGACAGCATCCTTCACCTTGGCCCCCAAATAAACTTCGGCTACTTCACGCATCTTGGTCAGCACCATGGAACTGACCTCCTCAGGGGCGAAACGCTTACGTTCACCCTTGAACTCGACCTCAATTTTGGGTTTGCCACCATCGTTAATGACCTTGAATGGCCAATGCTTAAGATCCTCCTGTATCTTTGGGTCATCGTACTTGCGTCCAATTAAACGTTTTGCATCAAATACCGTATTCTTGGCATTCATTGCCACCTGAAGATGGATGAGCATAAATTACTATAAATACATAGTTAATGAGTACATGAATCAGTGCTGCCAACTCTTCACGGTCAAAAAAAGTGCTTTGATTGTACTTAAAAATAATGGGTACACTTTTTAACCCTTTACAATCCATTATCGGAATTATTATTATTATTGTTTAAACTATATTAAATTATTTTATGTGTAAAATTAGTCGTTAGTCAATAAATTGGGCTTTAAATATTGCATGAAAGTAAAATTTAATTTATGGTTTATTGATTACTTGCAAATAATGTCTATTTGACTTGCAAAACATCCATGTTTTCAATTTTATAGTTTCTTTTTTAATTGTCGGTTAAATAGCTAAGTTGGCAACACTGCACCTGTTGCTATTTTTAAGCGGCCAACTGTTAGGGCGATTCCAATACACATTTATATGTACATTTGTACATTCGTGCACCAATTAAGAAATGCGTATATTGTACATATATTCATATGGGAAATATGCCATATTTAACGCGATGATCATATATGGTGATTCACGGCTGCCACATTTGGCATGGATATCGCAATGTTTGGTGTGGTTTCGATCAACTGACTCACCTGATTCTTGGCGGCATCGCCAATTAAACGTTCCGTATCATTGAAACCGACATATGATGGAGTTGTACGATTGCCCTGATCGTTGGCTATGATCTCCACTTTGTTGTTCTGCCAGACGCCCACACAGGAATAGGTGGTGCCCAGATCGATGCCAATTGCCGGTGTCTTGCCCATATTTTGCGCCTTCAAATTAAAAAAAAAACAGAGATCCACTTGTTGCTGCTGCTGCTGTCGCCACAAGACTAAATCGTTCAAGCACTCGACGTTGAGATTTTAATGCTGCTGCAGCTTGCCTTGCATAGATTTTGGCCAATTCTACAAAACGAGTCGTTTTCTGCTGTATATTTTCGAATGCTTATGTATTTGTAAATAGTATGTATTGTAGATTTTTTCACACGCCAACAATTTTGATTCGGTTTCGTTTTTATTATTTTGGAGATTCTGACGTTTGTTCTAGAAAGTGTAGTTGTTCTGTGACGTTTGGCGCATTGAGCAATTGAATTTGGTCAGAATTTGATGATGACTTGATTTGGCCGATAAAAATAGAAACAACGGTCAAGCAATTATATCCTTAAGCACGTACATTTGAACTATAATTGCGAAATGATACCAATTTATGTCGAATATAAAAAAACATATTGAAGCATAAATAAAATGATTACAACTGCTTTTCTCAACGTTTGCCCTTCTTCTTCTTCTTTTGGCCATCCGGCCAGGGAAATCCTCGAGACTTAAGCACATCCTGCAAACAACCATATTTCACTTAAATGTTAATTAAAGTGTTATTTCTGCCTTTTAACCCACCTGCACATTGTGACACACATAATAGGCATTCTCCATAGCTGCATCATTGAATATGTCACAGCCAATGGACTTGCCTACACCGCCCTTTTTCTTGCTGCCACCCCCGCCGCCGCCACCGTCTTTCTTCTTCTTATCATCGCCTTCACCGCTGCCAGCATTGCTGGATGTTGAATCTTTGCTATTTCTTTTCTTTTTACTTTTGGCGGCCATTTAAAGTCTCAACTGTAAACTCCAAATCACAGACAGTGCTGCCGTATCGATTAAATAGTTGCGGTTTGTAAACAAGTGTTGCTTGGCAACTCTATACTGAACTGTCCTAGAGCAAGATGTATTTATTAAGTGACGTATTCCCAGCAACTGTTCCCAGTCTGGTTTCGTATTTTACGAGCAAAAGTCGTGGGGTGGCGTTTCAGACAGGGATAAGGTGAGCTTATCAAATAGATATATCATATCTTATTAATACGCTTTAATTGGATGGTGGTTAATTTTTGTTTCACAAAGAATGCTAATCGATTACAAAGTTTGTGTAGACATAGAATATGGGTTGATGAATAAATTGAAAGAATATGTAATTAGGTACCATCGATCAACTAGGTACAAATGTTTAAAAGCTGGCAACCTTAAGCACAAGTTGTGTTTCTCGATCAAAAACTATCGCATCGTGATGCGCAGCTGACTTCAACTTTTAACAGTTACGTTAGACAAGTTTAAATGTTTGAAAAAAGAAACAAAATAAGCAAAGATGCAAATTTAGAAATGCTAATAATTTGGCAATCATTTGTCTACTTGCAAATATTGTTTAACGCGTTACCAATGCACGCACAAATTGGTCAGATGAGAAAACTGTAGTAAATTTGTATATTGTTTTTACCAACATTTTTTAATTTCCCAGCGCTTGAAACTTTTGACGTAATCAACTACCAGACAACCAAATTTACGTGGTTGCAGCATTGGCCACAGGATTCAACTCCAGCAGTAAAAGAAACGGGAGCAATAGCTGCGAGCAGAGAAGAGGATAGTTTTACTGAATTCGGAAATGCCGATGATGATGATGAAGGGGATAAGCCCAGAAGGCCGACAAAGATGCTGCGTGAAGGCGCCTTCTGCAGACGCAGCTTCGACGGACGCAGCGGTTACTGTATTGTGGCCTATCAGTGTCTTCATGTGATACGGGAATATCGTGTGCATGGCACTCGCATTGACATTTGCACACATCGAAAAAATGTGCCCGTTATTTGTTGCCCTCTGGCTGAGAAGCATGTGGAAGCACAGCGCATCAGTGCCACAAGTATGCAATAATAACAGCTTACACTAACTATCTGTACTATAAGATTTGAATTTAGAATGCAAGGAGTACAACAGTGCGGCCAGAAGTCTGCGCCTAAGCGACACCGAACGTGTCTTTTCGGGCAAGCAATGCGTGTCCACTGTGCCACTGATTGTGGGTGGCACACCGACGCTGCAAAATCTCTTTCCCCACATGACCGCACTGGGTTGGACACAGAGCAGCAAGGATATTAAATTTGGTTGTGGAGGTACGCTGGTTAGCGATCTGTATGTGCTAACTGCGGCTCATTGTGCCACATCTGGTAGGTGAGTGGCAGCACTTGATTGGAGCCAATTCTATATGTTATTCATTGTTTGTTGCAGTAAGCCACCAGATATGGTGAGATTGGGAGCCAAGGAATTGAATGTGACTAGTGCGTGGCAACAGGATATTAAAATACTTTTAATCATCTTGCATCCAAAGTATCGATCATCTTCCTACTATCATGACATAGCGCTACTGAAGCTAACCAAACGCGTACAGCTGTCGGAGCGGGTGCGTCCAGCCTGTCTGTGGCAACAGCCCAATCTTAACATACAATCTGTGATTGCCACTGGCTGGGGACGCACCGAGTTTCTGGGCGCCAAGTCCAATGTATTGCGTGAAGTGGATCTGGATATGATAGAGCAGCAACGTTGCAAGGAAATCTATCAAAAGGAACGTCGCTTGCCCGACGGCATTATCGATACACAGTTCTGTGCTGGCCATTTGAAGGGCGGCAAGGATACCTGCCAAGGAGACTCGGGTGGACCACTGCATGCTGTCCTACCCGAAAACAATTGTTTGTCCTTTGTGGTGGGCATAACATCATTTGGCAAATTCTGTGCTGCACCAAATGCTGCCGGCGTCTACACTAGATTATACTCATACTTGGACTGGGTGGAAAGGATTGTATTTAAGAAACCTTAGATCTATAAGCAACAACACTGTGATCTGTTCAACATACAATACATTATATTGCTAATATTGTACATGTGAGTATCAACATTTTATGCTGGTTTGCAAATCTTCTTATGGCACTATATTCCAAGGTGTGTAGCTGCCCGCTGCTGGCATTTCAAGCTGCAAAAGAATAGGACAATATATTAGCTAACTTGATGTTGAGGGCTTTATTACTTTAACCCACCAATTGTGTGAATTTATCCTGACAAGCCATGCGTATGCGTGCCGATGTAGCCGGCGCCTCCAGTTTACAATCTGCACTCAATTTCTGATCCAAACGAGCTGCTGCAATGGCTTCCTTGATGGCGAAAAATACGGCGGAGCCTATAAACAGCGGCGGTTCCCCAACAGCCTGCAAGTACATCAAATTTAATGAAAGTTGAAGAAAGGGGTTTAAATTGTGCTTACCTTGGAGGAGTATACCGCACGTGGATTGGGTGCATTGGTCAGCACACTAACATTAAACTCGCCGGGTATGTCTGCAAATCCGGGCAGCTTGTACATGCCCGGTCCGCGGGAGTAGAGCATGCCCTGGGGCGAGTACATCAACTCTTCCAGTGTAAACAGACCGTATCCCTGCATAAATGCGCCTTCGATCTGGCCAATATCTATAGCTGGATTGATGCTAGAGCCAATGTCCATAACAATGTCGGTGCTAATCACCTGATGATCACCGGTAAGGCAATCAATCTCCACCACCGATATACCCACGCCATTTGTAAAATAGTTGTAGGTACGTGCATTGGGATTCGTTACTGGATCGTAGCCAATGTTGGGCATGGCATAAAAACCGGTTGCAGACAGACTGACACGATCAATATATGCCTTGCCAATCCAATCCTTCCAGCTGCCCGACGGTAGTGATGCTTTAATGGCCACCAATCGTTTGTTAAGCTTCTCGCAGGCATCCAGCACAGCCATGCCATTGAGATCGGATCCCACACTGGCTGCCGTTGGCGAAGTGTTTGGCACTTTGTCCGTGGACGTCTCCGAGATGTGAATCAGTTCGGGTGGAATGTCCAGTGCACGTGCCGCACACTGAATCATCTTGGTATTCAAGCCCTGTCCAATTTCAACGCCACCATGTGACAACAGCACTGATCCATCGGCATAGATGTTGATCAATGCTCCAGCTTGATTTAGATGCATGACACCAAAGGCAATGCCATACTTGGTGGGCACCAATGCAATGCCACGCTTACGCCAGCGGTTCTCCTTATTGAATTGCTCAATCTCCGCCTTCTTCTTGTGATACTGTGACTGCTGGATGCAATCCTCGAAGCAGCGCATAATGGGAAACCGTTCCAGCTGCTGATTGTAGTGCGTGTAGTCACCAGTTTTGTAAAAGTTCAGCTGCATCACATCCAGCACATCACGACCCACTATACGGGCCACATCCCTGATAATGTGCTCACCCGCAAACATACCCTGTGGACCACCAAATCCACGGAATGCCGTATTCGAGGGAAGATTCGTCTTGCACACCCAACCAGCCACACGCACATTGGGTATGCGATAGCAGTTCTCAAAGTGGCCCATTGCACGATCCAGAACCGAAAAGGATAAATCCATGGACCAACCCGCATTGTTGTAGCACTCAATGTCGCAGGCCGTGATGAGGCCCTCAGCAGTGAAGCCCACCTTGTACTTGAAGAGGAAGGGATGGCGGGTGCCGGTAATAAGCATATCCTCATCACGATCGAGCATACAGCGCACTGGACGTCCCAGACGATGGGCAGCCAGAGCTACGGGTAATGCCACACAGATGCCACGCGATTCCTTGCCACCAAAACCACCGCCAAGACGCTTGGCACGACACACAACGCGATGCGAGGGCAAGGCAGTAACTTGGGAGACCAGTTTCTGCACCTCTGACGGATGCTGGGTGGAACAAAACAGTTCCAGTTCATCCGTATCGCGTATGACAGCCACCGCAGCGTGCGTCTCCAGATAGAAATGCTCCTGGCCACCCATACGGCAACTGCCCTCATGCACATGATGCGCCTCGGCGAAGGCCTTGTCCACATCACCCTTGGTCAGATAGATCGGATAGTTGGGATAGTAGGATTTGTGCTCAATTGCCTGCTCAATGGTGACAATCACTGGTTGAATCTCCTCGTACTCCACACGCACCAAGCGAGCAGCCCGTTGAGCCAGTGTCTGATTGTCAGCGGCAATGGCACCTATGATCTGGCCAAAGCAATGCACCTCACCGGCAGCAAACACGTACTCATCATGAAAGACTGGACCCACCGCGTTCTCGTGCTCCGTTAGATCTTTGGCACTGAAGAAGGCATGTACTCCGGGCATAGCCAATGCCTCAGTGGCATCTACGTTAAGCAACTTGGCATGTGCCTTGGTGCTCAACACAAATCCCAAATACAGTTCGCCATCCATGCGTGGTATATCATCGGTATAGATAGCTTCACCCGTCGCCTGTTTCAGGGCAGCGGCATGAACCATTGGCTTGCCCACCGGATCATGTTTGGGCTGATCACTGGAGACACGCTCAAACAACTGGGCGCTGCGTAGAGCGGGCGTATGGAAGGCATCAGCGCCACTGAGCTCAGTTTTGGGCACAGCATCTGGTGGCATGATGCCGGCATCGCTGAGCTTACGGCTGATAGCCAAGTAGGATTTGAAGAATAGACTGACTACCAAAGCACGGCGATAGGCTATCATGCCACCCGGCGCCGAGGCATCCAATGGCAGCTCGGCGCACAAGCTTTCCGAGACACGCTCCACCAACGCTTGATTCCATTTCTGTCCTATCATTAGCTCGGAGGATTTGGGTGCCAGCACTGTGATGGGTGCCATGCCACCAAATGACATATGTACACGCCGCACCACATGAGTTC
Organism: Drosophila tripunctata; assembly: GCA_035047385.1. Taxonomy (NCBI): domain Eukaryota; kingdom Metazoa; phylum Arthropoda; class Insecta; order Diptera; family Drosophilidae; genus Drosophila; species Drosophila tripunctata. Next base: position 586,826 of record JAWNPS010000017.1, read on the forward strand.
CCGGCTCGAAGTGCACATTAACTGCAGCATTCACAATGGCAATGTCATCGTCACGTCTACGTGCCTGCTTGAAGGCCACAAAGTGTTGATCGGGCGTTGTCTTCTGGAAGTGTATGCCCAGTAGGACCTCCTCTGGCTTTATGATGTTGCGACGGTAGCCCGTAAAGAAGCCGCTGCCCATGTTAACCGACCGCTTGCCATCGACCAGACTGGCCACCTCGAGACGTGCACCCGCAGCTGTCAGCACCGGATTCATGTCAGAGATGGGACTGCCCGTCATGATGTTGCCACCAAGACAGGCAACATTACGTATCTGTTTGCCGGCAAAATAGTGCAACATGTCCACGGCGCACTGGAAGAAACGTGTCTGATATTCAGGCAGTTCCTCGATGCGACGTCGCAGATATGCATCAATGTCCATCAGACTCACGGCAGCACCAAAGTAAATGCTCTCATCCGTTTCACGTACCTCCAACAGTTCGGACACTCGGATGGGATTGATGAGCACGGGATAGAGAAAGTGCTTGAATTTCACTTCCACACCCACCTCCGTGTTGCCCACAATCAACTTGGCGCCCGGATGATCAGCCTTGAGCTGCAGCAACTCCTTCAAACTCGTTGGACGATACCAGGCGACACGTTCCGAGCGAAAGTTAAGACTCTCCTCATCGTACTTTGCACTCAATTGTAATTCCGGCGGAAAGATGGGCTCCTGGCTGGGATCGAATGGCTGAAATGCGCTGCGTTCAAAGAGTTTGTCATCAGTGATGGACTCATCTCCACCACCGCAACCCTTTCCGCTGACTTTGCAACACTTTTCTCCCATGCCGCAAGCGAATTCCTTGGTGAACGTCTTGTAACCCTCGAGGATGGGACGATAACCGGTGCAGCGGCACAAGTTACCCTGGAATGCCACCTCCAGATCACGCATCGAGGGCTGCGCTGCACTTCGCAACAGTGCATACATGGACATCACAATGCCGGGCGTACAGAAGCCACACTGCGATCCATGTGCCTTGGCCAGACGCTCCTGTGCCGGATGCAGGCGAGTCTTTGTGCTGCCAATGCCCTCCACAGTGGTCACAGCACAACCATGCATGGCACACACTGGCGTCAGACAGGCATTAACAGCCAAATGCTTTATCTGTTTACTCGCACGATCCAGTCGGGAGATCATCACCGTACAAGCACCGCATCCTCCCTCGCCGCAACCCAGTTTGGTGCCACACAAACGCAACGATTCCCGCAGATAGGTTAGCAGTGTACATTCTGGATCCGGATTTGGTTCAATCACCTGTTAGAATTAAAACAATGAACACAAAGTTTTAAAAGATATACATAGTTTGTGTTTATAAGACACTTGTGTGCCAAATTTCAGCATTTTATAAGGTATTTTCGTAGTGTCTTCCTCTAAAACAAACAAGATCTGCGTTTATAGCAGAGAAGTGCGACAGCAAAGTTTATGATTTTTAGTTTTATGCTGTGTTTACACTGTGTCACATACTGAACTTCAATGAGTTCCTTTAGATAAAGTAGCTTATATAAACCTTTATTTGTTTGCTTTGAAATACAATCTAGTTTATGCTGAAGAAAGTGAATTTCCAAGAAAACTGTGATAAGAACCCATAACATATATAGTACTCATAACTACGCTGAAAATTGTATTTGTACCTCAAGGTTTCGAGGCATGTGTTAGGTCATGTTGCAACAGATGTGTCACAAACAGTGGGAAAAATAGTGTGTAGCTAAACATAACGTGAAAGAAAAAACAAATGAATGAAAATAATTAAAAATATTTTTGTAGTGTAGCGATTTAAGGAGTTTTGACTGACTCAAGGTCTATCAACAACTACAGGATCCTCCAAAAAAATATTACATCCAAAAATATGCTAAAAAAAAGTAATAATAGAGGAGAGATTTCAGATTCAGTCGAAATGTACCCACAAATTAGTTATGTAAACACTATCAAAGCGATAAAAAGAAAGGTATATCCAACTACGTATTAAATTCTGTGTTTTCCTCAAGCAAATTAGAGCTGCATACTTTTTCTGGCAAATGTAAAACGAGTCAGCCAATACTCCTCATTTAACATTAAAAGATATAAAATAAGTTTACAAGTTTTTTTTATATATCACTTTTAGACTGATAAAACTAGTATAAAGCATATCAGAATTAAATTTCTTAGCACTATTTTTAAAATTTATTGTACAATTTTCTTTTTCACTAGTTTTTCAGCACTGTTGGTTGTGTAACGCTCTAAATATCTGTTATTGAACAAAATATAAAAAACAAAATTGATTGCAATTCTGTTTACGTATTTAACACTGCTGCAAATGTTTATTTCTAAACATGTGTGGAAAAAAATAGATTACTTGCAAAATTTATTTGCGCTGTAAGTGCAGCAAATGATAAAGCAATTACATGAATTTTGCATTAGAGCAAATAAATCATATGTATAAAACATGTAAATTTATAAGTAGCACAAATCTTATAAAAATTTAAATGTAAGAGCTATTTATCAAAATAATTTATAGAAGACAACTCAAAGATAAAAGAATTTTGTTTTACTTTGTATGGAAACAAACTACAACACACAAATGTAACTATATGAAGGTATAGCATTGATAGCACGCTATTTTCAAGATAAGGACACTATTGTTTATCTATATGACTGCACTGTTGGCAATAAATAGCAGTAGTTAGTTAAGAAGTTAAAAAATGTAAATAGAATAACAGATACAAAACACTTTAGCACTGATAAAATAAGAAGTTTAATAAATAATGAAAGTGAAGTGTTATTACTAAACATTTTTATAAGTTTGTATGTTTAACTTTATAAACTCAATTATAAACACGCGCAATAGCAGCAGTTATCAAGAGAAACTTAAACTTAGTAGACCAAGTGCTCTATTGCCCCCCCGTTAACAATGACCCAATATTGTGGGTCAATTGCTATCAGCAGCACAGGCGCTAATAAAATCGTTATATAGTATGTATATATAGCGTGAGCAAATTGAATAACAATCGAGCTTTCATTACCATCAATTGAGAGTAAACAAAATTTGTGTAAGAAAAACAATAAAAGCTACTGATAAAAAAAAACAGAATATCAACAACATTTATGTTGAAAATGTTATGTAATCTGGTTTTTAATATCGGTTGCTCTGTTTTTTAGAAAATTACAACTTTAGCTTTAAGTACCTCGTTAACTTTCAAACTGCTAATTTATTTTTCTCTGCAGATTAATGACCTTTGGCGACAGAGAATTTGAGACCCCCCCTTCCTACGCCTGTGACAACTGTTACTGTTCCACAATTCAAAACAAACATAAATTCAATGCTCCGATTGAAAACGGGTTTACCTTTTTGCCGTTTACAAAAAACACCAAAACTGATGTTGCTGAGTCGTTTTTCGACATTTTCCGATTAGTATTTAAATTTACGTATTTATGAATATATTTATATATATGCACACACAATCGTTCTTAGAGGCTATAAAATCGTTTAAACAACCGAAACTATCCGCACACAACCGACTCGCACAAGTCACGAAACCGTTCTGAAGGCAAGCACGAAATGATTCTGAGATTAGAGCGATATTAGAATGAAACAACAGCTGAAACGAAAACGAGCCTGCCAGTGGCAATTCACTGATATTATACATATACCGACATATGTACCTATAAACAATCCCACTGATTATTAGTAAAGAGGATGCAATTGGCTTGCAAGTTCATCAATATATACATATTGTTGTTTATTATAAACATATCTTACACAATCAGATAAAATATAAAATGATTTTTATAACAATGTACATTATTGTTTCTTAAATGTGCATAGTATATTTTATGTAGTTTAAGCATACAAATAAAAAATATATGTGTCAATTTCACAACTTAACTCTGGGGACTGATAAGACACTATATACATATGTATGTATGTGCTTTATCGCGCTGATCGGTACATATTGATCTTTGGTTATAATATGTACATATATGTAAGTTTAAGCTACAATATATATAGTACAGTGTCTAAAAACAATTTGTTAGCTATTTTTATAATACAATTAAAAACAAGTACATCTAAAGTTTTTGTTCGGTGCTACGCAGATTTAAGATCCAAATCACGCTCTACCTTTGTGCCTTCATACTGGGATTGGCGACGCATTGCCTCGCGTAGTTGTTGTTGCTCAAACCGACGCGATGACCATTGATACCTGTAAACAATTGTTGCACATTAGCTCTAAGTAAACACTGATGCATTAGTAACTAACCTGCAGGCCATCCAGTATACTACAGTGCCGCAAAAGAAGCTACCAAAGCCAACATGCGTGGACAGGTGTGGACGGGAGGTGCCCAAAAATGTCAATACACCGACGCCCATGCCGCCGCTGATGCCGTAGAGAAAACTGTTACGAAAGCATGGAATCTTTGAAACATCGCGACCAAATATATAGAAGCTCTGTGGATTTTTGAAAATTCAAATTATAAATATTTTCATACATTGAACGTTGTTCAGTTATTACCTTGCTGGGTTCCTCTGGATCATCTGCCATGGTTGTTATATATATGAATTAATTTAAATTTGTTTAGTAGCAAAAACTACAGAACGCGGTGGGGAAAACAGCTGTTTGTTGTCAGTGTTGCCCTATTGTGACAAAATAAAATATTAGCACAGTATATTTTTCTACAGAATGTTTTTAATGAAAATTTTACAATATAATTTACATTTTAAATTCATTTATATTATTAAATATTTTTTGATACATAACAGCTATTGAATTTTTAACAAATATGGAAATTACATTGCAATGGAGTACCATTAATGTTTGCCATCATGCATGTTGTCTGTTCGCTGGATAAGGCAACACTGTTCAACGCTAGCAAGAACAAGCAAACGCTCTATCTCAGTTTGCCACAATCACAATTTCATTCTTTAGTTTTTTGGGTTTAATTTCAACAAAAAAAAAACAAAATATACACCAGCAAACGGCAAGCAAAACAAATCTTAATACCCAGCTGCTAATCAAATTAAATGTCAATTACAACACGTCTGTGAGTTCACTACAACCCACGCCAAATCAAGACTTTCTTCAGGTAAGAAGTTCATGCAATATTTTTTTTTCTTTTGTATGTATTGCCTTGCAGCAGTCACACAAACGCACGTATGCATTAACGCATTTATGACGAAAGCAAAAGAATTATTGTGTGGAAAAGAAAATAACAGATAAATTTCGAGATAATTAATTGAACTTACCTGGCGTTGCTTTTGAAATCAGGAGTCATGTACACGTACGCAGAATACATCTTTGAAATTTTAAGTTCGTGATAGGCGATAGACAAGTATTATCTATTGGTTGTTTTGCTTGGTTCGTTCGCAGCTCTCTCTTGCTAATCAATTCCTCTCACTCACTCTCAATTATTATTATTATTTTTTTTTGTCTTACAGTTATTCTCAGAAAACTCGCCGCACTCAACAACTGAAAACTGATGTCAGACCGACGTACAGTCACATAATATACTATATATATATGTATGTAAATACGTTAAACAACTGAAACCGAATTTCAACCCGTAAACGATTCTTCCAAGCAACACACAGCTGTGCACACACACACAACACTCACACAAACATACATATAACATATATCTTTATATATATATCGTAACATCCACCGATTGTGCACACTATGGATTTATCAGCAGCCTCATCATCAAACAATTCAATATTACAAACTCCGGAGCAGAAGAGCAAATCCTATATTAGCGACAGTACACTATACGACAGTGCTCTGGATCATCAGCTGTCCACAACCGCCTACAAATCCTGTAATGGTAAGTAAAACAAACAATCCGATCAATCAGTTAGCCATGTGGCTTCAGTCGTTAGCTTCAGCTTCAGAGATAAGCTTCAATACGAGTTATACAATGCATCAACAATCCGGCGGAGATTCCACAGTTTCCCTACAGCACGAACAGAAACATCTGTGGCATGAAAAGAACATGTTGCAGCTACAAATAGCAGCGCTACGCATCGAGTTGGATCACTTGCAGCAAACGGAAAGGCAACAGGAACAGCTGAACCATAAAAACTTGTGCCTTAACCAGAGCCTTAAGTCTTCCATTCTAAATGCTACACAGCAGACGCTCCACAATGTCAAACCATATGCATTTCCAAAGCAATTCTTTACACAAATCTTTGCAATATTTGCTAATGATGGTAGCTTTATGGAACAGTGTCAGCATATAGATGAACTGCTTGAAGAAACAGTGCAGCAGCTGTGCAGACGGGCATATGAGGCACAGGAGCTGACATTCAAGCAGAAAGTAAACAAGAAACTGATCAACGCACAATCCAAGCTCACCAAGAAATACAATGATAAATTAACCAAACTGGAGCAGGCACAAAACTCGTATTTGCTTAAAGTGAAGCAGAAATGTTACGAGTTGCTGCAAGAGTTTCTGATTGAGAACTGCAAAGATGCTCAGTACCTTAAGACATACTTAAAAGAGCTAAAAGCGTTGTACATGCAACAAGATTAAGATTTATAATTCATATATATTTATTTTTAGTTATTATAATATATATATTTTATAGTAAACTCTTTACCATTCTGTTTTTTTCACTTCACAGAAAGTCTCATCGCTGATTTGAATCAAAGTTCAGAGCATTCAAAATTCGCACAAAAAATGTCAAATAATGCTGAAGATTTTTCCAATGGCAACGAGGCAAGTGCTTTCAATAACTATGCCTCACTGGCGCCTGCCTCGCATCTGAATAACACAGCAGCGGCATTAAATGCCAGCACATTGCTAATACAATCGGAGAGCACTGATACGAATACCTCGCAGGAGGAAGTCGATCCCAAGTCTCAACTGGCCAACAAGACAATATTCAAGAGCGATAATCCCAATTTGTCAATTATAGAAATAAACGAGAACTCCATTAAGGTGGAGGATTTGGAGAAAGAGGTTGTACTGATCGAACGTCTGTCGTCGAGTGATGATAACGATGAGGCTGTTGAAAAAGTCAAGAACATACTGAGGAAATCGCCCAACAAAGCTCTTGGATAATGTGGTGGATAAGCGTCGACGCAAGGCTGAATCTCTGCTGCAGTCGAGCAAACAAAAGTTGGATATATCCATTGCCGAAGCATCAGCAGCAGCCGATGGTGGTGGTGGTGGCAGCATTGATATGAGCATACAGCTGGCGGAACCGGCGCCAGTTACTGATCAGCCGCAAACCAAGCGCAACATAACGATCTACGATACTTTGGAGGAATTTGATCAAAATTTACCCTCAACTGTGACGCTGTTGAATACACCATTTGGCAGCAAGGTCTATCTTGTGGGCACGGCACACTTTAGCGAGGAGTCACAGGATGATGTGTCCTTTGTAAGTCAACAAGTCGAAACTAAGTTCTTTAAACTAAACTAAACTAAACCAAGCTCTTGTTAACTCTCAGGTGATTCGCAATGTCCGTCCAGATGTGGTTATGGTGGAGCTATGTCCATCACGTGTACACATATTGAAGTTAGATGAGAAGACACTGCTGGAGGAGGCCAAGAATATCAACATACCCAAGGCAACTAGAAATTAACTTGAAAGCTGTAAAGATCTTCGATTTCATATATTATCTTATGCTCTACAGATACGCGGCATACTCCAGACACATGGCTATATCAATGGCATCTTCTTTATACTGCTGCTACAGATGAGCGCTCAAATTGCCAAGGATCTGGGCATGGCACCTGGTGGTGAATTTCGACGCGCCTTCGAGGAGATACACAAATTGCCGGGCTGTATTCTACATTTGGGCGATCGACCCATACGCATCACACTCTATCGTGCGCTGCGTGCCTTATCCTTGTGGCAGACAATGAAGCTGGTCTGGCGTCTGACCTTTACGGATAGCATCAGCATCGAAGAGGTGGAGGAGTGCAAGCAGCGTGATTTGCTCGAGAAACTAATGCAGGAAATGGCTGGTGAATTTCCAGCATTCTCGGATGTATTTGTGCGCGAACGTGATTTATATTTATGCCACTCACTGCAATTGGCTGCATTGCCACAAGCAGCACCTGGCGCCCATCAGGTGCGTCCCGTGCGTGTTGTTGGCGTTGTGGGCATTGGCCATGCCAATGGTATTGCCAAAATGTGGGGCAAAGTCGATCCACAGAAGATACCAGCCATTATGGAAATACCGCCAGCGAGTCTCGGTCAACGGGTCTGTAAGAATACCTTCAAATACGGTCTCATCGGTCTGGGCTTCTACGGCATCTTTCGTGTGATGAGGCCACGTCTGACGCGTTTCTTTTAAGTTGATTATGGACCACATACATATATTTTTCAATGTTGTTGAGTTTAATTTCGTTTTTAAGTACCCACGATCGATCACACTCGGCATTCAAATGGGTGTTGAGATATATAGTATATTATAAGTATTGTACGTACTTGATGCTTTTGATAGAACCTGTTTACACGCAACACGAGTGTACAAAAAATAAGTAAAACACAAAAAAAAACACGAAAAAAATGAAAGACATTCAAACATATTCCTGGTTTAAAAAACCCAATACTATAATATTAAAAAAAAATGAAAACAACAGAGAAAATTACAGACATATTGGGACTGTGAATAAGATGTAATTGCATACTCCATATTCATATTCAATTGAATGCAGTGAATGCTCATATTCATATTCATATTCAAACAACTTGTAAAAACATTTAATATCAATCGAAGACGATGTAATTACAAACTCAACATTCATATTCAATTGAATGCGATGAATGCTCATATTCATATTCATATTCAATTGTAGTCGGTGACTACATAAAGATATAGCATACTTGTATAAAGCATAATTATCAATTATTTAAAAGAGATAATTAGACATGTGTGTTTTGACCAGTTAGTTAGGCGCCGTATTGTATGCACATGGTTTCTCGACAGGCTTAAAATATATATATATATATAAATACTTCAAATGTTAATTGTGTATAGTAAATAACAAAAACTCTAAATGTGAATGGTGCAAGTGCAGCATCAGATACAGATACAATACTTTATCTACGACTCGCGACTCTCTCATGTAATTGTTGTTCATTCCGTAGTAAAACTCTGACAATTTTTTTTAGATAGTGTCTCGTTTTAAGAAATAAGTGAAAACGTGATGGGCATTACGACATTGAAAGAATGGCCGCAGTGTTAAATGTTGCATATTATTATTGAGGAATTTTACAATAAAAAAAACAAAAAACAAAAGAAAAACTAACTACAAATACAAATACATATGTATATATACTTGATAAAAACAAGTATCTACACACTTTTAAAATGTAAATGTAAACTCTGTATTGTATTGCAAATACAAGCAAAATACTTGTCTTGACGCTGTGTAGTTTGTGCTAATCTAGAACTGGTGTTATGTAGCATTTAAAATAGTATTCCACCCGAAACAAAACCTTTGTGTATATTTGACTCAAATAAACGTTTACATACCTAAAAAAACAAAAACGAAACTGAAATTTCTTTTCTTTCTTTTTTTTTTTTGTATTGTTTTCTTTTTATTATGTACTTTAAACGTATCTTAAGCACTAAACTTCTCTCTTGTATTGTGTTGTTTTTTGTTTTTGTTTTTGTTTGCCAATAATCTTGGTTTACTTTTCTTTTAGTTAAAATTTGCCAACATTTTGTGTTTCTTTTTGTTTTTGTTTTTTTGTTTGTTTGTTTTTGTTTTTGCGCTTATATGTAGGTAACATATTTTTTATTTTCTCTTACAATTTGCTGCAATACAAATAAAAGTCTTAAATTGTAACTGTAAAATTCTAAATAGTTACAAATTAAATTCTAAATACATACGTAGTTAAATTTTGAGGCGTGTTGTGTGTTTTGTGTGTTTGTGGGTGTGTTTTGGAGTTTTCTTTTTAGGGTTTCTTTCTTATAGTGTTGTGGGATTGGTAATGCAAATATGTATTGTATTTTTAAATTATAACTTTGAAACTTGGAAAAAATTCAAATCAAAGGCTGGGCACAGGTGCGCGCATGGATCTTGGCACACAAGAAGAGCCAGGACTGATGTTCGGTTTTTGAGCGACAGTTAGTTAGATAGATAGAGCGAGAAAAAGAGATACAGATGCAGATGCAGATGCAGATACAGTTGTAGTTGTAGTTGTAGTTACAGATGATGCGATTGCAGTTTCTGGGGCATTACAAGATCACGTCAGCATGGCGCCCAGCATTTCATTTATTATGTAGAACTGAGTTTCCTTTCGACTGTCTGTTTGGTTCTCCTTCTCCTCCTCCTACTCATCCTGCTGCCTGTCTATTTGCCTGCCATCTGCATGTGTAGTTCCATAATGTCACTGCCCCCGTTGTCACACCAGTTTTGCCTCCAGCAACGACGCAGCAGCAGCATCATCATCATCATCATCCTACGGCGTCTCCGTGGACTCGACCTTTACTTCGGATTTAATGCTCGATGACAGATGATTATTAGGGTCGGGCGCACTCAGGTGCTAAAAGCAAGCAAGTATAGAGATTAGCATAACAGATTCTTAAGTAGTAGTATATATACTGATATATAGTATATACTGATATAAAAAGAGAGAGATGTATATATGTATAATAGATGTTAGTTAGTTAAACCCTAGCCTAGGCAAACAACAACAACTAATGACCAATATATATATATATAGGAAAAAGAACAAGAACAAGTGGCAAACAACATCAACATGAACAACAACAATAACAAATAACAAGCTAGACCACACACACACTCAAACACACTCTGTTGCAACATACACACAGATACACTTGGCTAAAACAGATACTCTATATAGCTAATATGAACGCATACACTCTTGCAACACACACGCACTCTCTTGCAACACTTGCAACACACAACACACAACACGCACACAAGACACACAACAGTGAGTGATAACACTTGTGTACCTACCGATTGGCTACTCACAATTCCAAGCGGCAATCCACCAACTTGCGGCGACAAATGTGGTGCCGTTGGCACTGCAACGTTCGGCGGCACCGGCGATGGCAGGAGCGCAGCAGCCGCTGCCGCTGCAGCAGCGACAGCAGCAGCGGCTGCGGCCACGGAGTTAGTGCCACCGCCAGCTGGCGGTGGCGGTGCCAATACAGAACTACTGCTGCTGCTGCTGCCGCCGCCAAGATTTGTTGTACTATGGGGCCCATCATGCGGTGTGGTGCTGTGTGCCCGATGATGCAGTGCGCCTGTATAATAGCCGCCATTTAATCCTGTTTTATATTTCGATTTGTTTTTGTATTTTGATATTTGGTATTTTTTTGTTTATATTGCATTTAAAGTTAATAAAAAATGATGTTGCTGTATTTGCATTGTTCTTTTGGTGGTGGTGGTGGGTCAAGAGGTCGTTACGGATCGAATCGAATCGGGATATATATATATATATAATGTCAGGAAGTATAGAGTAGAGTTCTCAATGTGTGGTCTAAGAATTGGTGGCTAGTGGCGAATAGTAGAAAAAGTTACAAACTGTCTGCCTGCAGCTACTGTGTCAGACTTTAAAGGGGCAGACAGTTTTTGTAACTTAAGAATTGCATGATGCGATGAGTTCAGAACAGGCGACGCCTACACATAATTCAATTGGTAGCAATCAATCAATCCTTTTATATACAGATACACTAGTCGGCATATTTATTTTGACAACACTTAAAGTGAAATTTTCAAAAAATAATAAAAAATACATGCGAATAGATTTTTGAAAATTTTTTGTTTGCATCACTAATAGATTCTTTTGGAGAATCTTTTTGCATTCAAACATTTTTTGTTTTAGCCCGGGAGAAAAAGTTTAAAAATTAGACCTTTGCAAGAATTGAAAATATTTCACGTGTACTCAATGGGTTAAGAAGCATTATGTGTTATTAAAACGGAATTGAAGTGACCTTTCAATTGATACCAAACTTCTTTCGAAGTAAGTTTAAATTTTAAGTAGATTTCATTTTAAGTGTTGTCTAAATAAATATGCCGACTAGTGTATATACGAATTGGAGCTGCAGCTGCAGTTGGCGCTCTGCACAGTTCAATTCTCCGCTGGCCGACGTTCATAAATTACTGACTTTCTCTCTAGTAACAACCTTTAAACTATATATTTTTATATACACTAAGTTAACTTCCTTAAATACTACGCTTGTGCTGCTCTCTTCTACTCTCTCTCTCTCTCTCTCTCTCTTTCTCTGTTTATCTCCTCTCAATGATCATAATGAAATTTGTTTCCTTTTTGTTTTTTTTTTTTTTTAACAATTTTGCAACAAAGCTCGCCACACAAAAGCAACAATATTGATTTTTTTATTAAAGTTTGTTGTTTTTATTTGTTATTTTCTCTTCTGTAAAGGTTTCTGTTGATTGGTTGTTGGTTGGTTGACTTTGAAATTAACTTGCTCTGTTTTTTTTTCTTCAATTGTTTTTTGTTTTGTTTGTATTTTTTTTTTTCGTTTTTCTTTTAATTTTATTTAGCTTTCACAGTTATTAAAATTATTTTTATACATTACAAAATAACAGTATTTTATTTGTTTTTCTTTTCTTTTGTCTCTTTACTTTTATGCTTATGCTTATTAATTTCCTTCTTGTTTTTTTTAAGTTTTTAATATTCTGTTTAACTTTATTTATTTTTCTTGCTCATTTGTTGTTGCAGCTCGCTTTTTGCTCGTAGGATGTGTGTGCATGTTTTTGTTGTGTTTGTTGTGTGTGGATGTTGTGTGTGTTGAGGGTATATTGTTTTTGTTATTATATTATTCTTCATTATATATAAATATATATATCTATAGGTGTAAGTGTGTGTGTTTGCTTGTATCTTGTATCTTGTATCTTGTATCTATGCTAATGTTGTTTTGTGCTTGAAATTCATTCAAAAACAAAAAATGGATTTTTGAGTGGAACCAAAATTCTACATGAATTTCTTAAGGAAAATGTTTTGGAGTTATTCTTTTTTTTTTTACTTTTGCTGATATTGGTCTTGAGCGAAAACTAATAAAGTAAAGTTGTGAAAAAAGTTGGCGTCAATTGCATTAATTTGTTTAATTGTTAACTTAAATTGCGAAAATTGTACAAAATTATACTTTGCGCCTTTAATTCGTTTTAAGTTTTAAAGTTTTGTTATTACATGTTCTTTATGCTA